>JARHVA010001270.1:3015000-3677835 GCA_037957365.1 Torreya grandis
CACCCTAATCTAGATATATGGCACTCTAGCAACAAATTTAATGATACTAATATTTCATGTTCACTCTAAGTTCACTTTCACTCCATAAATATTACTATTTCATTCACTCCAGCAATAGTTGATATATATATATATATATATATATATATATATATATATATATATATATATATATATATAACCCATGTCCATATATGGTACTCTAGCAATAGTTGGTGTTAGTTCACTCTGGATTCAATTCGACAATACTACATTAATAGTTTACTCTTGCAAGAGAACATAACTCTATATTTGAGCCATTCCTCATTGTCATATTTGTATCCTTTATTCATGATCATTGCCACATGATCGTGAACATCATAGACAATCCCCATACCACTGAAAACTATCCTAAGTATTAGTCAATTTGATAGAGTTCAACAATTTTGATATTGTGTTTAGTTTCATATACCATCTACAATGTAAATTGGATGTTTTGGATGTTAGTTTTGATCGAAAATGCATCCACTTACAATGAAATATTTTTTGTTTTTGACTCTAGCATCAATGACACTTGATTGTTTTATTTGGATGGACTAATGACACCTTAAAAAATAAACTCAAACTTTTACCATTAATGACATACATGAATTAGTCCTAATAAATAGGACTTTATTGACATAAATTACTATAAATATATACTATATTACGAATATCCTAATAGAATATTTTGATAGTATGCACATACATGTTTTAATTGAGATGACAAAGGTAATTAATTTTTAATGTCTTGATATAACTAAAGAACTTGATAGAACCTTAAAAGAGACTAATAATAAATGGACCCACAAAAATGACTTAAAACACATAACATTTTACAAACTCATAACTTATAACATTTGTAAATAATATTACATATCCACACAAGAGACACTTAACATATTAATAAATCAAGATATAAACTTTCATTATGATATTGACAACACATTATATTTAGTTTAAAACTACACAAAATGGCAACCAAACTAAATAATAAAAAATAGTTAATGATATCTTATTAAATGACACTAATTTAATTTGACTAAATAAATGGATGTAATTATATGGCATGAATGTGCACAAATATCACTGTGATTCTATTGCATGCTAACTTTACTGAGTTGTCATTGAGAAACTGAAACATAGATGTAGTAGAGACGTAACATAAATTTGTAGGTCTACATGTTTGGTGAAGACATCCTCAGGTTTGAAAGGCTTGGATCACTTGGATTACATGGTCTTAGATGTATAAATAATAAGACTATTTATGATCTTATCTAATCAAAATATGTACTTTGATCTATAATCACCTTACATTTAGATTGAACATAGACTATTATAAATTGAAAACCTATGACTCAATGAGTATAGTTTTCATATGGTAGAGTAGAACCTTACAAGATATGCACATACATAATGATGACACCATAGTGCACAATGGTCTGAGCAAAGTATCATTGTTAAAAAAGATTAGAGTAGGATCTGAATGAACGTACCT
This sequence comes from Torreya grandis, assembly GCA_037957365.1. Taxonomy (NCBI): domain Eukaryota; kingdom Viridiplantae; phylum Streptophyta; class Pinopsida; order Cupressales; family Taxaceae; genus Torreya; species Torreya grandis. Next base: position 3,016,517 of record JARHVA010001270.1, read on the forward strand.
TAAAATACATGAAAGAGCCTTAATAAAAAATGAAAGGGATATTAATAATCAATGAATAAAACCTTAACTTATGCACCACATCTAATACCATTATTTAGGGCATAAAAAAATGGGTGACCCCTTGAAATAATTAACAACTAAATTATTTCATTGAACAAGTAATCTTCTATGATACCAAAATGTTGTAAACTCCCTGACATAATTAATCATAAAATACTATTACATATATATAGCTTAATGAACTCCTACAAATAAGGAGTCAAAATTTATCAAAAACTACTTCATAATCCATTAAATCACTCATAATCTTCTATTCGTGTAAGTAATTATAACAAATCACACACACACACACACACACACACACACACACACACACACACACACATCTAATATTCTATATGCATTTTAAATAAATATATAATCTATGTATTATTAAAAATTATTTATAACACACTATGTGTGTCAAATTCTTCCTCTGAAATTGTTACTTTTCCTTTTCCTTTTCTCGTCCTTACCCCACTTACGGTGGTTACCATAACCCTTTATTTTGGGCCTTCAAAAGCTATTCCTAGCTATTTATTTTTTGAGTTTTCCCTATGTTCTTTCATTGTCATTCTACAATCTCTTATCTTATCTAAGATTGATGTTCATTTATGGGAACATTCTCCTTCCTCTTTGATTTTATCATCTAGTTCTTTGTGTCTTACTTCATTGCACCATCCTTTAGTCTCATGGACCTTTGGTATTTTCTTTGAATGTTTTTCACCTTTTTTTGGTGGGGACCCTGCTAATCATAATGTTTTTAATGCCTCCATTTTTAAAAAATTGTACTATTTTAGGTAAATAAAATGAGTCACAGGTCCCTTTCTCATAGCAAAAACCAATTTCAAACTATGGTTCCTCCATACAATTCCTTGCAATGTGTCCAAGTTTTTCACACTTATAACAAGTATGAGGTTATCTCTCTCGGTTGTATCCTTGGTTATACCATTGGTTATATCCTATTCCTCCCTAGTAAATCCCTCTTCTACCATATTAATTCTCTCTATAACCTCTCTTTCCCCCTCCTCTACACCCACCTTGGTTGTTATTATAATATTTGGTTTAGGGGTTTTGTGGCGTAAAATATTGTATTATTGGGAATTGTGGTATTTTTGTTCAGGGTGTGGTATGTTTGGTTTACCACTCATGGTAGTGGTGGTTTCATTTCTTAAATTTTTATATCTCATATTTTGTTCTTTTTATGTATATATTCCATCACATCATTTCTTGTGCATGTATGGTTGTAGTGATTAAATGATCCACAAGTGGTACAATACATCAATTGGTTCAATGGTTGTGTTACCTCCATCATTGGACATAATTGTTGTGAGTCTTGATCATATGTCCAACATATTTTGAAATATTTTATATCTTAGTATATGGGTTTTTGGATTGGGGGAGACATACCCACTGGTTTTTGTGATGCTCTCACTATTATTGCTAATTTTGCCATGTCTTATTGTGGGCACTCTATTCACAATTGCCTTTATGTACAATAAATCATACACCATATTTGATATTGTGTCAAATTATTTTTAACTAGTGGTGAACTAAATCATCACCATTCATCTTAATTTCTTGTTACAACCATAATTTTTATAATTCTTCTTTTAATCTCTCCATATTGTCCCTTAGTAAGGATTTTATTTCTCATCTCCAATACTGTGCTTCTACTCATGATACAATCTCCAAGGTCTCTAAAAATGTGTTAAATATATTTTCTTCCATATTGGCCATTAAGTATGGTATTAAACATGAAATAAACCATTCTATTATTTATTTATCATTTAGGGGTTCCTCCATTTTTTGTACTATTGCCTTAAATATTTGATCATGCTCATTTAATATCTATTTTTATTTTTGTATTTGTTCTCACATTTTATTGATGATATCCAAATAATGGAAATCTCATTTGAATTATTTTTGTACATCATCCCATGAATTCTTATGCCCTATGTTTTTTCATGTACCATTTTAAGTCATCATCTCTTACCATCCTTAAAAATAAAAATAAAATGCTTTCTCATCCATTATGTTATGAACTTTTCATTAGGAATATAATAAGAATAGATGTTATTTTGTGTCCTTGGTATCTTTTCCAAACAAAGGCAATTTCATTATGTTATGTGTCACCTTCGAAATGATGTATTATTTACTTGCACTACTACTCCTCCAATTAATTGAGATGTTTATTCCTTAAGCACTACTCGATCTTATTGTTTTGTGATCTCTCTATTATTTGACCAATGTTATACTTTGCCCCTTATCTCTTTTCACTTCTTGAAAATATATATTTTACCTGATACTTATGCTTTGTTGGCTAAAAACTCAACTATTCTCTCTAGTTCTTCACTTTAACCATGGTATCTATTATAAAATTCTTCTCCTATTAATATGTTTTCTTGTATTGTGAACAAGTGTTCATGTTGAATGTGAAGAGACATGGGGGATGGTTTTTGGTACAATGGGTTCATTTCCTCTTGAGGTCTCTTGATATTTGGGTTTTGAAGTAGGGCATAGCTCTATTTCCTTCTTCTTGATCCTATCTCTACATTATCCTCTTCCCAAATTTTATCACCAATTAATCCCTTCTTCTAAATCAATTAATTCATTTTATCTTATGTCTCCTCTACATTACTACGAATATTATCTTCTAGTTCGCTATCTTCCCTTAGGTTGGCAAGTCTGTAGATATGTACTTACTATTTTAATATATAGTTATGTATTGTCTCTTATTGATTATCTTTCCTTATGCTTCCTTCTTCAATTTCTAAAATATTCTATATTTATTCCATCTTATAATTATCTTCGTTTATGTGTTTAATCTTCTATCTTATCTTTTCCATCTACCTTCTCACCACTTATTATGCCTCATCCACTTTGGATGGTACTTATCATTAGCTTTTAGTCTTGGTTCAAAGGGTTTTGAAAAATTTTGTGGTTCTCACAAGTGCAACTACATATGAAAATCCCTTTCACATGTCATTCATGAATTTTTGTGGTATATAGTGCAATATCTTTTTATCTTATTTATTTCATTAACTTCTTATCCACCTTCCAGTAGTACCAAAAACATTACTTTATCATCCATTATGTTATGATTTTTTCATGAGGAATCTAATAAAAATAGATTTATTTTGTGTCCTTGGTATATTTTATAAACAAAGGCAATTTCATTATGTTATGTGTCGTATTTGAAATGGTGTATTGTTTACTCACACTACTACTACTCCAATTAATTGTGGTGCATGTTATTTAATAACTACTCGAGCTTATTTTTTTGTCATCTCTCTAGTGGTTGACCAATTTTATAATTTGTACTTTATCTCTTTTCACTTCTTGAAAATATTTATCCCTGATACTTCTGCTTGGTTGGCTAAAAACTCAATTTTGCTCTCTAGTTCTTCACTTTAACCATGGTATCTATTCTCAACTTCTTCTCCTATTAATATGTCTTTGTGTATTTTGAACAAGTGTTCACATTGAATGTGAAGTGAAATGGGGGATGATGTTTAGTATAAGGGTTCATTTCCTCTTGAGGTATCTTGTTATTTGGGTTTTGAAGGAGGGCATTGCTTTTATTTCCTTCTTCTTGATCCTATATCTCTACATTATCCTCTTCCCAAATGTTATCACAAAAATAATCCCCTCTTCTACATTAATTAGTTCATTTTCTCTCTTGTGTCTTCTCTAAAGTACTATGAATATTATCTTCTAGTTCACTATCTTCCCTTAGGTTGGCATCTCTCTAGACATATACTTATTCTTATAATATAAGCTATGTATTGTCTCTTATTTATTATCTTCCCTTATGCTTCCTTCTTCAATTGATAAAATATTATCTATCTTTTCCATCTTATAACTATCTTCATCTGTATGTGTTTAATCTTATATCTTATCTTTTCCATCTATCTTCTCATTTGTTTATGCCTGTCCACTTTGGATGGTACTTATCATTAGTGCTTGGTATTGGTTATAGTGGGATTGAAAAAAAAAATGGTTCTCACAAGTGGGGCTAGATAGAAAATCCCTTTCACGTGTCATTCATGATTTTTTTGTGGTATTTAGTGCAATATCTCTTTTATCTTATTTATTTCATTAATTTCTTATGCACCTTCCAGTAGTATAAAAATCATTACTTTCTCATCCATTATGTTATGAATTTTCCATTAGGAATCTAATAAAAATAGATGTTATTTTGTGTCCTTGGTATCTTTGCCAAACAAAGGCAATTTCATTATGTTATGTGTCATCTTCGAGATGGTGTATTATTTACTTGCACTACTACTACTACTCCAATTAATTGAGGTGCTTGTTCTTTAAGCACTAATCAAGATTTTTTTTGATGTCTCTTTTGTTTTACCAATGTTATTATTTGTCCTTTATCCCTTTTCACTTCTTGAAAATATATTTTCCCTAATACTTCTACTTGGTTAGCTAAAAACTCGATTATGCTCTCTAATTCTTCACTTTAACCATGGTATCTATTCTCGACTTCTTATCCTATTAATACATTTTCTTATATTGTGCACAAGTGTTCATGTCGAATGTGAAGTGACATGGGGGATGGTGTTTGATACAAGGGGTTCATTTCCTCTTGAGGTCTCTTTCTATTTGGCTTTTGAAGTAAGGAATCGCTTCTATTTCTTTCTTCTTGATCCTATATCTCTACATAATCCTCCTCCCAAATGTTATCACTAACTAATCCCTTCTTCTAAATTAATTCTTTCCTTATATCTCTTGTGTCTCCTCTATATTACTATAAATATTATCTTCTAGTTCACTCTCTTCCCTTAGGTTGGAATATCTCTAGACAAATACTTATTTTTATAATATAGGCTATGTATTGTCTCTTCTTGATTATCTTCCCTTATGATTCATTCTTCAATTGCTAAAATATTCTCTATCTATTCCATATTATAACCATATTTATTTGGATATGTTTAATATTCTATCTTATCTTTTCCATCTATCTTATCACTACTTTTTATGCCTCGTCCACTTTGGATGGTACTTAATAGTAGAATTTGGTCTTGGTTCCAAGGGTTTTAAAAAGTTTTATGGTTCCCATAAGTGCAGCTACATATATAGTTCATGAATTTTTTTGGTATATAGTGCAATATCTCTTTTATCCTATTTATTTCATTAACATCTTATGTTCCTTCCAATAGTATTAATGTCAACTCATATGTTTTTCTTATAGGACTGTCATCTTTATTTCCAACATAAGGATATTTAATGGTATAGGTTATTTTGATATCCTCCATAGTCCTAGTTCTCCACAGTATTATATCGTCTCTTTCTTTCATTTGTATCTCTTTCCTAATATATGATCTAAGTCTCTCTTCCTCTATTTGTTTTACCATCTCCTCATTTACCATTTTTCTCTCATACAATCTCTTTAATTCTAAACTCTTACGAAACTCCTCTACTCTCTCTTAACTAATCTATATTTAAAATTATTACTTATCACTCTTTACCCTACATCTTATATAGCATAGCCTAATTTTTTAGACCAAATATTCTGAGAGGTCACATCTTATGAGTATCCCCCTTCTATCTACATGACATCCTTAAGATGCCTAGCCCCTAAAGGAACTGTTTGCCTCCTTTTTCTAGCCCTTTATCAATAAAGAGATTTTGAATAAGTGTGGTACTCTTTTTAAAATATTTATCGTGACACTTCCACAAATTTGGGTTTCTTAGAATTGAATATTGTCCAACCTTAGATGGCCCAATATATCAAAAAGGAATCAAACATGGTCTCAAACTAGTAATCGATTTCTCAAGTCCAAGGTGTGCTAATATTTTTAAGGACATCAAGATTCTCCATTGTCCACTTAATTAGTTTATTAATATGAATTTTTGATACCTTTGTGTGTTTATCCTATCTTAGGATCCAATGTCATAATATATTTGTAAAATTTACTTGAAATTCTTCATCTTATTGTCTTTAAAAGGATGTTTTTGCCATAGGTAATGAATCACTAATTCTCTTTATTCATAGTGAGAAAAAATAGTATTTCATCCCACCAATATTAAATTTTTTCTAATGATGGCTTCCAAAACTATATTGGATACTTTCCTCTAGACATTAGATAACTAAATTTTGTGTAGTGCCACCAAATATTGGCATAAAATATGCAACTTGGTTACAAATAGTTATGTGGTTAAATATGACTATAGTTTGAGGTAATGTAGTGTAATGGTTACTATTGTGTGAGGTTAGTAATTATGTCCATTCATAAAATTTTAGAATTAGGTGCATTCATCCACCTTCACGGTACACAATACACATATGTTTCATACTTTAACTCTCTTTATATATATAAATATATAATCATAATAGTAGTTAAACTTCATAGATATCTTATCTCTATACCTCAGCACTCTCTATTATCTTATCACTTAACTTATATACTATCACAAATATCTCTATACTATATATTATCTATTACTATATCATCTCACTCTATTCAGTTATACCCTACTATATTACAATATTGAAGTATAAATATCAACTAAATGCCTTTTACACTTCAATGGTCGTGTTTTTGTAAGACGCATTTTATAATGAAATTACTTAGATGTTTCATAATAATGGAATAATATGTCACATAATTAAGAGTATAGTAATCAAATCCACAACAATAATTGAAAAAAGAGCAAAATACTTGATAATTATATCTTAGCTACTTCAATGGGGTAATATCCACAACAATGCAAAAAGAATAGAATTCATTATATGATCATAAAATACTGACCACTACCTCATATATATACTCTAACTAGCCATGGTTATTTTATAGGTTAGATATATTAAGAACATAGAGAAATGAATTAAGATAATATGAAAGGTATTTAAGTCATAATTCGGCCACACATATCCCTAGATGCACTATAGGTTAAGGGCATAGCATGCCCATCCCATTTAAAACAATATTTCCCTCGATATTGAATCAACTCTAGACATTATTGCAGTAAATATTCATCTTCTCATGTTGCATCTTCAAGATTTAGACTCTTCCACTTAATCAAATACTTAAGCTCTCTTTTCATAGCCTTTGGGTGTGTGTGTGTGTAAAATCTCCTTAGGTTATAGAATGACTATACCTTCTTCATCTAATTCAAGTTACTCAATCTAGGTATAAAATCTATGTCCAATGACCTTCTTCAATAAAGATACATGAAATACATGATGTATGCGAGTGGATTGGGATAGTTCCAACATATATGCCACACTGCCAATTTTATAAATAATTTGATAAGGGACATAATACTTGGCATAAATTTTGTTATCATTTTTATCTTGTGTCAAATACATATATTTATATGGTTGAAAGATCACAAAAACCCAATCACCAATATCATAATGTCTCTCACTATAGTGTTGATCATCATATTGTTCCATTATATTATTTATCATTGATTAATTCTCCGTTAAACTAGCTAGTACCTCTATTGATGTTGAATGTGTTCCTCGACAACTCAAACCTTGGGTTGCACTTTCAAAGCTGAAGTGATGGATAGGGGATGATAGCCATAAATTGACACAAAGGGGGATATTTTAGAATAGGTATGGAAGGAAGTGTTGTACCACCAATCTACCAGTGGCATCTAATTGACTCAATCTTCTTATTTATATAATGCAAAATAATGGAGATACCCTTCTAGGCATTTGTTGATAACCTTAATTTTCCCATAATATATAGGATGATAAGATGATCTATGAACCAACCAAGTACCCAAACATGTAAATAACTTGATCCAAATTTTAATAGTGAAGATAAGATCATGATCACTTATAATGATTTTAGGGGTATTTTATAGATTTTGAACTATATTAAGAAAAATAGCAACTACTATATTGGCTACAAATGGTTGTGATAAGGAACAAAAATAAGGATATTTTGTGAGCCTATCCATAGCTACCATGATGACATTTTTACCTTCATACCCTAACAACCTTGTAATTAAATTCATGGAAACCTCCTCCCACTGTTGGCTAGGGATGGATAATGGTTATAGAAGACCTGGTGTCTTAGATGTTTATCCTTTATTTTGTTAACAAACCATTCATTGTCACAAATTTTTATATAACCTCTTGAGTCCTTCCCAAAATAAATCTTGCTTGATTCAATGATATATCTTCAAAAATCCTAAGTGCCCCTTATTGGATATGCATGAAGCTCCTAAACAATCTTGTGTTTGAGGATATAATTCATACATGGGTATAACCCATATTTATATCATAATGTGTTCCCTTTCCACTTAATTTATTGAGAAACATGCAAACAATGATGAATATTATGTTTCAGGACCTATGTATCCATATCATTCTCCCATTCTGATCAATCTATTTTCTAAATGGTCATTGTGCAGAAAATGCCTCAAATAATTCATCCCTCTTAGAAAGTGAATCTGATGTCACATTCTCTTTTCCTTTCTTACAGACTATGTCAAAGTTGTATCCCTACATTTTAGTCACCCATTTTTGTTGTTCTTATAATGATAATGATTTTTCTAAAAAAAATTAGACTATCATGATCAGTCTTTACCTAAAAGTGTCTACCCATCAAATAAGGTCTCCATTGCATGACTGCATAAAGAATAGCCATCATCTCTTTCTCATAGATTGGATTGAGTTTATTTTTTCCCTTGAGTTGATGATTGTTAAATGCAGTGGGTCTTACCTCTTGCATATAAATATTACCCCCATTCCATATCATGATGCATCATATTCAGCAATAAATGTTTTGAAAAAATTAGAGGTCGCTAAAATTGGAGTGGTGCACATAGCCTATTTTAGATTCTCAAATGCCTTGGTGGTTGATTCAATCCAATGGAAGGAATATTTATTCAACAAGGTTGTGAGTGGAGTTGTTATGCTACCATAATGTATTGAAAATTTGTGATGTTAACATCAACTCACATCCTATGATTACAAATGGTATTATTGTAGACAATTGTTCAAGACAAAACTTATGTACAATGTCATTCCTATCTAGTAAAGGGTGTAGTCAACAAGATTTACTTAGTACAACCATGGTTCTTAATATTTATGATGGTCTCACATGGATACATATCAAGGTATCCCATTACCAGTCATCATACATTCTAAGACACTTTTAGTATGGTTGTATGAATTTTTTGTTTACGAAACCTCTGATTCGTTACTTAGACACCCATGGCTAAATCAAATGAGAACTATCTCTTTCACATTACAATAATGTCTTAAATATGTGAATGATAACAAAGAATTTATAATTTTCAACGCACCTTATGAATTGCACCTACATCATAAATAACATGAGATATTCCCGAAGTGCTTCTAAAACATCAAATCATATAACCTCATCTCACATCTTCTATGGTTACACCTACAATTAAGGTCTCTACAATTCTCACTATAATGCCCAAAATTTACATCTTAGGGACACACAAAATCACACTAATTTTTTTAAACATTTCACTCAACCACACTACCATAAACAAAAATAAAAGAATCAACAATCACATATGATTACAAAAGGGACGACAATTGATAAACACAACTTACTCCAAATGGGTTTAATTTTCAAAAACACTTCTCAGTTACAACACACTAGAGCTATACCTCAACCTCTTATTATAAATGGAACACACTAAATGATAAGGCTCATATCTAAACAGATTGAATAACTACAAGCTAGCACCAAAGGTCCACAACTCAAACTCCATAAAAAGAAGGATTATTTAAACTTGGTGAAACTAGATTATGCTCTTCACAAGCCCAAATATTAAACAAATAAATACTATCACATATAGGATATATTAACATGACAAAAATCATAGAATGAGATCATGGCAATAGAAATAGTGAAGGGATAATTATGTGTGTAATGCTGAAACCCATGAAAGTACAAACACACCACAAGGTCACAAAATGACTTTATATAAAATATCTTAGTAATATTACAAACTAAAATAAAGTTGTAATTCATTTATTTAATCTAAAAACAACTCATATGAGTCATAATATATACCTAACGTAATAAAAACGTGATACAAAAAGTCTAAACCAAACTAAAATTAACAACAGAAATATGATTCTTTCAAAACACTACTAACAAACACAGTATAAAGAGGACTCTTTAAAAATATCAAAAAGAGTTGGTAGATAAAAAAGAAAGGTTAAATGTGAATATGAAACTCAAGATAATTGTTTCAATTTTCATATTTAAGAAACGTTAACCTAAGTAATTAATGCAACATCCTTTATGAAATGACCTCACAGACTAAAAATAGGAACAAAAGATTTTTTTTGAATAACTATGATTTGGAAAGGGGTATTTAAAAATATAAAATTGACATAAAAATTGAAACTAAAGGCTCTTGTATAAATTTAAAGGTAAAAGGAATCACTAACAAGCTTCAGTTTCTCTTTAATACTCTTCTAAATATTTTTGGCAACTCAAATTGAAATTGACTTCGCAGACTAAGGAAAGGGAAACAAGTGTTGAAAACTTGCCAAAAGTTATCAGAATTGAATCCACCAAAGATTATCAGAACAAAGTAAATAATTTATGGTTATAGAACCTGATTCACAAATGATACTTCTAGAGTTTACAAGTTTTTATTTAAGAAATGACTTAAGCTCAATATTTAATTGAATCTTATTTCTGAGTCGAATTGGTTGATTTTTTTAACCAAAAATTTCCATTGTAAACTTGTATTGAATATTATAAGAGTGCATGCAATCATCCATGCATCGACATATAATCTCAGAGGATGATGTATCTAACAGTGCTTTTAAGGTAATAAATTAAATCTCAAATTCATTTCACTCTTTTAACAAGATTTCAATGGATGCCTCAAGACTCGCCATGGTCAACCTATCCAAAAAGGGTTCCTACAATGATTAAACTATGTGAGTCATTAATTTTGCATCAAGATACTCAGTGATAATTTGGGTTATAATATATTAGTTTTTACTCATTAATTCTAGTTGTAAGTGTTTGACCCAATGCTATATGCATGACTAATACTTCATATTAGGAATAATCAATTATTTCACAATGTTGAGGTAAGTTAAACCCACCATATTTCAAGTCTGATATTACCAATATTTTCTTGACATATAATATTCTTAACATTATTTTACTATTTGATTAATGTGTTCTTAGCACTAACATTATCATCAAATTAGGATTATTAAAAATCACAATATTTGTTTATCAAAACAATTACTTCTTCCACCTAATTGATGATTAATTCTCCTCCTCAACACATTTCTCAACTCAAAGATAAATAATTTCCAAAACACTACTAGAAGTAATTATATTAGTGAAGCACTAAATTACATTTAACATCGATGCATTAAATGTTACAGATTGTTAAAAAATTAGATTAAAGACTATTATTATACATTGATATCTTTAAAGAATACTAAAATCACTATAGCTATCAAGCACATAAGCTTCTACATGGATTTTTTTTAAGGTAGGACACACTAAGTTAATGACCATCTTTAGGAACAGAACTTTACATTTGATCCATTGGACTACAAACATATAGACACCATCTACTCAAACTCAAACTCAAAACGATCACAAACAAGATGCTACTGAACCAACTAGGAATATTATTTCACTACACTTTATCTGCGTTTGGAATCACGCCAACCTGCACTATGAAAATAGTCAAAATAGAAAATGTCAACTTACGTTGAACAATTGATTTCTACTCCCTTATCCGCTTCACTTTTCAAAATTAATAATAATTTTAAATGTTAAACTAGCAACTAATAACAATATACATATGACAATTCAATAAACTACTTGAGAAATAAATGAATAAATATTACAATTAACATCCACACAACACATAGCTTACTAGCATCAAAGTCTACTCCAAACATCTAACAACTATAATTAATATTACATTAATAATAATAACTTACCAATATATAATACTACACAATCCCAATAGGTCAAAGCGATCAAAATTGACAATCCTATACAATATATAACATGTTTTCTGAATTCCATCAGGGATAATGTCAATAAGAATAATACTAAGATTATTTGGTCAATTCTTGTTTGCAATAATTATTGGTAGTAAATTATAATATCAAATTATTTATATATTTATTAGGGTGAGACCCGGTCTTAATATCATTATCAAGGTTCTTTGAAGCAAACTAAGCTGCCACAACTTCAAACTAAGGTATTACTACTAAAGTTTATGCATTATATAGTTAGCAATCAGAGTATAACCTTTAAATTCTTCACAAGATAAGTCCATTCCCAATGATAATAAGGAAGGATCCAGTCTCGATTCTTCACCCAACGCGGATAGGTATTTCAATTCCATAAAATACCCTTATAATGACTAAAATCCATCATTATATATATATATATATATATATATATATATATATATATATATATATATATATATATATAAGCATGCTTCTGCATCAAATCTCTATTCCACGTTAAAAAAATTACTACTTTAATTTTACATTTATATATACGTTCAAATCCTAATTTTGACAATATTAATGAAGCGGAATTGACAATAAACTTTTCAGTATAAGCTTATATGTGTCTCAAAATTACGAGTATAAATATTTATACATTTAAAATTAAGTATATACTCATCCAGGAGTAAAACATTATTTCATATATATATATATAATCATCCAAAATTATATAAATGATTATTCTATTTGTCTATATATATATACTCAATTTAATATTATTAGTATGTTTAATTCCAAACCTATTATCAAAAAAAAAAATAATAATAATATAAAATATTATTTTATATATTTATTTAATTATTTATTCATCCATTTACCTATACCTTTTATTTATTTATTATCTAATTATTTTAACTTTTTTTTTTTTTTTTAAACAAAATAAACATATATATTTTTATATTTATTGTTTATGTATAAATCTTTTTAATTTATTTAATTAAATACAACCCTATCTAGGGTTTGCCCAATGACCAGGGCCTAAGACCCCCCACCATGGCCATGGTTGTCAACCTGGCCTAAACACAAGGGTGGGCATTGGGTTAGTTGGCCAACTGCCCCTCTCTCTATCATGGAGGGGTTGGGATAGCACGCCTGCCGCACCCTCTCGCCCTCCATCATATCAATAAAACAAATAAATCATTTTCATGAATGATTTTCTTTACTGCAATTATTATTATCATCATCATCATCATTATTTAATCAATAAAATTGAATATATATATATATATATATATATATATATATATATATATATATATATATATATATATATATATATATATATATATATCACACACACACACATAAACAAGAACCCATTTTATCTAGTCATATGAGATAAAACAAGAGATTTTTAGAAATCTAGTGTTTGTATATTTATTTATTTGAAAACAAAATATTTCAAAACACATTCATATTTTCATTTGTTCATTATTTCGAAAAATAGTAAGGATTTAGAGAGGAGAATCCCTTGCATGTTTGAAACTCTATTCCATTCCCCTTCTTCCTCCATCTCTCTTATTTTTTCTCCTTTGACCAATCTTCCAAATGACCGGCTCCTTTTTTTTGTTAACCTTTAAATGAAAGAGATGTTATTATTATTATTATTATTATTATTATTATTATTATTATTATTATTATTATTATTATTATTGAATGAGTTTATCATTGTTCTTTTTGTAACTTCAACAAAGTTAACTATCACATAGAGACAATCAAGTAACTAAGTGTATTAAATTTATTACAAAATAGTAATGCTATTTTAACTTTAATTAGTAACTTAATACATACATTAATACGTACATTTACAAAAAAGATAATATTTGAGACCGAGTATTTATTTATTTTAATTTATAAATAACAAGTACATTTATTTATTTAATCCACTTATTTACAAGATTACTAATTTTATATATGTTTATGTAAGTATGCAATTATTTACAAACTTATTTACGTTTATTAATAATTGTTACTTAGGCTTAGTCACAAACGAAACAGTGTTATTATTCATGTCTTGAGGTAGATATGTTGTCGAACACCCAGAAGGATATAAGTTGACTATTTGGGACCCATTTAACATAACACAACGCTACAACAGGTTCAAACAAGTTGTCAAAATAAATGCAAATCCAATCCTAACAAGATAAAACTGTCAAAAATAACAAATCAATACGAAAACCCTTATAAGGCATAAGTGATAATACCATTCGTTGTTGGCATTAAACACACAATCCAAAGCAATCATATAGGAATTACAATGAACTTGATTCCAAGCCAGCAAACAAGATAACTGAAATAAGACTACCCACTAGTCACAATACGTCTCGCTCACACGGCAAACACAATGACACTCGACACACTGGTCATCCACATGACAACATGTCATTGAGAAAATACTAATGAACTTGAAAGGGATATTGCACTCACATCTACAATTCTGGTTCCTTGAGTTACGATTACAACTCTTAAGAGTTATAACTCCTACAATTAACTGCAACCCCAATAGATGAGCTTATATATATATATATATATATATATATATATATATATATATATATATATATATATATATATATATATATATATATAGTTGTAATTGTGTGTATATATAATTGTTGTAATTATATATACACACAATTACTGTATATATAATTACAACAATTATATATACACACAATTACAACTATATATATATATATATATATATATATATATATATATATATATATATATATATATATATATATATATATATAAGCTCATCTATAGGGGTTGCAACTAATTGTAGGAGTTATAACTCTTAAGAGTTGTAATTGTAACTCAAGGAACCAGAATTGTAGATGTGAGTGCAATATCCCTTTCAAGTTCATTAGTATTTTCTCAATGGCGTGTTGTCATGTGGATGACCGATGTGTCGAGTGTCAGTGTTTGTTGTGTGAGCGAGACGTATTATGACTAGTGGGTAGTCTTATTTCAGTTATCTTGTTTGATGGCTTGGAATCAAGTTCATTGCAATTCTTGTAGGATTGCATTGTATATATATATATATATATATATATATATATATATATATATATATATATATATATATATATAATTGTAATTGTGTGTGTGTGTGTGTGTACACAATTACAACTCTTAAGAGTTATAACTCCTACAATTAACTGCAACCCCTAGATGAGCTTATATATATTATATAAGTTCATCTAGGGGTTGCAGTTAATTGTAGGAGTTATAACTCTTAAGAGTTGTAATTGTGTACACACACACACACACACACACACACAATTACAATTTTTATATATATATATATATATATATATATATATATATATATATATATATATATATATATAATGCAATCCTACAAGAATTGCAATGAACTTGATTCCAAGCCATCAAACAAGGCAACTGAAATAAGACTACCCACTAGTCATAATACGTCTCGCTCACACGGCAAACACTGACACTCGACACATCGATCATCCACATGACAACACGTCATTGAAAAAAGAAAAAAAAAAAAAATATATATATATATATATATATATATATAAGCTCATCTATAGGGGTTGTAGTTAATTGTAGGAGTTATAACTCTTAAGAGTTGTAATTGTATATAAGAGTTATAACTCCTACAATTAATTGCAACCCCTATAGATGAGTTTTTATATATATACATATATAGATGAGCTATATATATATATATATATATATATATATATATATATATATATATATATATATATAGGGGTTGCAGTTAATTGTAGGAGTTATAACTCTTAAGAGTTGTAATTGTACCTATGCGAGAATTAATTATAGGAGTTATAAATCTAGAGTTATAGTTCCTTGGTTTTGAGTGTGCGGGATATGTACCTACAACCCCTCAAGAGGGTGCTCAAGGCACATTTTTGTAATCTTGTGAGATTGTGATGCACTTACGTTACAACAAAGGAGATCAATTTCATAATATATGTGCATCAACCTAATCAAGCAAAACCAAAATTTTGCTCACCATTTTCCTACAAAACGACACGAAAAATTTCAATCCTAAAAAGCAAAAACAGTCACAATCATAGCCAAACGTCACAATCAATGACACAAGATCACAATTGACGACTAATTTTATCGCAAGTTGCAATTGGTGGTTTGATGATTTCATCCTTCTAGAAACACAGCCTACTTCCTAGATGATCTTTTGTACATGTTTTAGCCTTTATTCCATTTTTTTGTAAGCTCTAAAATTTAAGTACATCAAATAAAGGTACACATCTCTCTCTCTCTCTCTCTTTCCATTGCTATCTCTCATTTACAATGACATGGTACTTTTAATCTTCTTTCAACACTAAGCAAATCTAAATTATTACAATTTATTACATTTAACCAAATTTGTCTTGTGCCATTGTTGTGCATAGTATAATCTCCATTGTGCAATATGTTTTTTAAATAACAAGCTAAGATTCATTCTAGCCACGAGTCCATTTCTTACAAATGATGATAGATTTTTTTTTAATTTTGTAAACACTTCATCTATGTCTATTGATCAAAAACCTCTTCTAAATTGTTAAATTTAGTTGCAAAGCTTCTAGAAATATTTAACTTTGAAAAAACATCAAAAATAGGTGCAATTATGAGGGGTTTACCTCAATCCCACCCTTGTTTTTAAAACAATTTGGTAATCAACAATCATGCAATCTAATACACAGTCTAGTGCAATGTGAATATATCAACTCTCCTTGTAAATAATATGGAAGCAACTCATAGATTGTATACTCTTTAAGTACTTCAATTCAATTTTTGGGACAAAGGGTGCATACATTTCAATTGATAGTTAATAATAATAAAAACAATTTCATAGTTCAAGGAAGGTTCCCTTAAAACCTTAATCTTATTGTTCAACCCCCCCTAAATGCATCAACACATTTATGTACTCATAGACTTCTTAAATTCAAATTAGAACCTTCTTAGCACAAAACGCTGACATATATCAATGATTAGATCTAACAAACAATAATCACAACAAAAATGGAAAAAGGAAAAATGGCCCACAAAAATATAACCAAGTTGAATTATTAAACCTAGACAACCCAAAGTCAAACAACTTAATTCAAGTTAAAACATAAGAAAGAACATGAGCAAAAATATGGAAGAAAAAATCGTGAAACTTGGAAAACAAATAAGAGGAAAAAACGTAGAATAGATGAAAACCTAGGCGAATAAAAAAGCAAAAGAAAACATAAGAAGACAAAGGAAAAATGTAGATAAAAGCCTAATCTAACCAATAGTCCAAAAGCACAAACTCTCATATCAAGAAATATTTTAATTATATACTAATATTAAATGTCTACACTTTTAAAAGAGTTCTTTTAATAGAGAAATTTATATTTTATTACTATTCAATTATAATATAAAATAATTTTATATTCAATATATAAAGGACATTCATATAATTAATAAATTAAAGAAACAACTCTAAAGGACATGAGACATTAGTATGATGATTGAAAATATTGAAGGCCAAAACCCCAAAAATGCCACATCAAGTTTAGAAGAATTATGAAATAAATAAATAAATTATTGAAAATAAATATTATTTTAAAAAATTATAAGTTGATTTTTTTCAACTTATAGGGCATGATCTGTCACTAAATATATTAAGAAACATAGCAAATAAAAAATTATTGAACTAAAAAAATTAAAAATTAAATTATTATTTGATATCAAAATTTGATTATTTGTTTACATAATTTTAATATTAAAGATTTTAAACTTCTCCACAATTCATAATGTAGAAGTATAAAATATTTCCAGTTTAATTGGAAAATTTGAGTTTCAAATCACACCATTATAACTAATATTTTAGACTCCAGTAAAATTGAAATCAATTTCGACTTTTTTGAAAAGAGGGTATAAACCTACCAAACTATGCCAGTGGTATGTATAGTCAGGCTCGCAGATTACAAGAAGCAAGGGTGATCCCTTATCCTTTGAAAGAAAGAAAACGCCATTGGAGAGCCTTTGATCCGTAAAGATTTCCCATTTGGATTAATAAAATGGTGAAGGAACAAGAAATTTCAAAACCTAGTTGTGGATATTATTAAGTGCAGACAACCTTCATCTGTGGATAACTCTAAATAATTGTGATACTCTTGCATAGTTTGGCACTGTCTCAGTTCACAATGTTTATCTTCCCAGGTGGAACTCTTGACTCCTACTTCTCGGAAGAATGCACTCGTAAAATCCAATATAGATCCCAGAATGTTTTCACAAGTTCTATATCGATAAACATCATACCGTTTTTCTAGTCAAGGCTTAATAACAAGCTACTAAGGTTGGACCTTCCATGCTTCTTTCGTGTGTGTGGGTGCCACCGTATAAACAAACACTTTCAAATGCAAAAGTGAAAAAATGTATAAACTAGCAATTAAAACAGTTGATATGCAAACTAAAAATATATAGGATAGGATATGGTGTCCAAAGACAGTGCTTAACAATGCTGCCATGCACGCCAGGAGCCCAGAGTCCTCAGCATATAAAGTCAACAATGCAATATCTTTAAAGATGCAGATATAAGCCTCTCCAAAAGGAGAGGTACTTTGAGTCACTAGCTCACATATCCTACTTTCCTTCACCTGCATTAAAATATATTTGATATAAATACATGTATTTGAAGGTCATTATTTATATTATTAACTGCACAAGTTATGCGTACAATGTGACTGTAACACATAAAAAGCATATGCACTTGATTTATACCTGCAACTCACTGTATTCTTTACTAGAGTAATCCATACATAGAACTGATTTGATTTCACAGCCAAGTGTACAAGGATCATTTTCTCCTTTAGGTCTGAACATAAAAACTTGACTCTCTCCAACTGGATAATGAAAAACCACAATGTTAATATACTACAAAGTATACATCCAGGACTCCTCATCTGTATAATAAATGGAAAAAGGAGTTGCAGAAAAAGAAAAAGAAAAAATCCCATGTATATGCTTATGTGCATAAAATGTCTTTGTGGTGAGAAAGGGAAAACCTCCGCGTATAACATGTGAAAGCCCTTGGGGAACAAACCGTCGGATCAAATCGTTTTCTTCAATGCAAATTCTTCCAAGCCATTCTGTATGAAGGCATCTGTGTGTTCCCTCAACAATACTAGACCTAAATAATCCACGTTCTTCGGGAACACTCTTAGCTGACTGATGGTAAACTGTTTCTTCACTGGTAAGCAAAGCTTTGAGCATGATATTAACAACTGGAAAGCAAGGAAAGGCCATGAAATTTTGTAAAGAGACTGCTACAACAAATTTATACAACTTGTCTCGAGTATTAATTCTTCTTATAGATGAAGTGCTCCCTGAAATTTTTCCCTCAACTGTTGCAAGTAACAAGGTCGCCTCATCCAGAATCAGCCCTCTGCAATAAAACAAGCTTTGTCAGTAAAAATTGATATGTTTAGGAAGTTAAAGAACCAAAAGAAAATCTTCAAAAAAAAAATTGTGATTTTGCATTGAGATGTGAGCTATTTCAAAGTACACACAATTTTCTCTTTACTTTTTTAAATCAACTATATACATAGTAAGTGAATAAAAAGCAACCATATTCAACTACCATCTGTTAACCCAAAACATTATTACTACTTGTCCTTGGCCATCTAGATTCTACACTCTTAGATATGTTATGGTCTAGATAAGGCATCCACTTAACAAAGAAGCTTGCACATACCTCTCACTAGAACTCCACATCAGCCCGAGAAGAGTAAAACTCATAAAGAATATTGAAACATTAATTACACGTCCTGAATTTTCATATCAATTATCGTTGTTTCATTTGATTTTCTCTTGGCTAGCCTGCTGGAAAGATAGTGCAGTCGACTTGATGAATAATCATTATGATTAAACTCTGATATTATCATCTTCTCTAATACAATAATTTGCTGAATTTGCTGTAAACGTTCTAGCTGACCATGTTGACCTCTGAACATTTGGATGATTGATGTGCATTAAGTGACATACAAGTATGAATCAATTATTCCTCATTTTAAAGATCATTATTCAATTTCTCAATGGAAAGACTATGGACAAGGATTTTTTGAAAAGGTGGGGATTTGCATTGACTTCTGTCTTGTGACATCAGCGAGCTGGACACTGGCAGAAGCAAGCTAGTTACTGTTGTTTGAATGTTGTTTGACTTCCATTTGACAGCTGACATCAAAAAAATAGGCTACTATAGCAACAATGTAAGCATGGAGAACTAAATTTATGACAGAAAATTGACAGATTAAATGCTGTCAAATATCTAATATTTTCAGTCCATAACATGAGGAAAGAAAGCTTCTGGATTTAAGTCTGTAATTAGTTTTTTAGCCCATAGTTTCCTTTCTCTATTCTACCCAAGGTACCCCAATGATCAAAAGCTGAGAGTACCGGTGGTACCCAACCCTACCGAGGAGGCCAAAAGATGATCCAAAAACAGATTTCAGATTAAAAGTATTTGTTTGATCAAACTAATCCATAATGCTACATCTAAACCATCAATCATTCGAGGTTCAATCTTTGGGAGTGTTGTGTCAAGGAAAGTAGAGGTTGTCGATAGTGACATGATTGAAGAATGTTGTTCCACATCCATGTTAGTGTACTTAATTGTTTACTCTTTAGTACTTAATTTATTAGGCAACTTGCAATTATACATTGTAAGAAAAAGAAAAGTTAAACTTATACTTATTCCAAGTTGAGTGTAATCTTAGCTTGAAGAAGCTTGATTTTTTGCTTTAGTGCTTTCTTGTTTTATTCTAGGTTACCAATTCGTCCTTCTTCCCCTCCTCCCCCTCCCCTGGTACCAGTCTGGGACGTACCAGGTTTGGGTATGGGTTCGATTCACCCTCTGGTTCGCCTGAGATGGTCTGGGCACAGCAAGGTTCTTCTGCCGAAGGACTTGGGGCTTACCCAGGGCAAACCCACAAGCTTTAGCATTTTTTTCTTAATTTGATTATTTTTTCACAACTTAATTTAAAGTAATGAAAAGATACAAAAAATGCATTTAGAAACACTAAAAGTTGCTAAAACTCAAAAATATAACATAAAACAACACATCATTGGCATGTAGACCTGGAGCATGCTGGCTTGGATGCTTCCATTTATCATCTTTCATTACTCGACATGGAGACTTCTTCGGCATCCCAAGACCCACATAGCATAGTTAGTGTGATTACTTATAGGACTGATATTGCTTGTGATTCTAATGAACCAGACAATGATGTGAATGCTCTCGATGAAGAGCAATATGACAACAAAATACTAATTTTGATTTAATAATTAATATCTATCACGACTTTGATTTAATAACTAATATTTATCATTGCATTTGGCATTCAGTTAGCATTATCAATTTATCAGTAGTGTTTTTGTGGTTATTTTGCTTATTTATTAGGCTAGAATATTTATGTTTTATATATATTTTTTCATAGCTACCAGGGGACATGGGGCTACGAGGGCAGAGACGCCATTCAAACGAGGGTATGCGAGTAAATGAAAAAGGATATGTCTATATTCTATATAAATGTAGTCACCTGAAAATGTGGGGATGAGTATGGGTATGCGGTACTTATCCCAATAGTGGAATTTCTTGGTAATTACCATTTTATTGTATAGCCATACCTGGGGAAAAATAATCGTCTTACCTGAGCCTGTACCCAAAACAAACTGGCTACTTAGGCTTTATTCATATACTTCGAGTTTATGGAGACCTTTTCATAAGGACATAGACTTCTTGGTTTTGGATATTCAAGAGAATTAGAGTACTTTATTATATTTGCTTTTAAAAAATTCAATAAAATATTAATATACAATGCAATTATGTACCAAATCTATCTACAGTGAGCTAGTTTATAGGTTGTTTGATTCATGTGCTTGAAAGTGCTTAAAAGTCTAATATGGTATCAAAGTTGTGAAGTATTAGCTCTAAGTGTCTCTCGTGAATGAATTGAGAATGTGTCAATGGGTCCAAAGGCATTTAGAAAGTCAAAATAGCTTCTCCAGTTGTGCCCATGTCAGCCTACTCAAGCTCCGAATCCAAACAAAAGGGTTTTGCCAATTTGGTCTCCTAATGGTTAAGTCTGTATAATTTTTTTCACCAAAAATTATTCAAAAAATCGTTTTTGTTGTACCCTTTAAATTTTTACTCCAGAAGTTACTTGATGAGACCATCAAAACCATTGCAGATGTTAATTTGAAGAAAATGTTTCTGGTGTGTATGTTTTCTTGATTTCTAGAAAGTCTGTGATGGCTATGGTATAAAACTAGGGGTAAAAAAAAACATTTGTGCACACAAAGCCTCCATTTTGAATCCATATGTCAGCTTTGAAGCGCACAATTATGAGTTGTAGATGCTTTTCCCAAGTTTGGTTAGCTTTATTTTCCTTGACTTTCCAAAGCATTGGAAGTTGCAAAATCACACTCCACCATAATCAAATTTTAATTGATTTTAAGTTATTTCTATTTTTTAGGGTTTTTTAATTTTTTTTAAAAACTATGTGCTTTTTCCTATTACAAATTAAGAAAGAGAGAAATTTTTAACTTGTAAGGTCCATTTCCTCGTCACAACCAGAGCTTTTTAATAGCTTTCTCCTCCATCCAATGAATGGAATTTAGACACAAAGGGTGTCATTGTAACAACACAGATTTTTATTGGTGATTTCGCCTATCAGTGACATTCATGCAATGCTAAGTTGTACAGGTTTTGACGCCACCTCTAACATTGGTATCATGTTTCCTTTTTCCTCTTATAGATTTTTACCATAATGCATGATTTTGACTTTTTGGTGCTTTCAACAAGTGTTGTCAACCCTATTCACCCCGTTTTTTCAATTGTTGGCAATTGTGAATTGACACTCTCAAAGGTTTTTAATTTGGCATTTCATGGTCCTCCACCATGATCATGTTGTAATTGACTTCTTGTTATTTCTATTTTTTAGGGTTTTAATATTTTTTAGAAAAATACTATACAGTTTTTTCCATTAAAAAACAAAAACAAGGTAAATTTTTAACTTGTGGGGTCTGTTTCCCAATCACTACCAAAGCTTGTAATAAGTTTCCCATCCATCCAATTAGGACTTTAGGCTCAAAGGGTTTCATTGTATATTGCTTTAGTGAATTTTTATGGTGATTTTGTCCATTCCTGATATTCCTTCAGTGATAAGTTTACAAGTTTTGGCACTACCTTTCACACTTATGCTTCCTTTTTTTCCTCTTGTTGAATTTTCCCACAATGCATGATTTGTGAGCACCTTTTTCAACACAAGTTCATTCCTTGGAGCAATTCCAGATTCTAAATGATTTTGTTAGATTCCTCAACTTCAGAAACTGTCATTTAGTTTAATTCTTTTTTATGAGGGTCGTTAGATTGTGGCACATGTTTGGTGTTTGCTTCTTTAGCACAATTTTATGCCCGTCAAGGAGCACAATTTTTTCTCATACCAGCACCATTTACTCTTGGAGCACTTCTGTTGATCATTATTTATTTCTTTGGTGGAAACTTATGAGATATTCTTTGTTTTTTACCCACAAACGCCCTAGTGCAGTTAAAAACCTAAATTAATCTTACAGAAAAAAACCAAAAGGACAAGACTAAATACAACTTTGTCGAGCAAAAACATATTTGCAAAAAAAATTTACCTAAGCAGTAACCCCCTCCATAATTGGCCATAACTTCTTGCACCACAGAATCGCTTCCCAAATCATTGCTTCAATAACACTTGTAAGGATATTTCTATAATCCACAATGAAATTAGGGAAACAACAATAGCAATTTGAAAAAATGCAATTAAAATAAGCAATAAAAGAAAATTGGAAATGTAGATCAGGGGAAAATGCCAAAATACTGGATAGCTAAAATAAAAAAGCTGAGCCACTCAGAGGGAGCAACCTCCAGATGTAAATAACCTAACAATAGAACTCCACAAGTGATGGCACATAATGAACACCTTACATGCTATTTATCAACATTATTATCTTGGGGAAACCCCATAAGTTCTATTTAGGCCAAGCAAACATAAAATAAAAATTTCAAAAACTACTAGAAGACCAGTCAAAGGTTACATGTGCCACAAGTCGGTCAATCCATGACCTGAATACCCATAGTGACAAGTGGATCAATAGGGGTGTAACAAAATCTTTGGAAGCAAGTAATCCTGAACTTTGTCCAAGCACTCCCACCTAGAATCTAATACCCTTCTTGTGATCTATTATTAAACAGATTTTTCTGTGCGTATCTATTATTTTTGTCTAATGGCGATCCTTCATCACATTCCAATACAGATTAGAGCCAACCTTTATCTCCAACCATGGTATCCATCAGCCTTATCTTCTTTGATGGTGGATCATCCTCTTATGGCTATTTAAAACATTTGTAACGCTTAACATTATTGTTTCTGACATGTTTAGAGCTTTCCAAATTTAGGTTTACCCCTCTTAGATACCCTCTTACTTTAGTTTAGATATTGGAGCTCCTTCTTGGATCCCTCGTGTTAATGTTATTAGTTGTATATTCAAGTCAGATTGACCAATTATAGTCATTTGTGGACATTAATATAATTTCTTTTTCTCTCTCTCTTATAGTTAACTTTCATCCCAGGGAGTTGACTTTCAATACAGACATAAAATGTTTATATAGTTGGTAGACTGGATTTATCTAGGAAAGATACCAATTCTTGATATGTACGAGCTACAGCCAATATGGCAGACCTTCAATCCTATTTTGGGAATGATCTCCAAATGGATGATATGTTGCTCTCTGTTGTATTCTTCCACGTGGATATATAGGTTCTTCATGTAATATAAGATACAAATTTTAGTGAAATAAAAGGATTATAATACCTATGTAGCTTACCAAAAGCATCAAATTGGCAGAGTAGCTTTCAGCACAACATCAAATGACCATCTTGTAGACAAAAGCAGAATCTCAGGATGGATATTCTATTTGTTTGTGAGAAGTAGTCAGATGTAGATAGGAACCACAATGCAACAAGCATTAAAGGAAACACATGAAAATGAACAAGTGTCATTAAATAGACAAGCACTTAAATGTTCATTAGGAAATACTTTTTGGCGACAATTTTTTTAAAGAGATTGTTCAGAAATTGCAGAAGGTGAAAACGTGGACAGAAAAAGTGAACAAGGATAGAAAATATTGCTAAATCTGCACACGAGTTCTATAGCAAGCCAAACATGAGACAACTATTTGCTATGATAAGAGGAGCAATACTAGAAAGCTACAGTAGGCTGTAAATAGAGTGACACGAAGAAAACCCCATGTTATAGTGAAACAGATGTGAACTAGCATCTTTATACTATTGATGCTGAAAAAATTAATCCCATGTTTTGAAATTTGAAACAATAGAAACTGTGCTTTAGACTGCTTAAATGATAGATTACAAATAACGACGTCGTACACTGTCGATAAAATGTATGACAGGAAGAAAAGCTCCAATGTCCTGATGCCAAAGTGGATTAATTTATTAAGATCATTAAATAAATAACAGGAACAAGTTTTGAAATCCAAAGTAAAAGAAACCCTGTTTTTGAGGGGGCAAAAAAGATCCAAGTGAAGCTTTAATTGGAAATAAATATAGAAGAACTGTTACTTGTGTTGACATCATAGTGTCATCTCTAACATAGTATCAGATAATCTCTCCATGCATAATAGGAAATCCCTCAGCATACCTTGGAACCCTACTCCAGATGCCAATGATGAAAAACCATGTTCTTCCTCGCAATGCATGATATATTTGCTCGATTTCCACAAGGTGTAATCCACCCCACTTTATCTTATTTAGAGAATTCTTACTTTCAAAAAGTGATTTTTTCTCAACAAATGCCATGTTTTGTCTTGAAGTAAGTCCCTGTATCAAAAATCTATCACATCAATATAATGAAAAAGGTTGGCACAAAAATGTTCATAAAAAAATATTTTCATAAATACCTGTGCAAATTATTATATAGTAACTAACTCATACAATGAAAATTATTTTCACTGTTCTCTTTTTGTCATATTTAGTGCCAGATGAACAAACTGAAATTACTATTTCTAATTGTTTTGACCATCAAATGTAAAATTCTGAAATTCAAATTGCAAGTTTTACCTCCATAAGTTCACATGAAGATTCCAAAAGATGTTTCTTTTTCTCCATCTGAAATCAAAAGAAGCACTGTTGATGGTGTACCAGATTAAAAGCAATCAACTAACAGTCTTTGATTAAGCATTACCTGCAATTTTAACTGCTGCTCTTGCAATTTTCCAAACTCAATTCGTGTTTCAAGGAATCTGGTAACAGCTTGTATGTGTCGACTTTTATGGGCAGTGGCCTCAAATCTGTCTGAACACAAGTAAAATGCAGTTCCCTGATTAAATATTTGACAGCAGCAATTGTAGAAGACCAGATCATTATAGCAAAGATGTACAATTACAAGGTAGTTTATTTCCATTACAAGATAAGGCCACAGGTTATCAGTTGGAAAATGCATGCCTGTAAATTTGAGCTCTTGTTGAGGGTCATCGAGCCCAATAAAACCAGACCTCTTGAAGTCTGTGATAATCAGTGAACACAAAAGATCCTCCAATGGAAATGCACCTGGTATACAATGTGCTGGAGTTTTTAAAAGAAGAACTTGATCATGCCCAACATGTTGGAAGTCCCCAGTAATTACATTTCCAACATTGCTCCAAACTGGAAGATTACAAAAAAGATTTTGCCAAAAAAGCTATGAGGTACTAAGGAAACAATAATGTTGAGATCATATTCATTTCAATAAAGTGAACATCTAATGTAACAATGAAGCTCAAAGGAGTATAATTTTCCCTTAAATTTATTTTCTATGTACGAAAAAATAAATTGTCTACATCATATAAACCTTTTAGTTGCTGAAGAGTTTCACAACATAGTGCAATCACATTCTGCTCACTGCTTGCAAGCGTGGTGAGCAAAACTCCTTGACCTCCAGAAACAACAGCAAAGGTTCTGCAATAAGAGAGATTAAAAGGAGGAGACCATAAATTGGCCTCCAAAAAACCAAAATCATCTTTAAACGTAGGTCAGGTTTGTGGCATTTCATAAGATTTCCTTAGAAACCAGGTACCAAGACGTCCGAGCATGGCAAATATATAATCCTAATAAAATATGAAACTTAAAATTGCAACACATATATAGTTCCTAGTTGGCATGTAGTTCAGCCTGGAGGCACCAAACCCATAACGATTTCTCAATATTTTCCTTTTTCTTTTTTTATCGTGTATATGTCAACAGACATGAGGACAGAGTTACAAGAAAAGAAGCTACAATGAACATTAACAGGTGAAATCTGATGTTAATTCTTATGCTCAAAAATTTTATGCAGCGTGGATAGAATAGCAGAGGATGATAAAGATTATTATTCTCTATAGAAAAGATATATAACTAAAATGATCTTTTAAATTTTTTTGAAAAAGACTTGTTCAAATCTGAGTTGTCATGGAAGGATTTCGGTGTGGTTGAGAAAATGTTTAGCTACAGGCATTCTTCCACATGTCACCAATCATCTACAGGCGTGCTTCAGATAATGTCTTTAACATCGATTGGTTGTGCATATTGATTAAGCACAAGATGCATGCTATCGTTGCGCACAAACTCTCTTCATTTGCCAAGCCCCCCAATCTATTTTGCAAGAAATGTGTTGAGTGTGAACATGGCGGGAAAGTGGCTACTGTTTGCAAAGATATATTTTAAAAATCCACCGCAATAGTCTTACCCTTGGTCATATAACACCAATCGATCCAACTTTGCAAAGTTTTGAGACCCAGAGAATCCAGAATAATTGTTAAAAGTTTGAAGTCCCAAAATGTCTCTTGATTCTAGCATAATATTTGTTCGCTTTTTTATTAACAGTGGCTCTATAAGACTTTCCAACAAGCTCAGTTTGGTGCAAACGATGGCCTACAACTCCCAAAATGATTACATTGAATTTTTGTGGAAGCAAAATTTTACAGTTTAGCCTAATTTTTTGTTGAAGCAAAATTTACAGTTTAACCTAATTTTTTATTGAAGCAAAATTTTACAGTTTAGCCAGATTTGTTAATGTGGAGATGCATTTTGAAGGGGAGATGGATGCCTTGGGAAACTTCTCACATGCTCCTCTAACATCCCTGTGCCCCAGGAAATGCAAGGGAACCACATCTCCCACGTCAATGGTGTCTCATGCGAGGTAAAGCAAATTAAGTTTAAGCACTTGCAATCCCTTCTTTCATGCAAATAAGTCACTTTTAATGCCTGGAGAATTCAAGTGATTTGAAAGTGATGAGTTTTCATGGAAATACATTAATTTCATTTTGTTAGGGTCGCTCTATGCAATAATTGGGCCAATTGGGCCATCCTCCACTATTGCCTCGATGCAAGTCCTCCTACCAAGTTACCATTCAACATTTTAATCAATAAATAGTTAACCAATGGCACCGGTTTCAGCCTATACAACAATTTAAGACTATGGAAGGAACATTTTTTAATTAATTTGGCCCCTTTTTAAGCCTTCAATAATAATTTTGAAAATCGTACCCATCCTATGAACCTTGCTGAGATTTATTTTGTTCTATAACTTGTGTTGTAAACATACAACATTGCTGATGGGTCTTCACCAACCTTAGGCACAAAATGCCTTCTAGCTTTAGGTGTTGCTTACTTTTATTAGTTTCATAATTCCAATCGTGAATAAACGCAAAACCACCAACATAGCAAAGGCTCGAGGTAATCGAATTGGTAGTTCCCAAATGAAGATTGAGCCACAAAAACACCATCCTAACAAAGACACAACTTGATGAAATTATGACAAGGCACCACAAATTACTTGAACAAACTGGATTTAATCCATAATCCCACCATGAGTAGCATAGGCTCATATTAATGAGACATGGGTTAAGGCACTACATAGGGAAAACCTATGTCACAAGGTTCGGCAATGTTTTTGAATAAAATTTGAAAATTGTCGAATTTGTAACATGACAAAAATGTTCGGGTAGGTTCGATGACTTTTTTAATAAAGTTCAAAAATGCAAGGTCGGCCCAAAAAAAACGCAACAGGACGATGAAAAAATGCAGAGTCCGCCAAAAAAACACAGCGCCACAGTGAAAAAAAGTATGGTCGGCCAAAAAATGCAGCAGCACGGTGAAAAAATGCAGGGTTGGTCAAAAAAACTCAGTTAAAAAACCATGTCTCTGTAAAACGGCCTCTCCTCTATGCAAAAGACCTAGAAGAGGGGAAATGGCAAGATTTGACATTGAACGAAGAAGTGGGCAGATCACTACGCTTGAAGACTGAGCAGGAATGGACGTGCTTAGCGGCACATGCCTTGTGGACGCAAAACATGGTGAGTCATGACTGCTACATGGAACAAGCGGGAGGAGTAGGTAAGTCAAAAAATATATTCGTTTTGTTTTTATTGTTATTTTTTTTATGTTTACTTTTATTTTTTAAAATTTATTTTATATTATATATTTCGTTGTATTTAATTTTTTAATTATATATATATATATATTTTAAATTTTGTTTGTTTATTTTTATACTTTTAATTTATATTTATATTTTGTTATATTTAATGTTTGTAAATTTTTATTTTATATCTAATTTATTTTTAAAAAAATTGAACTTTTGTTTGTTTTTGTTAAGAACTATATATTTTTTAATTTTATATCTATAAATTATAATTTATATTTATTTATATTTCAAATTTCATGGCGATTTTTTTTAATTTTATCATGTGTCTAACTTGAACCAAACTTTATCCTCCTCAAACTCAAACTCGAACCTTGTGACATAGGGGAAAACTATTGAAAGTAAGGATTTGAAAGTTATATTAGGGCCACAAGAATGAATTATTTAGGGCATACAAGATAAAGGAATAAAAATGTGGCTGAAAGTAAGCCTCTTTCTCCCTTCCCCTTTTCATTAATTTGTAATGTCTTTTATACAACATGAATTGGATGTTATGTTGAAGGCTTCCACGAGCAATTTTAATTAGATATTAATTTTTGTGGGTTTTTTACTCATGCATGTTTTAGTCATTTTACTTAAATCACCTCCATGAGTAGTCATTATCCAAATGACAGTTTTTCTTCATGTATTCTTTATAATTATCACAAGACAAGGGGGCCCACTTTAGCACACAACCACCATAAGCATTTGCTAGTAGGGGAGGAATGGTGAATGTAATTCACCACTTTAGAGTTCTCACCCTCTAAGTCTCTTTCCGTATTGGCAAAGCTTTTGGCGAGTGTAGTCTAATAAATCATCCTTGTCTCACAATTATTACCAATGTTGAAGAGGTCATTTGTGTAAAGGACTAAAACATAAATGAGTAAAAAACCCACAAAAATTAATATCTAATTAAAATTGCTCGTGGAAGCCTTCAACTTAGCATTAAAAATACAAATTTGGGTTGTAATTTAGATTCATCCCACATTGGTAATAATTGTGATACAAGGGTGATTTATTAGGCACTACACTCACCAAACACTTTGCCAATGGAGAATAAGGCTAGAGGGTAAGTCCAAAGTGGCGAATTGCAGTCACCATTCCTCCCCCCTACTAACAAATGCTTATGGTGGTTGTGTGCTAAAGTGGTTCCCCTTGCCTTGTGATTATCACAAAAACCGCAAGAGAAAAAAAAATGCTATTTAGATATTGACTATTCATGGAGGTTATTCATGGACGTCATTTGGGTGATGACTGAAACATATATGAATAAAAAACCCACAAAAATTAATCTAACATGAATTGGTGTGTAAGTGGTAGGGGTTTCACAACCATGCTATCGGCATTCACCTAACTAACCACTACAACTCGATCATTTTATCTTCACTAAAATAAAAAGGTGGGCTTGTTGGTAATATTGATCCAAAGTAGGGTTTTTTTAAAAGAATAATAGGTTTTTTACATAAAACAATTTATATTTGTTTTTTCTCTGCACATGAGGATTGAAGTTGAAGAGTCGTCCTCATTTTTGCTTCTTCTGTCTTTAGGATAGAATAAAGAATGTTAAGAGGTTAGCGCTTCCACTTCTATAGCTTTTCTTCCTTTTTTGAGAAAATCATACAATTACAGGGAAATGGTCTATGGACAATGGACGTCCAACACAACCCTTGTAATCCACTTTGTTGAGATTAATAAAATTGTTTTAACCCAAATAGTATTTGGTGATAACTTCTCTATTTTGTACAAGGCTCACATAATCACCTTTCACTCTTGCGGACAAATCTTCCCTAATTAGAAGGATGGACTCAATTAAATGAGGATATACACCCCAAATATTTGACTATGGACCCCACAACATAAAAAGTGAATATGTTTTTGATTAAAAATTGCAACCCTATTTAACCTAACCCACATTTTACATTTCATTTATCCACACTTTACAAAGAAGAATAGAAATTACAATCATATAAATTAACACACTTCCCAAGACAAAAGTCTTGGGTGATGTTATTGGGGCAACAAGCACGAGTACAAATTACTTTTTAGGTTGCAACATTTGATTCAATTGGCTTGTAGAGCATTGTATCAAGTTTAATATTTACAACATTTCAAATAAACTACATGGTAACTATTAGCTTCAAGTGGAAGAGCTTGAAGCGAGAGTTTTGGTTGTGGGAAGAAGAAAAATCATCCTCCATTAGAGCATCTTCTAAGTTTTTAACTGCATTTAAGTGAATAAGCATGTCATGTCCCTTTTTTCAAATAAGTTAAGGAAATAATAAAAATAATTTTTTAAGTTGAATCTGTAACTTTATTAAAATGATAGTTTAATATTATTTTATTATTAAAAGTTCCAAGACCAAGGGGGCTAAAATGATGTTATTAAATGGTGTTATGCATGGGGTACAAAGTGATATTATTTTAAAAGGTTCTTAAGTCACTTTGAATTATATTTTAAGAAAAATGAGAAAATAGAAAATAATATTTTATTTTCCCAAAAGTATCTATAGAAGAAGGGCATTAGGCTCATTTAAAAAGCATTCTATTTTGCCATTCATCTTTTCAACTTGTGAAGTTTCGAGCAGTTTGCTTTAACTTTTAGCATCAGAAGACGAAAACCCTCTGATGGATTCAAGCTAGAGGACGTAAACCCCCCAGTCCTCTGTGGTGGTTCCATTCAAAGGCTGCAATTGGACATCAACCATCAGATTTCTGTATTTTCAACACAACCAAGTAAGCATTGGATATTTATAGGTCAGCGATATTAACTATGGCATCATCTACAATAGCTAGGGTATCATTTGATGCAGCGGAAACATCATCCCAAAGGTTGACGTCCCCATCCCTAACGCTGATGTCACACTATGAAAAGGTGACGCCTTCATTTGGGCTACTTTTAGACCAATATTAATGCTGGTACGATCTGCTGTTATTTTTTGAAATTTTCAAATAAAAAATAAATAAATAATTATGGTCTTTCCTTAACTAAAATTCCACGAAAATTATTGTTTACAATATTTATTCATGGCTGAAATTATTTATTAAAACTCAAAAATTTGCAAGTATTTTATCAGTAAAATACAACCATTTGATTTTCAGTTGTAAGGGTTTTAAATAAAAAATCAAAATTTTATTTTCTATTATAAAGGTTATTGTAAGGGATTCTGATCATTCCAAATTTATTTAAAATATTCATTTAGGAATATTTCAATGGTATCAGAGATGTGATCTTGTCAGCATGTGAATCACGAGGACAATGCAAAGATCTATGTTAGAGATGTTGCAAGCTATGAAATAATATCAGAAGGATCTAAAGGCATGGATAGAAATAAAGAAGACAGAAAAGTCAAACTCTGAGCCTCAAAAATCTACAGATGAGCAAAAAGAATTCAGCATGCAAATCAAAGGTAAGGAGACCTTATCTAAAAAGACCCAGAGAATGTGGTTGAAAAGAAACTAACTAAATTGCAGACAAGCATAGAGGATGTAATGAGGGCCCAAAAAAAGTGTGATGAATGGCTAAAAATAGCTAAGGAAGCGAAGTTGATAGCCACTCAACAAAATCAACACCTACAAAAAATTAAGGGAAAGAATTTTCCAATTCTAACAGTGGAGCATGAAGAAAAATCAGAGTTCTAGGAAATTGAAAAAAAACAAATCATGGAGGAATTAACCATGCCGGTAGAAGGTATGAAATTTAATGTAAGAAAAGATATTATATTGACTTTTGATATTGCTGATCAGAAAAAGAATTATTTTAAAAAAATTAAGAAGAAAAAAGCATCACTAGCTGAATGCAAAAAGCCAAAGATAGAAATAGATGTGTCAATCCATGAGCTACCCAACGATCTTCCAAAATGCGAGTCATTGTCATATATGATTGAATCCCAAGATAGCCATGTTGATAAGCATGGTGGAGTGACTCCAAACTTTGATATTTGTGCAAAGGATCACTAACAAAACATGAAGGGAATGTAGGGCGATGTGATACTACCATCAAGTGATAGAGGAAATATATCCAGGGCAACTATGAACCAAATTGTTACCATTAATGTTGTTGTCATCACCATTGTCAACGACCACATTATTTCAATTGCACTCATACGAGTGGATATGCAGGGTTGCATCTAATGTGTCAGTGTCATGTTGCCGATTTTGATAATTTCAGATCATGAGTTGTTATCAGTCATGAACAGCTACAAGTTTGCATATTTTAAAGAGGTTTATACTTCTTTCAATAAATATATTCAAGTTGAAGACGGATGGTTTTTAAACTCTTTCTAGATCCCAGCGAATTCATGATTCAATTATCATGAATTCACTCAATAAAACTGTTGGAAAAGCATCATCTAGTGCAAGGCTTCCAATTCCTAATTGTATCAGAATATTGCAGCAGAAACCAACAAAAACAAAAAGATTGGTTTGGGATCCTGGCATTTGGAGTCATGAGTGAACCAACTTGCTTGAGGTCAAGCAATCTTTGGGAAGAGTGGACTGTCATTTCCCTTTTTCGAATAAGCTAAGAAAATAATAAAAATAATATTTTAACTTGTTTCAATGATTTTATTTATTAAAATGATAGTTTAATATTATTTTATTATTAAAACTTCAAGTCCATTAAAGTGTTTTTACAAGGGTGCATAAAGTGATGTTATTAAGTGATGCTACGCATGGGGTACAAAGTGATATTATTTTAAAAGGTTCCTAAGTCACTTTGAATTATATTTTGGGAAAAAGGAGAAAATAAAAAATAATTTTTTATTTTCCTAAAAAGTGTGAAAGGCATTGGGCTCATTTGAAAAGTATTCTACTTTGCCATTCATCTTTTCAACTTGTGAAGTTTTAAGCAGTTTGCTTCAACTTTCAGCGTCATATGACAAAAACCTTGCGGTGGATTTAGGCTAAAGAACGAAAACCCTCCAATCTTCTGTGGTGGTTCCATTCAAGCGCTACAATTGCGCATCAACCATTAAATTCTTATGTTTTCAGCACAATCAGGGAAGCATTGGATATTTTCGAGTCAACCATATCAATTAGGGCATCATCTACAACAACTAAGGCATCATTTGATGTAGTTGGAACATCATCCGAAGGGATGACGTCATCATCCCTAGGGTTGATGTCACATTGTGGAATGGCGACGCCATCATTTGGGTTGCTTTTAGGCCAGTATTAATGTTGGTACAGTCTATTGTAATTTTCTAAATTTTTCAGTTGCAAAAAGAAATAAATAAATAATTATGATCTTTTCTTATTTAAAATCCCACAAAAATTATTGTTTACAATACTTATTCATGGCTGAAATTATTTATTAAAACTCAGAAATTTACAAGGATTTCATTAGTAAAATACAACCATTTGATTTTCAACTTTAAGGATTTTAAATAAAAATTCAGAATTTTATTTTCTATTGTAAGGGTTTATTGTATCCGGTAAACCTATAATTATTTAAAATATCCGTTTAGGGACATTTCAAAGCATATACTGTATGTGAAGACATTGGGAAACTTGTGAGATGCTTGCATGGCAAGAACTCTGATTTATGTTATAGTCCTAAGTTTCTTTTGTATATGAAGATAGATATATGAGGTTGTATGCCATAGAAATTAAGTAATGATAGGCCCCTTGCGATTATTGTAGGCAGCAACGTAGGTATATCCTTCTCTATCGTGGCAAATGACCCATCAAAGTACAACTCATCATTGCCACAATGCAGAAGTAATGAAACTAGAGTAAAAGGAGAAATTAGTAAAGGATGAGGAGACAAAAAGAGTAGAAGAGAAAGATCATCTGTGAAAATAGTGAGAAATGATGAAAAGGGGATGGAAGTTGACTTTGAAATAGAGGAGCAAATGTGCAAGCACAGTGACAAGAAGGAAAAAATGGAACAAGGTAGGTCTTTGTTCCTTACCCCTAATGCTGAAATTCTTATGAGAATTGAGAAGGAAAATGCTTTGAAGAAAAATTCTGTTTTTTTCCTTTGCTTGGGGAAAATGCCATCTAGAAAATTCTTTGAGACAAGGTTAAAATCCACTTGGGATAGTAATGGAGTTATGCATGCATTACGTAGAATGCTTTAACCTAGTCTATTCTTGGTCGGTTTAAAAACTGCAAATATGGCAATAATGGTTTCAGAAAAGGGGTTTTTGGTATTGTGGTCCCTCTATATTTAAAGCTATGCCCTAGAAAGCTGATATAGTAGATGAAAGTAATGTTATTGGGCAGCCAAGATGGATAGAGATAACAAATATTCCTCTACAATTGGGGAATTTTCTTCCTAAAAAGCTTAACCTATAGGTGTTCTGTTTAAAACTGACACTACTAATGCTCCTATACCACATGAATGCATGTGTCCTCATTTCATCAACTATGAAAGACAAATTACTAGATGAGATTAAGATTAAAGTAAAGGGAAATTTTGTCCTTTGTAAAAAAATAGGGTTAGGGGGTCTTTTTGCATGTTTTTTCTGTAATCAAGCAAGGCACTCAAAAAAAGATTGCCCTAAATGCCATCTAGAAAATTCTTTGAGACATGGTTAAAATCCACTTGGGATAATAATGGAGTTATGCATGCATTACATAGAATGCTTTAACCTAGTCTATTTTTGGTCGGTTTTAAAACTGCAAATATGGCAATAATGGTTTCAGAAAAGGGGTTTTGGGTATTGTGGTCCCTCTTTATTTAAAGCTATGCCCTAGAACGCTGATATATTAGACGAAAGTAATGTTATTGGGCAGCCAAGATGGATAGAGATAACAAATGTTCCTCTACAATTGGGGAACTATCTTCCTAAAAAGCTTAACCTATAGGTGATCCGCTTAAAACTGACACCACTAATGCTCCTATACCACATGAATGCATGTGTCCTCATTTCATCAACTATGAAAGACAAATTACTAGATGAGATTAAGATTAAAGTAAAGGGAAATTTTGTCCTCTATAAAAAAATAGGGCTAGGGGGTCCTTTTGCATGTTTTTCCTGTAATCAAGCAAGGCACTTGAAAAAAGATTGCCCTAAATGCCATCTAGAAATTTTTTTGAGACATGGTTAAATCCACTTGGGATAATAATGGAGTTATGCATGCATTACGTAGAATGCTTTAACCTAGTCTATTCTTGGTTGGTTTTGTTGTCCCCCAAAAATATCACTCATTTTTGGGACAACATTTGAACTATTTTGGTCCTACAGACCAAAATTATCTCTTTCCTTTCCAAAATTTGTCTTGAGCATTCAAATTCCTCATTTTTCAAGCTTTTCAGAAATCTACGGACTCTGCAGGCTTAAATCTACGGACTCTGCAAACAGGGTCATTTCTACAAGTTCAACGGGCTTCACGGCTTCTGCAGGTGGGTTCAATCAAAAGAATCGGTTTCTAACAATTGGTCATTTTCGGAATTGGTTCATCGCCTTGGTTCAAACAGAAATCTCCATCGGCGAGCATCAGCAACAGGTTCAACGTTTGGTTTGTCCTTTGGTTCAACGTCAAATGGTTCAAAGGCGGGTTCAATGCTTAGTTCATCGACTTGGTTCATTCAATTGAACCATCGGCTTGAACCATTTTGGTTCAAAGCTTGGTTCAACCGATTGGTTCAACGAAGTGGTTCAACAAGAGGTTCAAAGCTGTGGCCCAAAAGGGCAAGTCCAATCCGGAAAAGTGCCAAGCAGAAAGCCGAAAGAAGACCAAGGGGTGACGCGTCTGAAGACATCAAATTCAACACAGCGAATTAGCCGTTGAAAACATAGTGACGGGCGCGTGAACGTCATAATTCAAGACAACAAAATAACTGTTGATCCTTTGAACCTACACACCAGAATGCATTCACAGACTTCAAGGCCAAGACCAGCAAAAAGTGAGGAAAGAACAGAACAGCAAACTGAATCCAGGACCCGATTCAATTAACCAAAAAAGGAGGAACGATGAAGGTAAGATCAGATCGCCAGGTGGACATTGAAAGTTGCAAACTTTCAATAAGCGCGACTTGTTTCCCTGCATTGATAAAATCAAATGGGTAAAACGCCCCTAAGTTCCAACCTGTCTTCTTAACAGATTCCAACGCAAAATGATGTATTACTGTTCCCGAGTCCTTCTTGAAATGGCTATTTAAGGAACTCTCTTCTATTGTAAAAAGATCTCTTTTTTGATAATTAGAACGAAACTCTGCGCAAATTGTAAGGCATTACTGAGACTTTGAGCTCAAATTGCTGATCATATTTTGTTACTGGAATAAAAAAGCAAGTGACTTTTCAGACTTTGTGCTGTAATATCTTTGTTGTTGAGAAAACTGTTCTTATGTCTTTTTCTTGAATATATTTTCTGTTACTTTAATTCAACAAGCAGAATTAGTGACCGCAGTCAGGAAGGTAGTAAAGAGACTTTGTGCCCCCATAATTGCCTTTAGTGTGTTTTCTTTTCATTTCTGTGTAAAGGACTTTGAGACAACTTTGTGCCCTCATTGTCCTTCGTATCTTACTCTTGAGCAATTCAGGTGGAGACTTTGTGCTGCATCTCGATTTGCTAGTTATTACATCATTTGTTACATTTTGTTGTTACTACCAGGGGTATTCTTGTGGTTTGCTAAATAGTACTTCTGAAAGAAGAGGAGTCCTGTATGTCATTTCCCTTGAGTTTTTCCTTTGATCCGCACGCATCATCTCTGAAAAAAGAGAGATTGATGGTTTGTCCTACCCTTGAGTATTATTTTTTGTTTATATATATATATATATATATATATATATATATATATATATATATATATATATAAGGAACCTCCCCTTGATGAGAGGAGAAATCAGTCCCCTTCTGATGTGGTAAACCTACACATTTGGACGACTAATCTTCCTACTTTGGCTGATCAGACCTATTTTGTTTATCAATACGCTGATCGACAAAATATTCACCCAACAGGTTTTAAAACTGCAAATATGGCAATAATGGTTTCAGAAAAGGGGTTTTTGGTATTGTGGTCCATCTATATTTAAAGCTATGCCCTAGAAAGCTGATATAGTAGACGAAAGTAATGTTATTGGGCAGCCAAGATGGATAGAGATAACAAATATTCCTCTACAATTGGGGGATTTTCTTCCTAAAAAGCTTAACCTATAGGTGTTATGTTTAAAACTGACACTACTAATGCTCCTATACCACATGAATCCATGTGTCCGCATTTCATCAACTATGAAAGACAAATTACTAGATGAGATTAAGATTAAAGTAAAGGGAAATTTTGTCCTCTATAAAAAAATAGGGTTAGGGGGTCTTTTTGCATGTTTTACTCGAAAAAAGATTGCCCTAAATGCCATCTAGAAAATTCTTTGAGACATGGTTAAAATCCACGTGGGATAATAATGGAGTTATGCATGCATTACGTAGAATGCTTTAACCTAGTCCATTCTTGATCGGTTTCAAAACTGCAAATAAGGCAATAATGGTTTCATAAAAGGGGTTTTTGGTATTGTGGTCCCTCTTTATTTAAAGTTATGCCCTAGAAAACTGATATAGTGGATGAAAGAAATGTTATTGGGCAGCCAAGATGGATAGAGATAACAAATGTTCCTCTACAATTGCAGAATTTTCTTCTTAAAAAGCTTAACCTATAGGTGATCTGCTTAAAACTGACACCACTAATGCTCCTATACCACATGAATGCATGTGTCCTCATTTCATCAACTATGAAAGTCAAATTACTAGATGAGATTAAGATTAAAGTAAAGGGAAATTTTGTCCTCTGTAAAAAAACAGGATTCGGGGGTGTTTTTGCATGTTTTTTCTGTAATCAAGCAAAGCAATCGAAAAAAGATTGCCCTAAATGTATAAGCATGCAAAACAAAATGAAAACTAAAAACCCTAGCAATAAAGCAGTGGAGCAAGATCTTGAGAAGGGTTTGAAGGGGCAAATTCAGTCTTCTAATGAATAACTTTTAAACAATTCTCATGCAAAGGAAGTTCAAATAGTTCAAGATGAGACTAATAAGAATAACCAGAGTCATGAAAACGATTTGGTAACATTTACAACAGTTTGTCTAGATTGGCAAATAAAGCTATGGAAATTTGTAAACCTGCCATAGAAAAATTACAAGAATTAGTTGAAGAAGACAAGGCCATGTGTGAAACAACCCCTAAAGGTGTAGTGGTCAGCCCCAATGCTACAAAAGTGAAGGATTCTTCTCCTTTTCCAACGATGGAAGATCAAATTTCTGGTGAGGAATTCTAAGCATGCACGATTGAATTAGATATCTAAGAAGGTGGATGAATAATCAAGATCTAGGAACTCCAATACAATGCTTAAATTAGTGGGTCCCAAGATGATGACGGTTGGGTTGAAGATAAAATGAGAAAACTTAAACAATCACGTAAAGGTAATGATGATTGGCAAGGAAAAAAAGTATCAAAAGATTCTAAGATTCCAAGATATGTTGATAAATTATCTAAAGCCAAAAATGCCAACAAATGATTAACAAAAATTTGAATGTGAGAGGGATGGAAGCCTACTATAAAAAAATCTCTGTTGTTTGGGTATGGGTACGGGTACGGATACGGATACGGGGACGTCTCGAGTACGCGGGTACGTCATTTTTCAAAAACCTTGATTTGGATACGTCGTGGGTACGTCTGTGTATATATATATATATATATATATATATATATATATATATATATATATATATATATATATATATTACTCATTTTTTTAGTAAAACACTTGAAACTACATAGTGTGAAAATATTTGTCTATAAATGATAAAACACTTAAAAATATATAATATTCATTCATTCATTACTCCAAAGGCAAGATGTACATTCAAATCTAGAATAAATCATCTCGATTGTCCACAACATCATGAATGCCACTCCCATTATTTTTCAACTTTATCATTTACTGACACTCTCTCGCAAGGGCTCATCGATGCATTGAATCTCACGAGTGCATGCCTTAAGGGGTGCACAGGGAATGGGGCGGGATCGGCTTGTGGCACTTTGCCAGAGATATTCTCATACTATTCTATCACGCATACATCCCTTCATGCAGCCTTCATACCTCCTATGATGTCTCCTTGAAATCTTGAAACCCTGAAATATGGCTGAGTTTGAAACCCTGAAACCTTGGAATCTGACTAACTCTGAAATATGACAGGATCCTCCAAAACCTAGAATTTGCATTATAGCTCCTCGCAGTCTGAAACCCCACTCAAACATCCTGAAAGTATATAATTAAAATATAACTTAAAATATAAGAAACTCATTTTACTTAAATGTTTATTTTATTTCTATACGGTTGGGTTCGGACTGGGTTTACATTTAGGGTTGCTTAGTTTTTAGGGTTTTTTTAAGGATTTTCTGAGGTTTTTTTTTTTTTTAAATTGCCATTTTTCTGCCGGAATCCCTCGGGTACGCGCCAGAAACATCCCGGGTACTCCCAGAGGCATCTCGGAGGCGCCCACCGACGTGCTGGACGTTTCTGGCACGCCGGCGGGCGCCTCCGGGAGTACCCAGGACGTCCCCGTGCCGGAGGCGTTGGGCCAAGGGGCGTATCCCTGCAACACAGAAAAAAATGTATTTGTTAGTTTGTTTAGGTCATCTAGAGACAATCTAGAATTTGTGTTGCTAATGGATGATTAATTATATTTGGAAACATTCCTTTCATGTTTCTTCAAATCATTTGCTAGGCAAGGTACTATACTTTTATGTGACAAAAAATGGAAAATGAAGACTTTGAGATTTCTCTCGTACTAGGGTGGTTTGGGTTATTTGTTAAGTTCATAATGACATATTGGGTATTATGTATGTCTATGCCCCTAATGATTATTAAGAGAGTAAATTTGTGGAACTGGATAGTTGAGCACTTAAAAAAGAATCCCATGGGTCACTAGGGAAGAATTGAATATGGTTGAGGTGGGGGAAGACAAGGTGGGGAGTCTTGCCTTCTCATGGAAGGGTAATGATTGATACTTTTGATGTAAAATAAAGATAAACCCCGTCTTTATGGGTCACTTTGAATCTCCTCATTCTTACCAAGTTCAGAAATCCGGATCTGTTTAGGAGGGCGAAAAAATCCGAAATCCAGATTTCTTGAAAAAGTTCAAAAAAATCTGATCCGAAAATATACAAATATATATGTGAGCATAGTTTTATAAATATGCAAAACTGACAAATACAATAAAAACATTAGTAAAATCATATAAAAATGTTAATATTATAGCATATTTATGGTTTCTAGGCCTTTTTTTGTGCAGAAAACCTTTTTAAAAAAAATTGAAAAAGAACAAGGCCGACCCAAATGAACTCATCCACGCCGGCCAAAAAAAATGGATCCAGCTGGTGTAATGTTTTGTTGGGTCCATTGGGTCATATGTAACTTTTGATATGTACCTTGCAAAGTATATTGTGTACCTTGAGGGTGTATTTTTTATTTATTGGGGCTAGTACCTTATTACAAGTCAGCCTACATTGTGTCATATGTTAATAGGTGTATATAAAAGCAATGTTTTTTACCTATTCAACCATCTCATTCATTCATTTTATTCTATTTTGATTGTTCTTCATTAAGTGTCTTTCGACACTACCAAAGAAATGCATCGTATTTCTTCTATTTGTATGGAATATTTCATTGTTGATCAATTATGGACCCTTTGGTGTAATCTAATATGGTATCAAAGATAAGGGTCTAAAGTGTGAAAACTCTATGGCCTTCCACTTTTGTTGTTATGAGAGAGTGTGGAGAAGAGGCAAGGAATTTTGTCACAATTTATTTCCCCTGTAACGTTTGATTTTTTAAGTAAAAGGAAGATCCAACAAAATTTATGAGCAAAAGAGAGATTTTGATTTTAGATTTGTATTCCTTATGCAATTTTGAGACAAGTGGAACTCATTTGGGGAGAAATGGGTTTGTGGAGCTTCCGCAGTGCACGATTTGATTTTTTTTAGTTTTTATTTAATAATTTGATTTTTTTGTTATTTTAAGAGGAATATAAAAGTTAGACACCTAAACTCAAAAGGCTATAACATTGTAATAAGAACTTTGTTTGAACCTGTTTTCAAACCATTGGAAAACACTTTCAAAGCTCTTCACAACAGTATTAATGTTTTCAGCTTATGCACACCTGTGCATTGGTTTTAAAATCTAGGAAGATGGAGGTGATTTCTGTTATTGTTGTGTTAACATAACTATCATGTGTGGGAGTCATCCACTGAGATCACACTGAGGACCAAGGATCTATGTCAGATAGTTATGAGCACAAAAACACCCCTTTCATTGAGGAGAAGTTAAAGTTATTAATTAGTTGTTAGTTATCCATTAAATAATGGTTGGTTATCAACCTTCTTAACTAGTGTAACTTCTTTTGTGCTCAATAAATAGACGAACACATAAGTGTGTAAGTGTGCCACATGCCATATGTTTCTCTTCATTCCTTCAACATTTATATTTGTTAACATTGGTATCAATGCCACTATTTGAAGAGGCCCTAGGAGAAGTGTACGAAAAGATGTTGAGTTCGACAAAACCCTAATACGGTACAAACAATAGAGAAGAGGTTCAAGGTTTGAGGAAGCCCTAAGAAGATTAGTAACGTACAAACCGACATCTGCGAAAGACCAAACCATATGCATTCA
The DNA here is from genome assembly GCA_037957365.1 of Torreya grandis. Lineage (NCBI taxonomy): Eukaryota > Viridiplantae > Streptophyta > Pinopsida > Cupressales > Taxaceae > Torreya > Torreya grandis. The sequence continues at coordinate 3,059,691 of JARHVA010001270.1, forward strand.
CATACAAGTTTGTGAAAGACTAGACCAAAAAATATAGAAGGAAAGAAGAAAATCACACTTTTCTACAATCAAACCAAACAAAGGAATTTTTGATGATTTGAAGGAAGAAAGCAGACGTTATGCAAAGATGTTGAAAGAGAAATGCAAGGGCAAAAGACTTATAATCATTTCTTTTCGATTTGCATCATTTTTGAAGGCAACGATCAAAAAGCAAAATCCTAGTCATGATTTTCAAAAAGTTGAGCAACTAGGGCATGGGTCAAGATTTTGCTATGTAGTTACGACACAAGTCACGATTTTCAGACAATGTTGTGCAATTAGCCCACAGCTAGAGGGAAACAAAGTTTCAAACTACACAAATTTTATGTGCAGCCCGGATTCCAGTCACAATTTGAGGTGTGCTAGGGCATGAGAAGGAAGACTATAGACTAGGAGGTTGAATTCCAGACAATCATGATAAGTTGACTCTGCCAATACAGTCACATTTTTTCAGTAAGTTCACAAACTTGCATTGTTTTTGGTAATCAAACCTGTATTTTTTTCAATTTCCAAGTCAAATATCAAATATTGTGTGATTAATGGCCAATATTCAAAACATGGTTTTGCTGGAAATGCATAAATTAACTGGGCATAATTATAATGTTTGGAATCACAAGATTTTAACAATTATAGAATTTTGTGATTGTGATAAGATCATTCTCTACAATGAAGCAAGAACTAGAACTAATTTTTCTGATTATGGCAAATGTCATAAGGAGGCCTTGTTATTAAAGTTGTGTCAAATCACATGTTCGTAAGGTTCAGAATGTCACTAAGGCAAGTGTTCTTTGGACCAATCTGAAAAATAAATATCAAACTACAGAGAAAAGTGGGTTTTGTACTGAAAAATCTTCTATTTTTCACAAAGATCGCTGAGGATGGGTCCCTGTTAGAACATCTTTGATTGATAGATCTCTGACACCATCTCGCAACCATTTGAAAAAAGGTGGATGCTAACAACATGGTTGCTCTTGTTCTGAAAAACTTCATGCCCTCTTATAAATCTTTCGTAGAGGCTTTACACTTGATGGTAGAAAGCCAAACCCTGACATTTGATCAAGTTAGTTCTTGTTAAATGCATAAGAAACATAGACAACACAAACAAATGAGTCTAAAGTTGGACAAACAGAGAGTGCACTTGTTGCTTAGTCGAATAAGAAGTGGAAATGCATCCATGTTGATTCATCTTCTAAGTACCAAGTGAAATATGTTTTCCATCATAAGGTTGGGCATGTCAAAAATAATCGATGGAACCGACAATATGCACTTTCCCAACAACGCAGTCAGAAGGCAAATGTGGTAACAGTTTAAGAAGAATGGGATTCTAAGGAAGAGTTTGCCCTTGTGGCATTATACTCTAAATTAGTTCTACTATTTGTTCGTTCATTGGTTTTCATGCATCCAAACATTTCACATGTTGTAAAGATAGGTATGTCAAATTTACTACAAGTACAAAATTGATTCGGTTTCATTGGTTGATGGTCAATCACATGTAGAAGAGGGGATAGGAAATATTTGCAAAGTGTTGAATAATTCTAGAAAAATCATAATAAGAAATATTAGGTATGTTCCTAACATGAATAAAAATCTTGTATATTAGTCGATAACAGAAAATCCCAACATTCTTGTACATATAGCTAGAAAATAGTGTATTATGTCTAATGTAAAACAAGACAAAGTAATTATCCTAGATTCCTAGGTATTGGGCAAGGTGGCTTGTATAGGCTTGTTGACCCTACTACAATCAAAATAAATACCCATGTGGAGGGAGACTCCACCATACAGGTTGTGTTGGAGAATGAAATTCCTTATAGGCTTGTTGACTTTGTTGGAGTCAACTTACATGAACTAGTGAAGTGAATATCCAACCATTATAAAGGATGTGTAGGAGGTTGCAATTCCTCAATCAAATGCATGGGTAGCTGTATGTAAGGATGAAATGTCTCAGCAAAGGCATCGGCTCAAAGGACTAGAAACAAAGTTGTTAATTCATCAGAGCATGGTCATTTTGTTTTCCCTTATGACCTTTTTATGGTATTTGCACTACCAATTAAACAACCCATTGGATGTATATGGGTGGACAAAATTGGTACTTTAGACAAGTACAAATCTCATCTTGTTGAAAAATGTTTTTCCCAACAAGAGGGAATAGATGAAGACATGGTTTCTTTTCCTATTGCAGAGTTGGTTTTTACTCCTACTACGGAGTTAGTTTTTACTCCTACTACAAAGATGGTCAATTTTCGTTTGATTCTCTCCATAGTAGCTAAATTTGGTGTCTTGAATGGAGGATTGGATGAGGTCTACATGGTGCAGTCTAAAGGTTTTCACCATAGTTACCACGTTCGTAAATTTGAATATGTTCGAGAGAGCAAAAAGATCTAAAATCCGGAATTCTTGACAAAAAAATGGAAAAATCTGATCCATAATATATACATACATACATTGAGCGTAGTTTTATAAATATGCAAAACTGACAAATACAATGAAAACCATTAATAAAATAATATAAAATGTTAATATTATATGATATTTATGGTTTTTGGCCGTTTTCTTGTGCAAAAATCCTAAAAAAATTGAAAAAAATTTGGGCTGACCTGGACGAACTTATCCGAGTCAGCCAAAAAATCCAGATCCAGCCAAATTTTGTGCAGATCCGACCGAATTTGCTATGGTTTTCACGTATCTAGTAATGATCATTTGGTTTGTAAGTTGATTAAATCCCTCTACGGACATAAGCAAGCTCCACAAGCCTAGTGTATTTTATTTGATCAACATCTCCACAATTCTAGATTTATAACTATGGAGGTCGACTTGAAATTATCAAACAATGATGATTCATCACTAGTCAATGAATTACTCTATAGAGAATTGGTGGACAACTTGATACATTTTATGTCCACACGACTAGAACATAGTTTTGTTGTTGGCTATCTTTTTCAATTTTTGTCTATATTGAGCTCCTATATTGGACTACAACATAATGTCAAAGGACTATAAATTTCATGTTGATATCCAAGAGCAATCTATAAAAGTCATGACTAAACTCTTTGATCCCACTTTCTTTGTAAAATATCGAGACAAACTTAGAGTAGTCTCCGACTTATAGTCATTAAGAGAGGGTGTTAAAGTTATTAATTAGTTGTTACTTAACCATTAACTAATGGTTGGTTATCAACCTTCCCAACTGTTGTAAATTCTTTTGCACTTAATAAAAAGACAAACATACAAGTGTGTGTCTCGTATGCTTTCCATTTATTTTCATTCTTTCAAAATTCATATTTGCAAATTGAATGACACATACTTTAATATAAGGAAGATCAAGCTATTGTGTTAATGATGACCCATATTGCACCTAAGCTTCACTTTCACATGAAGGGGTCAAATAACCCAAAGTAGATGTGGGATGACCTAAAGAGATTGTTTAGGGAAGTTTATTCATCGAGGGTCACAATATTAATTGAGAGCTCAACAAGCTTGATCCATTGTTATTTTAAAGGATTGAGGATTACCTAGCTCGTGTGAGGGATCTTTTGTTTCAGTCAAAGGATTGCGGCAAGGACAAGATGGATGGTCAAATCATTGAGATCATCATGGACAACCTAAAGCCTCCATATGATGTGTTCCTTTCTACACGATATTTTTAGAGAGTTTTGATGAGGGAGGAAGGCAAGAGTATATCCTTTGCAAGTATATGTGATGTAGATGGGAATGAGAGGGCCAAGTGAATGATTGTCTTATTCCTCAAAGGTATTCCAGTACTCTCACTCTCTCAAGGACACAAGACTCAAAATGGAAATAAAGACACTCTTTATTGACTATATTATAGATTTAACGCACATACCTTACACTCTCCCTTCCCCTAGACTATGAAGAAGACTTCCTCGGTCCAATGACTGAGTTACAATGAACACATTGTTGACCATTTTGGCCCTATAGGCCAAAATCGGTCTCCTTCTTCCCCTACTGTTCTGAGCCAGTTCAAATTTTGGTTTGCACAAGTCTTTCGTCAAAAGGAGGAACCAATTCAATGGTTTGACGTCGGGGTTCAACGGCATGATCTTTCCAAGAACTTTGAACTTGAACTTGGAACCACGGTTGGTTCAAGCAATTGGTTCAAGTCAGAAGGTTCAAAGGGGGTCTTCCAAAGCCCGAAGGACAAGTGCCCTTGCGAAGGGCAGGGAACCCTTGCGGAGGAATAAAAAATGTGAGTTTTCCTTCGGAAATGCTAAGCCAAAAGATAAGACAAAGGTTGAAACCTTCGGACAAAATGTCCGAAGGAATTCCTTTGGACATTTTGTTCGAAAAAATTCACAAGGTAAAGAACAAACAAGGAATTCTTTCGGAAAAATTCCCGCAGAATTCCTTCTGACTTTTTGTCCGAAAGAATTTGCTTTGCACACTTTGCCGCGGGGATTTTTCCTTCGGACTTTTGTCCGAAGGAATTTTCTTTGTTCACTTTGCCGCGGGAATTTTTCTGAAAGAATTCCTTGTTTGTTCTTTACCTTGTTTGTTCTTTACTTTTGTCCGAAGGAATTCGCCCGAAGGAAAAAAGGCCGAAGGAAAGAAAGCCGACAGAAAACAAGTGGAAAAAACATGAAGATTTCCTTCGGACAAAATGTCCGAAGGAATTCCTTCGAACATTTTGTCCGAAGGATTTGAGGACCAAGGAGCCCGAAAGACCCCGAAGGGCAAGTACCCTTGTGGGGGACTCTTAGCAAAAATGAAGGGACCTTTCTCCAAGCCCCGAAGGGACACCTTCCCTTCGGGAGAGTTAAAAAACAAAGGCCCGGACAAAGGAAAAAGGGCCAAAGGAAAAAAGGCCGAAGGAAAGAAAGCCGAAGAAATGAATCAAGGGGTGACGGGGCCAAAGACATCAAAATTGAGCATGGCGAACTAGCCGTTGGAGGTTCAAACGCCTAGTGACGGGTGCACAAACGTCAAAATTAAGGCGGTGAAATAACCGTTGATTTTGAAAAGCTTAAGGACAGGCCGCAAGTGAACTCAGCGACCCACCGAGAAGATAGCCACGAGTGCTCACAAGGCCAAGAAAAGACAAAGCCAATAAAATACAAAGTCAGGAAGGGGCAAAAAATAGCAAGGAAAGACAGAACAAAGCAGAGAATCTAGAACACGGCCATGCACACATACGACAACATCTGGAATGTTCCAAAAGACGCACCCAACTAAGCACAGATATGGACAAAACAGCCCAAGCGGCAAACGAAGGTGTCGGCATAAGGAGTTATTCCAGCAGTTGACACAGTCTCTGCCAAGTGGTCATCAAAGAGCACAAACAGTGAACAATGCGACCTGTTTTTTTTTACTTTGCATTGATGAGCAGGCAACCGCGTGAATGTATTTAAGGAACGGTCTTGTTTGTAGACAAAGGAGCGCAGCCCATGCTTTCACAATAATGTTTAAAAGCCAAAGTCAAAACTGGCAGCCGACACAACATCCTCTTTTAGCGGTTTCCTCTTCCCAATGCTCTCAATACAACATGGGTCATTTATTTTCCAGAAAGCGCCAAGTCTTTTCCAAAAAGGCTATATATTTGTAACTTCTCATTTGAGAAAAGAGATCTCTCAGCTTGTAAAGCGGAGCTCTGCCGAAATTTACCTTGAATCAAAAAGAAGCATTTTTGCCTCCATTTGAGCTTTGCAATTTTGCATATGTCTATGGCTTTGTCTTGTGTTAAGTCATTTTCCTTCATGCTTTCACAGAATGATTCCAACATGTCTAGTGTATTGTGAGTTCTTTTGCAGGTTAACCAAAAGTGTCCACAACAGAGTATAGGCGCATGTGAACAGGCTGCCATAGTGTCTTAAAACACCTCTGGAAGTTCTTCCTCCTTGTATCTCTAGAGGACCCCTAGCTCACTGATGCAAGAGAATTTCTCATATCAAATGAAGTGTATATCAGCTTGTTCTTGGTGGAAAGTGTATGTTCAAGCTAAGTAGATCAAACTTTTTTGGTGCATCACCCTCTTAGTTTAGGTTCTATTTCAGTATCTTTCTCTCTTTTCAACCCCCCCCATTATATATATATAAGCAAATGTACTGGAATAAATTAGAGATGCATCAAAGGGAGCTAGCCCTTATCTAGAGATTCTCCTTTCAGTTTTGTCAGACCCACAGGCAAGAGAGAAGTCTCCATTGTGCCGCGTGGAAGAGAGAAGCTCAGCCTTCTCTCAAGGGTGCAATCCGCAGCATCAACACACGTCGTTCAACAGGTTCATAGCTATGCTCACACTTTATGGGCTTCTCTAAGCTCTCTCTCAGCTATGCTTTGCATTAGAACTAGACTCTTTTCTTAACTTGTTTGATCCCTTCTTGCTCTGCCTTAGGTGATTGAGATGACTCGCCAATGCTCTTCCAAAACTAACTTCGAGTCTTGGTGACTTGACACTGACATACTACCACACACTTCAAGATCCCTCTGTCTTGGAAAATGTTCCAGACATCACATTTGCTTGATCTAAATAGTTACATCCACTTAACATTGTGCCCATACTATAATTTCATGTCCTTCCAACGACCAAGACAACCTATATGGCTCGGTGTGTGGTGCACACTTCAATTTCTACTTTTCTATGACTTTCATGGATACTAGATTATCCATACTCCAACTATCAACTATAACATTATAACACTTACCTCTTGTTTTTCACATAGTTTTGAAAATATTGCTAATTTTCCATGGCTCCTCTTGCTTTCTTTGTTTCTTCAAATTGTTTCTCTACACTATCAAGTTCACAACTTGGTCTGTGGCTGCAATTGAACCTTATAAACTCCCTTGCTCATCCTCTTCCCACTCATCTTCTTACCACGCATTTTCTTCCCAATCATCTTCTTAGTACTCATCCATTTCTTATTGGTAACATGGCAGCCCTATTGTCCCTTGATATTCACTCCCATTACTTCTTTCATAACTTCTTTGGAGACACTCGATAGCCCTATGCCCATACACTTCACATTCATAAAAATCTCCATGAAATGTCCATCCATCCTCTTGAGCTTAAACATGTTCACTTTCCCATGAGGTTTCAAACTCCTCATATTCCTCTTCACTTTTTACAAATGGAGAAGAGTTCTACTCTCCTTGCATGTCTCTATCCTCCACACTTTGTAATCACCTAAAAGTGGTATTTGGATGTTAAAAGTGTTGCTTGAAACAGCCTATTGCTAGCTTTGCCCTAGACCTATCCTAGAGCCTTTATCACACTTTTCCAACCATTGTGCAAACGACAGACATCTTCTGTCAGCTCAAACACAATCCCAAAACAGCATTCCCACATCCCAAACAAGTGTGCCCAAAAGTCTACCAATTGGACACTAGTGCCACATAAGAACACTAGAGCCTCATGACACTAGTGTCCCCAACTTGGCGCTAGTGTCCCTTGCCCTAACTCTCCCGAACGGATATATTTTCAAACGTGTACCCCTCCTAAGGTCGGCCTAAGTACATTTTATTATCTGCACAAGCTATCACTATAAATACAAGACTATTTGACCTCTATCCACTACATGGAAAATAGATGCAAAAATCACATCCAAATAAGAAGCATGTTGAACAAAATCAAGGTAATTAATCCCTATTCTACCCTACTTCTGCATGCTACCATTTACAGTCGCCCTAAGCCCAGATTTCAAGTCTCAAGCACTCTCAAGACATTCAACACCGCTCTCATTCTTGCATTTACTTGTACTTGCACCAAGCACTAGGTGGGAGAACTACATCGGGCTTGATCCATCTTCGGAGTATTAGTATGTAGGCAACTCTCTTCATAGTGGGGTGTTAAGGATGTCCAACCTATCCTACAAACGAACACACATTTTCAGCTCATGCCATACTCACAAGGAGGATTAGGGTTTGCACACTAAATCAAATTTTTCAGGCACTACAGAGTTTCAGATTTCGTGCGCGAAGGAACTTATCCAAAACCACAGGAGCAAGTGCTCCTAGAAAATAGAAACGTGTTGCAAAGAGGACTCTAGCATCATTTTCAGACACTAGAGCAACATGGCACTACTGTCCAAGTGGGGCGCTACTGTCCATTGAAGAATCAAACCCCGAGCCCTGTTGACGACACTCAAACCTGTTCAGAACTCAGTTTTCAAAACCCAAATCTTCAACAACAGTCATTTTCCAGATAAGTCTCTATTTGCACATATTATTTACTATTTTTAGAAAGGCAGAATAAGTCAAAATCTATAAAAAATTAGTGGTTAATTATTACATATTATTTAACTGATTTAGATAACCCAGCGCTTTAATCTAACTTAGGATTTGCATTAGCCAAAACCCTAAAAGGATAAAACACTAAGAGAACATGACTTACTTCGAATATTGCTCCAAACCTAGTTTATCTTTTCCAAATTTTTGTGCAATAAATAAGGGTCACATACTTTTGTTTTTCTGATTTTTTTGCATAACCTAACTCATTAAATCAAATCTCACCTTAGGGTTTCATTTATTTAAATACAATTTAAATCTTTGCAAATCAACCCTAGTTTAAAACCCTAACCCTAGATTACCCTAGGGTTTACATTTCTAGTACTCAGATTTCATATCCATATATCTTCTGATTTGTATTTCATACAATCATGATCATAATGACAAAAAAAGATTATCACTTTTTGTTGCAAAGTCTAATACTTTCATTTGCATGATTGTTCCCTTTAATTCATAATGAATTCAAAAAAGACATAAACACATGTATAGATGATGCTTTCTATCAACTGCAATATATGTCATATTCAATAGCATGTTATCTTTATCCTATGTGGAATTCCATTAACAAGCAAACCTATACACAGAGAATTTAGCACATAAGCTACAACTATGTTTCAAGTTTCAATGTCATATCTTATGCACAAAAAAGAATCTATTCTCCTCATCTCCATGAGGGTGATAGCTACTTTCCCTCTAACCAGGTCCATGGTATCACCCCTCAACGAGATGAAGCAACCTATAACAATGTCACTAATCCCCATACTCAACCTATTCACACCTCTTCCCTACAGGGTGTGTGCCTGCATGTTCAATAAAAAATAACTAGGGTTTGCACTTGTAAGACTCTACGTGATCAAATTATCAGTATGAGCAAGATAATTGCAGGATTACAAAATCAAAATCAACTACTACATGAAAAGATTACAATATTGGAAAAACAATTTACAAGACAAAGGCCTCTAGGGCACACTAATGTAAATCATGTATATGCATCTTCACCTAGTCAGTTTGTGGCAAACAATGTTACATATCAAAACACGAAATCACAACAAAGTGCATCTAAAACTAGTGATTCAAAAAACATTCCAAGGTCAAATAAGAGTTCAAGTGAGGTACTAAGGGAAATGATTAAAGCTAAGTTAATCAACCTACCTCCCTTACACCCAATGAGGAAATCCAGATATTTTTGTGCATATCATAAAATACATGGGCACCACACCGATTCATGTTTAGCATTGAAAAGGAAAATACAACAGATAATAGATACAGATGACTCACACAATGACACATCATCCACACAACATACAATGGCACATCTACCAATTTAAAAAGGGTCAAATTCAAAAACAGTACAAAAATAGTTACCAAAACATATCTCAGAACAACACAAGGTTCATAAAACACAATCAGATAAAGAAACAGTACAACAAGCACAGACAAATCAAGCAAATCTACCTCTCCAAAATGAGGCTCAACGTTCAATATGGTATAATTTTGGTCACAAGTATCGACAACAGTTTGATTATCATGGTCAAGGTTTGGGCAAGCAAGCCCAAGGCATCACTTCTATTCTAGCAGTTGATAATATAGGTCAACAGGGTTTGGGATTTATTGAACATCTTAAGCCACATCAGTCACAAATACAATTTATCAAAGCAAAACATCCAGATACACATGAAATGTTACAAAAAGAGCAAGATCTTTAGTTGCAAAGTCAAAATCATTTTACACAAACAAACATTCTCAAAACAAGTTTTCTAGCAAAAGAGCCTCCACAACACTATATGACTATAATAAGCACAGTTTCAAAAGGCAAAATCACAATCAATATGCCAAAGCACAACTCAAAAAGGTCAACTCCATAGCATGAGGCCATTCCCTCTAGCATTCTAGGTTATTATGATTCCAATAATGAATAATACTCAGATTCCTACTTCAACAACATTCAACTACAGCATAGCATTCACACTACACGAGAGATTACCGTTCCTATTTTTGACACAGGCCACAGTGATAGTGAGTCTCCCATGAGACTCATTGGTTAGTATGGTTCCTACTCTTGTACATACTTCTTTTTCTCTCTCGCTACTTGTACATAATTTATTTTCATTTGCTTGTACATAGCTTATATCCAAAAAATACAAAAACAATATAACATGTCAAAATACAAAAACATTCAAATATTATTCAAAAACACAAAATTTACAGATTGTATATATTGCTATGTTTACATTTCTATTATTTGTCAGATATTACATATGCTAACTATCTTAGTATAGTCAGTTTTATCATACATTAGATTTTTCACTCGTTCTTGTCAAGTGCTTGCAAATCACATACAGGACTCCGGTCCACTACATTGATCCATACTTGCTATCATCTACCCACTGTGGGAATATACACCAATCCAAGTTTATTCATTTGATACATCCGCCCACTCAGGGGCATCTTATACACAGTTTTCTACTACCAGGTTCTATCCTTACATTCTATACATTCTAGTTTATGCATTGATATGTCTTGATATCGATCATTGCTACTCATTGCTCAGATTTTTTGCAGACTATCAATAGTTAGACTCAGTATATGTACATTATAGCATTTACATAGATTTGTACTACACAGTTAAACATGCTTTCATTTTTGACTTTCTAGTTTAGACTTGATTGTGTTTCCTATGCTTCTTCCATTTCGAGGGCATTTGAATATGTCATTGTTCTTTGGCTCTATGCCACTTCTATGTATGCATGCTTTGGACATGTGCCTATGTCCCTTGTGTGTGCTTTCCTGATTGTATATGCGGACATTTGAACATGTCCTTCTATGTGGCTCTAAGCCAAATTGCTTGTCGCTTTCGTATGTGGACATTTGAACATGTCCTTGTATGTCTTCTATTCACAGATTTAGAAACATGTGCCCATGTCCCTTGTATTGTGGCCCCTTGACCTACTTTTGTGTGCCTCGTGTTTTATATGTATGCTTTCTTGTATGTGTCTTCACTATGACACTTGTCTTTGCTTGTTACACACACCAATTTTCGATGCCATGAGGGACCTATTGTCAACCTGGAGTTGCACCCTGAATCGAAGACGTGCTGAAATGGCCAATCCTCTCTCCGGTTGAAACAATGGGATCTTCTCACGAGGGTGGGTGCCTCAATGGTGAGAACCTCCAAAGAAGGTTGGTTCCTGTAAGATGTATCAATGGATCTCTACTCTGTGCTGCGAATCCACCATGGAAAAGGGAGAAAGAAACTTGAAAGGGAAATCCTACCTAATGACGGTGATACACCGGAATATTGATCCACTCTACTTGGAACCTTGAACACTGAATCAAACAAGGGAAAAAGAAAACCTTTGATTTCAATTTATCACTATGCATAAATATTTCATGAGAAGGTTCAATCCAATGACCAAAACATGAGTGAAACCGATGGAGAGAGGTCTGATACAAGACACTTTGCAACCACCTAACGTCCACTTACAACTTCAGCAAAAGACATAGAACACTGAACATGACCTGCTTAATATGATGAGCTAGCAACTAGGCACGAATCAGAATTTGGGAAGGGAGAGAAATTTACCACATATGCAAATCGTTGAATGAATGTACACTATGCCAGCACTTGAAATCCGAAAGTACAATCCTTCTGTTGATTGAAGAGGTTACACAACTCACCAATCGCAGAGTCTGGTCTTGCCAAGAGAGGGATAAAATTCAAGGCTAAAAAGCTAACTTATATAGAAAATTACAACAGCCAAGAGTTGGCATTTGAAAAATAGGAGGGTAAATCCGTCCAACTCAATGTTTACAAAAAATCTATTTGCCTTGCATGAAGCTCCTTAGCGTTAGAGGAAATGGATAGTGAGTTTGTTGAAAGTCAAACTCTTATCATACAAAAATGTTACGCCCACCTCCAAATATGGACTTCCTCTTGAGCCGTTTGATCGTTTGAAAGCACGAGATAACGAGAGCATGCATGAAATCCACGCCATGCTAAAATTAGAACTCGAATTGAAACGTTGGAAGCTGAGTATGTTTGAAAACACGAGTTGATTCGGAGATGAGCTTGACTTCAACAACCAGTCAACCGAAAATAGCCTTTGCTTGCATGGATTTTCCTTTTATTTTGGTTTGCATGTTCATGTTCATTTTCTACGGACTTCTATTCTCTGTCCAAGTCCAATCATTCCTTTGGAATTCTGTCTTGCCTTTGTTGTCCACGAATTTTATTTCCTGGCTTTTCGTTGACTTCACGTTGGTCTTGGATTTTTATTTTCTGCAGACATTTGTTTTTCTATGGACCTTTTGGATTTCCTTCTTGGCTTATTCCCTTTGATTTTCTTCGGAATTTTCATTTGACAAATTTTTCCTACGGACTTTTCTGTTTATCTCCCTAGCCTTACCTTGGTTGTATTTCCTCGAGCTATATTCTCTCGGACTTCTTGTTATGCAATTTTCTCGAATTAATCCTTCGGACAAAAAGTCCGAAGGATATCCTTCCTCCAATTTTTTTTCTTTGCCTTTGTGTATTTTCCATTGAGTTTTTCTGTCCCGAATTTCTTTGGACTTTTTGTCCGAAGGAATTCCTTCGAACAACAAGTCTGAAGGAATTAATCTCCTTTGTCTTTATTCTGCCACCGGCCAAATGCCCTTCGGGAAAATTGGAAAGGTCTTGCCACCGACCAAGTGCCCTCTGCAAGGGCTTGTGTCCTTCCTCTGTGCCCTTCAGGAAAATTGGAAAGGTCCTGCCACCAACCAAGTGCCCTCCACAAGGGCTTGTGTCCTTCCTCTGTGCCTTTCAGGAAAATTGGAAAGGTCCTGCCACCGACCAAATGCTCTCTGCAAGGGCTTGTGTCCTTCCTCTGTGCCTTTCGGGAAAATTGGAAAGGTCCTACCACCGACCAAGTGCCCTCCGCAAGGGCTTGTCTCCTTCCTTTGTGCCTTTCGAGAAAATTGGAAAGGCCCTGTCACCGACCAAGTGCCCTCCGCAAGGGCTCCTGTCTCTCCGGAACTAGCTTTTCGAAAGAATTGAAGGGCACCCGAGTTTTTTGTAGGGCACCCAAGGTTTTTGTAGGGCACCTTGGCTTTTTGTCTCCTTAATTCCTTCAGACAAAAAGTCTGAAGGAATTGAATAATTTGTAAATTGTCCCTTTGAAATTCTCTCGAACTTCTCCCAAGTCCTTTGAAAAATCTTTTCCCTTGGACAAAAAGTCCGAGGAAATTGTCCATCTCTTAGCCCGACAAAATTTTGAGAAGACAACACTTTGGAAAGAAAGCACTTGGGAAAGAGAATAGTTGTTGTAAGTCTGAAAAACAAACCTGTATTCCGTAGGTGTCCGAAAGAAAATACTCGCCTTCATTCATAAGCGAACCTACAAGCTTGTAGGTTAACCTTAAGGATGGTTGTAGGTGGACATTGCCAAATCTGAAAACGAGAATGCCCCTTCGAATCCTTTGCATGACCAAAACTTTTTACCTGACTGTAGGCTCTTTCCTTGGCTTATACCTGGCTGTAGATGGCTCCTTGGGTCGTTGTAGGTATGCATTTAGGCGTGATTGAACTTTGCAAAACCTTTTCCTTTTCACTATTCAGTACCGAAAACTGATTCACAAGACAAAATTGATACCATAAGACCATCTTCCGAATAGTACGGTTGACAATTTTTTGACCTGTGGAAAAGTTGTCAACAGGACCCTCATGCATCTACTCATCTTACTTGTGTGTCGTGATGGACATCATGCCCCATCCCCTAGGTAGCTACTCATATTTGTTGCTATACATTGATTACATCTATCTTGACACCCTTGTGCAATGCTAGATTACAACATACATCTTACACTACATACTTATGCTCAAATATTTTTACATTATGATGTTATGTTTGCACATTGTATTGGAATATCATGCAATTATCATATATATGCTCCAGCTAACACATTTTGCAGAGCTACTTCTTTTAAGGATAGTTCTTACACATGTTCCACAACTACCCTCAAAAGAGGGGGCATTCACAAGGGTTTGTACAGAGATCAAGCTCCAACGTTATTCACAAATTATTTTCAACACACAGGTTCAGTTTCAGAAATCAGACACAGGTCAAACACAAGAAGAAACATGGATTCAGAAAGCAGTTCAGTCACCCAGATTTCAGACTAGACAAACATTAGCACCTAGACTAGGACACTAGCACTGCAAGGCGCTACTGTCCACTACAGGGCACTACTGTCCAATAGCCCTACCTTCAGAGCAGTCCAAATTAGCCAGAACAATACACCAAGTACAATACAAATTTGCACAAATAGAGTCACAAGTTTGATAGTTATGTTTATATTTTGCTCAAATACACTCATTTAAACTCAAATTCATACCAGTTGCTCAGACTGGGGACATCATGCACGGCATGATCACTCCCACATTCAGTTCAGATATATAGATTCAGTTAGTACATACTCAATCCAGAATCAATATACTCAAATATCAGATTGGGGGCATGTGCGCGGCACATAGTTTTCATATACTCAGTTACACACAGGTTGATCAAATGGAATGACAAACTCCATGTCATTATGTACGTTGTATAAACTTACCTTTGCCTTACATTAATCAATTTCTTGAACAAACTTAGCCTATAATCTTAAGGTAAAAACTTACCTTTCAACTTTGCAACCATTCTTCTCCAAGTTTTGATTTTGTTTGTGCCTCTTTTCTTCCTTTCCAACTACACATGATCCCACCATTAAGAGTGCATGTCCCTTAAAATTTGTGAAAGCAAACTTCACTCTCTTAGGGTCTTTCATCTCCTCATAATCAAAGAACTCCATCTCTACAATCAAACCAATTAGATCTTCATGACACAAACTCCCTAAATAGATAGGGGCATCCAACCTTGGCTTGCTTCCCATATTGGCAATGGCTTTCAGCAATCTCTTCTCAAATTCATCTACCAAATCTTCAAAGTGAACTTCTAGGGCTCCTCCTCCTCCTCCATCTTCACTCACATCTACAACAACAACAATTCCTCTATGTTGTGTAGTCCCCATTGCATCCAATCTCACTTGGATTCCTCTTACTATCTTTGCCATGTCTACTACTCTTGGTTCTCTCCCTCCTCTTCTAGGAAGTACTCTATATGCCATTTCTACTCCTTGCACAACTCTCTACACATGAAATACTTCTCTCACACCTACAACAAACCCACTAGAGCCTCACATACACAACCCAACAAAGAAATACCTTGCTCTGATACCAACTGATGTAGACGGGAATGAGGGGGTCAAGTGATTCGTTGCCTTACTCCCCAACGGTGTTCCACTACTTTCACTCTCTCAAGGACACAAGACTCAAAAAAGAAGGAAAGACCTTTTATTGCCTATATTATAGAGATTACACATGCCACACTCTCGCATCCCCTAGACAGTGTAGAATATTTGCTCAGTTCAATGATTGGGTTACAATGAACGCATGCCACTTATAAAGCTCATAGCTCTACTCTCACACTCTTTGAGCTTCTCTAAGCTCTTTTTTAGCTTTGCTCTACTCTAGAGCTGGACTCTTCTCTCCCAACTTGCTTAATCCCTTCTTGCTTTGTCTTGGGTGATTGAGATGACTCTTCAATGCTCTTTCAAAACTGACTTTGAATCCTAGTGGCCTAACATTAACAACCTACCACACACTTCGAGCTCCCTCTGTCTTGGAAAATGATCCACATGTCATTCTAGAACCCTGAAGTCTTCTATTGATCTAATATATGTGATGTATATGTCATTCCAAATTGATTTACGAATCTACTAATAAGTTATTTCATAGTAGTTTTTGCTTCATTTGGGCAATTACTTTGTGTATCTTTCAAACACAGGTGAAACCGCCAGTGGTTGCAAACCGGCAATTTCGTCATGCTCCAAGGAAAAGGTCCTTTAACAAATGGAACATGATTGAAAGCATCCTTCCTACATTTCTTTGCCCTGTGAGATTCTTGATGATGTTCTTTGCCTTGACGTTGATCTTCCTATGGTGTTCTTTGTCTTGACGTTGATCTTCCTCCGCGCAAACAACATTGTCGCAAGAGATGGCAAGTTGCAAAATACAAAACAAATATTCATAAGTTAGGACAAAAACACGAACCCATGTTTTTGGATGATGCAAGATAGCTTGTAAACCAAATGCTCCTGCATCAATATTAACCCACTTGATTGTTGAATAAGAAAAGCTTGTCAAAATAGGCACCATTGGTTTGAGGCAACAAGCTCCCAAAACTAAGGGATAGGGGAAACAATGTCCCAAGGTGGACCAACGCAGTGGTGAAGGTTTAAATAAAAATGGTTCTCACAAGGGCAATCGCAAGCAAGATTGCAAAGGCAAGAAGGAAAACATCAAGGAGTGTTCTTACCATGGCAAGTTAGGGCATTGAAAAATTCTTGCCAAAAGAAGATGCAGGATCTCAAAGAATGCCAAAACAAACCAAGCGGCAACAATAAGAGTAATGGCATCACCCATACTTCTTAATTTCATACACACTCTTTGAGGTATAAGTTTATCATGGAATTTGGATGTACTCGCCATATGGCCAAGGATGTTAGTTTGTTCCAATCGGTTGGCAAGGCAGATGATGAGAGGGTTCATTTAAGAAATGGTTCTTAAAATTATGTTAATGGTACTGGCAATGTTGTGCTAGAGGATGGCATGCTTAGAGATGGACTATATTTGAGGATGAAGTAGTTATTTGTTTATCAACTAACCCAAGAGGAAGAGAAGCTTAAGTTTTGGCATGACAAGTTTGTTGTGAAAGATTTCAACAAAAAGCTCCGAGTATGTGTGTTTGGTTTACTTCATAAGGAAGCAAACACCTACAAGTTTGCTGCCTTTGATGACTTCAATGCATCTTGGTAGTTCTACCACTACTCTAATTGAGAATGGATGGAAGTGCATTGATATTTATACTCATGCTATTCATGCAAATACAAGAGTAGCACAAGGTTGCAATCCCCCAAGATTTCCAGTTGAGAGTTATGAGATTACTTCAAAGGATGATGAGGTGGTTCCAAGATATACTGCATGAGTTGAAGCTTCAAAGGAGAAATATATGGATTCTTATCCCATTGTGCTAGAGATTGATGTTCTTATTTCTAAGGAAAATGATGCGATCCTAGAAGAACTTAAGGAACATAGAAGAATTGCATCATTGGAGACCCACAACAAGGTTGCTCTCTTAGCTAGAGTGCTCAACAGTTATTTTGAAGCTGAAAACAAAGAAAAGTGGAAGAAAATGATGGGCTCATTACAAAAAGAGAGATGGTCTTGCATGCATGGACCATTCTATTATATGTTGACTTTGTCTTTGTTTCCAAGAGCTGATTCAAAATATGGTCGGAGGTTGTTTGTCCTATAGTTAAAGGTTGTGTGTCCTACAAGGACTACCTTCACCCCTCTATATTATGTTGATTTCAGATTTGTTGTCAAGAATTGATTAAGAATTTTGTTGGAGGTTGTGTCCCACGGGAACTACCCTCACCCTTTCACTGGAGTACCCTTATTCAAAGTGGAGTCACTTCATTTTCCTATGATGATTACGAGAGCAAGATTAAGATGTATTTGATTGGTCATGCCTTTGGAATTGTGTGGCCCAGATCTAGTGACCTATAGCGAGTTTTTTGGATGGCAGCTTCACATACACCTTTCAAGAATGTGAGACCCAAATTTCCATGTTATTTTCAGTATTTTGATTTAGAATATGTCATTTGTTGAGAAGCATATACACACTTGATGGAATATACAGTGATCGATTTGTTGTATGATTCACAGTCATATCCAATTCTTGTGATGATGAGTTTTTAGTATCTTGATTCATGTTGCTGGCAATCAGAAGCTATAGGTTTTGGAGCTTATATACAAGGTTGATACCCGAGTTATAGCCTTATTCATAGAAGGCCCAACATTTTATCGTCATTAAGATTTGGGTAATTTTCCACACATTCCCATATTTTTGTGGGGATGTTTTTTAGGGAGATGAGCCTACCACATCTTATTTCAGTGTGCCACTGCTTATTTTACAATGAGGTGGGAATTGACTTCTATCCATTTATGGATGATATTTCCATTTCTTCGCGGAGTACAATAGATACATGACTTCATATTTTTGAGGATTGATGAGGAATTCGTCACTCAATGGGAGCTAATTGAGTCATTCAGATTTTTAAGATTGTTGAGAAGTTTGCCACATTATGGGAGCAAATTGAGTTATTCAGCATTTTGAAGACAGATGGGGATTTCACCAGATTCTGGAAATTGCTGAGGTTATTAAAATTTGTCAAAAGTGGGGGATGTCAGAACCTCTCTTCTTATAGAATGATCAGCCTGTAAATGCCACCTTATTTTGACTCTTCAAGTTGTAGTTTAGGGGGTAATGTTAAAATGTAAAACTCATGTTTGCATGTCCCTTTGAGTCACTGATACTTGTGGTGCTTCATAAGGTTTGTTCGATCCACTAGGTTCTATGTGAATTTTCATATATACCTTGCATAGTATAGTGTGTAGTTTGCAACTGCAACTATAATTTATTGGGGTTAGTGCCTTACTATAGGTCAACCTACCCTTGTGTCATATGTTGACAGGTACATATAAAAGCAATGCCTTTCACCTATTCAAACAGCTTATTCATTTACTCTATTCTATTGAATTTGTATTCTTCTTTAGGTGTCTTTCGACATGACTAAACAATTGCAGTGTCTTTCTTCTATTTTGCTTAGAATCTTTTGCCATTGACTGATTATGAACTTGTTGGTATAATGTAATAATGTCAATGTTATCGATCCCCTTTAGATGGAAAAGACACAAACTAGAAGTATTTGGTTTAGTTGGTAAAATAACCAGCATGGCAAAAATATTCTAGGCTGAACAAATTCTCGTGTTCAAGACATAGGATCAGGTTTGAGAAAAATTATTTATGGAAATGCAGTCAAAGTATATACATTTGCCCTCTTTGATCATCATCCCATTGAAACGGAACTTGATCTACGGAACAAGAACCAGCATGAAGAAATGAGATTTGCAAGATAATATAAGCAAAATGTTACTCGTCTAAATGACCCTAGATGCATAGAAGCAGTGAAACCTATTTGTAAACTTTTTATGGCTATCTCTACTTTTCAATGTGCCATTAAAAAAAGGGAAGAAGCCATGGAAGCTATTCAAAAGTTCTTAAGAATTTATAGTAAACAAAAAGCTTAAGCCAAAAACAGAGAAATTTTAGACAAACTCAGGAGCAGGTTGTAGTTATTGAAAGGAAACTCCAAAATAACCCTTTTGATAAGAGTACTTCGAATGAGTACGTCACTGTCAAAAGCTGAGGTAAGAGATTTTTTGAACAATAAAGATCAAAGATCTAGAATTAGAGCTAAGATGAGCCTGGCCTAAACATGGTGATGGAGGATCTAATTATTTCTTTAAGATCCTCAAATCTAATCAGAGGAAAGAAAGAACATAAGCTATTGAATTGGGCAATACTTTTACAACAAATCAATTAAAGATCTTGTTAGCAATATGAATGCTGAAAGAATGAAGCGAAAACTAAAAGGCACTCATTAAAATGTGTGTGCATCATTTCTTTATTCTGCAATATGTATTTACATACAGTTGGGGTGGTGGACAACTAACTATTAGTTAATGGACTAACTAACATGTCAATTAATATATTTAATACCCCCTCTTAATAACTAAACCAAAAACAACTCCCAAGTACGTCTTGTAATTTTACAAACAAAATAGGACCAAGAGGTTTAGTCACTAGATATGCAGGCTGCTCTATAGAAGGATAGAAGTGAAATGAAATATCATTAGAATCGACCAACTGTTGAATGTCATGATGATGAATCTCAATATGTTTGATGCATGCATGAAATGTTGGATTCTTAACCAACTTCAATACACCTTGATTGTCACAAAAAAAAGAAGTAGAAGTAGGTTGAGAAAGTTTAAAATCAAACAGAATCCAACATAGCCAAATTGCTTCACAATTGGTATTGATTGTTGCCCTGTATTCTACTTCAGTGGAAGATATAGGCATAGTGCTTTCAAACTTCCCCTGCCACGAAACAAATCCTAAACCAAATGAATAGATATACCCAGTGATAGTTCAAGTATTCACTAATCCTCCCCAATTAGAGTATGTATAGCCTATCAATCTGAAATTTTCTACCTTTTAATATAGGATGCCAAAATCAAGAGATCCTTTGACCTATCTCAATACATGTTTTTTTGTTGTCCAATGAATGAGCTTTGGTTGAGACAAAAACCAAGAAAAATAGCTAACAAAACATAAATCTGGTAGGGTAGACGTAAGATATATCAGACTACCTACCAACTACTAGTAGAGTGATTCATTGACCGGTGATGAATCATCATAGGCTAACTTCAACCGACCTCCACTGGTGTAGAAGCAAGATTACAATCTATCATTCCAAACTTTTTCAAAAGATGCACACTTGACATGAGCTATGAAAATGAGATGGTCATGTTGTCATTTTTCTACACCTAAGCAATAGTGTAAGAGGCCTATATCAATAATGTCAAAAGCAACATACAAATCTGATTTTACTTGCTAAATTGCAGAGGCCCCACTACATGTGATGGCAAGATCGTCAACATAGATAGTGAATATCATTATGTCATCACCATCGCTTTTGACATAAAGATTCGGATAAAAAAGACTCCTGAATCCATATATTATAAATGTTGATCAATTTAAATATACAAGGCTCATGGAGCTTGCTTAAGTTCATTAAAGAGTTAATCAATCTGCAAACTAGATGGTTACTACCGAGTACTTGAAAACCTTTAGGCCACACCACGTAAACCTTCTCATCCAAATATTTGTTTAGGAAAGCACTTTTGACATCCATTTTTAAAAAAAAATCCATCTAAATAGAGCTGCTATGGAGAGAAGCAAACGAAATGTGACCATCCTCGCAATGGGAGAAAAAGTCTCCTCATAGTCTATTTCCTCCTGTTGGGAAAAACCTTTTGTAACAAGACAAGCCTTGTACTTATCCAAAGTATCATCTGCTTTGCATTTTACTTTGTACACCCATTTGCAGCTAATGGATTGTTTACCTAAAGATAATTCAACCAATTTCTAGGTATTGTTCTTCATCAATGCATCATATTTTATTTCCATGGCAGCATCCCATTCAAGTTTACCTTTCACTTCAGAATATCTTTGTGGTTCAAATACCGTGAAAAGATTAAAAACAAGAGCAAAATGAACATGCCCCTCAGTTGAATCAACAAATTATCTATCCTCTGAGACTGTGCATCTGATTGAGGCATTTCAGCCTATTACACAGCCTATAAAGTGGACTAAAACCACTTAAGCCTCCAATGTACTGAAGAACTTGTATTGGCCAAGTATCAACCAGAGTGTTGACCAACACAGGTTGGCGTCGTTGATATACAAGTGGAGTATAGGAAACATCAGCCATGGGTTGTTGTAGTGGAGTCTGTGAAGGAATATTGAATGATCTCAATTCCACATCTTTCAAAGGAATGAGAGCACAACATTTAGGTACCTCAAAGAGCACTTGTTGGTTACAAACAAAGAAGGATTATGTCTCGTTCACATCAACATCTTGACAAAATATTTTTTGTTAGTGTAAACATCAATAAGTCTATAGGCCTTAGATTGGTCACTATAGCCTGCGAAAAAATATCTAACACACTTGGAATCTAGTTTACTCCTCTTTCTATCAGCAACCAAAGTATGTGCAGCAGAACTAAAAACATGAAAATTTGTTACCTCGAGTTTGATTCCAGACCAAGCTTCCTTAGGTGTGACATTGTGCAAAGCTTTGCAAGGACTCAAATTAAGGAAATATATTGTCATGTTTATTGCTTCTTCCCAATATTTGTATGGCATGCCCCTACTATGCATCATGAGTCTAGACATCCACATGATAGTGTGATTACGCCTCTCAACCACCCCATTCTGTTGTGGAGTGTATGGGGTTGTCAACTATTGATGAATTCCTTCCTTGTAGTAGTTCTCAAACTCCTTGGAAGTAAATTCACCCCCATTTTCGAATCTTAATGTCTTGATTTGACAGCTTGTTTAGTTTTACAACAATACTTTGAACTTTGCAAATGCAACAAAACAATCAGACTTATGTTTCAATAAGTAGATCCACATCTTACTAGAAAAGTCATCCACAAGCAACAGAAAAATTCCTCACTTCAAGGACTGTAGATGATTTCCAAGATGGTTTGTAAAGATCTGCATATACGAGATCTAAGAACCCTTTTTCATTCTAGGCACTGTCAATTGAAAATGGTTTTTGGTTCTACTTGCCAACCAAACACCCTACACACATCATGTTTTTCTTGGATAGTAGGCAAACCAAGAACCATATTTGTTCTTCTAGGTTTAGCTAAGTATTGAAGGTTGAGAATCCAAATCTCTCATGCCACAAAATGTTGGTATTATCCTCCACAACTAAGGCATGCAAGTTGATTGTGGCAAAGTCAACAAGCCTATACAAGTCATTCTACCCAATGCCTAGGTCTACTACTCTTATCATATTTTATATCAAACATAATACATGTCTTCCAAGAGAAATTCACTAAAATGCTAGAATTTTTAATTAACTGACTAATAGATAAGAGATTTTTATTTATTCTAGGAACACACCCAACATTTTTTATCGTGAATTTTGTAGAAATACTCAATATAATGGGTATATCCCATGTCCCTTCTACCACATGATATTCCATCACCTAATGAAACTAAACTAGAAAAACTTGTTTTTGCATCATTTGGCATACCATCCCTTGGGACACGTGAAATGTTCGGAGGCGATGGAATCAAAAAACTAGCAAGTAGTAAGACTTTCATTTGAGCATGATGTTGTGAGAGCATATTTTTCTTTAGAATCTCGTTCAGCGTCAACTACATCCACATTTGCTTGCACCTTCAACTTTTTGTTATGTTAAAGAGCATATTGATGCTTCTAGCAATCCTCCTTGACATGCCCTACCTTATGATAATAATAACACTTCACCTGATATTTGGAAGTAGGCACTCCAAGATTACATTCCCACTTCCCCTTCGATTGTGCAGCAAGTGCACTCTTTGTTTCTCTAGAATTGGACTCATTGGTTTGTGCCTTTTTACGTTCTTTTTGCAGAAAATAAAAACTAAGTTGATTAAATGTCTAAAAAATGGCTTTTTGTCATCAAGTAGAGCCTCCACAAAAGATTCATAAGAGGGTGTCAAATTGTTCAGAACAAAGCCCACCATGTTATCGTCATCTACCTTTTTGTTAATCACTCCAAATTGGTCTCAGAGATCTTTCATCTGAAGATGTTCTGACAAGGAGCCACCCTCATTCATCTTTATACAAAACAACGGATGCTTCGAGTAAACGACTCGGCTTTTCTTCAAAGTTTGATATTTGTTTTTAAGACTAGTCCACAACGGACATGCCTCAGTGGCATTTTGAACCTCACCAATCATGTCATTTGACACAAATAACTTTAAAAACAGCAAGGCTTCCTTATGATGTTAGTCACTGTCTGCAAAATTTGTAGCAAGTCTTGCTTCAGTGCCAAGGATCATTTTATCACAACCATGATATTCTGCAATTGTTAAAATATTATGACTCCAAACATTATAATTTGTTGACAAATAATGTGAATATTATAATTAACTCTTAGTTAACAATTAACTAATGGATGGTTACGAAACCTCCCAACTGATGTAACCACTGTGATTAATAAAAAGACAATTACACTAGTGAGTAAATGTGTTGCATACTTCCATTTTCTCTTCATTCTATCAACATTCATTTGGTAACATTAGTATGAGAGCCAATCGCTCAAGGAAGCCCAAAGTAAGGTACGAGCAAAACACATTGTTTGAGGAAGCCTTGGTTAAAAGGGTATCAATAGCAAGTTGTCGGGAAGAGAAGATTGACTGCAAAAGGTCAAGGTCGACAACCCCAACCTGAATAGTGGGGCACATAGGGGGTCGTGAACAAGAACAATTTGCATGCAGTCCACATGTAGAGAAGAATTGTGGTGAAAGACAGAGAAATCACGGTGAAAACATGTGAAATTAGAAAGAACGCATGAAAGGTGAAACATGAACGTGAAGACCACAGTGAAGTGTGAATCACACATAAAAATATAGACAAATAATGAGTTTGAAGAACACAAACGGACTCATGGCTAACATGACAGGACTCAAATGCAAACAACACAAAGTTGAAATATTGTAAAGAAGACCGAAGGGTACAAAAGAAGTAGAAAAAGAAAGACCAGAACGAAAATGCGTTGCTCACAGAATGTGCAGCAAAGTCGTGAATAGAGGGAACGACAATAGAATGCCAATACACAGTGCAGCCACAGAATGGAAGAGGGAAATGTAAACAGACCCTAAACATTGTAGAGCAAAGACGTTTAGGGCATGGGATATGCACATAGTGAAAGCCACTAACAAAACACAATTCCTTATGTTGTCATTTGGGCACAACAATTAAAGAACAATAACTACCTTTTATAAATTCTAAGTATTTTTTCTTCAAAGAAAATTCAAAAATGTATTTTCCCTATTAAATTACTTTTTGATCAAAAAACATTGATTTCCAAGTCAAAAATCAGTGTTTTTTTCTATTGCACTAAATTTTGGATTAGAAAACTCAAGTTTCATAGATTTTTGGGCCAAATAAACAGTACTTTCCCTATTGGGTCAAGTAAACAATACCTTCATGGTTGGGGTCAGATAAACAATACTTTTCCTGTTGCATTAAATTTCGGATTGTAATTGTACTTTCCATGTTTTATCATTCTTCAAGTTAAAATGGCCAATATTCAAAACCCGGTTTTATCAAAAGCACAACAATTCACTGGCCATAGCTTTAATGTGTGGACTCATTAGATTTTGACAATCGCAAAATATCGTGATAGTGACAAAATCATTACTAGCACTAAAACAAGACCTTCAACAAACTTTGTGGATTATGACAAACGTCATAAGGAGGCCTTGTTATTAAAACTATCTGTGTCAGATGACATGGTTCCCGAAATCCGGAATGCCATTGTGGCAAGTGTGTTGTGGACTAGTTTGTAGAATAAATACCAAACCTTGGAGAAAAGCCGAGTTATGTACCTTTAAAAATTGTTATTCCATAAAGATGTCAAAGAACGAGTTTTTGTTTACCTTCTTCGGATGAAAGATCTCCAAGACCAAATGTTAGCCATCAACAAAAAGGTGGATGACGATGATATGGTGGCACTAGTTTTGAATGTTTACCATCCTCCTATGAATCCTTCATGGAGGCTCTACAACTAATGACATAAAGTAACAACCTAACGTTTGATTAGGTTTGTACTTGTGAAAAGAATGCAAACACACATAGAATGAGTTCAGTGTTGGACAAGCAAAGAGTGCATTAGTCGCTTAGTCAAAAAGAAAATAGAAATGTATCCATGTTGATTCATCTTTTAAATATCACGTAAAGTATTTTTATTGTCATAAGGTTGGACATCTCAAAAGGATCGCAGAAAGCGACAATATGCACTTTCTCAACAAAATAGTCAAGCAACAAATGTGGCAGTTGTTAATAAAAGACATGACTCTAAAGAAAAGTATTGTCTTGTGGCATTATACTCAAAACATAGTACTACCAGTTATTGGTTCATTGATTCTAGTGCATCCCAACATTTGACATGTTGTCAGGACTGGTATGTCAAATTTACTGCAAATACAAACCTTTTTGATTCGATTTTATTAGTTGATGGTCATTCATATGTAGTAGAGGGGATAGGAGACACTAGCATTGTATTGAATAATGCTATAAAGACCACTATAAAGAATATTATGTATGTTCCTAGCATGAATAAAAATATCTTATCTTATTGTCAGTTAACCGAGAATCTCAACATTTATGTACATTTCTCTAGGAAACAATGTATTGTGTCTAATGTCAAGTAGGACATAGTGGTTGTCCTAAGCATTGGGCAAGATGGCTTTTATAGACTTGTTGACCCAACCAAAGTGAACATACATGCACGTGTGGAGGGAGAATCCACCATACAGGGTGCGCAAAAGGATGGCATTCCTTATAGACTTGTTGACCCTGATCTAGTCAACTTACATGCACTAGTGGCGGAGGGAATATCCACTATCAAGAATATGTAGGAGGATGCAATTCCTCAACCCCGGTTACATCCATAGACAATTGTGCAAGCTGCACAAGCATTTATGCAGTCCAATGATATGTCAAAGTCAAGGGCACTGACTCATCTTGTTGAAATGCCTTTCACAATAGGAGGAATAGATGAGGATATGTTTTTGTCTCATATTGTAGAGTTGGTTTTTACTCCCACTATTACTAAGAAGTTGGTATTTACTCCTATGAAGATGATCACTTTTTGATTGCTTCTCTCAACAGCAGCTCAATTTGGTTTCTTGAGTAGACATTTGGACAAAGAGATCTTCATGGTGCTTCCCGAAGGTTTTTGGCTTGATTGTGATCATTCGGTTTGTAGGATAGTTAAGTCCTTGTATGCACTTAAGTAGGCTCCACAAACTTGCTATATTTTATTTGAGCAACATCTCCAGGATTCTAAATGCATAACTATGGAGATCGAGCTGAAGTTTTCAGTCAACGATGATTTTGTTGTTGGCTATCCTTTTCAGTTTTTGTCTACACTGAAATTCCTACATTGGACTACAACAAAATGTCAGAGGACTACAGATTTCATGTTGATATTTTTAGAACAGTTTGAAAATGTAATGAGTAAACTCTTTAGTCCCATTGTGTTTGGGAAATTTCAAAACAAATTTGGAGTAGTCTACGATTTAGTCATTAATGAAGGGTGTTAAAATTACAATTAGCTATAAGCTAGTGACTAACTAATGGACATTTATGAAACCTCCCAACTGATGTAACCGCTTTGTGATTAATAAAAGGGCAGTCACACAAGTGTATCGCATACATCCATTTTCTCTTCATTCCTTCAGCATTTATTTGCTAATAGTTAAATTATGTGCTTCCAACGTAACCAAATTTTGAATATTGGCCATTTTATTAAAAAAATGACCTTTGATTAAGAAATCAAACAACAAAAAAAGTACAATTTTGACCTGGGAATCAATGCACTAGGTGTTATCACTCTAGAGAGCACCCTGTTAAACACACCCTCTCTCCAATTGATACAATTGGAACTTCTCAGAGTGTGGGTGACTCTGTATTGAGAAGAACCTCCAGAGATGGCTGTTCCCCTTAAGATTTATCTTTAAAAACTAAACTATTTTGATTTTTGGGGATGAAAAAGGAGAAAAACTGAAATGAAAAATCCTATCGAAATGGGGTGATACACCTGAATGATTTATATTCTCTACAAGCTTTCTAAAACTGAGTAAGACACATGAATCTGAAAAAAAACTCTGCATTCAATCCTAAACATCAGTGTTTCAAAAGAAGGACTGAAAGAAGTTTGCAAAGCAAATTCAAATCCTAGCTCTTCAAATGACCTGTAGAGGATGAGATTTTCACAATAGGTGTGGAAAGGACCTGCAAAAAGGGAAAGTAGATGCCACTTGTATGCTGGTACATAGTCAAATTACACTCTATTTTGATCCAAAAAAAATATGCAAAAAATCTTCTTTATTTGATAAATGGTGTCAATTACAATTTCTTCTCTGCTTCAAGAATTCTTGAAAAATGGCTTCAAAAAGCCAATATATAAGTCTAAAACCTTAACTAAAGCCAAAGTAATGTGGAAAAGAGAATGATTAGTCTTCTTTCAGTTAAAATAAAACAAATATTTTTACAATATTAAATAAAGGCTTTAAAATCTTCGAAGTCTTCAAAAATTGCACTTTCTTCATTTTTGGCATAAAAGTGAAAAGTGGTGGGCCCATGTTGACTTGTCAACCTTCCTTGCATGAAAATCACGCCATAAATTGGAAGATAAATCCAAATTAAAAGTGGGTTTAAGTTCTTGAATTTCCTTATCTTGCATGAAAAGCATGAGAGATGCATAAAACTAGTCAAACTAGTCAACCGAAGAAATTTGACCTTTAAGGACTAGTTAACTCAACTTGAGCTCAACTTGCATGAATTGGAACTTGTGGATTGACTTCAGAATGATATATCCACTTAACAAACATATATGGCACGTGATAACTCCAAAATTAATTCATTTGATATATTTTCAACGCCATTCTTTACTTGCTTGTTTGAGCAATTAAGCCTATTAAACTAATTAGGCCTAATAGCCTATCTTCTTGCATTTGGACTCCATTAAACCTGCAACAAGATGCCATGAAACCTGAAAAAATAATTAAATAGACCTGAAAAAACTTTTTTCATCACAAGATATTTGATTTTAATGAGAAAACACTCGTCATTCAGTCAACAGAGTTGACTAGACCCATGTTTTCTCCATTTTCCTACAAACTAACCATTTTGATTTTGTTGGTTGGGACACTTCTAAAATGATTTCTGACCAAATTAAAATTTTAAGATAAAGAACAAGTCTTAGGCTTTGATCTCCATTGATTATATTTCATTGAAGTTTCATGTACTTCATTTTACATGTTTTTTTCACAAAAAACATAATTTATTCCCTCATCTGTACAATTCCATGCATAAAATTAACATTTCTAGAATCCTCTCCAAGTGTACTTGACATTTGAAAAGGTTTGAAGTTGATCCAAGATGATTTGATAGCAATAAAATCAATATTTTGCAAAACTGGTTTTTTGAGGGTTTAAGACGGCTTTGAAGCTGAATCATCAAAATGATGGTTCATGAAGTACAAACCTCCAAATCTCAAACTCTTGCCATCGATGTGTAGCACACTGAACCCCAAACATCCCTGAAAATATTGGGTTACCATGCAAAATATACGAAAAGTTATCATGTGGAGATATATGTCTATAGGTTTTTGACTACATTCTAAACTGCCTACACTCTTAACGATTGTTCATAAATCACAGCCTCTAAACTGGTCTCAACTTTTCATTAATTATAATTACATATGGGTCCTCAAAACATACTAAGAGCATTCAGCCAAACTCCACACGTGGTGAAAGATATGATCTTCTGAACAAGAGGCTTGGAAGGGTGTCTAGAACTGCAAAAAATAAAAAATTCACCAAAATGAAAATAACTCTTCTCCTGCTTCCAAATCCCTAAAAACATCATCATGGGGTCTGTACCATGCTATCAAAACACTCTAAAAGCACATTTTTCTTGAAAAGTCAAAAAAATCCCTTTTTGGCCTTTATGCATGTTTGCTTGCAAAAACCTATATGAGCATGGTTTGCTTAAAATTTGGAGTTGTGACACTCTTGAAAGGTCTGATTATGATGTAAAAACATCATCCCATGCTTTTCAAACTTTTACCTGGACTTAGAAGCTTTTGTAGCACTCAAAAACGATACATACTCCAATGGTGATCTCCAACAAACATGTTGAGGACTGTTACAAAACAACGAGTATCTCCACTTATCCAATGGCAATGAAACTTTATCAAAAAGTTCTCCAACTCTTGATGACCCTGTGTACAAAATTTGGGGTCTTGAAACCACCTGTAGCTCCCAAAAACCTCAATTTTCTCACAAAATTGACCCCTGTGCATGGACTGTCTGCATATTTGAACTTGACAATGCTATTTTGAAATGACAATGACCCATTTACAATCCATTTTTGACATTTTTGTACCAAAATTAGTGCTTTTAGGCCACAATTGATCGGTTTGACTTGCTGCAAAGATATATTGGCGAGATTTAGGAAAGTTTCGAATGATAGGGGTGGTAATTTGACCTTGACAGGGCAAATTACTAACACCAGGAAAGTATAGTTTTGGCCTAAAAATTAATGCAACAAAATAAGTATAGATCTAACCTAAAAAGCAATGCAACAAGGAACATGTACAATTTCTAATATGACTTTCAAAAAAATAATTACTTACTCATAACTACAAATCGATGCTCTGAACTACAAATCCATGCTCGAAACCATGAATTTGTGTGTGCCCCAGTGAAAACACTACACAAAATTGCAAATCGTATAAAACACAACATAGAACTGTCATCACATTTTGGCCCTGTTGTCACATTCTCGTCAAGCCATAAACCATCGTTACACCTTGTCTGGTTGTATTTTGACTTTTTACAAGTTTTTTTCTTTGCCACGACATATATGGTCTACTCTGCATGAAAAAACTCACGTTTTTATTTCGTATTTGTTTTCCACAATTATTTTGGTCTAGTTTGTACAAAACATGTGTTTTTATTCTACGAGTTGATCTGATTTGCAAATCACGATTTTGTGTACAAAATCAAATATTTGATCAAAACATTTGTCTTCTGCCCCATCTTTACAATTCGTACCCCTAGTGAACTACCTAGGGGTTCCTCGAACCTCATTCCTCTTCTTCAATTCTTCTACAATTTGTACCTGACTACAAATTTCCTTAAACTTCTACGACTTATTGTTTATGTGGTGGAACATAAGGTTGAAAAGGCTTCGTTGGTGGCTCACTAGGTGCTGCCCACTTGGTACTTTTGGCTACCCACTAAAATCAAATCTTGGCTGCCCAATATTTCCGACTTTTGGCAGCGAATGAGGTGTTGCCCCTTGCTGTCCTTTTAGCCACATATTGCCCCTGTAAGCTAAACACTCTAGATCCAAAGCTTTAGTAATTCCGTTTTGCAAAGAAAGAGGGTTAACAGCGTTTACCAAACCTCTCACAAGGTCAATCAAACCCTCAGTAAAGTGAACAACCCACCTTCTTTCACTTACATACAATACCATGACTAAATTCTTTTGAAAATCAGCTACATACCTCTCACCATCATGATTTTGTTTGAGTTGTGCCAAGTCACAAAGTGGATCTCTGAATCTCTTCTATCAAATATCTCTGTTACCCTCTTGTTAAATTCTTTCAAGGTAGTAATAGGTCCATGGCCTTGTGTGATCATGCCATGAAACCACCACTCGTGAGCAATACCCTCCAAGTGAAGTCTGTTAAACTTGAGAGCTTCATCCTCAAACATGAGGTTGAGTGAAAAATAGGTCTCTAATTTCTGCAACCATGATCTCACTGAAAGTTTATCAGTACCATCAAGAACAAGAAGAGAAACCTTACCCAACCTTTATTGTAAGTCTCTATGGGGCTACATGCTCAGTCCTCTTGATTTTGACCCATCCTTCATCTCACAATACTCGCGGAAAATCAAAAGTCCTTGAGTAGCATAGCTCAAGGCTGCATACTCACTTTGACGTATATCAAGTGGATTACACATTGGTGGCTCATCCTCAACAACTAGTTCTTTCTATAGAAATGTGCCCTTGAAGAACTTGTGAGGGGGGCTGGTAGAAACCCTCTCACCGCTATTCGAGCTTCCTTCTCCATTGAGGTGATGGCTCTTGCTTGGATCTAGTGTAGTCTTCAACATGGCTGCAAATTGCATACTCAGAGTATGTTGAAGATCACTCTAGCTCTCCTTGATCAAACCCTACAAAAAACTTTACTTGCTCTAAAGTAAACCCTTGATCACCCATGGTTTTTCCTCTTCTCTGATAACACAAAATCTTTTTATTTGTTTGCATCCAAATCTGCACACATAAGTTCTCACAAGTGCACCAGATTGATGCTCTAATACCACTATAATGTCCTCTTATAGGGCCAAAGCAGAAAGTATAGAAAATCCACGAATCCCACTTCTCTTCAAAATGAAAAGTCACAATTTAAAGGGCCAAAATCTAAATAAATTGCCAGAAAGACTAGATCACTGCCCTAGGTCAGCGATTTGGTCAAAAAATGTTTTTTTTGCCCTTAAACAACTCCAAAAATTATGAATTTTGTTTTGAAAGTGCTAAATAAATATTCAAATCAGATTCTCCAATTAGTTTTATCACATCATCAATTTTGGAATTTTTATAGGCAAAATACAGTAGAAACTTATAAAATTTAATGCTCCAAAACTACTCAAACAATAAACACACATGATATACCAAAACGCCCACAAAAAGTAGATAATACAGTCCCAAAAGTGACATAACCCTTAGAGAGTGTGAAGTCACACTCCTAGAGCGGTTCACTCCACCCTAGAGCCCTCACAAATGTCTTCAATCTAATCACTCACTTCAGATTTGATCTCTTTGCTCACTTGCCTTCCAAAAATAGATCTAAAAATGCAAAAAAATTAGAAATACTTCTTCAAATCAGCAACTTACAAAAAAGTAGAATGTTTTCAATGTGATTTCCGAGTCAAATAACTGTTCAATTAGCGACAACCTTGGACATTCACATCCCAATCCTTTTTTAAAAATGAAGATTCAATATATCAAATTAGCATATCCAAAATCGAAGCCCTCATGTCCATATATAGTCTTCAAAGTGGAGCAAACCACTATTGGTGGCAAAATATATTTTTAAAATCACTTAACCATTTTTCAAAATATCTTTTATTCTTTTATTTTCCCTCCAAGCCGACATTTACTCTTTTTTCCACTTATAATATTAAATTAATTGCCAAAATAGATTTAGTAATAAAAATTACCATAAAGCAATTAATTAATTTACCCAATTTACAAGAGTGATTAAATCACTTTTGGGTAAACAATTAATTAAAATGTCTTCTCCAATTATTATTCAAATCTCAAATGCAATAGTAGTTAAAACCACTTTTACAGAATGTTGTAGCAGTTAAAACTACTTTTTAATAATATTCTATTAACTAAAATTGTCTTATATGGTCAAATGATTAAAATCACTACTCGAGCAATCTTAATCAATTAATAAAATAAAATCCCCAAAAGTTAACTCTTAGTCTATGGGGAAAAGTAGACTAACAGTCTTCACTACATGTTTAATTGTGAACCGAAAATGGGGACACTACACGCAAATACATCTTAGTAAAAAAATAAGAATTAAGGCTAAGGAGCTTACACTTGAGGAAGACAAGTTAGCACAAGAACTTGAAGATTTCAAGACTAGAAGTTGAACCATCAAGATACACCTTGTCTTTGTAGTACCCAACTTGAGTCTACTTAGATCTTCTTCTCTCCATATTTATTTCACCCACACCCATCTTTCACAAAGTGCCACTTAAGCGAAGGGGCAGATTAATGAATCGACAAGACAACCCAAGGTAAGTATCCTATCCTTATAATCTTTCCTTTAAACTTTCATGGTTAAATTATATTGATTTTTTAATCAATGCTTAGCTTGAAACATGTTTGTTAATACTTTATTATTATTTGCATGCTCTTTATTCACGTCTCCTAACTACCTTCTAATGACACTTATACAGCCCTTAGTTGAAATACCTAATGGTCACTATATGTAGGCTAAGAATGGTCAACAATATAGGGATCGCCTAATATAGAAGTTATAAGACCATACTTGATCCAACACACATACAAAATGCGGATAAGCTATAAGACCATAATTGACCCAACACACATACAAAATGCCCATCCACAAGCAATTAAAGGCTATAAACAAAAGTCACCTCGTAAGGGCTAATAGGAAATTTACACATACAATACAAAGTGTAGACCTAACTATATCCAAAGTGTCATTAGACGATAACCAAGAGATGTAAAAATAGATAATCAAAGGAAATACAATGCCATTAGGCAGTAACCATAAGGTATCTAAACTACGGGTTGTGTGCAAAGGTGGCTGCAAGGAATCTAATAGAGGAATCTACACATACAATAGAAAGCTTAAGCCTAACTAAATCCAAGTTGTCATTATATGGTAACCAAGAGGTGTAAACAAAGATAATCAAAGGAAATACAATGCCATTAAGAGGTAACCATGAGGTATCTAAACTAAAGGTTGTAAGGGTGTCATTAGACAGTAACCATGAGATGTAAATAAAGAGATAAAACATGCAAAGATAAAAATATACTAACAACTAGAAGCTAATCTGAGCACAGAAGATATAAGCATACCAATATAATGTAACCACCAAAGTAAAGAAAGAAAGAGAGTAGGGTTAGAATAATTACCTTGGGTTGACTTGTTGGCACATTAATCTCCCCCAAGCTCAAGTGGCACTTTGTAAATGATGGTTATTCATGAAATCAAGATGGAAAGAAATAGACCTTAGTTGGGGACTCCAAAGCCTAGGTGTACCTTGCTAGTTCAACTTTTTTTCTTTAAAAATTCAAGTCCTTGTGTGTAGTGCCCTGCTATTAAGACCCTATTTTGTATACCCATGGGAGTCCTCTTCAAGCTACTAATATATTAGTTTCCCTTATGAACCTATGCCTTTTACTATCATTTGATAATAAAACTTATTGAGAAACTTTATATGGTGGGGCACACGCACATAGTTTTTAGATAGTGTGTGTGCGCACTTTAATGTCTCGTGTTCTTAGACTTATATCACTCCTGAATATAAGAATGAAAACCTAGCATTTATTTTATGTTTTATGTTGATTACCATGATGGACTATGGTTTCCTTTATTATTGCCATTTATCATTGATATTATTCTTGTCATACCATATAGGTACAATGATGTATATGGTTTATATAGAGATGATAAATATTGTGACAATAACAACATTATACCAATGATTAGACGAGTTGGTAAAGGTTTGCATGATGTCCATCAAAGTGGTAATTAAATTGACCCAACAGAAGTGTCAACAACAACTTCAACAACATCCGACATTCCATTATCAAATGGGATTGCCATGCATATTCGACAAATCAAACAAGTGAATACTTTGATATTTATACGACATGAATAGAAATGTGGGCAATTATCCACATATGTGAAAGACAAGGCAAGTGGGAATGAATAAAAGAGGAAAGCAAGGAACAATAGGCTCATTAATGAAAAGAGATTTAAAAAAATTATGAGAAAAACCCAAGTCCACAGGTGGCTAATAATTTAAATGTGACAATCGTGTTTTGTCTTTGAGAAGACTTGACTGAACCACAAGTAGAAAAATACAGTGACAATCTACGGGAATTAAAGAGAAAAGGGAGGCAAGACATGTCACATTGATAAATGTAAGCAAACATTTGGTGAAAAGGACTGCAGAATTAAATAAGGGATTTTATTTTTAAAAAGGGACATGAAAAGAGAAAGGACATGTGTTACGACGTGGTTTGGGAAAAAAGAGAAGAAAAGAGGAAAGTGGGGACAAATAATTTACAGACCAGAGCATGTGGCAACAGACAATATCATAGCCTTTTTTTAAGGTGATTTTTATTTGTTGTTTGTGTGAATCTCTTTTCCTTTTTATAGAAAGATGTGCTTGAGTTTCGCCAATTTCCATTTTCAAGATGTTTGCTTTTTATGACAACAGTTGTATTGTCTTAATCTTGTTTATAATTATTTTTCTTCTTAATTGTGATTTCCATCTTTTGTGATTTCCTTGGGGTGAATAAGGAGGCGAAGGAGTTAAATTTCCCTAGAAGTGTGTTTTACGCCGACTGGGTTCATTGTTATGTCGCTGCCTAGCTAGAGGCCTTTGCCAAATTGTTAAAAGAGAGGGATAAGTCCTAGGGCTGGTGTTTTTGGGTTATTGTCCCATTTTTATGCAAAGCTCATATATTCCTAGGGCACCGAGGGAAGGTGACAAGTCTCAAGACCGGTGTTTCCAAATTCAAACATTGGCACCTTTGATAGTTGGAGCCACACTGATAACCGATGAATGGTTTTAGTACATGGTTGCAACCATGCAACAATGCTTATATTTACAACCAGTTGTGGGTGGAACCCTTGTTCACCTTTGATGTCTCTTTCCAACTTTTTAATGTTTTAATGAGACTTCATGCCATGTGTGAAAATTGTTTGCATTGTCTTGACAAGCTTTTCTATTGGATTGTTATTTTCGTTAAGCCCTTTGCTTCTCCCCCTGTGTTGACTATTATTCTTGCTTGAACCCCTGTGTGGCCTCTCCCCGTGTAAGCTCATTGGTTACAATAATTAAGGAAAAAGAGTAAATGAATTGAGATATCAGTTTGGGGCCAAGTTATAGCTTGACATTCAGTTGGGATGAGCAGTTCATATATCAATAGACTGTAGAGATTACTCATTACTCCCTTATGAACAAGTGCACTCGTTGTGCGGGTGGCCAGGTGGATCATGGCTTCCAACCACCTCTTATTGTTATAAGTAACGGTCTATGTTAAATCAAGCAAGCCCACCCCTGGACACACTGTACCCACATTCTTACTTTTATGTCTTATTTTGTTTAAGAAATGGATTAAACTATGATGGCATTGATTTGGAATAATGGTAAATTACATTCTGCAGTTTATAATGCAATGCATATTTCATTTGCATTGCCAATAAAATCTGGAATGCATAGGAATGGATTAAATAGACTGTTACATCATTTTAATGCTAACAGTAGTGTTGACTACTAATTGCTCAGTTTTGTTAAGGGAATTATGCATATTATTTAGTAGGGAAAATACTTAAAGCATGGAATAAATAGATCCATAGTAATAGAGTAAAATAATGGATTCCCCTTCCTTGAAAAATAAAACTTAACCAAGCCACTGCTGATTTACCAAACACATTCTATAGACTAAACAATCAGAGGATACTATGAATGATATAAATAGGTTCTTGAAAGGTTGTATGTTGTGGATATGACCGCCAACAATAAAAACTAATTTGAAACCTTTCTAAATATACCTTTAGACGTGCTTGTGAATTAATATTAAGATAAATGTGTGGCTCTATGTATTCATTATCCTAAATGCCATTTGTGTTCATTAATGTGAACACCAATGGGAAGCATGGTAAATTCTCACATCCACTCACCTGTCATAAGGTACTCATACAGAGCTTATTCTCCGAAAAGTTGCCTCTACAATCAAACACCCAATAAGGAGATCACAGTTATTTTCTTCGCCATTTTTTTGTTCAAAATCGTCGTGTGGCTAAGGTCGTCGTTCAAAAGTAGACCACAAGAGAACTAAGCATTCAAACCTAAGTATCTTTAGATTGCGGTCACCCATCTCCACAGTATGCCACATTTGCAATGATCACAAAGGTGAAATATTCTTCTCTTATAGGATAATGTCATTTCAGCTTCTCCCCATTGATTCGTAGATATCTTCCATGATTGGTCAAGTTTACACAGCCAAGTAATATACCCCATAATTCAAAAGAACGAGATCATGCCACATGGCACAAATCCCACTACTCGAAGTAACACAAAGATAGCCTTCAACTTACACTCTGCGACCTTTGTGAACCGCATGTACTCTGTGACTCTCTGACCAAGGACGCAACCCAAGTTAGCACTATATAATTAAAGGTCACACCAATCAATGCTAATAAATGTTTTTGCCCAAATAATTTTATTAAAATATGATTACTCGAGATGTTTAATTAACAACTGTGACCCCATGACTTATCCATGAACATGAATTTTGTGGATTCAATAAAGTTCGTGACTCCAAGACCATCGTTCACACCGACAAGATATTAATGTCTTAGCTTTTGGGTTGGGACGCAAGTAGCATGTGATTGTGACACATTTCACACATCCCAAAGTCACGCAATCGACCCCTCCTCGCAAAGGACTTGAGCAAGTCTTATTTGTTTATGGTTTGCAGAGGCATTGAAATATAGATTCATTCTAATGCATGAAGAATCGTATGGTTTCGATCACCATCATCATGTCAGTGCTTATTTTTGTGGGGTCACGTAAACAATGTTGAGATTTTGATATATGTAAATACAGAGTATTGTGACTTTATGACGTACATGGGTACCATGGACCCACTGTGCATATTTATTATGGGGAAATATAAAGAAGCCTAGTGATTAATGAGTAATTATGTAAATATATTATTTATAGTTATTATATTCTTATTATATAATCTATGACCCATAATATTAACAAATATTTTAAACCCAATACCCATTCGACACATGTTTATAGTTATTCCACAGGTTTTCGAATTCTCTGAATCCAAAAGGGGATCAGATTTTGCTTTTGGTCAACCTAGGTGAAGTTGCCTCTTGTGGGCCCATAACCCAAAGATCCAAGCATTGCAACCAAGCATGCACTTGAGGATGTAAGCTAAGACTACTTGGTAGTTCACCCATATTAATCCAATAGGATTAATTATGGATGTAACCGTAATATTGTATTAAGCAAGGAATGTGCATGCATATGATGGTAATATGAGCTTAGACATTGTGTGTGGACTTTAAATAAGTTAAAGAAAAAAATTGTGGTTGGTTTTGAAGTAGCACGGGAGGGTGCTACATTGTGCAAACTAGTCATCCTCAAGTTTATGCTTACTAAGGTGGATATGTGTGCACGGATTGGATACCTTGCATTTGAGAAATGGCAATGGGGAACCATAAAAAATACAACTCAAAACCCTTAAAGTCATTTCAAACATGGCCAACATAATCGGCCCAATTGACGGCATAGAAAAGTGTCCAATACAACAATGTCATCGGTTTGAGGAGAGCCATTGCAAAACATCATCTGCATGGTAGAGGCGTGCAATCAAGAACAAGAAGACCAGAAAGGGGGGACGGGAATGGATGGAGGACAAGAAAATTGATGTCATTGTATGAATGATAAAGGCAATAATAGCAGATGATCATGACAGGGAAATTCTCACAAAGCATCATGAACCGGGCCACCCCAATCCCCTATTTAGGACGTAAAGTCAGGGAAAATAATGCACCGAGCCACTAAACAAAAAACGTCGGTAATAAAAAATAAGGTGTATATATATGCCCCACCCAAATCTCATCATGTGTCACAATAGTGTAATGTGTGATAGTGCTTTAGGAAAAGGACATGGTAAAATGAGACAAATAAGCAAGAGTTGTAATGAATGAAGATAAAAAAATGAACTAACTAAAAGCAACATATACATACCTCGATTTACCTTTCCATCAAAATAGATGCATGAAAATACCTTAGCCTTGATCGTGGCATTCTCAAAAGATGCTTATAGTAACCCTAACGATACAAAGACTAAATGGACTAAAGCAATGTGGGCATACACAAATGACTCTAAAAATGGAAATATATGAAGCTCTCAAGGAAGATGGTAAAAGAGATGTGGATAGCTACAATGGTAGTAGCTAAATTAGGTCCAAAGGACCCACAAGATAGTAATAATGTAAAATAATAAGATAGAGTTTGGTAGCCATGACCTAAAATCTAGAATATGTCTAGACAACTTAAGAGAGAGTAATAATGGAGTGAAATAAGGGACCAAGTAACCACAAATGTAAAGGCTAGATTCAAAGGTAGTAAGGCGATAAGATGATATGGAACCGAATAGCCACAAGGTAAAGGCTAGATTAGGTCTAGTTGACCCAAACAAAATATAGAGAAGAAAGCTCAAAATCCCAAACAAAACAAAAAAGAATCTGATAAAAATAAAGCAATGACCAAGGAAGCATAATGGAAAACCTTAAGATGAAGCTTATATTCAAGAATCTAAAGTTCAAGGGGAGTGCCTTGCCGAGTCCCTAAGTCTTAGCATTTGATACCCTTGAATAGTAATGGTGTCGCGATGCTACCATGTCTGAAAGAGATGAATAACAAGAAATAAAGACAATGGAGAGACTTGAAAAAAATG
This sequence comes from Torreya grandis, assembly GCA_037957365.1. Classification (NCBI taxonomy): domain Eukaryota; kingdom Viridiplantae; phylum Streptophyta; class Pinopsida; order Cupressales; family Taxaceae; genus Torreya; species Torreya grandis. Next base: position 3,099,576 of record JARHVA010001270.1, read on the forward strand.
TTTGTCTATCAAGGAGAGAAAATGGAGGGAAACAAGGCATAGCCAAGACAAAAACATGGTCTTTCCCAGAAACAAGACACTCTAATCAATTTTGTAAGAAAGAGTTTAAGACATCAAAAGGATTAGGAACCCTACCTAGCCAATCTAAAACTTGGGCGAACTAGTGAAATATATAGATCATCCCATGACGACTATGCAAGGAAATGTAAGGGTGCCTACCTTCCCAAGTCATTATCCTCATCTCTCAGGACCCTGATAGAGCCCTCGATTAGGATTGGGTACTTGTGTGAAAAGGTAGGTGACACTAATGATATATATGAGGCCTCCTATCCCAATCTACTGAACTAAAGCACACCAATGAACCATTTGGCTCTACTATGAAGCCATCTGTGGAGTTTGAGTTTCAACTAAGATAGAAGGTGTGCCAATGATTTGATTACATCTTTTTTGTGTGATTTGACTTTTGAGATTTTCTTTTGTCTTTTGATTTTTTTTCTATGATCATTTGAATTTTGACATTTTTGGCTTTTTCTATTTTGCTCCTCCATGTAGATTCAAAAAAAAATGGGTTTTTAAGATGACTAGCACAATAGAGCAAACACCTAGCCACTAAAGAGGACAACCTAGAAACCAAAATGCTTAGATACTCCTAGACTTGCACCTTAGAAAAGAGTGTGATCTTGAATCCGACCTTAGTGTACTCAACGAGGAGATGCAAATAAAGAGAAACAGAGATGAACATAAGAATGACTAGGTTTCCCTCATCGCAAAAAAATGTAGCAAGGGAGGTGATACAATGAGAGACAAATTTGAGACTTTCATCATAAGAGAGGGTAAAATGCGGATGGGAGACATGTCGATAGACTACAATAGTTGTGCCATAGAATATAACTGAATTTGAGAGACAAAATAAAACTCTCAACCATTGACTTACCTTTCTAGGAGATACTTAGCTACAATTGGAAGTGAGAGCTAAAAGAGATAGGTGAGATAGGAGGTGGGCGCTTGTGAAGAAGACCTGGTTGACTCCCCAAGACCTTACGATGCAGCTCACAAACCAAAAGCCAAGATGCATGAAAATGGGAGGCAAGACCTATGAGGCACAAAAATGTAAAAGAGTCATGATGTGTGATAAAGTAGGTCAGAGCCAAGAGGCATAAAACAATGGAAGGAGCAAAGAGGCGAAATAAAGTAAGGGAAAGCCCTGAAGCATAAAACAATGTAAGAAAGAGTCAAGAGGTGTAAAACAAGTATGAAGCGACCTAGAGGCATAATCATAGGGGTTGGGCGATTGTGAGGAAGGCCTGGTTGATTCCACAAGGTCTTACAATGCAACTCACAAACTGAAAATCAAGAGGAGCAAAGATTGGAGAAGAGGGAGCCTAGAGGCAATGCGAAAGTAGGAAGTAAGAACCATGAGAAATAAAATGTACGAAAGAGCCAAGAGGCGTAACATGTGACAAAGAGCCCGAAGACGTAATGAAGTGATGTATAAACTAAGCTAAGCTGCAACTCAAGAGCTAGAAGAAACCTACTAATAGTACTAACATAATATGTAAACTATAATAAATGTCTAAGTGCAAGAATAGAAAAAAAAATGGGCAGTTTGAATATATGAAGAACATACCTCAAGCATAATACTTTTTCAAAAACTGGGCGTTGGTAGATTATTTGAACATGTGTCCTTCGTTACTTGGTCCATGGATGTCTTTGATGATATAAAGACCCCACCACTTTTGGACCTACTTACCCTCTTTGTCGTGGGTGTATTCCATTTCTACCACTAAACCTCCAACATCGTTTGTTCTAACATTAACTTTCTTGTTGTGTTGCTTAGAGATATGATCTTTGGGTTGTATGTTGTGTTGGAGAGCACTCATGCATCTCTTGTGAAGTAAATCTAAGGCATTAAGACAGGTTTCACAAAGCTCTACATCAAGAATGATGCCATGAAGAGAAATGTGAAAGGAAGGTAATAGCACTTCAAGCGGTAAGACGACTTTGAAGACGTAGACTAGAGAGAATGGAATTGCCCCATTGGCAGCCCAAATGCTAGTGTGAACACCCATAGGGTGGGATAAAGTTTAAGATGTTGATCGATGCGTGAATCTCGAATTGTCTTTTGTAATATTTCGTTAAGATTTTTATTGGTTGCTTAGGCTTGGTTGTTATATTGAGGGTGATAAAAAGTGGAAAACATGTGTGTAAATTTGAATTTGGGGCAATGTTGATTCATGTCCTTATTTTTGAAATTCCCACATGTTGACCCCTAAATTTTGAATAAGTATTGTTCCATTTTTGGCGAGCGGTGCAGAGGAACCATTGTCCATTTGATGCAAGTCCGACACAATGCAGAAGGACCATAGCGAGAGAGGATCATGGTGCATAGCTACCAAGCGCAGAAGTAACGTGGCGTAGAAATTGCCAAGCGCGGAAGGACAATGGCGCAGGAGACCCAGCACGAGAGGACCCAGTCAAGGGGAAACGTGTCACGAGAGACCCGAGAATAGAGGACTTGAAACCAAAGCAGAAGACTAGGGGAGTGCGTGGGAAGCGGAGCACAAGGGAAGCGAGAGTTGTTTGAAGAGCAACTCAAGTACGACACTTCTACCCCACCGATCAGAGGTTTTGTACCAGCCCGCGAGGAATAGGACACTTGGACACCAGAATATAGCATAGAGCAAGTATGTAGGGGCGCAAAGGCCCAAGTCTATAAGAACTAGTTGTAAGAGCCATGACTCTCAGCCTGTTGGAAGTCCGTGTGCCATCTGTTCATGATAGTTAGAATTTTGACACTTGGTCAAGGCAAAACAAGTATAAAAACCATGTTGTAAACATTTGCATGAGGGTCCCCTGAGAATAACAGATATAGCGTTGTCTTGTAATCTATTAAGCAATTAATGAAAAACCAGTGTTTGTCATATTGTGTTACGAATCGTGAAGCATTCTAAGTGTTGAACAATGGATATGTTGTAATTCTAAGTCATGGGTAACTTTTTCTTTTATTGTTATTGATAGATAGTAATGGTGATCCTAGTTATAGTGGTAATTAAATCTGGATCAATACGAATAATAGTAATATATTTATGGTATTGAGTAACCTTTTAAGAACTATGCTACCAAAGATGAACAAACATACAACATTGTGCTTCAAAGTCTTCGGGAACCGATCTTTCGTTGTGTGCTTCAGGGGAGCGCGCGAGACTTACTTCTCACATGTTAGGGCCAACACACTAGCTTGTTGGGGAGAAGCTTCAGTGCCGTGGTGGAACTAACTAAAAGAACCCAACACCACAATTGTTTGATATGATGGTGTGGGGAATTCCAAATCGACAGATGATTTGATTCTGGATGAATTTTGATATAGTGATGCTAGTAATATTAGCAAGGGGCGCAACTCTGACCCACTTGGTAATATACTAGCTGACATTGATCATGGAGGTATGGTCATCTTGCAATCAAGGTAACTTGTCGATGAGATCTAATCCCCACATAGAGAATGGTCAAGGAGCTTCAAGTGTTTCAAGCTTGGCCAAAGAGGAATGGATAAGCTCATCATTTAGTTGGAAAGGATTGCACTTCTTAGCGAAGGTTATGGCATCTCTTTCAACTATTGGCCAATAACAACCCGTGCATTGGCATTTGCAAGCTATAGTGTGTCCATTACAATGGCCTCCGCAAATGCCCTCATGTGTTTGCTCACAAAGAGGAGGGACCTCATCTTCAGTAACACATCGAAGTAGGGTGTCTTCAAAGTTAAGATCGTATAAGATGTTATGTTTAAGAACATAATTGAAAGCTTGTTTGCAAATTTTAGTCTTTTCTTGGCCTCAAGACAGTATGTTTGGTTTTCTAAATATTGGATAATGTTCTTGTACCAAGGGCTTTTTCTCTTAGTGACAACCTTGATGTGACAAATAACGGAATCATCCTTAGGTGTGGATATACAAAGGGATTTCCATATGCGAACAAGGAATTCATTGTCATGGAATGCTTTATGCCAATGGAAAAAAGAAACTAAAGAGGCAAGAGAATCTACGATGGCATTTTGTCCTCGCAAGAGTGCCTCGATAGTAAAAGATGTGAATTCTTTACTAAGATTGGCAGCAAATTTGTAATATACTTTATGGTTTTCACATTTACATTGATAAGTTTCATTGACTTGTCGACAAACAAGTTGGGAAACACCTAAACCATGTAAGGTATGTCTAAATCAATGGCAGCGTACATTCCAAGAACCAAAGCTTTGTATTTAGTCATGTTGTTGGTGACATCAAAGTTAAGTCAAAAAGATAGAGGAATGATCCTATCAAAAGGATCGGGGAAGAAACATCTTGCCCAAGCTCCATGGAGACACTTGGCTCCGTCAAAGTGGAGTGTCCAAGTGGTAGCAAATGAAAGAAGAGATAATTGTGAAATCCGCATGATGTATTGATATGTGCATAGATCTTATTTATGATACCCAAAATTGGTTACAACAATGGTTACAGCAGTTATGGAGGTTATTAGTTTAGACATTAACTAATTTTAGTTAAGTCTTATTACATTATTTAACACCCCCTCTTAATGACTAAACTAGAGACAACACCAAGTTTGTCTCGAAAATTTACAAAAAGAATAGAACCAAGAGGTTTAGTCATTAGATCTGCCGGCTATTTTGAAGAAGCACAGAAGTGAAGAGAAATATCACTAGAATCATTGTCGAATGTAGTGATGGTGAATCTCGATGTGTTTGTTGCAGGCATGAAAAACAGGATTCTTTACTAACTTCAATACACTTTGATTATCACAAAATAGTGGAGTAGGTGTAGATGAAAAAAGTTGCAAATCAACTAGAATCCGACATAGCTAAATTGCTTCACAACTGGCACTGACTGCTGCTTTGTATTCTGCTTCAATGGCAGAGAGAGCAACGATATGTTGAAGCTTGCTCTGTGCCATGAAACAACTCCTAAACCAAAAGAAAACATATACCCGGTGGTAGATTTCCGAGCATCAACGGATCCTCCCGAATCAAACTTTGTATAACCAATCAACCTAAAATCTACTGTCATCTGATAGAGTGCCAAAGTCAACAGTTTCTTTGACATATCCGAAAACATGTTTTGTCATTGTCTAGTGTACTAACTTCGGATGAGACAAAAACCGAGAAAGATAACTAACATCAAAACATAAATCTCGTCAAGTGGTGGTAAGATATATCAAGCTGCCCACCAACTGTCTATATAATGATTCATTGATGAGTGATGAATCATCATGAGCTGATAATTTCAGCCCTACCTCCATTGGTGTAGAAGCAAAATCACAATCCATCATTCCAAACTTCTTCAAAAGAGTAGTGGCATACTCGACCTGAGCAATGAAAATGGAGTGGTCATGTTGCCAAAATTTTACACCCAAACAATAGTGTAGGAGGCATAAATCAGTCATATCAAAAGAAGTGCACAAATCTGATTTGACTTTCTGAATCGCTATCTCCACTACCTGTGATGGCAAGATCGTCAACATACACAATGAGTATCACAATGTCATCATTAGTGCTTTTGATATAGAGATTCAGATCAAATGGACTCCTTCTGAATCCAGAATCTCGTAGGTGTTGATCAATTTCGATGTACCAAACTCGAGGAGTCTGCTTAAGCCCATAAAGAGACTTCACCAATTTGCAAACCAAATGATCACGACCAAGTTCCTGAAAACCTTCAGGCTGCACCATGTATACTTCATCTAAATCGCCATTAAGAAAAGCACTTTTGACATCCATTTGAAACACTTTCCAACCAAATTGAGATGCGATAAAAAGAAGTAACCGAAACGTGACCATTTTCGCAGGAGTAAAAGTCTCCTCATAGTCTATTCCCTCTTGTTGTGAAAATCCTTTCACAACAAGACAGGCTTTGTGCTTGTCCAAAGTACCATCAACCTTGCATTTGACTTTGTATACCCATTTGCAGCCAATGGGTTGCTTACCTGGAGGTAAATCCACCAATGTCCAGGTATTGTTTCTCATCAAGGCATCATATTTTGATTGCATCGTTTTTTCCCACTTAGGTTTGCCTTGTGCATCAGAATATCTCTAGGGCTCTGACATAGTGAAAAGATCAGAAGCAAGAGCAAAATACATAAGCTCTTCATCATCAGTTGAATCCTCAACTTTTCTGGGTGCCGAGACTGTGTATGAGATTGAGGAAGATCACCCTCTCATAAATCTTGTAGAGTGGTGTAATACCACTTGGGTATCTTCTATACCAAGGATTCATGTTCCTACTAAACAGCAAATCGAGAAGAGGTCAACTCAAGTCGATAACATTGATAGACTAATGGAGTGTTAGCCATGATTGTTGCACTGAAGACTGTGAGGGTGTCTCCAAAACATGTGGTTCCTCATCTTTCAGAGGAAGTACAAAACTAGAAACCTCTGGATTATCAGAGATAGCTTGATGATTACGAACAAAAAATGATTATGTTTCTTTTACATCAACATCCCGACTGATAATGATCTTGTTAGTAGACACATGATCACATCTATTAGTCTATATGCTTTGGATTGAGTACTATAACCAACAAAGATATATCGGGCACAGTTAGAATCTAGTTTACTTCTCTGTTTCTTAGGAATGAGAACATATGCAGCAAAACCAAAAACACGAAAATGTGTTACCTCTGGTTTGATGCTAAATCAGGTTTCTTCCAGAGTGATGTTCTCGAAAGCCTTGCAGGGACTTCTATTCAGTATGTAGACTGTCGTGTTTACTGCTTCTCCCCAGTATTTATACGAAACACTTTTGTTGTGCATCATGGATTGAGCCATCTCCATGATTGTGCGATTTCGCCTTTCAACCACTTCATTCTATTGAGGAGTGTATGGGGTTGTTAGTTGCCGATGAATTCCTTGCTACAATAGTACAGAAACTGCTTTGAAGTGAATTCTCCCCCATTATTGGATCGTAAGGTTTTGATCTGCCAACTTGTTTGATTTTCTACCAGTGCTTTGAATTTTATAGACTCAACAAAATAGTCAGACTTCTTGTTCAAGAAGTAGACCCACATTTTTCTAGAAAAATCATCTACGAACAAAAAAAAATACCTTGCACCAAGAATAGTAAATGACTTTCAAGATGGCTCACATAGATTTGCATGAACAAGATCAAGGAGCCCCTTTGCTCTCCAGGCACCTTCAGTGGGAAAAGATTTTTGTTGTTGTTTACCAGCCAAACACCTACACTTATATCCTACTTGACCTAGATAGTAGGCAATCCAAGAACCATATTCGATTTTTGGAGTTTGCCCAAATACTGAAGATTGAGATGTCCAAATCTCTCATGCCATACAACATTGGTGTTATCCTCAACAATTAATGCATTCAAACTAACAGTGGCAGGATCAACAAGTCTATACAAGCCATTTTGTCCAATCCCTAGGGCTATGACTTTATCATTTTCAATATCAAACACAATGCATTTCTTTCCTGAGAAATTTACTGCAATGAGAGGGTTTTCAGTTAACTGACTGATTGATAGAAGATTTTTGTTCATCTTAAGTACATACCTAACATTCTTGATTATGAACTTTGCAACATTATTCAATACAATGCAAATATCTCCTATCCCTTCTACAACATGTGACCTACCATCACTCAAGGAAACTAAATCAAAAAAACTTTCTTTTGTAGTGAAATCAACATACCAATCTTTTCGACATGTAAAATGTCGTGATGTACCAGAATCAAAAAACCAATAACTGATAGACCTCTCATCAGAACATGATGCCATGAAAGCATATTCTTCCTCAAATTCAGCTTCAACTCTTGCCACATTTGCATGCCCTTTTGCCTTCTTGTTATGTGTTAGATCATATTGTCTTTTTCTGCATTCTTTCTTAATATGACCAAATTTTTGACAATAACAACATTTTACCTTAAATTATGTATCCGAATGTCTTTTCCAGTTCCCCTTTTGATTGGACAGCAAATGCACTTTCTGATTGGCCAGAACTGGGCTCACTGAAGTGTGTTTGTCTGTGTTCTTTTCGTAGCAAATATAAACTCACCTGATCAAAAGTAAGAGTGTTACTCTTTGTCATCAGGGGCAAAGCTTCCACGAACAATTCATAAGGTGTCAGGTAATTCAGAACAAGAGCCACCATATCATCATCATCCACCTTTTTGTTGATGGCTAACAATTGGTCACAGAGATCTTTCATTCGTAATAAATGCTCTGACAGAAACCCATCTTCTATCATTTTTTTGAAAAACAAATTTTTCAAATAAAGTACTGGACTCTTTTCCAAACTCGGGTACTTGTTCTTGAGACTGGTCCATAGTGCACTTGCTTGCGCAGCATTTCGAACCTCCAGAATCATATCATCCAACACAGAAAGTTTTAACAAAAGATGGGCTTCTTTATGACGTTTGTCATAATCGACAAAATTCATTGCTAGTCGTTCTATGTCAAATAATCTTGTCACAATCATGGACTTTCAAAATTGTCAAGATTTTATGACTCCACATATTATAATTCTGCACAGTTATTTTTTGGGCCTCAAGAAGGACGAGATTTTGGATATCGGCCATTTTTCACACCGAAAAACTAAATTTAATGAATAAAATAAAATTCCAAAAAATTGTGGAGCTATTGCATCTTTTTGATGTTCTTTTATTTGTCTGATTTTGTTCAATTTTCAACCACCCAGAAAAATTAAAAAACAAAAATCAGAAAATTTTTGAGAATTATAACTCACTGGTTCTGCAAAAAAAAATTTAAATTATCTTCCTACAATTCCTTTCTGCAAACTGCAGCAATATGTATTTTGAATTTCTGCCCTTCCGTGTAGGCAAACTCAAATGCGATCTTCCACACATTGCTCAACTGTGTTGCCCTTGTGTCCTTCCACAAACCCTTGTGTCCTTCCTCAACTATATTTTTCCCGCGTGCCCTATCGTGACTGTTTGTTTATGTTTTGCCTCTTTCATGCCCTTTCGTGACTGCAATTGACTACAAGTCTTGCTGCGTTCCTTTCCGCAACCTTGCCCGACCCTCTTCATGCCTGCAATTTTGACGTTGTGTGAGCCCTTAAACACGTTTCCAAGACTGTATTTTCCCTGACGGGAAACTCTGTATTTCGTGGATAGTGTGTTGTTCCCCAAGAACCTTGCCATCGATTTTAGATAGACTCTAGGTCCTTCCATGATTCAACTTCAAACACGATTGTGTTTTTCGTGTAGGACGTGCCCTTCCTTCGTCGACTGTCAATGACTTCCTTCGTTGGCTGTCAATGACTTCCTTTCACAGTGTCTCTCCCTCTTCCTCCCATTCGTACCCTAGAACCAGGGTTTCCTCGAACAATGAATCACTCATACCTTTTTGGCTTCCTTGAGTGGTGACTCTGATACCACTGTTAGCAAATAAAAGAAGAGATAATTGTGAGAAGCACATGATGTATTGATCTATGCATAAATCTTATTTATGATACTTAAAATTGGTTACAGCAGTTATAGAGGTTATTAGTTTATACATTAACTAATTTTAGTTAAATCTTATTACATTATTTAACAATATTCTCAAGAAATTTGACTCTAACTTCGAAAATCTTCTTGTTTAATTTTGTGGTAGTTTTAGGTTAAGAGAATTATATTTAAGGTTCTTCGAGGGCTTGAGCTTTGAGATCAATCGTGAAGTTATGAAAATGATATTTCAAAATATCACTTCATTGGCACGTTCGATGAATAAAATGTATTCATCGAGAGGGGTGTCTTGGATAGGCCTTTTGATAGGAAGAGATGCGGTGACAAATTGATCGGCAATGCCTTGTCCCCTTGTCCCTTGAACAATTTTCAAGTAATGATTTTTAGGTCAAATTCCATAAGGAGCTCCATTCATTTACTAAATCTATCACTAGGGAAGAAAGCCTTGAAGAAGAAATGGCGAAGGTCTATATGAACAATAACATAAATTGTTTGATAAAACATATAATGTCAAAAGCTTTTCAATAGCAAAATAGATAGCAAGACACTCACACTCAACTTTGTTGTAGCAGGTTTTGTCATCAATTAATGCATGGCTAATGTAACATATGGGATACACTCTTTGTTGGATTCATCTTGTTGGGCAAGAATTGCCCAAATGATATGAGGGTGGAGGGTGTATAAGATAAGAGTTCGCTCGTTTGACTATGGTCGCAATATTGGAGGTTTTAGTGAAGACTTATTCAAATTGTCAAATGTGCTTTGGAAAGTGTAATTCCACTCAAGCTTGACACCTGTTTTTCTAGGAGGCCATTGATTGAATGAGTTTGATAGGTCAACTCACAAACTAAACTTTGAATTGCCCCAACTTTCCCAAGAAATCTATGAATCTAAGGATGGTTGTTGGATTAGGCATGTTGAAAATGGCTTTGATCTTGGAAGGATCCAGGTCAATCCATTGACTCGAGACCATGAACCCAAAAATAATGTTGGACAGGACATGGAAGATGCACTTTTGGGGGATGAGTTTAACTTTACACAAGCACTCAAAGATGATGCTTAAATCATGGGAATGGTCCTTGCAAAGTGTTGTGAATTCAAAGAGCCGAACACAAAGAATTTAACACATGCAATGGAGCAATTGATGTTGCAGAACACAGAGACCACAGGAAATATTTTAATCACACAAATAATAATAATCTCCTTTGATTCTAATTAATAATCATTCGGAAATATTACATATTTATAAGAATATGATTCCTATAATTTCTCCATTATTTTCTCACCCAAAATCTCTCAAATTAAGCACACTCCTATATAGATATATTGTTATAACTTATTAACAATATATCTCAACAACTATAATATTCGAACTAATATCGTAATATTGTTTATAACAATATTACTACAAAATATTAATTAACCTACTCTTTACCTCTCAGTAAATACTCAGATTTACACAATGTAAAAGCTAGGTTTTCTAACATTCTCCCCATAGTTTTTACATGGTGCAAAAATATTCATACTCTTATCTGCAGTATGCTCATCCATTGTAGCATGCCCTATTTGGCTCATGACCTTGATATAAAGAGAGCCTCCCTCCCATGGTTTTACAAGTTTACCACAAACCTTGACATGAACAGGAACCTCCTATCTACCGTTCAACTCCTGGTGGTTTTCTGGATCTCTACCACAAACCCTTTCAAGATCCATGAACTGACTTACATTGGTACTTTTACAATGTCTTCACATCAGAAAATCATGTTTGGAATTTGCACACAAATTACATATCTTGAACAAGTAAATTCTTTTGTTCTTATTCTAAAAAACACACAGCAAAAATGAAAAATATGCCATGCTATATATGTCAACAAAACATTGGTGTGGCCCCGCATTGGCAACTGACAAGAGGTCGCTGAAAGACCTCCTTCCTCCGCGTATCCTCCAACCTCCAATATAGGATACTACTTACTCAACTGATGACATCAACATGTGTCGATGGAGCTCAGGTGCATGAATTTTTCGAGGGAAATCCCCCTCACAATGCAGACGTCGCGTACAAGCGATAATGCATCTGTAAGGCAAATTTTTTTATTTTTACAATTTTTGACTCTATGACATAGGGCTTTTGACAAATTTTTGACAATGGACAAACAATTAAATAATACAAAAACTAGACTATGTTTTTTACACTTTGACAACATGACACACTCTTTTACAAAAAATGACTCAAAATGCTTTATTGACAGAGAAATAATTTTTAATTTTTGACTCATTTTTAACATTAAAATGTTTCTTAATACTAACACTTGATTTCAAAAAGACAAAAATAAAACTGATTCTAAGAATACTATTGACTTGAACATATGAAACTATGACTTTATTGCTAGATAATTTAACATCATATTATACGACCAAACGTAAGACTTAAAAATACAAAACTTAATGAAGATTTAAATCTAGAATGACAGAACAAGATTATTCTAAAACTTAAACGACTCACTTTACCTGACCTATGTAGAAACACAAATTGGAAGTTGATCCCGTAGAAAGCGTTGAATTGGACGCTTGCATGTATTTGACAATAATGATGAAATGCAGAACCAATGAATCATGCACAGTTTCAGAAGAGAACAAGACGTCGGAAATGCACAAAAGACTCACAGCTACAGCAAAATCAAGCCATGAGAAAAGAGTGCAGGGTTGCAGGTAGCCTGCAATGCGTCTTCACCAAGCAAGAGGTGGGAGATGGCAACGGTTGAGGGCGCCTATAGGTGAAAGTAAACATGATAATAGTTGTATATTTATTTTGAGAGGATCTTGCTGCAGTCCAAAGGACATCTAGAAATGATACAGCCAATTAGGCATTCACAGACAAGGTTGTTAGCAGACCAAAGAAGATTAAAAATCAAATCTGCAAGCTTAACAGTTCAAATCCAGTCATTGCAAGGTCGAATTTGTCATTGAACGGATTTAACATGCATTAAAAGCTCAGATGGATCTAAGCATGTAGAAATACGACAAAGAATATGTATGCATCAGTTATGAAATATTCAATCACAGGTAAATGTCAAAATAGAAGTTGAATAGTCTTATGCAAACCGAAATGCCAAATAAATGCCGATCTGAATGTTGAGTGATAGTTCCAGCCGCGAACCAAAAATATGGTGGCGATAGATTGCTCCAAATTATTTTGATTAGAATGCTTTTTCTTCTAATCTACAGATATGACTTTTATACACGTTCTAATCAGACTTCAACGTGAGTTTCAGTTTAGAGATGCTCGTGACCAATAGTCGGTTAGAATAAGAATTGAGACCTCATCTTCAGGGGCAAAGAACTGAATGACTGCCCCTTACAATCTCTTATTCTTCTATTACAGAGATTGACACTGCTCTGATACCATTGTTAAAGAGCCGAACACAAAGAATTTAACACATGCAATGGAGCAATTGATGTTGCAAAACACAAAGAGCATAGGAAATAATTTAATCATACAAATAATAATAATCTCCTCTGATTCTAATTAATAATCATTCGCAAATATTACATATTTCTAGGAATATGATTCCTCTAATTTCTCCATTATTTCCTCACTCGAAATCTCTCAAATTAAGCACACTCCTATATAGATAGATCGTTATAACTTATTAACAATATATCTCAACAACTATAATATTCTAACTAATATCGTAATATTGTTTATAACAATATTACTACCAAATATTAATTACCTCTTGCTAAATACTTAGATTTACACAATGTAAAAGCTAGATTTCCTAACACAAAGCTTAGATTTTGCAAGGAGGTCAGCCGCATAATACTCGACAATCCTGTGAATAATATCATGAAAGATGAGTCATGACAAGGTGATAGGTTTCCCTAATATTTTAAACGATGAAGGACATCTTGACATAACAATAAGTGCACCACTCAATAGCAAATATGGTCTTATGTTGATCTTCAAGAGCAATGTGAATTTGATCATATCTGGGGAGACTGTCCACAAGGAAAGCAACTATAGTCGGTTGGAGAGTCAACAAATGGAATCAATTGAGGTCAATGGGAACTTGTCCTTTGGGCATGCTAAGTTTAGCTTACAAAATGGCCATTGTGACCACCTTGTGAACAGCAACTATGTTGGAGACCCATTCGTAAATCCACAAAGATTGATAAACTAAGCATCTAGGAGTTTGATGATTTCTTTGTTACATAGCTTAGAGACTTCCTCAGGTAATTTTCGTTCCTTATGGCGAGCAAGTGCCACATTGGGATAAGTGATAATATTGTGAACAACAATTTTAGGGTCAATGTAAGGTATGTCAGAATATGACATAGCGAAGACATATTTGTATTTGTTAAGGACAGCCCAATGATTATCTTCCTCTTCAAGTGAGAAAGGAGTTCCAAACATGACTAGGCATGGATCTTTAATGTTCCTAAATTAATATCAAGAATTTATTTGGCTAGCATTGAATTACCATCGTCAATGTGATATGGTGTGGAAGGTAATTTTGCAATGGCATCACTTGTTGAATTGACGATGGTGACAAAGTTGTGAAAGTAGGGAGGGGCATTTTCAAAGTGTCCAAAATTATGATGTTGGCAAAGGACTTGATCTTCCCTTGCAAGAAAGAGTTTGAGAATAGCCTCATCACATGGTTAGGAGGGTAAAGGACCATGATATTCCATGTCAACCTGAAGATCGACATACTTATTACCTTGGTTATCAAGTTTAATGTGAATCCGTCTCACATCAATATCTTTGGCATCTAGGGTAATTTTTGGATTCGTAAGAGGTTTCAAAATTATGTTTTACATATCGACCTGGCCAATGATGTTGAGATTTGTTCTTCATTGGCCTAGCCAATGACATGACTATTTTGAGTGTGACTTTGCATCATTGGCGTGGCCAATGCCGTTACACTATGGTGTTTGTAACTGACAATCATCAACCTAGCCTAAGATGGTAGAGGGTTCTGGATTAGCAGTAGTTGTTTGAACATCATCACGTCGGTTGATGATGTTAGAAATATTTATTTGATTATGAACATCATCGGCCAAATTGAAGACATCACAATTGATTGTCTAACATTGAACATCGTCGGCCTGGTCGATGTTCTCGAGATGAGATGAATTTTCTATAATAAATTTAGAGTGATATTTGATGAGATTTTGCAGTATAATTTGAGATCTGTTGGATTACCCACCTAGGGTCTTCCAGGGGTGGATTGGGGAGAGGTACATGGTCATCTTCAACATCGCTTGTGTCAAAATGAGGATTTTCAAATTCATAAGATATATGTACTAAATCGACTTCGTGGTTGAAGTCATGCATTGATTAAGGGTCTTTTTATAATGAAGCACATCGAAATATCTAGCTTGAGCTAGAGAGATGGCATAGTCTTCATCATAGGATGGTCGAATTGTGCCAACATGGTTTTTATTAAATTCTTGTTGATGTTCATTTACGCTATCTCTAGAGGAAATGTCGATTTGACTAAAACCTCTAGAAGAGAAAAATAGTGGATCTTGGAAGAGATTAGCAACCCCATTATCATTTCATTCGAATGAGTCATCATCATATTTGGCTTGATTGGTATTGCAAGGGGGTTCTTTCTCATTGTCTTTGTCAAAGAAGTGAAGGTATTTGTCTCTTGGTTGAAGAGATGGGATAAGTCATTCATAAATACATTGAGGTAAGCTAGTTGTATTACAAAATTTAAGCCCAATCGGCTCATCATCATCTGATTTTAGGAAAACATTCACAACGAAATATATGAAAACTACATCTTACCCTATGAAAGTAAATTTGTATAATGTAAAATGTTCGAGTAACAAACTTCATTTCTTCTTAAGCTTAAATAGCTTTCCATACAGGATCCAACTTCCCAATCAGGCCCAATTAACCTTTTGCCTGTTCAACTACCCAAATCAATTAATGACTAACATCAATTACTTACTTTCTAAAGGGCTCTACAAACTCTAGAGGTGTGTTTCCTTAGGAGATGCATGCTTCGTACATAACACTAACCACTAACAAAATAAAATTTGGATCAAAAGACCCAACAAACCCCCCTTGATCCAAAGGGTACCAAAAGATGTACGTGGAAGCAAACAATAACTACCTCTAATGAAACCACAACTTGTCGATAGTACCGTGTACTCTGATCAACCTATGTCGAAATGTCCACTGCAATCCATGTGGTCTAACCTCTTCTACCCTATGCCTATTGCAATCCTGTAGCCTTCCTAACACTACTTGACATGATGATGATGAATGTACGGCAATCACCATCCCTCTAATCATGAAACATGTACCCACAATAAGGAACATCTATGGAATGCTCGACTCTCAATGATCAATACTGCCTCCGCTAAAACTGTGCATGCAGCATGAAGTATCTAATGGAATACTCCAACTTTCCTAAGCATTGTCTATACACAGTTCATTGCATGTAACATACACCACTATCAAACATGCACCAAATGTTCTTTATTCATCCTACTACAAGGAGGGTCATCTGTACCAAATCTTACACACTGATCTCAGCACCCTACGTCCTATCAATTGAGAGGTGAAAGTCCATGCAATTCTAAAACACCAAACTACACTTCGCCAAAAATCTCAAAAACAATTGAGAAAAACTACTAACACACAAAAAACTCAAACAAACTGGGAAAGACTAAAATTTCCACTACATTTTCCCTACATTTAAGTTAGCAGCATACTCAAAATGGGTGGGTCTCTGGCTCTGTCAGCCTAATTGATCCTAATGGACCTATAGCCTAGAAGATACTACGTTCCAAATTCAAATGGTACCGGCAGCAGAAAGGTATGGGATTACATCCATTTTCACCACACATAAAGCTCTTGTTTTCAAATGCAACATAAGAATAAAGTGTCCAATACAATCAAAAATGCACCCATTTGACATTAAAATACCTTATTTCTCCACTCTTTAATACCTTTTTCCAAAAACTATGAAAGGGGGACTCAAGCAAAAAAAAATTACTACTCTTATTGGACTCAAAATGAGAAAAACCCTATAAATCAAGTGGTTATATGCTTGTCTCCTTGCAAAAAGAAAAAATGACAAAAACCACACATTCATACGCTAGAACATGTAAAAGTGGCGGGATTTAAACTTTTACTTCGCACTTCATGGTAATGGACCTATTGACCTCTAAGAGGCTTAGAAACCTGGTCAAAGTTGTTTTGAACAACTCTTATATACATCATTTTGAAACATGTTTGCCAAATATTTCAAATAACCATACTCCCTTCCTATATGAACACTTTGAGCAAAATGTGTAATATGTGGATTGAACCGATGACCTTAAACTTTTATACAGCTTAATAACATCTCACTACCAACCCATCTATAGATCTTTAGTGAGTATAAAAACAAAACGATGTATTTATATCTTATCTACTACTATATCAAAATGGTTTTAACAAGATTTGAACCTCAAATCTTTCATTGCAAATGAGTTAAAGACATCATTTTGAGCACATGACAAATCGTACTTGTATCTATTGGTTGCACCAAACTTTCTAGGAAAAATGAAACTTCCAATGATTGCAACCCCTCCATGATTTAAAGCACCAATGATCATGCCTTTGTATATATATATATATATTCCTTTTTCAAATAGAAAATGTCATTTTCAGCATACTCACGCAACAAAAAGAAAAAGAAATGCAAAACAGTATTTCCACACAATGAACAATTTTTTATGCAATTATAATATTTAAAAAACCTTTGCAAGCAGATTCCTTGATCATCCCAACAAAATCAAATTCAACAAGAAAAACAGATTTGCACACGTCTTTACATGCCTTACACACCATCTCAGTTATTGACAAGATATTACGTTGCTTTGGCAGCCTCTCCAATGCTTTCATCAGGCTTAACACACCGTGGATAGAACTTTCATGCCAAGGAACAACCCAAACGCCAATTAACCAATTAAATCCTTTGGGGTTTGACATGCCTCTCAGAGAGATATTCCTGCCTCTCAGGCAGATAACTATGCTCCTTGAGAAGATATACACAATATAACACTCAACTTCTTCTTTTTTCAAGAACAAAACATAAGAAAAACAGTCCCTTTAAGGCACAAAGGCACCCAGGAAGAATGTGAATTTAATTTCTGCTTTTTTCTCAAGAAATCACCCAAAAAAAATCATCCACTTCAATTATTCCTCATCTCCATTGCTTCCTCATCGTAATCCAACTCACAGCCCATTTTTCATTGTGGCTATGATACCAATGTTAGAAAATCATACACAATTAAATATATGAAAACTAAATTTTATTCAATGAAAGAAAAAATTTATAATGTAGAATGTTTGGGTTACAAACTTTATTCCTCCTCAAGCTTAAATAAGCTTTCAATACAGGACCCAACCAACCTTCTACTCGTACAAATACTCACATTAACATAATTAGTGACTAACATTAATTACTTACTTTCTAAAGGACTTTATTAACTCTAAAGGTAGAGTCTCACTAGGAGATACATGCCTCGTACATGACACTAATAACTAACCACTAAAAAAATAGAATTTGGATCACAAGACACAGCATCTAAGTCAACATTAGTAACTTGCAAATCGAGATTAATGTTGATGACCTCAGGTAATGGAGTGCTGTTAATAGTATTAGTCATAAGATTGTGGAATTATTTCTTTGATTTTGATAGTTTGAGATCCCATGGGTTAAGATCAACTCCATGCTTGTATCAAACATTGTTGTGAATAAACTTTAGGCATTGGCTGCCGGAAGACATGACTACTCTCGTGCAATGAGTCCAAGGTCAACCTAAGAGTAGGTTGTAAGAGAGTGGAAGGTCAAGGACCATGATCTTGGTGCATATTGTTTTGGGTCCTACAATGAGAGGAAGCCAAATGCATTCAAAAGGCTTTAATTGTACTTGACATATCCTAAAGTCTTGTTATCTTGAGATAATTTGTGGAAAATCATAAAGTATTGATTAACCATAAAGAAGTAACAATAGTGCTTGAACCTTCATCCAAGAGCACTTTCCTCAATTGAACTTTATTGATCATAACACTAATGAAGCGAGGGATCATCAGCGCAGTAGAGGATTTCCTCAAGCAAGAGACAACAAGCTAAAGCATAAAAAAAAAGATTTCCTCAAAGAACATCCAACAAGCTGGAAGTATAAGAATATTGGCCCGTGCAAAATTGTGAAGAAAATAAAGGATAATGCTTGAGGTAAATTTTCCACAATTTTGATATTTCTCTAATATTTAATGTCTCTGATTTATGTGCATTTCGTGGAGAGGATAATCAAGGTGAAGAAGAACAAAAAGTGGACCGGAGGCAATAGGTGCCAAGGAAGAAGAAAGAAAAGATAACCCAGGTTTTGGACAAGAAGACAATGAGTACCAGACAGGGCAGTTACAAGTATTTGCAGTTACACCAAGTATTTGGTACAATGGGAAGGATTACAGCAAGAAGATAACATTTGGATTTCAAAATGAAAATTTGAGAATGTAGACAGGAATAAATGGCACAAGTTTAATCAAAACAACTCATAGGAGCTAAGTTCTTTTCGACCAACGAAGATATATCTTGCTGAAGCTATCACTTTCGATCCACGGGATCTCGTTCAAGCCCCTGGTTTTAAACAAAGATCTAGAACAGCTCCATCCAGTCTTAAGCCGCGCTAGCCACTTCACAACTTTATTGACAATTTTTTAGGCCCAAATTTGACAATCTAAAGGCTGAAAATTTGCATTTTAATTTTAGTTCTGATATTTTTATAATTTTCTAGATTTAGTTTTTTTGTAACTAGGAATGAACTTGCAGTTGCAAGTCACCATCGTGCTTTATTTAGACATGTAGAGAATAAGAGAAAGATTTCACCCGTTTGAGCTTAAATGCAAAAATTACTAGGAGTTACAAGTTTTAAAAACAACTAAAAAAATAAAGTTCAATTAACTCAAGATTAGTTTTTCTTTTAATAGGATTTTAGTTGTCCATGTCAACTCTATCTTCAAATTGTGAATTATTTAAAGACTATTGTTTTAGAATAACCACCAAAAATTAGAATTTATTTTTGCTGCTCAATAATTTTCTTTTTATTTTTACTATGTGCTCTAGATTTGTTGCACTCTTGGCCCCATCAAAGGGGGAGAATTGCTTGATATTTCAACCAGTGATGTAGAGTTGTTTTTATGATCTTGGGGAAACCTTTTGGGTTACCATACAAGAGTGTAAGTAGTGTTTGCATCTAAATATTTGATGTGTCTATTGAGATCTTGATCACTCTCTGAAGAGAGTGAGACCATATTGCATTGAATGGTGGGAGTAGGCTGAGATTGAGAAACATTGCACCATAACGGATTGCTCTCAATGGTGTACATGGAAGGGATGAAGCAGGAACCCATGTAGAATCTAAATGCGTTGAGGCTCACTAAAAAACCTTGAGGAGACATCATTGAGATAGATTGAAAATAGGTAAGAGAGAATCGATTAAGCTTAAAACAAGAAAAACATGAAAATGACCCAACGCGATGATGGGTTAAGATTCCCGTCGGATCACCAGAATGCATATAGGCTAAGAATGGTCAGCAATATAAGGATCCTCAAATATAAGAAAAGGTAGAAGACCATACTAGATCCACCACATATATAATATGCCAATACACAAAATAGTTTGGGGTTATAGACAAGGGATGTGCACAAAGTAGGTTGTAAGGAATCTAATAAGGAAATCTACACATACAATAGCAAGCATAGGCTTAACTAGATCTAAGGTGTCAGTAAAGGGTAACCAAGACGTGTAAACAAAGGTAATCAAAGGAAATACAATGTCGTTAAAGAGTAACCATGAAGTATCCAAACTAAGGATTGTAAGAATGTCATTAGACACTAACAATGAAGTGTAAATAAAGAGATAAGGCATGCAAATATAACAATATACTAACAAGCAAAAGTTAATCTAAGCATTGAAGACATAAACATACCAATATAATGTAACCACCAAAATAAAGAAAAAAAGTGTAGGGTTAGGATACTTACATTGGGATGACTTGTCAATGCATTGATCTTCGCCTTGGCTCAAGTGGCACTTTGTGAGAAATGGTTATAAGTGAAGTCAAGAGGGAAAGAAAAAGGCCTAAGTAGACCTTAATTGGAGACCTCAAATACTAGGTGTTCCTTGCTAGTTCAGCTTCTCATCTTGAAATCTTCAAGTCCTTGTGCAATCAAAGCTTCCTCAAGTGTAAGCTCCATAGCCCTAGTTCCTCTTCTTCTTACTAAGTTGGATTTGTGTGTGCCATCAGAGCGGATTGGATGTCTCTCCTTTGAGAAATGACAAAGGGGAACCATATAAATACGGCTCATAGCCCTAAAGTCACAATTCAAACTCGATCGATGTCATCAATCCAATTGTTGGTAGAGAAAAGTGTCCAACAGACACAAAGCGTCATTGACTTGATTGATGACTTAGCCAAGGAGGGCCACTACAACACACCTTATACACAGCCGATGATGAAGAAGCAAAGTGGAAAGAGCGAACGAGAACCATGGGAGGACAAGCAAGTTGATGTCATGTCATCAATGAAGGAGATAGTAATAGTATATGAACATGCCAAGGAAACTCTCACAAAGCACCATGAACAAGGAAGTGGAAAGGACCGAGAGCCATGGAAGGACAAGCATATTGATGTCATGGCATGAATGGAGGAGGCAATAATAGCATATGATCATGATAAGGAAACTCTCACAAAGCACCACAAATTGGTCCACCTTGATCCTGGTGTACTCCTTAGGATGTACACTCAATGAACTTAATACCCCCATAAGTGTTTCAAGCAAAAAATGCCAATAATCGAAAAATAAGTTGTCTGCAAGTCAACCCAAGGTTAGTATCCTATCCTTGTACTTTATTTTATAAATTGGTGGTAACATTATTATGGTTTGTTTATTTGTGCTTAGATTAGTACATGTTTGTTAGTACTTTACCATTCTTTGCATGCTCTTTATTTACACCTCATGGTTACCATCTAATGGCATTTTACTTTTGATTGTTCATACCACTTGGATACCGTCTAATGACAACTTGGATCTAGTCATCCCTACGCTTGCTACTGTTTGTGCAAGTTTACCTGTTAGATCCCTTACAACCTCCTTGCATATGGCCCTACACCGCTTTATGGACAAATGTATTGTATATGTGTTGGATCTAGTATGGTCTTCTACCTTTTCCTATTTTAGAGAATCCTTATATTATTGATGATTATTGGCTTCCATACAAGATGAAGACAAAATTTGCATGATGTTCTCCGTGTTACTTAACTTCGATTTTTTTCCATTGGAAGTTAATAGGTCAGGGTCGATTATTTAGTTTCACAATGATAATGTTCCTTAACTTCAGTTGTATTCCCTTGGAAGTTAATAGATCAGGGTTGATTATTTAGTTTCACAATGATAATGTGTCATTAAACACAAAAAGGAAGATTACTTCCCTACAATGTTCAAATTTAATGTGCTTTGTGGAAAGCTATTTCTTGTAAGACAATTTAGACAAATGATAGCATTGACAAGTTATAAAAAAAATTGGTACAATTTAGCAAAGGCCATTGGATCCAAGAGGAAAGCATTTCACAACAAAGGTATAAAATGACAAGTAACAACCTATATAACTTCAAGATATAATTATTACTTTCGACTTTGGAAAGAAATATTAATTTATTTGGTATATGATACATATTGGGTCGGGGGGATTTACTTAGTTCGCATTAGGAGTTATAAATAAGGTTGCAAATAATGAAATTTGACATGTAGTTAAATATGAAGTCTTGGGTCAATATAATACAAAATATCACTCAAAAACGTGATGGAAGCAGAACAGATTAATAGTGATGGGAAGGTTGGCAATGAAATCAAGATCGGCAAAATTAGAAAGTAGGCAATTAAGAAGAAGTTGGGGCTAATCGACAAGGGCAAGCAAAGCACTTGTAGTGCAAAGGAGAAGGAATCAATTCCGAACAATGACCAAATCACTCTACCAAGTGGCATAAACACAAAAAACCCTTTTCATCCATGCAATGACTATTGTCACTCTAAGCTATCTCTTTCTTTCCTTTCTGACACGAATCCTTAGCTTTTTGGGTGCCACTTTTGAGGGAACGAAAAATCCCTTTGTTTTCTCATAAGATGCCCAACAAGGAGATTGGTGGCTCAGTGGTTGTGGAAGGAGTAGTTGAGGTTTTTACAAATAAAAATGTGGGGTTGGGCTCTCTACCAGAATTTAGGGCTTCTAGAATCCCCAAAGCCCTAGTTTTGTTGGTATTCCAATTCACATAATTGAGGAGACAATAGACTTACAACTTTTGGATGATGAGGAAAATCTATTCCCAGAGGAGATGAAGAGAAGCTCTTTGGTGGGTAGGTTTGTAGCCAAGAAACCATCATTATCAAAAATTCTCGAATGGGTGCAAACCGTCTAGAAAGAGATCTTGTGCCATACTATTACTATACTTTCAAAAAGTTTTTTCCCTCCCTTAAATTTCAATCCTCGGAGGATCGCAAATACGTGGATGAAGGGTCCATTGTTTCATGGCAGAGCAGGATTGTTTTCATGTCCTTAGTAAGCTTTTTTGACCAGTCGTGGAGTCCATCGACAAAATCCCCATCTAGATCCACCTTTATCACCTTCATTTGGGGCTAAGAAATCCTGGGTTGATAAAGATGTTTGTTGAGAAGGTTGGGGAGTTTGTGAAGATCGATCCCAATGCAAATGGATCTCAGTATAATTTTTCTACGGTTTACATTTATGTGGATGTCTCCAAACCCATTATTCACTCTATTTGGATTGCTTCTAAGCATTGCCTTTGGCTGCAGCATGTGGATTCCTAAGGGTTGCCATTTAAATGTTTCCATTGCAACAAAATTGGGCATAAAATTTCAGATTGTCCTTCCCCCAAGAAGGTTGGGTTTCCATCTTTACAAACCCAGAATTGGATTCTAATTAAAAAAGGTGTCAATTTATACCCTTCCCTCCAACCTTAAGTCTACCTTGTGAATCCCCAAGCAAGTAGGGAAAAGTTTCATGCAACCAAGGAAGCAATGGTATATGTCGCTAGCCCAAAGCAAGGCTCTCCTCCCTCCCATTAAGGTGGTGATGGAACACATGTGGGGCCTTGACAATGACTAACTCAGCAAGTAAATGTCATTCACCCACCATCAAGACTTTGGAGCAGCAAAACATTGATTTATTCTAGGACTTGCAAGAACCTTCTTTTTAGGTGATGGAGACGATTTTATGGCTTCGACAATAGTTTGCACAATCTCATAGGCAAAATCATTATTATCCAAAGCAAATTGTGGATCTTCAAAGCATAGTGGACAAAAGACGAAAGCAGAGATATTGTGATTGGACGCAATGAGCTACATTGATGAGTGAAAACAATGGACCATTGAGGCCCTCCTTTCCCACAGAGGAAGGAGGGCACTTGCTACACTCAGTTGAGGATTCTCCAGATTTTGAAAATGTAGATTTTTTGTTTTAATTGTAATTGACAAAAGAGATTTCTTCATTTTTTAGATTGCTAGATTTTTTCAATGTTCCCCTCATCTACTTAGTTTTTCTTGGTTTCATGAATGTCCTTCATTTTTTCATGATTTAGGGTGAGGGCCCCTCTTTCAGTTCATATCTCCGACCAAAAGTGTTTACTTATCAAAAAAATATGAATTCTTAGGCGGTAGATAAATATCAAAGGTGTGTTCTAACAAGGTAAGGACTATGTTCTTTTGGTATGGGTATGGGTACGTTTCAGGTACGCGATAGTGCCATTTTTCAAAAACCTTGATTTGGAAACGTTGTGGGTACGTCCGTACATATTATTATTATTATTCTTATTATTATTATTATTATTATTATTATTATTATTATTATTATTATTACTATTAAAAAAATGCATATTACTCATTTTTTTAGTAAAGCACTTGAAAGTACATAGTATGAAAAATTTTGTCTATAAAAGATAAAACACTTAAAAATATATAGAATAAATCATTCATTCATTACTTCAAAGACAAAACGCACATTCAAATCTAGAATAAATCATCTAGATTCCCCTCAAAATCATGAATGCCACTCCCACTATTTTTTAACTTTATCATTTATTGACGCTTCCTCTCACGAGGGCTCACCGATGCATTTACCCCAGAGTGTATGCCTTGAGGGGTGCACAGGGAATGGGGTGGTATCAGCTTGTGGCACTTTGCGAGAGATGTTCTCATACTATTCTATCATACCTACATCCCTTCATGCAAACGTCGTGGGTACGTCCGGATACTTTATCATATATATATATATATATATATATATATATATATATATATATATATATATATATATATATATATATATATATATATATATAAGAAACTAGGTGTCCCTATTTAAATGTAAACTTATTTAAATGTGTTTATTTTATTTATATACCATCTAGTTCGAGCTGGACTTACATTTTCCTGCTAGAATCCCTTGGAAATGCCTAGGAAATGCGTTGTACGTTTTCAGTTGTTTCCGAGAGGTACCCAAAGCGTTTACGTAAAGGAAACGTTTCCAAGGGGGCACGTGGGGGGGTTGGCAGTGTTTCCTGCAACACAGGGTAAGGAGTCATATCAAAGTAAAAAAAATGTATTATATATAATACGTTTATTTTTCTACTCTATTTACACAAGTGTCGGTATGTATCTATAAGTGCAACAATTTCTTGTTTAGTACTGTTTGGACTTGCAAGTGTTTAAGGATATTTGACACAACCACTTGAACCCTACGATCTACAAACGCATAAGAAATGACCTCTTGACTACCATTGAAGAAATTTATTATTTTCGGCAAGACTAAAATAATCTATGAGAACAAAAAGCAAAAACAACATTGTGATACGTGTTTACTAGACTAGGAGAGTATACAAAGAATTGTACAAGAACATCAAGCCTAAACAAAAGCCATTCCAGCTTCTTTTGAGAGGATGGATATTTTGTTATCGCTTTTAATCAAGAGTTCCCTACATTTGCTAAAATTCCCTCTTAAGAGAAGGCATATCAAGACTCAACCCTCAAGGTGTCAATGTACCTAGATCTGATGTCACTATAGGTTCAATAAGACATGATGATTGGTCATTTTGTCTCCGCCAACCTTATGGTACAAAACAAACACATTCTCTTCTCCATTCTTCCTTAGGTGTTTCCCATCTATCGATCTCACATCTAAGGTTGTGTGAACAAGTTCTCAACTGGGCTGACAGCATCTTCATCCCCTATGTAAGACTTATGATGACGCTCATATGTGGTGTTGAACTTGTTGACATAGTAGTCATGTTTCTTATCGAGCTTGGATAACGAAGATTTTTGTTATATATTTTTAAATTTTTTTATTTGTGCTTGGCCATTAGTGTGAGCTAAGAAACCATTTGCTCATCCACTTGTTTTGTTTCACCCAAGTTTCGTTACTTTAAGCCACTGCTTAGTCTCCATACCTTTGGCATTCTTCAAATAGCGCAGTGAATGAATCATTACCACTTCCTCCAAAGGAAATGCACCTATTATACCATTGGTATCTCATCCATCATATGTTTAGCTTAAAGCCATGTTTGTTTCACAAGTGTCATGAAGATCTCTTGCAACCCATTTAACAAAACTAATTGGTCAAAAAGTATCTGACCATCCAAACACTAGACAATAAGTTCCCCCCTCATCCAAATTTAGGAACATGTAAATGATCTTGAAAGATCTAGACTCTTCACTCCTTCACTTTGGTTGCATTGGTAATTCATATCAACTGCCTTTAAACTCTATGAAGTTCATAGCCGCTTCCAAAACCAAAAACTCATGGCCCTTACCATGTCTAGCTAAGGGGCAAATGTGGTACAAATAGTCTTCTAGTAAAGCTCTAAATTCAGAATTGAAGCGTTCCCAATGTTGTAAAGACTATCTGAATTTCTCAGATGGCCACCAAACAAGTATACATTCCAATTTCAATGCTTAGTTCAAGTCTTCAGAAAAATAAACCGGATTAATAGTACATTTGTAACAAATCTACTACCTATGCAAAATATCCTTGCAAAAAATATGGATATATTCTTTCTAATCTTGGCTTTAAGGGGGTATGCACGCCTATCATTTGACCATAAATTGTTTCATCACTATGGTATTCTCTTTTGATAATTTTATTGTTAATATGCGTGGGCTACTAATCCATTGCTAGTCTTTGTAATTGAGTAATAAGCATAAACCTATTTATAACATAGTATTTAGTTGTTTGTTGAAACACAACCAGATATCCCCTTGGGTGATTTTATGACTGGAATATGGTAAATATCTACATCAATATAAGAAAGCTATGTTGAAACTGAAGATGCCATAAACATTTGCCTTTTATAATCCTACGAAACTATATAAAATAAGAAATATTACTAATCGATGAGATGAAGTCAAATTTTGTAAATCTTTTTGATCATTAACTAGGGTCAGTCTCATCTATATCTACCTTCATGTATCTTCCTAGCTTATGAGTCTCAAAACGGGTTAACCGCATCCTAGGAAAATATTACACAAACTTGCAAATACATGCTAAAAAATGAAAATTGATGAAGTTGGAAAGAAAAATGTTTATGTGAATGTCTTCAAATTGGTCTTAATCTTGTTAATAACATGACATGAACTGAAAGATACAACAGCATGAATTCCTAGGTTTTATAGCCAGTTAAAACAAAAAAGCCTTCGAAGGGAGGGTTCACGGAAACACAAAAATGTATATGTGATGCTCTATCCCATAATATATGTGTTTTATAGCTTGCTGTTATTTGCAAAATGAAGAATATGAAATCAGGAAAGAACACATTGCCGAATGCCAGAAAATAAAACAAATAATGAGAAGACTGAAGGATGAAAAGTAACTTACATTGAGACCGGAACATTCTTAAGGTAAACATCAGCAATTATCTCGCCATGTCTGCATTTCAAAACTTTATAATCATAAGTGCCAATTATTATGTCCGGGAACCTCTCTGACTTTGTTCTCTCCAACCCAGATGCATCTGATGCTAAAGACAATGGATCAACAGGAACCAACTTAATGCATGATATTTTGAATGGATTCAGGTCCGCTGGGAATATCTCATTGCAAAGCAAAGAATCTGATTTCCATAGTTGCTCCACAGGATAATCTGAGTACTCTTGTGCAATGTTCAATGCATAACACCCTAGAGTGTAGAGATCCAATCGTATATATTTCCAGTCAACCTGCGACCTAGAAGTTACAAAGTTTAGGATTCAAGATTTGTGCTGAAGACCTGACTATGTTCCCCAGAACAACAAAGTACATAGTAATTTTATAGTTACTCAGATTTAATGTACTACAATAAAAAAATGTCATCAGATATCCCAAGAGAACCGTGACAAGGATTTTTATTCTATATCTTATTTCACTATGCTAGAGATGTAACAAAGAAAAGTAACAAGATCATATATCATTTTCGTTAGACATTCACAATCAATAGTAGAAAAAAATGATTCCAATTTTTTAAAATTACAAAGCTAAGGAGCTCATTATGCTTGAATATTGAAGTGAAATCGTGGATGAGAATACAAGCAAGCACTTCAAGAGTAATTTAAAATGAAAAAACAATTCATCAGTTGGCAATTTATACCTTTGTCAAATACTAGATGGAATAGATGTTAAGAGACTCGCAAATTCTAGGCGAAGAATCATGAATCTGTGAGGCAAGGTTGGCAACGCTACGTCCTGACTCACCAAGTTGTTTTTTGTAAAACCAAAAAAACAGCAGAAAAAGAGTCATGCAACCCAAAAAATAGAAGAAAACAAACGCTGAAAAGTCATTGTAGCCTTGAAACACTCGAATGAACTTTTAAATCGTATTGTAATGTCCCCATTTCCGGATCACTTATGAACAGGGATTGAAGACCTTTAGTCTACTTTCCCCATAGACTAAGGGATCACTTTTAGGGTTTTATTTTATTAATTAATTATGATTGCCCGAATATTGATTTCTATCATTTATCCATATAAGGTAACTCTAGTTGATTAATAGAATATTTTTTAAAATGGTTTTTACCACTATGATAATTAAAGAATAAATAATTATTAGATTATTACCGAAAAGTAATTTTAATTACTATTTGTTATTAAAACAATTAATTTAATATTATATTTGGAAAAAGTGGAATGCCGGCTTGGGAGATGAACAAAGAAAAGAAAAGATATCTTAAAAAGTCGGCAAGGAGGTGTTATGAAGTATTTTACACCCCCAAGGTGGTTCGCCCCCCCTTTGGAGGGTACAAATACAAAGTGGAAATCTTATTCTTTATATGTTGAATATTATTTTGTGAATCTTCATGCTTAAAAAATGATTGGGATGTATACCCAATAATTACTCCTGCGGTTTTGAGTTGATTTATCAATAAAAAGATGTTTTTTGACACCACCTTACCAAGGAATATTTTGTTGCTTGCCCTAAGAGTGGCGCAATTTGCCTTGTTGATCTTTGGAGAGGGTTTTGAAGACAATTTGGTGTCCAATTGCGCAAAACTAGTTGCTAGAATTTGTTGCTAATTTTTTAAAGTGTGGTGTGGGGTTTGTTAAATGGTTGGCAAGGTTTTTAGGGGTTATTTGATTGGAAAAATAAATAATAATTTTCTGAATTATTATTTATTTTTTTGACAAAATTTTATAGTGAATTTGACTTCATAAAATGATGATTTGGGCCTAATAAATAATTTATGATTTTTCCTAACTATTGCGATTTGGTTAGGCAAGCTTGGAGGGTCCTCGAGGGTGCCCTAGACCCTAGTTTGTTAAGAATATTTCATTATGATTTTATTGCAGTGTTTTGACTTGGGATGACTTCACTTCGAAGGTTGTTTGGTCACTTTGGGTGCACTAGAAGGGCGCTGGAATTATTCAAATATTTTTGTCATTTTTTCTATGGTGATTGCAATGGTTTGAGGAAGATTTTGGAGAGAGAACAGCTATTGTTTTTTTAAGAAAAAATCAAATATTTTCTAACAAACATATTTCAAAAATTTATTTTCATTAAAGTGGAAAAAAGGTACACTTTCATTAATTTTCAATTGTTGCTCATATTTGCATGTTTCGGGATGAATTAAGGTTGAATCAATTGCGGGAAATTGTCAATTTATCCCTTGTACTTTAGCACCAAGAGTTTGTTGAAGTTGGGTGTGTGTTGAAGCTTCATTTTTCAACCAGGGTTGATTGATTTTTCAAATTTCAGAATTCAAAATTTATTTGCATAATATCGGGATTTAGGGAAAACCCTTATTTGGTCTTTTAGCCCAAAAATTGTCATCAGATAACCCAAGAGAACCGTGACAAGGATTTTTATGCTGTCTTATTTCACTATGCTAGAAATGTAACAAAGAAAAGTAACAAGATCATATATCATTTTCGTTAGACATTCACATTCAATAGTAGAAAAAAATGATTCCAATTTTTTAAAATTATAAAGCTAAAGAGCTCATTATGCTCAAATATTGAAGTGAAATTGTGGATGAGGATACAAGCAAGCACTTCAAGAGTAATTTAAAATGAAAAACCAATTCATCAGTTGGCAATTAATACCTTTGTCAAATACTAGATGGAATAGATGTTAAGAGACTCGAAAATTCCAGGCAAGGAGTCATGAATCTGTGAGGCAAGGTTGGCAAGGCCGGGCCCTGACTCAAAAAGTTTTTTTTTTTTTTTTTTTTTTTTTCCTGTAAAACCAAAAAAATAGCAAAAAAAGAGTCATGCAACCCAAAAAATAGAAGAAAACAAACACTGAAAAGTCATTGTAGCCTTAAAACACTCAAATGAACTTTTAAACTATACTTTCACTTGCCCATTTCATTTTTCACTCACTCATTCTAATTTCCCATTTTTTTGCTTAAAAGGAGCTCATTGTTCATGTGCAAGGGTTGGATACAATTTCATTAGCAGTGATTGTATGCATACAAGATGTTGATTAAAGAGGTTGGCTTTCTTTTTATCTAGTTTTCAGGAATCTACAAGAGGTAAATGGGTCATACCCTTAACCCTACCCTCTTTCTTTCTTTCGTTCTTTATTGCTCCTCCATTCATTCTCATTTTTTATATTCATAGATTCTAAATTTAAAACCTAAAATAGAACAAAGCTGAAAGCCTAGGGTTTTATCTTTTTCATATTATAATTTATTTATTTTCCTTGCATTTTATTTACTTTTTTTTTATTATTCTATATCTAAATTCTTAAGTTAGCCTTACAGCCGTTCTTTCCCTCTCTAAAATGTCGCATGTTAGAGCCACGAAGAAAAGAGCCCACTTGAAAGCATGGCAATCCTAGTATGAAGAATGGGTAGGTGTTTTGCAAGGAGTTTCAAGAAGGCATTAATCACCTAAATACCACCTTGCCCGCATACTTGGACATCACGTTGCATTGCACAAAAAAGTTGAGCCAAAAATAGTAAGGGAGGTTATTGCTCAATTAGAGAGCTTTTAATAAAAGAAGAAAAAGTTAAGGCAAAACCAACAGATAGTTGCCTCTTCTATTCATTTTCTCCAATGTTTGAATCGAATTCTAGTAGCAATAGCCCTAGAGCTCATAATTTGGGGAGTCGGTTAGTGCCTTGTTGTGCTCCTTGTTACCAACCATCGCTAGAAACCACAAATTTGAATGAAGACAAACACTTGGTGGCGAGAAGTGTGGTGAGTGACTTTTGGTACTATTGCAACATTCCCTTTAATGCAGCGAATAACTATCTGCTTTTTTAGTCTAATTTTTTTTTTTTAATTCTGATATTTTATCTATTAGAGTTTTTATTAAAATTTCATTTTCACAAATCTAATTTTTTAAATTTCTAAAACGTGTTTTTTTTTCGCATTTTAAAGGGACCAATTTTGTCTGAGGTGGTGGTGGATATACAAACAATAATTCACAAGCAGCCTAGGATCATATTTGTGCTAACTAGATCAAGATTAATTCCATATTTCAATTTGGTTATTGAGATTTTTGTGGTGTTGGAGGTTGCAGCCAAATTCCAAATTTTGTTTAGTTTTATAGTGTTGTATTCCAATCATTGTTGTGCAGTGAATCATCATTTTGTTGAAAGTTCTTCCATGTCATACCAGTCAGAGCCTAATGTACCAGTTAAAACCTGTTGTACCATTTTGGAGCTGTCGTACCATCCAAAACCCTATAACGACACTCTAGGTAGATTGTTTTGAAGTAGTTGGCTTACAAGTTGTCATACGACCCTACCTTCAACTATATCAATGGTTAGAATTCAATCGTTGATGTTCTCATTAAAATAAAGATTACAATTGGGTTTATAGTATTGTCAAAGAATCATAAAAAGATCATAATTTAGAAAATTACCCAAAAATGACATTTCAATTTATTGCAATAAAGATTCCAGTTGGGTTTTGTGTTTTAGTATTGCATATTATTTGTTAAAATTTGATTGATGCTCCATTGAAAGAAATTCATGAAAACTTTGAAATTCTTATAATTACCGAAAAGAGACATTTCAATGGAATCAAAGCACTGAGCTTGCCACCCTATGGATCAGACAGGAAATCATGGGGGACAAAGAAAAGAGGGTTCCTACATATGTGATGATTTTTTTGCAAGAAATCATCAGCTAAGGTGAGAGAAATCTGGAAAGAACAATCCATAGCAAAGTGAAAGAATCCATGTCAAAGTTAGTTCAAACCTTGCAGGGTATAAATCAAAATAAGGCGAATCAAGAGGAAGGAAGCTTTTCAGCTAAAGAGGATCTCAATCAACCCCCCTTCCAAAACTTTAGAGCACCATTTATACAAATAGAAGCACGCATGAATAAACCAAGTTAAGGATCAGTTATTGGAGCAATTTTCAATTAGATTCAAACCTTTAGCTTCATTTAGAAGAGCACGAAAGAAAGATCCTATTCAGGAGGCATGGTTAAAATAGTGGTGTGACATAGATGAATGCAAACTTATTGTCTTTGATGAATATGACAACTCTGACATTTACAAATCTTATATCACCTTTGAAGAATCCTTGGGGATATTCAAAGAAAATAAAAGTGAAACGTTGAAGAAGAAAGAACAATTAGAGCTGCAAGAAATTGGGGGGAAGCAGCCTATGGAGGAATCCACCAAACAAGAGGAAGTTGAAAAAGATGTACTTGTTCAAGAAGCACCCATCAATATCCCAAAGATTGAGTTCATGCCATATGAAGGGGATTTGCAGAATCGCTGTAAAAATAAAAATGAGAAGATGCTTTTGGTAAAAACCCAAATTCCTAAGTCATCCAAAGGATGGAGTTGATGCAAATTTCTTAGAGGTATCAGTAGAAGAAGCTAAGCCCTTGGTCCATTCCTATGATATTAGTTCATATTATAAAAGGAATGCTCTGATCCAAGAAACATATCATATTGACTTTCAAAATGATTATGTTGATGAGCATACACTTGGAAAGAGTATTTTAGTAAGAGGTAGGTGTTGAGTTCACAAATTCAGCAACTAAGGGTAAGCAGTTTGACTATCTCCATGATTATAGTTCAAGGCATGAATGTATTGATTCTAGCAAAGGTTTGATATCATTGCACGATTCTTGCCATCATCTAAAGTACCATATGAATGGAGAGAAGGTGAAGAACACAACTCATAGCAAAGGGCACATAGATCCTTTTGCTCAAGGTTGTCTACTCATAAGAGTATGGGATCCAGGTGATTGTTTGAGACACCTAATACTGAAGTCCGAAGTAATGGAAGCAATGCAAGTTACTTTTAAAGAATCAGCTCAGTTAAACTAAAATCACAGAATTATTTTAATGAACTAGTAGTTGTTCTTGAGCTGAACTTAACTGATAGCACATTTAAATCATTACCTACACCTGTGTTTTGTGATGATATAGAGGACTAGTCTTTTTCAGTTATCAAAATACTTCTTAATCAATACAAGCAACATTATGCGTCTGAAAATGATTGGCTATATCAGGGTCGACATCAGTCAAAGGGAGGTGTTTACAACACCTGTAACTATTTTTCTATATAGGAAAATATTACCATTATTTTTACCAGGTTGAGGTTGTTATAGCAAGGAAAGATAGAGTGGCAAAATAATTTGTTTGTACAGAATACAAAGAATTTGGAGCTCATAAATGAGGTGGAGAGACTTCAGTCATTGCTATCAGATCTTGTGGAAGTGAGCAAGAAGATTCAAAACGTTGGTATGCTATGCCAACGCTGTAAATTTGGGTGTTCTATTACTGAGGAACAGCTTTCTCTCTCCCAAGATAACTACTTTGAAAAACATTGTGGTAACTTGATCCCATATTGTGGGGGCTTTGAATCAAATTCAGTTCTCCACAATTATACTTTGCAGACCCTGTTTTATAATATGCAGTAAAGTAGCAATGATAGTGTAACCACAAAAGAGCTTACAGAATCATTTGGTTGGACCACATATGAATGCTATCAGCAGCGGCATGTGCAAGAGTTCAACACAATATTGCGTAATAAGCTAGAAGAAACAGCAAAGGAGCCTCTTCAAAAGTTCTACGAAGGCCACCTAACAAATTACATAGGTTGCATTGATGTGAATTATAAATACACTTGCGCAGAGTCGTTTTATCATAGTTACCATGTTCAACCGAACATGGCTCATGTTCGGTTCGAACCGAACAAATGGCATGGACCGAATTTGTGCGGTCAAACTTGACCGAATAACCTTTTTTTTTTTTTTAATTTAAAAAAAAATTAAAAAACCCAAAATTTAAATCTAGTCCGAACCCAACAGTATATAAATAAAATAAACATTTAAGTATAAGTTTACATCTAGTTTCTTATACTTTAAGTTATATTTTATTTATATACTTTCAAGATGTTTGAGAGGGGTTTTGGACCGCTAGGAGCTATAATGCAAATTCTAGGTTTTGGAGGATCCTATCATATTTCAGAGTTAGTCAAATTCCAGGGTTTCAGGGTTTCAAACTTAGCCATATTTCAGAGTTTCAAGATTTCAAGGAGACATCATAGGAGGTATGAAGGCTGCATGAAGGGATATATGCGTGATAGAATAGTATGAAAATATCTCTCGC
Source organism: Torreya grandis (assembly GCA_037957365.1). NCBI lineage: Eukaryota > Viridiplantae > Streptophyta > Pinopsida > Cupressales > Taxaceae > Torreya > Torreya grandis. The sequence continues at coordinate 3,134,173 of JARHVA010001270.1, forward strand.
AAAGTGCCACGAGCCGATCCCACCCCATTCCCAGTGCACCCCTTAAGGCATGCACTCTGTGAGATTCAATGCACCGATGAGCCCTTGTGAGAGAAAGTGTCAGTAAATGATAAAGTTGAAAAATAATAGGAGTGGCATTCATGATTTTGTGGCCAATCGAGATGATTTATTCTAGATTTGAATGTACATTTTGTCTTTGAAGTAATGAATGAATGAATGATGGTGCTAGTGCTAGTGCTAGTTTTGATTTTGAAGCTAGGTTTGATGTTGCAAATGTTTGAAACTTAAGTTCTATATCAATTTTGAGCTTAGGCTCTAACCTATGAATATTTTGCTATCTTTTAATGTAATTCAAGTTTGAAATTCTTATAAGTATTGTGTTTATACAGATACTTATTAACTTATTTATGTTTATGTTTTACAAATATGTATGATATATTTATTTTTTATAATCTATAAAAAAATCCTAACCGAACTTACCGAACCGAACTTTTTTCAAAATTCCGAACTTCCGAACTTTTTCCCCCTTCCGAACAAACCGAATTTTTCGAACATGGTAACTATGCGTTTTATGATCTTCAGTTTTACGTCAAGAGCTGCAAGGAGATTTATGCTTCTTTCAATAAATATATTCCAGTTGAGAAACTTGTTGGTGGTGACAATCAATGTGATGCAGCAGAAGAATGGGCAGCGTACATGAAAAAGTATATGATCTGCTCTCTTGTGCAGCACTACACAGAGATGGATATGTTCAAAAAAGCTTATAAAATTGTAGAAAAATATAACTTGCAGCAGAAACTCCCTGATACATATCATCAATACAGGAAAAGTACCTTGAGGAAGCTCATCGAAAAAAAATATTGGGATGCTGCAGAGTCAATAACCACCGAAGACCACATACTTGTTGCATACCTAGTTTCTTTGGCCCAAGAAGTTGGAAATGCAGAAAAGACAACTGATCTCTGTCATAGCCATGGTTTAACATATCTTCTTCTATACAAGGTCTAGGGTATGCTAGATAGGGCAGCAGCGGTTTTCTCTTCTTATATAGGTTTTGATTCAGTTGTTAGTTTACTATCCAACATTAGCATGATATCCTCTATATGCAATGAGCTGTATTTGTGTGGAAATAATATCACATTAAGGAAAAGACTGCTTAACAGCCTTAACGGGGAAGAAGTACAAATAGGGCCAATTGAAGTACCATCAAATTTGCAAAAAGAATCAGATGAAGAGCAAGAAGGTGGTAAGAAAGACGAAACATTACAAGCAAAAGATGTAATGGCGAATGTGCTGCCAAACAGTGAACTGAAAGCTAAGACATCACAAATAGCACAAGCTCCTCCTCTATCATTTCCTAGCTCAAGGATTCATGTTGTACCTCTTCAAGCATTCTCAATATCCGAAATTCAGAAAAAGGAGCAGACAACATTAGTTCAAACAAACAAAGGACAACCACGTAATATGGTTGCAAGAATGCTAGAAGAGAGGCAGTGGGATGAGGTGGTTATCCAGCAATTAGAAGGGACAATGTCAACTCCTCATTTTTTGTCGAACATGCATAAAAATCAACTTCAAGATTTTGCCATAAGGAGTGGTTTTGATTTACCTTGTTACTCCTCAATCCGAGCGGGTCTTCCTCCTGCATTTCGTTTCAAGGCAGCAATTAAATTCAATGGTGAAATGTTTGAGAGTCCAGGATTTTCTAATACATTGCGTCAAGCTGAACATGTAGCTGCAACAGCAGTGCTCAAGTCATTGTCAGAGAAAGGTTCTTCTTTGGATGAGTCATCAATGTACAAGAGTTTGTTACAAGAAAAAGTGAAGAAAGAACGAAAACCTTTTCCAGTATACAACACAACTAGATCTGGCCCATCACATATGCCTGTTTTCAAGTGCACTGCGAAGTTTGATGGGATGACATTTGAAGGAAAACATGTTAAAACTAAGAAACAAGAAGAAAATAATGCAGCGTCCATTTTGGGGTATGCTCTTAAAGATTGTAGAAGCTCATTTGTTTCTATTGGACAAATGCATGATGATAAAGCAAAAGCATGGTTTGTGATGCCTAGAAAAATAAAACTAGTCATAGTTAAGAAACTTTCTCATGAGGCACAAATTGCCCAGGCAACCAGAGACTTGGTATTGAGAGGCATTCATACCCTCTCACTTTGTGAGCAAGATAAACATCATGTTGATATTCAAATTTTTTAGAATAAGTGTATTGTGATGTTTTGACATTTGCTCCTAGGATTGCAAAAGGGCATAGAAAATCAAATTTGGAATTGTAAATTCCCAAGGATGAATTGAGATCCAGGTATTACAGAGTTGATCAATTCAAATAAGTCAAAACAGTGAAGCTCGCAATTGCTTGAAGGCAAGCAATTCTAGGAAGGGTGAACTATCGTGTCCCCTTTTTAGAAGTAGACAAATTAGAAGACTCGAAGTCTATTCCTTATTTCCCATAAGCTAAGCGATAAAGTTAGGGAAATAATTTAATAATAATGTTTTAAATTGTCCTAAGTCACTTTATTTTATAACATGAAAAAAAGACACTTATGTGTTATTATTATAAAGGGGGCCCAAAAGTAATATTCATTAAGTGGGCCCAAAAGTAATATTTATCTAGAAGTGTTTTAAATACTTTTAGGATTAGGGCAACTAGAAAAAGGAAAATTATAAAAAAAGGATTAGGCTCAAAAGGATTATTCATTATTCATTATTATTGAAATCAAAACCCTATTCAGAGTTTGAGCTTTTGTGTTCAACTTATCCATCTGAGGACGAAAACCCTCTGATGTACAATATCCGAGAAAAAAACCCTACTATCCTTTGTGGTGATTCCATCCAAGAATCATATTTGTGCTGACAGATCAAGATTAATTCCTGATTTCAATTTGGTTATTGATATTTTTGTGGTGTTGAAGGTTGCAGCTAAATTCATGATTTCAATTTGGTTATTGATATTTTTGTGGTGTTGAAGGTTGCAGCTAAATTCCAGATTTTGTGAAGATTTATAGTGTTGTATTCCAACCGTTGTTGTGCAGCAAATCATCATTTTGTTGAGGGTTGTTCCCTAACTTACCATTTAGAACCTGTCACCATCCAAAACTCTAGAAGGACACTCTGGGCAGACTATTGTGGATTAGTTGGCTTGCCTTGGTGGCTGTCATATCATCTACAAGTTGTCATATGACCCTGACATCAACTATATCAATGGTCAGACTTCAATCGTCGTTGTTCTCACTGAAATAAAGATTACAGTTGGGTTTATTATTGTATGTTGCTATTTGGAATCTTGTTAATATTTAAGTATTGTCAAAGAATCACAAAAAGATCAGAATTCAAAAAATTCCCCAAAAGGGACATTTCAGTTTATTGCAATAAAGATTTCAGTTGGCTTTTGTGTTTCAATATTGCATATTATTATTTAGAATCTAATTTATGCTCCAGTATTAAAAAGAATTCATGAAAACTTCGAAAAAGGACATTTGATCGAGAGTGTTATTTTGTGCCCTTAAGTCAATTAGATTCCTTGTGCCACAACTAGTCCAATCCACCTACATGTCTCTCTTCCATATTTTTCCCTTTCATATGATGTAAGTCTCAAATCGATCTTTATTTGTATCACCTCCCCTATACATTTTTTACGACTGAGGAAACCCAGTTGTTTTCATGTTCATTTCTCTTTCCCTTTATTTTCACCTCCATGTGGGGCACACCAAAGTCGAATTTAAGATCGCATTATTTTCTCAGGTACAAGTCTAGAGGTATCTAAGCATCTTGATTTCTAGGTTCTCCTTTTTAGTGGCTAGGTGCAAGCTTTCTTGTGTCAGTCATCACAAAATACAATTGAACGACCTTCCAAATCCATATGGAGGAGAAAAATAGAAAAAGTGAAATAAGTCAAAATCCAAAATATCAAAAGAAAAATCAAAATATCAAAAGTTGAATTCAAAAAGCCAAAAAAAAAGACTCAAAATTCAAAATCACCAAAAGACATGATCAAATAATCGACATGCCCCCTAAGCTCAAACTCCACAATTGGTTTCATAATAAAGTTGTTGGACCATTAGAGTACGATAGGCCAATAGACTAGGATAGGAGGTCTCATATTTACAATTAGTGCCACTTGCCTTTTCACGCAAGTCCCCAATATTTCATGTTAATAGATGACTCCACTGGGGTCCTAAGGAAAAGGGCATATATCGTGGGAAGGTAGGCACATTTACATTTCCTTCCATAGGCTTCATAGTGAAAGATCCTTGATGGATCTCTTCTGCTGATCTGCTGTAATTTTTGTTGTTTTAAATTGATTTTCCTGTTGATTAATATTTTCTTTCCGAAATAGACGGAAGTTGCAGAAGGGTTTGATTGTTTTTGTGTTTTGATGATTTTCCAGCAAATAATTAATAAAGTACAAGAACATGAACAATTTCTGAAATTGAATACCAAATATAGCCAAACAAATTCGCTTCCAGGTAGATGCAAATTTCCAATAGTTTCAGGAACATTACAATCAGAAATAAACCCAACCTGAAAGTTGAAGGAGAAATGTAACCCAAAAGGAAGTTGCGGCAAGGTTCCAGCCCTCTAAGTGTTGCACGTGGGAAGGAAGATGGCTGCCAAGGTCAGCCATACAGTTGCAAAGTCCTCTCAACTGAAAAGAACTCCCAAATCCACGCTGAACTCTGTCACAATCACTGCGCCCACCAGAAGGAATACTGAACAATCTCCAAGATGCTAACAAGCAAATCCAAATCAACAACCACTGAATTGGGGGCTACATCCCAAACAGGCAAGGCATTGGGGTTGGCGTCCCAAACGCTGAAAGCTCTCCCAGAGCGAAATCGCAAATCCCAAGATATAAAATGTCAAGAATAAAATAGAATTTGATCTTGACCTCCTTATAACCCCTTCACAATTAGCTCGAACCCTAAAAGCAACTCAATGTGGCGTTGAGTTATAAAATGTTATATTTCTCATTTTTAAGTGGTCAAGTACATAGAAAATGACCCTTTTTCAAATAAAAAGAAATCTGTTCACCGAAAGGATCTGAGTCGAGAGAAATATTTAGAAAAGTCCAAGACCTTTCCAACGAGCTATTACACCAAGGATACGCATCCAGATGAGGCCAAAAACCCCTTATTACTCCAAAATGGCTATAAACTTAGCCTTATTTAATTAAAAAATGCTAACTTAGGTAATATTAAAAATATAACTCAAATAGCGACAAAATGCTCCAAAGACACCACAAACCAGAAAGTCACCCTGCCACCTGTCTGTGACTGAAGTCGAAAATCAAAGATTCACTGGCAATCTCATCCCTAAAATCTAGGGATGCTCCTAGAAACTAGGAAACAAACCCTATTCCTCTGAAACTGAACTCAAAGAATAATCTCATGGAGACCCAACCCTGGGTATGATCATACCCTCCTAAAAAGTAGGGATAACCCCCATAAATTTAGGAACTGCCTCCTAAAAATAAGGAACATCTCCAAACTGATCAACGACTACCTAAACACCAAGTCCCCAACACTGTATAACCATACTGGGTCTCCATCCAACATTGTCAACCTACAAGAACCCATAATAAGCTGACTCACATGTCTCTGCTAGACCGAGCTAAAGAGGGGACATGACACATAGGATAATCTACATACTTCACTAGTTAAACCAAGCTTTAGACTATCTAGGCGAGGTTCCTAAACCTTTCGATATCAAAAACTCTTAGTCTTACCAAATTGAATAGAGTACCTTGTTTCCAGTTAAGACCATGTTTTCACCTTGGTGGCACCCTCTTTTCCCTCCGTTTTTTCCCTCCGTGGATAAATTTGTTTCCAAGTTTCCCTCATTCTCATTTTTCCTATTCTTCAACCCTTTTAGACATGATAACATCACGACAACATTAACGTTCCACGATTTCAGTTGATAAGACCTAGGGGATCAACCAACCATTCCCTATCAACTTTACATTCTTGAATAGAACTACATCTTTGGCTTTTTTGAGATGGTCTCTCAATCATTGCCTTATTTTTCTCAAATTTCTATTAGTTATATTTGGGATCCTAAGTTTCCTTCTTTTTGTTCTTCATTGGATCGTTCGGACCTAATCTAGCCTCTACTTGTGGCTATCTAGCCCCCTCTCTTGTCTTATATTACTACCTTTTTAGTCATGTGCACCTAATATAACATTTCCATTATGACTATATGGTCCCTTATTTCACTACCTTCTTACCCATCATTTAGGTCGTCCGAACTTAATCTAGCCTTTACCTTGTGGCTATCCAACCCCATCCTATACCTTACACTATTGTTCTATCTCTTAGGTCTTCAGAACCTAATCTAACCTTTAACTTTGTGGCCATTTGGATCCCCCATTCCCTTTTTACATCCTCTTTGAGAGTCTCACACAGTTCGATTTTTAGACTCATATTTGTATGCCCACATTTCTTTTATCCATTAAGTCATGTACCACTAGGGTTGTCATAAGAAGCTATTGCACCTGCCACGATTAAGACCAGTATTTTGCATGCATCCATTTCAGCAGAAAATTACGTCAATGTACATATATGGCACTTTCTTTTATTTCATATTTATCAACAGTTATTACAACTCTTGCTTATATCTTGTGGTACTATACCCTTTTCACAAAGCACCATCCCATGTTACACTATTGTGACACATGATTAGCGTTGTGGAGCGCATATGTATACACTTTATTTTTATTTACTAATGTTTTGTGTTCACATGACTCTTAGGTGCATCAACCTCTCTAAGTGTGAGTGGGTCAATTCGTCGTGCTTTGAGAGACTTTTTTGTCATGATCATTTGTTATTATTGTCTCCTTCATTCCTACCATGACATCAACTTGCATGTTCTCCAATGGTTCTCGTTCCCCCTTTTCCGCTCTTCTTCTTTGCACGCCTCTTCCTGGCGTCATTGGCCTAGGCGATAAGGTCTTACAATGCCCCCCACATGGATAACATCATAAGTTGTTTGTTGGATACTTTTCTACACCATCGATCGGGTTAATGACAATAGCCAAATTTGGGTTTTGACTTTTAAGGTTTGGATCCATATTCATAGGGTTCTTGATTGTCAATTCTCAAAATCAACACATCCAATCCACTCTGCTAGCACACGCAAATCCACCTTAGTAAAAAGAATAGAAAATAGGACTCAAGAGCTTCCACTTGAAAAAGACTAGTTTGCACATGGATTTGAAGATATCAAGAAAAAAAATTGAACAAACAAGATACACCTAGTCTTTGGAGTCGCCAACTAAGGTCTACTTAAGTCTTTTTCTTTCCATCTTGACTTCACCTACAACCTTTTCTCACAAAATGCCACTTGAGCCAAAGGGGAGATTAATGCGCCAACATGTCAACCCAAGGTAAGCATCTCTAACCCCATACTCTTTCTTTCATACTTTGGTGGTTACATTATATTGGTGTGTTTATGTCTTCCATTCTTAGATTGGTATATGCTTGTTAGTATATCATTATCTTTGTATGTTTTATCTCTTTATTTACACCTCAAGGTTACCATCTAATGACACCTTTATAACCCTTAGATTATATACCTTGTGGTTACTGCCTAATGGCATTATACTTCTTTTGATTACCTATCATACCTCTTGATCACTATCTACTGACATTTTCGATCTAGTTAGGCTTACGCATGTTATTGTATGTGTAGATTTCGTATTAGATCCCTTACAACCTCCATTGATCAAGACCTTTGTCTATAACCCCAAACTGCTTTGTAGACAGGCATATTCCATGTGTTCGATCTAGAATGGTCTTCTACCTTTTCCTAAATTAGATGATCTTTATATTGTTGACCACTCCTAACCTACATATAGGGTCTTTGTAACACTCAATTTCTTTGTTATGGTTCTTAACAACTGTGCCCACACAAATGAACAAATCCCATGTGATGTGACGACACGTTTGCACTAATCATCCACCTCTGTAGTAAATGCTCATGGTCCGGAAAAACTAGACTTAGCCCTCCACGTGTCCACAATAAATCCTTGCAATCTAAGGAGGCGCTTCGCACCCACGCATATTCCTCCACAATGCTATAAATGGGTCTGAAATTTTTTAACCACCCACTTGTCAAGCCATGCATGTCTCCACAAACAAGCAAAAATTACTTACACCACACTACAACCAATGCTAAATGCCAATAAAGTGGAACAACAACAATTTCTTCAATCAACTCCTTTTGAGAACCTTCCACTTTCTAAATTTAGAAATCAGCACTAAACCTTTTATTCATTGACAAACTCCCTTAAGGCCAACTTGTGTTGTTCCATCACCATCGAAGACAACCATGAATATCCATTGTATATATGTATACAAGCATCCATTGTTGAAAAGAAAATAATTGCAAGTTTTGCCAAAATAAAATTCTCGATCAGTATGATTTTGTCCCCTCACATGACGCACCAAAGTAAACATACTTACCGAAATCTTCAATCTCAACATTCGCAATATATGGTACGTCTAGCAACAATCTTACTTCTCTTCTCTATTACTTTACCAAAATAAGCATAAGCACATTGAATTAACTATTGAACTCCTTAATTCCTTCTAAATAATACAAAATCATTGCAAAATCTACAAATTAGTTGCATAAAAAAGTTTCAGAAATAACCCTATCCACAAGTGAAAATCTAGTTTATGTCAACATATTTGTGCTTGAATTCGCAATAGGAGAAAATGTTGGCCGAAACTTTGAACTCTGGCAAAATTCTAAAACAAAGACATGCATTGGCCAATAGAGAAAATGGATAATAGTGCTTCATTAATCAACCAAGTATCATCATCTAGCAAAACAAGGAAAATGTACTACCAAAGTATAAAATGAATGAATTTTATTATTCAGCAAACAAAGCTATAGGGCCCTAAAGTCCAATGAAGACAAAATGGGAGACGAACAAGGTTATCCTCTCTTTGAAATAAAACAAACAAAAATAAGCATAAAAATGATAGTTAAATATCGTACCCAACATAGCCCACTAACTAATAAATAATTAACCTCACATATAACAAGATAGAACTGCACACCTATCAAAAACAATCAACAATATAATAGCTTCTAGGTAATAAAGTCCAAATGCCCCCTATAAGAACGTCTAAGTCCAATATGAAGACCCAAAGATACACGTGGGACAAGTAATACATAATTCCCCAACTCAATCATAATATATCAATGTCCAAAGTACATCCATATCCCCAAGGTACATGAGGCCCACGCAAGTAATAGAATGGACCAAATACCTACAAAAAATAAACAATTATGAGCAATCTAGAATGTATAAAATGGCTTATCATCTTCAAGTTGAGTTTAGAGCAATAAGGGTATAATTAGAAGTTAGCAATCAATAGGAACAAGCATTTACAGAACATGTTTCTAAAATGAACACTATAAACAACTTACGAAATGTGTCAATCATAAGTAATGAACAAGATGAGGGCAATAAGAAAGAAACTATAATAATCATCAATTTGTCAACAAGTTAATTTTGGAGTTACCAAGATCCTTGTCTTCATGAACAGGAGGATCTACGCCTTCAATTGATGCTTGACACCGTGTTTTTACTTAGCAGCATGTTATGTCTTCACCAGAAGCTTCAACATCATACCAAGCACATGTGCATACCGTGAAGTCCTAACTCCTCTTTTGAGATGGCACACAACTCTGAAAGTATTAGTATTGTACCGCACAACGTTACAGTGGTTTTACCGACTCTTGTACCAGTTCAACTGACACATCATCTTCCTCTTTTGTATATTAGCGTACATTTCCATTCTTTTTAGAAAGAATGAAGTTAAAAAGTAGGTAGACATCACACATCTGATCTCTCTGATCTTGGTACAAAATTTTGCATAATGTAACTTTTGCAAATACAATTTTAATCTAGTGTGCATTCTCTTCTTTTCTCTTTTCTTTGCCTTAATGCACTCTGATATATCCTTCGGCCTTTGTCATTCAATATACACTTCCACAATAACCCATTTAATCCGTTGAGTGTGGTTGTCCACTGAGTCTCCTTTCGGGGCCAAGGTTAGTGGTATCAAATTCTACACACTTATATCATCTCTCAATGATATTGAAGGTATATCTGAAATTTCTCTGTTTTAATGCCCACTCATATGAGATATGATTACAAAAATTTAGGGTTCGAAACTCATCACCCTTCATCATACATTCACGTCCTCAGATGCTAGACCAATTAACAACAAAGACGACTTCATAAATGTTCCAGAAAATGATATAAGATGCATTGCAAAGACAACAGGAAGAATTGGAAGAACATCATGCACCTTAACGAGTGCTATTGTCGATCACTTTGCTTAACTTCTCAAGCATGTTCAAATTCCTTCCAACACATCTCATTCACAACAACTTTTTGGTGGTCACACATTCTACAAGGTACAAATCAATCTATATATCCTCATGTTTGAAGGAAAAATACATGCAGATGCCCTAGATAATTGGCTTAATATAACTTGTTTGTAACATATGGCGAATTATTTCTCTAACCAAGAATGGATTACAATCGCTCTTCTGAAGGTTTCTTTATCAATAAAGAAATGGTGGGATAACTACTGAAATACACGTGAAGATGTTGACTTACATCTGTATATACCAAGAATGGTTTCATAGAAGCACTCAAATAAACCTATTACCCTGTTGGAAAATATGAAGACTAGCACATCAAGTTCTCTCAATTGTACCAAGGTAGTGATCAGTCTATGTACATCTACACATACTTTTCATACTTTGGATTCAAAACCGAATGTTCAAGAATCCGAGCAAAGTCTTGTTTTGAAGAATAGATCAAGCTTGAGACCATATATCCACTCTGATATGGATTTTCTCCAAATCTCCTCCATCAAAGGAGCCTACGAATTTAGTAACAAGTTTGAAGCAAAAGCTTAAAAGAAGTCTAAGAAAGAAGATTCCAGGTCAAAGGATAAACCAAAATCTAAGCCTTCCAAGCAAAACAATATAAACATGGGAATGGTCCTTCGCGCCAACCTCAAAAGAACCCACCAACAAATCACCAAAATAAGCCATCCAAAACTAAGTCGTGCTCAATTCAAAACTCCAGCAGCTACTCCAATGAAGAGTGTTGTTTTCAAAAACTCTACTTGCACAACTTGAGGCAATAGATACAAGCATTGCATCAATCCAGAAAGGTATGGGATAGAAAGGTATGAAAATCATGCATTTTGAACCCAGTGCTACGATAGGTACTGCAAACATCACGCTTCACTTCGACACAAATTCAAAGGAAGCAAAAATATCGTTCCATTAGCAAGTGTGTATCAATGGTCAACCTGTATAGTTCATCGTTGACATTAGAAGTCAAAAGAATCAAATTCCTCCTGAAGCAATTTCAAGATTGAACTTGCCAAGGATGCCTCACCCAAAACCATACTCCATTAGATGGTTCAATGCAACCTTTGAGAAACATGTCACTCAATAATGTCACCTACTGTACAAAATCAAGGCTTTTCAAGATGCATCCCTTTGTGACGTCGCACTATTAGAGGTATGTAATGTTTTACTTGGTCAACCATATTTTTACCATCGACATGCAATCTATGAGGCAAATCCCATATATGTTGTGATAGATGTTGGTGATATGAGATACTGCACACTACAAGTAATTCCTAAGTTGCCACTCATTAGCGCTAAGCAGTGCAAGAAGCTAGTCATTTCTAGTAAGGAGTTTGTACTCTTGATGGTGAGACTTGAACGTAAAAACACCCTTGTGGCACCAGTTCATATTGCAGCTCCTCCAACAACAACAAAAGAAAACAATTAAACATGTTGGGAGGACAAAAATATATTTTTCACTCACCTAAACGTTGGAAATATTGTCATTGATGTCAAAGGGTAATCGTGCATTTGATTGATGGCAAAGTATTTCGCTAAAATAATTAAATTAAATAAAAAATATTTAATTTGATTGAGGCAATATATCGTGCAAATAACAGTCATATCTTTGTGTGGAATCAAAGATAAATTGACTATGTCTAACGGGCTTAAAGAGATAATTATGGCAAAGGTTTCAAGGCAATTTTTAAGGCTAAAATGGTCCCCAACCTTGGCCGACCTGATTTGGAGGAGTTGTGATTGTTCGAATAGACCTTTTCGTTTAAAGAGTCATGACTTTAATTTGTGGCTTTTCGTGGGTTATAAATAAGTGCATAGCAAGTGGCAAATTTGCAAGTTCAAAAATGGAAGAAAATAAATGAGCAAAAATATTTGAAAGTAGATTTTTGTGAGAATATTGAAAGGAAAAACCAGCAAGTATAAGGCAGAGCATAGTAGCGAAAACACTCAAGTGTAGATCAAATCAAAAGGAGATAAAGCAGTGTTCTATCATCCGTTATGTTAGCAACCAATCAGAGATAGAACACTGATTTTTGAGAGAAGGTTGGTGCCTTCGTTTTGAAGAGATTGGTGTCTCTTGTTGAGTTGGTGCTCAGCGAAAGGGGTTGGTGCTCTTGTAGGTTGGTGCCTACAAAATTGTATTTGGGGTTGGTGCTCCAGTAAGTCGGTGCCTACGAATATTTATATTAAGAAAGATTTCTCCATGGTCTTCTCTTGAAAATATTTCCACGTATTTCTGGTGTCACTTTGCATTGTGTTATCTTGTGTTGTGATTTGATTGCTTTGAATATCTTAATTGGAATAAGTGATTAATTGTTAGAAAAGAAAAGAATATATAATATTGATTCACCCCCCCTCTCAATGTTAGTTTGTGCTCAACAATTGGTATCAGAGGGGGTTTCTTCAGATATAGCTTAACCACTAGAAGGTAGATCGTACAAGCACGCATGGTTGGATCACAAGTTTAAGACGGATTTTCCACGAACAAGGCACCGTTCTTTGATGGCACAAATTATGCCTTTTAGAGCATAAAAATGAAGACATATCTAATGGCTCTTGGATTCAATATTTGGCAAGCAGTAGTAACCAGGTACCAAACGCCACCAACAAATGCTACTGGAAAGAAGACTAGCGAGAACAATGCTAAAGCAATGAATGCCATCCTATGTGGCCTTTCAGAATTGGAATTCGTAAAAGTCATGCAATGTGATTCTGCAAGAGAGATCTAAGAAAAACTTAAAACTATCTATGAGGGTGATAGCAAGGTAAGACAAGCAAAACTCCAAACTCATAGGAGACAATTTGAGAGTTTAAAGATGAAGGAAGAAGAGAACATTGTAGGATACGTGCTCCGGGTTGATGAACTAGTCAGTGTTATTCGAGGACTTGGAGAAATCGTGGAAGAGTCTACAATCATCCAAAAGGTGTTGAGATCCTTACTGCTGAGGTTTGATGCAAAAGTCTCTGTTGTTGAAGAAATGAAAGATTTGGATAAATTAAAGATGGACAAGTTGCACGGAATCCTCACAACATATGAAATGAGGATTGAATCTGAAAAAAGATCAAAAAGAGAAGCAATTTTCAAAGCATCAAAGGAGAGAGTCAAGGAACCTGAGCCAAGTGATAGCTCAAGCAGCAAAGAAGATGAAAAGGAGGCTTTATTCATTTGAAAGTTGAAGAAAGGCTCGGGCAAATATAAAGGTAAGTTACCATTCAAATGTTTTAATTGTGGTAAGATTGGTCATTTTGCAGCAAAGTGCCCGGATAAAGACAATAATAATGAAGAGAAGAGCAAACCAAAATTCAAGAAGGGATTCAAGCAAAATAAAGACAAGAAGAGATTTGAGAAACAAAAGAAAAGCTTCTACTCTAAGAGGAACTATAGCTCATCCAAGGAAAGTGGAGCCAGTGATTCTGACAATAATGATGAGGAAACATTGTTCATGACCATAGAAAACAATGCTTCCACAAGCACAAACAACTTGGAGGAAGAAGAAGATGAAGGCGAGGTAAATCTCGAAGAAGAGCTTATTTGTGCCTTAGGAGAGATAAAAGATGTTAAGAAAAAGAACATGAAACAAAAGCTTCTGATTCAGAAATATGAAAAAGAGAGTCAGGACTCAGGAACTAGAATACCACAAAGTCTTGAGGAATCAAAGAAGATAATTGTTGATCTAAAAGTCCAAATCGAAGAAACAAAGAAAATTGAAGAAGATCTAACGGATCAACTAAAGAAGAAAGGAGAAGATTGTGAAAGGTATGAATTTGAGATTGTTGCTTTAAAAAGGGATCTAGAAAAGGCGAATTCTAAAATAGCAAGTGACTTGAAATCTGAGAAAAGCACCCAAGTTTTGAATAAGATTCTAGAGAGTCAAAGATCATCTAACAAGTCAGTAATTAGGTATGAGAAGGAAAAAGAGAAAGCTAAGAGCTATGCTGAAACTCTTAAGGAACTTGTGAAAAAGGAGACCAAGAAGGAAGACGGCCAAAATACAAAAACCAGCTCTATCAACAAAGAAAGAGGAGAACAAAACTTCAGAAGACCACTTGCTCCAAGATATGCAAATAAAACCAAGTTTGGTAATTATTTTGATAAATATTGTTATTATTGCAATCATTTTGGTCATAAGAAATTAGATTTTAGAAAGAGAGCCAAGGATATTGAAGTCAGGAGCAAAAACAAAGGAATCTATGGACCTTCAAACAGAAGCTACAATTTGTTTGCTCCCCTATCAAACTTTGATGAAAAAGCTATAGTCTATTACAAGTGCAACAACTATGGACATATAGCACGCTATTGTAGAAGTGTTTTCGAATCTATAAGGCAAGATCAAAATTTCAAGACTCCAATGATAAAGAAAAGAGAACAAACAACGACCTGGAAGAAGCAAGAAGAATCCATGATCGTTCAAACAGCATTCCATGCTAGAGATGGACAACAATGGTTCATTGATAGTGGATGTTCAAGACACATGACTGAAGATAAAAGCAAATTTATCTCATTAAAAAAAGTCAATGAAGGCATGGTGAAGTTCGGAGACAACACTACAACCAGAATAACAGGAAAAGGTATGCTTAGTCTCGGTAATGGAAAAACCAGAGTGTGTTATATGTGGAAGGGTTAAAGCATAATCTTCTAAGTGTGAGCCAGTTGTGTGATCAAGGACACACACTCAAGTTCTTTGTTGAAGGTTGCGAGATCAGAAAAAGAGACACGAGGGAGCTAATTGCAAATGCTCACAGGAAAACAAACAATCTATACATGCTTACAAAAGTCAAAGGAGAGAAGTGTTGTCTGAGTCAAGTTGAAGAAAGTTGGCTACAGAAGAATGGGCCATATAAATTTTGATAACCTTGTGAATATTAGCAAGAAGCAAGTTGTAAAGGACATTCCAAAGATAACAAAGCCATCAAGCACGCTTTGTAAGCCATGCCAACATGGGAAGTAGACCAAGACAAGATTCAGAACGAAGGAATATTCCACCACGAAGAAATTAGAGCTCATTCATACAGATCTGTGTGGACCCACCAGAACGCGAAGTATAAAAGGTGAGAAGTATTTTATGCTGCTAATTGATGATTACACTAGAATGACATGGGTTGCGTTTCTAAAAGAAAAGTCTAAGGCCTTTAGCAAATTCAAAGCATTTAAAGCATTAATTGAAAATGAAACTGATTTAAGAATCAAATGCTTAAGGTCAGATAGAGGAGGTGAGTTCATGTCAAATGAATTCATTGAGTATTGTGAAGACCATGGGATAAAAAGACAGTACTCAACTGCATGAACCCCACAGCAAAATGGGGTAGAACGAAAGAATAGGATTGTCCGAGAAATGGCTAGAACAATGCTGAACGAATCCAAGTTATCAGACAAATATTGCAGAGAAGCAATCCACATAGGTGTATATATCCTAAATAGAGGGTAGATCAAAGTCAACAATGACAAGACCCCATATGAGTTATGGACGAGAAGACCAGCTTCCATCAAATATTTCAAAGTATTTGGAAGTAGGTGTTCTATTAAGAGGACCAAAGATGATTTGGGGAAATTTAACTCAAGAGCTAACGAAGGAATTTTTCTACGATATTCCACCAAAAGCAAGGCCTACAAATGCTACAACAAGAGAACGCAAACTATTGTAGAAAGTGCCAATGTTAGAGTAGATGAAACTGGAACTCAAAAGGCAAGTGATCCATTAGATGAACCAGATATCATTGAAGAAGAAGATGGATGAAGATGAACGGCAAGACACCATCTCATTTCGTTCAGAAGAACCAATGCCAAAAGCCAAATCATTGGTAATATAGATGTTGGAGTACAGACCAATAGAAGGATTGTAAGAAATTCTAAACAAGTAAATTTGTCTTTGTTATCTAAAATACAACCTAAGAATTTTTCAGAAGCAAGCCATGATGAACATTTGGTAAAAGCAATGGAAGAAGAGCTAAACCCAATTGAGAAGAATGAAAAATGGGAGTTGGTACCTAAACTGAAGAATCAGAATGTGATCAACACCAAATGGGTATACATGAACAAACTAAATGAGGATGGTCAAGTGACGCGAAACTAGGCTCGATTGGTGTGCAAAGGATATGATCAAATCGAAGGTATTGACTTTGAAGAAACCTTCGCTCCCATGGCAAGATTAGAGGCAATCAAAATGTTTCTTGCCTATGTTGTTTTCAAGAACTTCAAGGGATATCAAATGGATGTAAAATCTGCTTTTCTGAATGGTAAATTTGAAAAGGAAGTGCACATCGAGCAGCCAGAAGGATTCCTTCTATCAGAAGATAGCAAATATGTATGCAAATTGAAGAAAACCTTGTATGGATTGAAGCAAGCCCCCAGAGCTTGGTATTCAAGACTTGACAAGTATCTACAAGACCAAGGATTCAAGAGATGATTTGCTAACAGTAATTTGTACATCAAAATTGAAGGTGAGCATCAGTTAATTGTTGTAGTTTATGTTGTTGATATAATCTTTGGAGGAGATAGTGAGAAGTTGTCCAAAGGATTCACCAAAGACATGCAGAAGGAATTGAGATGTCCATGCTTGGTGAGCTATCATTCTTTCTTGGATTGCAAATATCTCAATCCAGTAAAAGAATATTCATTTCCGAGACCAAGTATGCTAAAGAAATGTTGAAGAATTTGGAATGGAAAACTGTGCACTAGTTGGCATGCCTATGGCTACAGGAAACAAGTTGAGTAAGGATGATGAATCGTCGAATACAGATCAGTCCCTCTACAGATCAATGATTGGCAGTCTTTTGTACATAACGGCATCTAGGCCGGATATCATGCAAGCAGTAGGCATGGTAGCATGCTATCAGGCAGCTACTAAAGAAACACATGTGCAAGCAGTGAAGCAAATATTCAGATCTCTAAAGGGAACCCTGGACTATGGATTGTGGTATCCTACAGAGAAGGATTCCACTTTGGTAGCATATATAGACTCAGACTGGGCAAGATGCCTAGATGACAAAAAAAACACAAGAGGAGCATTTTTCCTTAGAGATACCCTAGTGTCTTGGCTAAGTAAAAACGCAAAATTCAGTTTCCTTATCCACAGCAGAGGCAGAGTACATAGCGACAGTATTGTGTTGCACTCAGATTCTTTGGATGAAGCAAACCCTTAAAGACATCAAGGTAGAATATGATCATCCAATTTCAATATACTACGACAATACCAGTGCTATCAGCATCTCAAAGAATCCAGTGATGCATTCCAAAACTAAGCACATTCCAATCAGATACCATTTCCTAAGAGAGCAAGTTGCAAAACAGCAGGTAAAATTGGAATATATTGCCACCACAAAGCATATAGCAGACATTTTTACCAAGCCACTTCCAAAGGACACATTTGAATACCTACGTAAGAAGTTAGGAGCAATTTCTTTTGCTTCCTACCACTGAAGGGAAGTATTGATTAAGGGGGAGCTAAGCATTGCATTATCTAACTCCTGGGTAGTCTATTTGCCATTGATGTCAAAGGGGGAGACGTGCAGAAAGAGGGAGTCATAGAAAAGGGGAGCTACAGAAAAGATCCCTGATAGAAGAAATAGTACAGCAAGGCGCAGCAAATTCAGTGCGTGGTTGCCATCAATGACAAAGGGGAGATTGTTGGAAATATTGTCATTGATCTCAGAGGGTAATCATGAATTTGATTCATGGCAAAGTATTTCGATAATAGAATTAAATTAAATAAAGAATATTTAATTTGATCAAGGCAATTAATCGTGCAAATAACGATCATATCTTTGCGTGGAATCGAAGATAAATTGACTATCTAACGGGCTTAAAGAGATAATTATGGCGAAGGTTTCAAGGCAATTTTTAAGGCTAAAATAGTCCCCAACCTTGGCCGACCTGATTTGGAGGAGTTGTGACCGTTCAAATGGACCTTTTCGTTTGAATAGTCACGACCATAATTTGTGGCTTTTCATGGGTTATAAATAAGTGCATAGCAAGTGGCAAATTTGCAAGTTCGAAAGTGGAAGAAAATAAAAGACGAGCAGAAATATTTGAAAGTAGAATTTTGTGAGAATATTGAAAGGAAAAACCAGCAAGTATAAGGCAAAGCATAGCAACAAAAACACTCGAGTGTAGATCAAATCAAAAAGAGATAAAGCAATGTTCTATCATTCGTTGTGTTAGCAACAAATCAGAGATAGAAGAGTGATTCTTAAGAGAAGGTTGGTATCTTTGTTTTGAAGTGATTGGTGTCTCTTGCTAAGTTGGTGCTCGGCGAAAGGGGTTGGTGCTCTTGTAGATTGGTGCCTACGAAATTGTATTTGGGGTTGGTGCTCCAGTAGGTTGGTGCCTACGAATATTTATATTGAGAAAGATTTCTCCGTGGTTTTCTAAACATTTATGGTGTCACTTTGCATTGTGTTATCTTGTGTTATGATTTGATTGCTTTGAATATCTTAATTGGAATAAGTGATTAAGTGTCAGAAAAGAAAAGAATATATAATACTGATTCACCCCCCCTCTCAGTATTAACCTGTGCTCAACACTAAAGAAGTGCCTACACATTTTGCAGTAAAGCACACTATTGATTTGATCCCAAGACTAACTCTACCTAATGATTCTTTATATTACAGATCATTTCTAGAGAATGAAGAGATCGGGCAAAATACCCATGAACTCGCAAACAAAGGACACATCAAGCCCAACACATCCCCTTGTGGCAACCCAATTGTGCTTGCACCAAAGAAGAACAACACATGAAGGTTGTGCATCGATTACAAAGCTCTTAAAAAGATCATAGTGAAGAACCACTATCCTCTTACAACGATTGGGGCCCTATTCGACCAGCTTCGAAATGCCAAATTCTTCACCAAAATCAATCTTAAGTCTAGGTATCATCACATTCTTATTGAACCAACTAACATCTAGAAAACAACCTTCAAAGTGAAGGAAGGTTTGTTTGAGTGGTTGGTTATGCCCTTCAATTTAACTAATGCACCTGCAACATTCATGCATATATAATGAATGACATCCTCAGGCCTCGCATTGCATCATTTGTTGTATTCTACCTTTATGGCATCCTAATCTTTAACAAAACATGGGATAAACACCCTTGCCATATTGAACAAGTATTGACACTTTGTGCAACACAAGAAGTACACTAACATCAAGAAATGGTCATTTTCCTTGCAAGAGATACAATATCTAAGATAAATTGTAGATGCATGAGGAGTTCATGTGGACCCGACCAAGATTCAAGTCATCCAGGAGGGGCCATCACCAAAGAATCTCACAAAGCTTCATAACTTCTTGAGATTAGCAAATATTTATAGGAGATTTGTTCTTGGTTTCTCTAATGTGACTTGGCCTCTAAACCAATTTACCAAAGGTGGCGCCAAACCTAGTTTCCTCTAGTCAACCACACAATAGAAAGCATTTGAAGAACTAAAATGCAAACTTTGTTCCGCACCAAGACTTGTGTTCACTAATCTTAAGTAACCATTAGAAATAGAGATAAAGGCATCTAGTTATGCACTTGGAGCAATCCTCACTCAACATGGTTACCGAATTGCTTACCACAATTAAACTTTTCCACTTTTGACGTTTATTCTTTTCCGTGCATCACATCCTCAAGATATGGTATCTCTGCAAAGCTCATCTTTCCCGATCTTGGTTTGCTTTTTTTCTGCAGGGCAACTAGGATGTCTTTAGTCTCCTTGTCCTTAAGCATGCTCTTTCTTTTCCTTATCTCATTTTCCTCTCTGGAGTTAATAAGGACTTCTATTGCTTGCGTGCCTAATGCTTTAGCCATTACTTCTTCCCGATGATGGTTGATTTCTCCTCAACCTGCACATTTGTTGTTGCTTCTACTTCTACAATGGGCATCCCATCATATGCACTCACATAAAATACGATGTGTTTCTTCTTTGATACCTTTGTATTTTGCTTCATAATCATCCTGAAGCCCCTCTAGTACACCCTTGGCTTTCCTACTTGACCGAACCCTCGAATCTTGGCTAGCTCACATGTACTCCGGATATGGTGTTGTGATGATCAACTCTAAGCTTCCCTACTCAACAAAGGCAACTAACAACCTCTACAACCTACAACTCACTCAATCCCTCCTTTATAATCACTAAAATGCCTCAACTCTTAGTGCACGAGGCAGAGAAACAAAAACTAATATGGGAAGCTCATTTTAGCGAGGTTGCAAGACAATTTGGATTTGTAAAAACCCTTGCAGTGTTACATAAGTACCTCTTTTGGCCACATCTCAAGTCAAATGTTATCAAATACATTAGGTCGCGTACCACATGCAATTGCGAAACCATGTATACACCTTTGTTAGTTCCAACGAGACTATGGGAATCCCTTTCCATGGGCTTTCTATCAAGCTACCATATTACCAAGCATGGTAATGACTGTGTTTATATAGTAGCTGATAGATTCTCAAAGATGGCACTTCCAATACCTTGCAAGAAAGCAATATCAGCTCTAAAAACAACTCAATTGTATTTTCAGCATGTTTGGATCCAATTTGGAATACCAAAAACTATCATCTTTGATAGTGATAAAAGATTCTTGAGCAATTTCTAGAAAGCACTTTGGTTTGTTAGACACAAAGTTGAACTACTCTACCGCATTCCATCCTCAAACTGATGGACAGATGGAAATGATAAACAAGATGATAGTGCATCTTCTAAGAATGTACAATTCAAAGATGTAACACACATGAGATGAAAGTCTTCCTTTCATTCAGCATTGCTACAATAGAGCTCTACACAATAATTACCACATACAACCCTTTTCAATTTTCTTTGATTTCCATCCTTTGGCACCCATTGACGTAGCTTATCCTATACTACTATCAATAGCAACAACTCCTTCCACTCAAAAGGAATTTGACAAATTTGTTAAGTTCAATGAGCACATTCAGCAGCTTCAACAAGTGTAGACCATTTTGCAGCGGGCAAACGCTAAATGCAAGCAAAGCCATGATTAGCATCGAACATTGCACACCTTCTAGGCTGGGCATCAAGTATGGCTTCATATACAAAAGAAAATACTTTCAAGACCTTACAACAAACTTCATCCACTTCAAAATGTGCCCTACAACATCACCAAGCAAGTAGGAGATAATGCTTTTGAGCTTAATATTCCTTCTTATCTTGGGTTGCATCTAGTCTTCAATGTAGAATTCTTGCGCCAATATTTTCAACCTTTGTTGGACACTTTAACAAGCAAATATTAATCCTAACTACAGCACACCAACATAATGGGATCAAGTAATTGATGTCAAGGTCAAACAGGCACATCAACAAGAGATCCCTCAGTTTCAAATCGTCAAAATCAGTCAAGTACCTTCCCAAGGAGAATGGTTTATAGAGGTGCAAGTTTCAAACCTTTGTCTCCATCTTCTACCGCAATAGCACGCAATGGGGACAATTTATCTTCAAGGAGGGTCGATCAATTCAAGACGATCATAGCCTTCAATTGATTTTCAACACAGCATTGTTACTCTGCGACATGTTCTATCTTCACAAGCAACATCAACATCATCCCAAGCACGTGTGCATACCGCAAATTCCTAACTCCTCTTCTGCGTACATTTCCAATAGTCTGTACCACACAAAACTACAATGGCATTACCAAGAGACAACAATCTAATAGTTGGTTATGAATCAGTTATTGTTGACACTTGCAATGGTTCAACCGACACTTCATCTTCCTCCTTTGTATATTAATGTACACTTCCATTCTTTGTAGTTACAATGAAGATATGTAGTAAGGAGTCATCATACATCCGACCTCTCAAATCTTGCTACACACCTATGCATAATATAACAATACAATTACAATTCTAATATGGCATTCATTCTCTTCTTTGCTCTTTCCTTTGTCTTACTACACTTTGATATATCATTTTGGCTCTATCATTCAATACATGCTTCCGCAATAACCCATTTAATTTGTTAAGTGCGGTTGTCCATCAGACCTCCTCTAGGGCTCCCTCGTAAAGTTATTTGGAAAAATAATTTCTTCTCACCAAAGATAAAATTTGATCATCTTCATAACTGAAGTGTGAGAATACCAAGCAAAATAATCATACACAAAAACATCCTTGAAGAATGAAAACAAAAACACTATAATTCTTTGAAGAAGATTCCCATTCCACTTAACAAACAAAATTTCACAAAATACCAAGACAACTAGAAATTGTTCAAGTTGAAGCCTCTTCCACTAAAGAAGAGACTTTAAATCCAAAACCTGTATCAGAGGGTGCTTTAAAGGAACATCAACCACTGTTAATTGTAATAAATCAGTTCATTGGTAAATGCCTTATGAGTAAGCAATGGAAAATACAAGCCAAAGCTCTCATACATTTAGAAAAAAAAATACATGTCAAGGAAGTTATTGAGGGCTCTATTTCTGCAATCATGGTATTTCACAAGGCATTGATTTATACAATTAATGACAAAGTATCCAAAGTTCTTCACATTGGTTTAAAGCCCAGCAATTGCTCGAGATTTCAGAAACAACCATTGATGCCTTTCATTTTACAAAAGTTAAGATAGTTGTAATGGTGAGGTAACATTTCTTAAGGCCACCACAGAGGCTTTCTAACTGATTGTTCTACAAATGGAAAAATACCTAAGAGTGATAAAACCTCTCATCCCTAAGGTTCTAGTTGAGAGCTTCGAGAAATCTTTCAACAACGTAAAATAATGAAAATCTCAATGGAAAAGAAAATCTTAGAGCAAAAGCAAAGCATTCTCCAAAGAATGTCAAACCACTTTAAGATTATGAAAATATTTGATCCACGCAATTTAACCCCTTTTTTAAGTTTCCAAGGAGCATGCAGATTATAAAAGTTGCAAATCATACATCGTTATAATTTTGGAAAAACAGGAAGCTATTATCCTAACTTTTATTCAAGAATTAGATACACGTATACTCAGAAACCATGAATCAAGATGATGACGACGATAATGTTCTTGCTGATGTGGATGAATGCAAGCCTTTGCCTTTGCATCTCCTCAAGCGCCCATCAAACAAGAAAATGTTTGCACTCGTCCTCAGCATTGATGGACACCTGGTATATTTAGCAATTTGTTCAGAAATAAGGCTAATGGAATT
The DNA here is from genome assembly GCA_037957365.1 of Torreya grandis. Lineage (NCBI taxonomy): Eukaryota > Viridiplantae > Streptophyta > Pinopsida > Cupressales > Taxaceae > Torreya > Torreya grandis. The sequence continues at coordinate 3,157,703 of JARHVA010001270.1, forward strand.
ATCGCAAGATTTTGTTGGATTGGATATCCTCCATGGTGATCTTTGCAATTTAGTGTGTTTAGTATATATGGTGTGTGTAATTCAATAAGGAACCAATAACAAGTCCCTAAAACAGTTGTCTTTTGTCTTCACTGCTCATCTGGTTGTTTTTTCTGGAACTTCAAATTTCACATTATGAGTAGCATAAGTTCTCTTGAAGGTCGGACATGGTAGATTTTGAAAAATGGGCCAGAGAGAAATCCATTCAATGAAATGGCACTTATAGTCTTGAGACACTTGTCATGGATTCCCATAAATTTCACACATACGAAGCCGTGCACCCATATTTTAAATATACATGGCACATGTAAAATTTAAAAATTCAAGTTCACTAAAACATCTTTTTAGTGACCAGGAGACCAAAAATTTGGATGTCTGCAAAAATGACACGTACAAAATTCAAATCCTGCCATATACATGCTCCCATCACTAAACTCTAAAACCCTTGTAATGGACTTCTAATGAACGAAACAATATTTGTATGCAGACAGATTCAGATACTTTAAGAAGGGCACTATTATTATTTATCAAGGATAACTTTGTTAAAAATGAAAAAATGCTATAACTATGCCAACAACAAAAGATCGTAATGTCACTTTGGGTAAATGCTACGACTCTGAACTCAATTTCAAAACAAAGGAATAATATTACCGTTCCGAGGCATTACAACACCACTCTTTGATCATTTTTCAACTTTCTATTACAGTTCCTAGTCAGTATAACATCTATTGCCTATTTTATGCAGGTGTGTAACACGCATGTGACCCCTAAATAGCTTAAGGGTGGTGGACATAAGTAAATAATGGCACAAATCAGAAATACCAAGATAATAAGCTTATGTGCATGCAGCAAAAACACAAAGCAAGCTAAAGTTAAAATCTAGTTGTTAGGTGTGTTTTACTTCTGTACTATGATCAACAGAATTCCGTATTGAATTGGGCCAAAAGTTTTAAACGTGTTTCATGACAGTGGAACTCAGCCTAGAACCATGCATTTCTTCTCAACAAAGCTAAAACCAAAATCGCCTTTTCAAATTATGATTTACCTGTTGACCAGAGATAATGTCCTTGGAAACATTACAAATTCCCAAAACAACTTCCGGAGTATATGTAATATTCCCATCATGTGCAAAAAGTAATCTCACATCAGCACCCATATGAATTTCATCAATATTCAAAACATATGCAATCCACGGAGGTTCAACAGCTTCATATTCATTATTGCCATGCTTGGAGTCTCTCACATGATGAGGACACATGACAAGAATCTTCCCCGGCAACGAAGCTATTGTTGTTGGCCCATTAGTAAGAAGGCATTCTGCAAAAGAAAGAGAATACACCACATGACTAACGAGTATATAACAGTAGCCATTACTGCTTTGAAAAGTTTCCAATATAAGTGAAAAGCGGGTAAACTTTTAAGGCTTCCAAACTGAAAGCTATAGTACAATAATGTTAAGGTCGTTACAAGCTATTTAGAATAATTTCCATAAAGGAAGCTTGAATGGAAGACACCATTGTCTTATGTAATGATTTGTTCATCTCTACCTTTAGGCAAACTAGAAGTTGAAATGATTTGTTCATCTCTAGCTTTTCCCTATGGTTCTAGCTATCATGAAGCTATATCACACATATGACATATTTCTGACAATTTAAAATTAAGATAAAACACCGATAAAACTTTAATTTTAAACACCTTCCAACAACAAAAGGCTGCAAACATTAACGAAAAAATTGCATGAGACATGTTAAGAGGCACTGGTATTTCCTTACTCAATAAAGAGAAAAGGTTACTGCAAACTCAAAAATTGGATAACTAATATAAATTTGAGTATAAACTTGAGTAACACACTATCTTAGATTAAGGAATGGAAGCAAATGCATGCAAGCAGGAACAACAACCGAAGGAATAGGTAAGCAAACAGAATGGGAGGAAGGAGAGATCAAGATAGATCAAGAGACGAATGAAGGAAAACAAGATTCAGGAGAAGTAAAAACTGGTCAAAATTATAGCTAATCTTGATACCATAGTCTTAGAAAGAATATGGAACAAGATCCAAGTCAGGGATTTAGCTCTACAGCTCTTGAAGGATGCTACAATTAACATATCCAGGATAGAGTTTTAGACAAGGCAACACAAGACCTCTTGGATAGAGGCCTAACAGACATCTATTGGGGCTCGGCCTAGAGTCGGGGATTTTTACAAAAACATATGATGCAAGAAAAAGACATATGCTAGGCCAGAAATCGATTTTTTTGCAAAGGGCTATTTTCAGGTCACACTCCAAAGGGCAGAATATCTAGATAAAATTTTCATTGGGGTCCTTGGGTTTACAAAAATTCAAGTCTATATCCAGCACCATAGTATCCACTTTTAGTCAAGAGGAACAACTTCTCATTGAAGTTCCTTTCTGGATCAAATTTTACAAACTCCCACATATGGTGGGGCAGAGATATTTTAAAACTTTTAGAGAAACGGATTGGACAAGTCATAAAGATTGTAGAGGCCACAATAAAATAGAGATCGTCAAATTATGATAGGGCAAGTGTAAACGTTATTTTTTTCAAACATAACCTGCAGGCATCAGAAATTGATCAACTTTGGAGGTTTGAAGGTACAAAACAGATTACAAATGTGTGCCCTTCAAATGCTTTAACTCCACGAAGATAGGTCACATAATGAGGGATTGCCCTTTTTTTAAAAACAAAAAGTCCCAAAGCCCCTCCCTTTCCAAATTCCCTACCCAATTCTTGCATTTATATTCACATATTTAGTAAATGAATGCCAAAAGTAACCTCAAAAGAGCAGAACGCAACTTTCCACTCGAGAAACCATGAGCAGATTTTTATTTCTGAAAAAGACAAAGTCATTGGTAATCATCCCTCTTATCTTCAAGAGATCGAGTAGTCCTAGTTTTACAAATAATTTACGGCCATGTTGGGTCCCACTTGAATAGCATTAAAAATGGTTGAAAACCCTAAAGTCCCTTAACCCTAACACCCACCTTGGGTAAATTGCAAGTAAGGAAATATGACAAAACCTTGATTGCAATTAGGGTTCATTTTTGTGCAATCATTGTGTCGAATTGTAGACAAAAGCCATGGCCGACAGACAGCAGAATAAAAGGAGAAGGCGTATGGTGTGACTGAGTTTTGGGTCACATTGACAAAAATTCAAAGAAGATAACGATGGTTAATTTTATGTAGTTTGATTGATGGGTTCAAGAAAAAGTTGTGGCAAGAGTAACAAGGAAAATGTCATGGAAGTAGTCTACCGTTGCCCCAACAAACTTATTGTAATGTCCCCTTTTCTAAAAATAAAATAATATTATTATTAAAATAAAAAATATTTTTAAATGCTTTAAAAAAAATAATAATATGCCTTAGTTGCCAAAAGTGAATATGTCGGCAACTCCTTCCTATTTTGATTTGTAATAAAGAAGGGGACTCCTCTAATTTGATATAAGTTGGCCCTTAATTTAAAAAACATATTGGGGGAAAAGAATATAAAAAGGGGAAGGAAACTCATTTTGAACTCTCATGTTATGTTTGATGAATTGAATTTTGAGTTTGAGCATGAAACGCTTGGTTTATCTCCATTGAAGACAACAACCTTCACTCGAAACCTGAAGTAAAGTACAGAAACCCTTATCCTTATTTGGGCAACTTCATTTCAGAAGTTGCAAACAGCAGATTAATGTAGTTGGTGGTTTTCTAGGGCATCATCTAGTGGTGCACAGCAGTTTGCAAGGTTTTGTGGGCGAAGCATAGCTATTGAAGACCCTTTTGGAGGGTGGTGAATCACCTTGAAGGCCCTTTGTAGGTCAACGACCCACTTGGAAAGCTTTTCCAAGGATGGCAACCCATTTTGGGAAGCTAATCTGCAAGTTTTGGGGGCACATTTCTAATATTTTGATATTTTGTTGATGAAATAAATATCTAGTAGTTATTTGTGAATTTTCAAACCTATTTGTGCATGCTAAGATCATATTCGAAGGTATTTCATGTGCTGTAATTATTCTAGATTTTTTGAAAATTATCTAATAATGAAAATATTGCAATTTGTGCCTTAGTTTCATATTTCCAAAATTCTGAATTTTTGTTAGAATTTGATATTAAAAAAAACAGAAATTTCTATTGTTAGTGTTAGAGTTTGTTGACAAAACACTTTGGTTCTAATTATGTCCTAAACGGGACATTACAATGGTATCAGAGCAAAATTCTTGGCTAGTTGTGGGGGTTTGAGTTGGCTTCATGGCAAACAGTGATGGCAAAGCAAGGTACTATGAAAGGCAAACTTGGAACAGCCAAGGCAGAGTAACATGGATGACCTTGATAGGGTTAGTTTTAAAATATTCACCCAAAATCAAGAGCAGTTGACAGAAATGACAGTTGAATTCATCCAAACCATGAAGGATATGAATGGACTCAAGCCATACAATGGTGAACGCAGCACTTCAAGTACATACGACAACCCTCCCCCTCCACCTAGGGTGATAGTTGGATCTACACGAAGGCCTAATCAACCCAATTTCCTTCATAAGGAGGAAGTCATTTCAAAAGGGGAGGAGCCGCCTTCTATACAGAATGATGTGGCTACAAACTATGAGGAATCTATGACTTTTCCACCAACAATCAAAAAAGAAATGAGCCTCGCAAATTTCATGCCATTGAAAAAAGGCAAGTATGGTTTTAGGGCTAGTCATAAACCAGGGAACAATCCAAGAGATCTTTAGCATGCCTTGAGAAAGGAAGAGGAAAAGAATTTCCAAATTGTAAAAAGGGAAAATGAAGAAAAATCTGAACTGCAAGTTATTTTGAAGGAAAATGATGGAAAGTCAAACCCTCATGAGAATTCCAAGGAGGAAATCAAGGAGCAAGAGAATTCAAATCTGAAAGAAATTAGTAAGCGGCCCATAAAGAATCCACCATGCAAGCGGAAAGTGGAGAACCTTCTGTAGAAATATGTATGGTTCTTGATGAACACAAAGATGGTTGTGCTAAGGTAAGTCCTTCAAAAGATCCTACTTCTGAATCTTAAAAAAAGTAAACAATTGGATTCCAACCCAACGTATAAAAATAAAAGCCATATTTCAGGTTTGTTGTTTCATACTGGGTCATTTCAGATTTATTGTTATCATGGACAACATAGTGAAAATGATGATAGAGTGATGAACACTTTGAGTGGCAAAGGGCACATAGATCCTTTCATACAAGTTCCAAATTGCATGTACAGGAAAGTTTGGGATCCGAGTAACCTTTGGAAATACAAGAAGGCATTTTCAATCACTATATAGTTGATTTCATCCCCTATATCTCTGTCATTTCTGAATTTTGTGAAGAAATTAAAATATGACATTTGTTGTCCTATTCTTTTTGCTACTATGTGCAACAGAACCAAACCATTAACAATTTTTATGAAAATCACAAGAGTATTTTGAAATGTCCCTTTTTAGGGCTGAATTTCTAAACAAAGGATTATACAACAAACTCCAATGAAATAATAATTTTCAGAATTACTCAAACCTTAGGCAAACTGAAAATGATTTATTATTGTTGTAGGTGCCTCAAAATAGCACAAAAAAATTATTCAAGCTTCCCAAAATTAGCAAAAAATATTTCAAATTTAAAGCCAAAGAAATCAATCAAAAACCTTATTTTTGGCAATGTTTAATGTTGGAAAAATATTAGAAAAATGCTGGAAATCCGTGTGGTTGATCCACACACACAAGGCTTAACAAGCCTTCCAAGTGAGTCACCAACCCTAGGAGAGGGCTCGCTGCCTTTGGAAATGTACGCAGCCCTCAAACAAAGAGTTCGCTACCCTAGAACAGCCCCCAAATCCACTCGCTCAACCCGCCAAGTGATTCATCCACCTGCAATAATCCACTTGGTGTTGAAAACACCCTTATTCTGCAATTGAAGCTCTATACAACCTCCTTTTGAAGTTGTTCACAACTGAAATCAAAGGTTTGCGTCCTTGTTTCAGCTACCTTGAAGGGTGTTCGTCCTCAAGGCACAAGTCAAGTTTTTGTGCTTAGACATCAAGAAAAACAATTATCCAAAAAAGCATGAACCTCTCCAAATGATTCCTCCTTTGACTTTTATAGCCTTCCCAAGTGTGGTGCCCAAATAGGGGAGGAAGATTATTTCAACTTTTAAAAGATCCTTTCCTTATAATCTTTTATTAAATCACTTAAGCATTCGTGACCCTCAAAGGTCCCCTCTTTAAGTGAAAAAATAAAACATAAAGTACCTCTTTGAAAAGAGCCAATAAGACCCATGTTTCCCCTTTACTCTCCATTCGTCCCTTAGCTTATTGGGAAACAAATAAAGCTAAGGGTCTTCATGATTCATGTTGAAAAACAGAACATGACAATCTTTCCTTCCCAAAATTGCTTGTTCTCAAGCAATTGCAAGCTAGGATGTTGAAGGATGGTTGCCCCTTCCCAAGTAGCATCTTCGAAAGGTAAATCTTTCCAACGAACCAAATATTCAATGATGACCCTGTTTTTAAGCCTCCTCTCTCTAGTCTCCACAATAGAATCCGGATTTAAAACTTACCCTCCCCATCATAGGGTGGTAAATCCATGGATAAAATAATGTGCTGCCCGAGTGCTATTTTTAAGCAAGAAACATGAAAAACATTGGGAATCTTGCTATTTTCCGGTAGCTCCAACTCATAATCCACTTCTCCCACCTTAAAATTTTGTATGGACCATAAAACTGTGGTTTCAGCTTTTCCGCCCTATTGTTTGATAGAGGATTGCCTATAAGGCTGCAATCTTAGGAAAACCATGTCACCTACCTCAAAATGTTTTTCCGTTTGGTGCTTATTTAAATAAATTTTCTGTTGGTTTTGAACTTGTTGTAGGTTCTTTTCAAGTTGATCTAAAATTTCAATGCGTTGTTGAGCCAAATCAGCAGCCCCGAGACTAAACCATCACTCCAAATTAGATCAAAGAAAGAAAAAGCATCATAACCATACAATGCCTTGAAGGGGGACATACCTATTGACACATGGTATGTTGTACTGTAACAAAATTCTGTCATGTATAGTGATTTGTTTCATGCATTTTGCTGCCTCGAAACATAATTTCGAATATATCCTTCCACCCATTTATTTCCAATTTCGGATTGCCCATCCGTTTGGGAATGGTAACTAGTACTTAGGATCAATTCCGTGCTAACAAAATGGAAAAGCTCTAGTCAAAAAAGGCTCATAAATTTGTTATCTCTATCACTTATAATGTTTTTAGGCAACCCATGAAACTTGAACACTTGAAGTACAAATCAGCGACCATAAAAGCATTGCAATGGGTTGGTAATGCAAAGAAATAAGTAGATTTGGTGAGTTTATCCACCACAACTAAAATGGAATTCTTACCTTGTGTCATAGGTAGCCCTGTGATGAAGTCCATAGAAATCCTCTCCCATTTTTTATGAGAAACGGGTAGATGTTGTAGAAGACCAGCTGGGAATGTGTGCTCTCCTTTGTTATGTTGACAAAAAAAGCATTCCCTAATATATTGAGGAGCCTCTCTCTTTAGACCCTTCCAATAAAATCTTTTTCTTACCTCTTTGTAGGTCTTAAAATACTCTTGATGTCCCGCCAGAGGTGAATCATGAACAGCCCTTAGTATTTGTGCCTTAAGCTTAGATTTAGGTGTCAACAATATTCTATTTTTGTATAAAATTAGCCCAGTCACAACTACATACCTCTCATCATTCATGCTTCCTTCCATCACAACTATAGCCAAAGTATCCTTAAAATATTCAGCAATTGACAGCTTTCCAATCCGTTGTAATTTCACTTATAGCACACAAAATAGGCTTTCTAGACAATGCATCAGCCACTACATTATTTTTTCCCTTCACACACTCAATGTCAAAGTCATAAGATTGCAACTTACTTACCCATTTTTGTTGTCTATCATTCAAATCAGCTTGGGTGAGAAAATATTTCAAACTATTATGATCGGTTTTCACAATAAACTTCCCACAAATCAAGTATTGATAAAATTTAGCCAAAGAATGCAAATGGCTAACATCTCTTTATCATAAAGGGAGAATTTTTTTCCCTATTTCCTTGAGTTTTCTGCTTTCAAAAGCACTTGGATGTCCTTTTTGTATTAGGACAATCCCTATACCTTCCCCTGAAACATCACATTCCAATACAAATGGAATAGTGAAATTTGGAACAGCAAACACTAGGCAAGAACTCGTGATTTCTTCGAGTTTTTAAATACTTCCAAGGCTGTTTTGGACCAGCAGAAAGTACCTTTTTTGTCACATCCATGAGGAGGGCAGCAAGCTGAGAGAAACCCTTCACAAACCTCCAATAGTAGCTACATAATCCCAAGAATCCTCTCAATTGCTTAAGATTAATAGGTGGTGGCCAATCCAATATGGCTTGAATTTTTTGTTGGTCCACATGGACCCCTTGGGAATTGATCACATGACCCAAATGTAAAATTTCAAACATAGCAAACTCACATTTTGATTTTTTTGGCAAAGAGAGTTTGTTGTTCCAAAACTTCTAAAACCATGTCCAGGTGTTGTAAGTGCTCCTCCCATCTCTTGCCATACACAAGAATGTCATCAAAGAAGACCAAGACAAATTCCCTCAAGTATTGCTTAAATATATGATTCATGCAAAAATGGAATAAGGGAAAAATCAAATGGATAAGGAAAAAATCAAAATTGACCTTAGAGAAGCTTAAGGCAAATATTATGAACGACAATGGAATTCAATGGTTGAAGCACAAGAGCCAAATATCTCAACGACAAGCCACTGATCAACAACTGCAACAGCAAAAAATTCAGTATCTACAAGGAAATCAAATTCATACCAATACCATCATTGTTAAATTCCAATTTGATAGTTGGATAGAGAGTGCAATTGCCCGATCAATAGTCATATTTGCAAATGAATGTATCATAATATAGGACATGGTGATTGGTAATAAGTTGGCAAAAGGCTGTCTCCTATACAAGGTCCATGGTATGCTACACAAGGCAGCAGCAGTTTTCTTTTCTTCTATGGGTCTCGATTCAATTGATAATATACCACTAAACAATAGCATGATTTTCTCCATATATAATAAGTTATGTGTGTATAACTAGCTATGTTTGGATCATCATGATCCGATAGTGGTGTCAAAGATCAAGAAGATAAGTCACAAAGCTGCCTACATATCCTAATATAGAGTTTTGGAGGTATTTCTAAATATGAACCAGGTAAACATCATGTTGATATTCAAATTTTTCAAATATTTGTGATGTTTAGACATTATGTTGGCATATGGGACTCGGGCAAAATTCTGAATGACGAAGCGAATAGAAGCTTTGAATCTCCTCTAGCATTCTTCATCTTTGGCAATTGGTTAGAAAGGGAGTTCATGAGAAGTCACATAGGATACATAGTGTATTCTAACAAAGTTGTGAAAGATCAATCCATAGATTGCTCCTTGCCATTGAGTTCCACATTTGAAGATAAGATCATTGGTCTTGACAAAACGGAGATAGTTCCCACGGAAAGTTTGATGAGGAAAGGTGGTCAGCCAAACAGATGTAATTTTGATAATCAAAATGATATGAATCAGTAGACCATGGTTGGATGGGTCTCAAACTACATTCAAGATTTCCATTGTTGGAGGAATGGGGAATGTGCAATTGTTACAACATGTTTTCCAACCACCACCATTCTGATTTTTAATAAGGGAATGCAACACTTCAGTCATGCTTTGGGCACCATGGAAGGAACTCATGAAATTCAAAGTAATAATGGAAATCCCAATGAATGTGCAGCTGTTACAAGACGTTTTCCAGCAACCACCATTCTGATTTTTAGTATAGGAATGCAACACTTCAATCACGCTTTGGGCGTGCATGCGGTATATTTATTTGATAAGGCACAAAAACTTGTTAGTACTTGGGGTAGACACAAGGTATGCAATGATTCTTATACCATCAATCTAGATAAGGTAACTTCTTATGATAATGTTTGGACTATTATGGGTGTGCTCAACATAACTTTTCTAAGGTGGCCACTTGATGAGATATTAGTAATGTCATGTCCCGGATTGAAAATATCCTCTTTGAGCAGCTATAGATCTACCGGTATGGAGAGGGTTTCTTTGTTTGATGTGATGTGTAGGGGGTCTCACATAGAGATCATTAATTGCAAACACTCCAGCATCTTTAGTGCCGATTGGGGAGAAAGTCAGAGCCATGTATGACTGTTACAACTACCAATCAACTAGCATACATTATGATCCGAACCGTTTTTTGAATACTAGTACCGGGAGCATCATCATAAGAACTTTTAGAATCCAAGGTAATCCATGTAACATCAATCTAGAAGAGGTGAGCATAAATGTTGCTATGCATTGGTCATATTTATTTGATGAAAGGAAACTCAAGGATGAAGAGTTTGTGGTCACATGGTGGATGAGTTTCCAATTCATTACCCTCGTTGAAATATTTTAGATTGTACAAGGCAGTTTCTAGCCTTCACATCTTTAATTTTTGGAAAGTAATATCAGTTTAACAACTGTTAGATGATTGTCACACTGTTGATTTCGATAATTCCAAATCATGTGCTGTTATCCATTATGAACAATTGTGGATTTGTGTATTTTGGGAGAGTTTCCTTGCATGACAATGTTAGTAAAAGATGTCCACTATTACGGATGAACGGCCCAGCCATCCTAATGCTGAGGGTGATGAGATGCAAGGAGGTTTGTGGTTGTTATGGACTTTTTCCAACCTACATACAAGTTTTTTGCCAGGAAGTGAAGAGGACAGCCCATAGTAGCATTAAGGGAATCATTGGAGCACAAGGCTACAGCCATGAAGCAAGTGTTTGGGATTACATAACCCAAAGGTGGACTTGGGACCAGGTAGTGGAAAACAGCGTTGCTTGAGGACAAGCAATTTGGGGAAGGGCAGAGTGTAATATCCCATTTTCCAGATTAAAATAATTAATAATATTATTTAAGTTAGGCCACGTCATTTCTAATATTTTAAACAACTTAATAATAATATTATTATTAAAATAAAATATATTCTTAAATACTTTATAATAAACTTAATAATATATGGGGGTTTTTGCCCCTCGTTCTTCTTGTAATGCTTTTCTTTACTTATTAATATTATTTTTACACCTTTTAATAAATAAATAAATAAACTTAATAATATAACTAAGTGGTCAAAAACTAATGTCGGCAACTTATGTTTTATTATTAAAATAAAGTAAGTTTGGAATTTGAGTGGAAAAATGTATAAAAGAAGGTGGAGAGGTCTATTTTTGACATCTATCTATCATCTATCAATTAATTTATTTGATGTTAAGTATGTTTGCTTGCATTTTCAGCTCTTGAAGAAGGAAACCCTCATTGGCTTCAATATCCGAAGACAAAAACACTCAATACTCTTCTTGTGGAGGAGTCACATTGTGCATCAATTCATCCTTTTTCGGCACGAGGGTCAACTTGGAAGGTGGCGATTCAATTTGGGTCAATTTGAAGGTAATCAAATCAGATGTGACAGCCCTAGGAGGTGGGCAATTCAGTTAAACAGCTTCGAGGTAGCAAATCAGTTTCACAGCCCTTGGAAGTTGGGTAATCTAGTTGGCAGCTTGTGGAAGGTCAGCGCAACAGTAGAGTGACTTCTTGGTGGATCATTGCAGCACTAGCAGACCTCCAGAGGTGTTGGTGAATACCATATATGATTTGATTTTCAATTGGAGCAGCAATAGGTAGGTGGAAAACTCCACTTCATCCGTCATTGATTCAATGATATTTTATTGTAATTTTCAGGGATACAAATTGTCCAAAATTCAATCTTTTGAGGTGAAATAAATATTTTGAATATTCTGCAATTTTATGAGGGTTATCTGATGTTTGAGAAATTAATTTTTGTGCCTAAATAATCATTTTCAGAATTTTGGAATTTGCAATTAGGGTTTCAATAAATAAAAGTCAGAATTAATATTTCCATTCCTAGGGTTTGCTGGAAAACCCAAATTGATTTAAATCTGCCCTAAAAGGACATTTCATACTACCTTTTCCTTTTTTTATTTCAAGCTCAAAAAATTATTTTATATCTCTTAAAGTCATACATGTTATCCATAATCTTGTAACTTTTTTTAAGATAATAAATTTTGGCCGCCTTGTTTGAGGTGTTGACTATATTTCTCAATCACTTAAGTTGTAAGATTGTGTGTTAAATTATGGTCTTTTGATCAATGACTATGCAAAGATATAATACCAGTCATAAAACAAATAAGTCATAAGACTAGTCTGAAAATTATTTATTTTATGCTTCTACTCTCCTACCTCTATCCTTCCTCTCTATGTTTCTCTTCCCGCCATACTAGAGGTTTACCATATAATTCTTGTGACATGATGTCAAAGCCCCTCAAGGGGAGGCCATGGCCCTTTCCTCCCATACCCTACTTCTTTCAAAACAAGCTATATCACCAGATTTCCCAATCCCCTTCAAGGTTGATTGTCCCAAATTTCTGCATCAACATGCTCACAATATAGTTACTAGGTCCTATTTCATAGCAAAGTAGGAGGGGTTATTACTTGTAGACACCTAATTTTAGTTTGTAGTTTTAGTTGTCAAATTGCATTGTTTTAGCGTATTTGTGCATTTATAACTTATTAGTTCAGATTTGACTCTTATTGGCATGTTTGTCGAGGTTATTGGTTTTTCTGACTCTCTCTCTCTTCCTCCTCTTTCTTCCCATGTCTTTATTTTGTGAAGTATTGTGCTTTGCCAAGAAGCATTTAGCATACAATTTTAAGTGTCCAAAAACGTGAACTATATGGTTTTGGGCTTGTCAGTGCTTTGGTTCAATTTTGGGTGAACCCTTGCCGTGTGATCCTAATTTGTCAGCTTTTTCATGTATTGAGTGTTGGCTTGCATACCAATTTAGTCCAGATTTGAATTTAAGAGGTCTATAAATACACATGAATATTAGTGCATTTAGAACTTGAAATGATAAGGTATGAGCCGTGAATTGGAAGCATTAGTCAATAATATTGAAGAGATCTATTAGAGCAAAACACTGGCATTTAGAGCAGAATTTGAATCAAGAGTTGAAGTCTTTATTGCATTGTGCCACTTGTTCATGTTAGCACAAAAAAGTCATACAAGATTAGCTCTTGCATCCACATGATTTTGGCTGAAGTGCATCGAGTGTTGTTTTCCACATTGTAACCAAACAAGGGGCTTAATAATAATGGAGGGATAACACAGTCCTCTCATTGATTCCCCATTTTTTATTGGTTTGTGATGAATTGTTAGGGTTGTGAAGGAGATCAAGGCAAAATCACAAAGTGTGAGTGAGTCTTTCAGAGCCCCATACTCGGGAGCAACCAAATAGGGTTGTGCACTCAAAAATCAGGAATTCCAAAGTTACCAAAACCACACCAACAATTTGACATGCCTAGAAGTGTCCCAATGATTCTAGGACTCCAGAAAACTATCTTTGTCCATCTTGAGTTTTCTAGGTTTTGTTCGCCTTGCCTTTTGGACCTATTTTTTGTTGTTTGTTCTTACCAATTGTCCCCAAATTCATGACAAATCAAATATTCTTCTAAGACCTTTTCTTTGAACTTATTACTTATTCTATAATATTCCTTATTGCAATTATATCTGATTTTGATGTTTTTTTAGCGTGAATCTGGTTAGATCTTATTGCATGTTATTTGGGTAGAAGTAGTGCATTTTCATGTAAAACCACTTTTTCCATACTACATTTTGGTGAACCTATGTTCTCTTACACCCATTAGGGTTAGATCTTGTTTATATTGTCATAGATCTAATTTTTCTCTATAGTTTTCTGAACCCTTGATGTGTTGTGTTCTCCTATGAGAGTTAGCTCTTGCTTGTTCCTAATGTTGCCTTTTGTTTAAAGTTCACATTGATTCATGTTAGATCACTTTGGCCCCAATTGCTTACTGCTTGTTCAAACCCTTGTGTGATGTATTAGATTCATAATTGTCTTATCATAAGTGCTTAGTAACTTGAATATTGGTTTAGATTGTTCCTTTGATTTCAAACTTGTATAAAAAAATATAGATTCTAAAAATGTGATTGTAAATGGAGTACCTTCTTTGAATGACAATGATGTGCAAAATATGTATGATGGTGAAAATGACTGTGATTATTAGGCTGAAATAGAAGAACAAAGAAGCAATGAACCTAATGATTATATTAAGAAATATGATATGACAAACCATGTTGATATCTTTAAAATTATGAATATGCTGAAAGAAATCGCATGCCAAAATGTTCCTTTGCAAGATGTTTCAAAAGTTCCTCCTAACCCTACTCATGTTTCTATTTCTTCTCAAAATACTATGTTGTCCAACGTTTAAAATCTTTATGTTGCTTTTCCTCCTCCTCAAACCTTAATTCCTCCAAGAGTTAAAAATATTGCGATGGATTCTCAAAGCTTTTCAAAACTCTCAACTTGTATTTACTATTAATCCAATCCAACCATGGCTTCTCCAATTCCTCTTAATGTTGTTAATCCTACTTTGATTTCTTTTATGACTTCTATTCCACCCCAAACTTTTTAACTTATTGTTATGATGAAATTACATTGTCTTTACATCATGTTCAACAAGTAATATTGATTTCTTGAGGGTCTCAAAAGTCAAATGATAGGGTCTCTTCCGGTAGTGTCCCTTTTAGGACAGAATTAAACAAAATTGGAATTGACTGCAAATCCTTAAAATAATAATATAAATTCTGATTTTGAAATAAAAAAGAGAAAAATATATCTATTAATAATAGATCATAAATGTACAAATTCTACTATGTCAAGCATGGAAACTCTTACTCCAAGCCTGGGTATTAGACACTAGTGTGATCATAACAACAACTAGCCTCATTAGGCCTTAAGTATGATCCAGAGTTAGAATTTGGCTAAGTTGATCTCGCACTTTAGACGGCCACCATTTTGGTGGAGGACCATAACACAATATTGTTGTTATCAAAAGCCCAATTTGCCAAGCCATCTACCACTTTATTTTGTTGTCGAAGGACATGGCTAAAGTGGCATTCCTCAAAGTTACTTTTCATCCTTTGTATTCTTTCCACCTCCCTTAAAATCTGCCAATTACTACCCCTTTCCATTGTGGGACTAGTTAGAAGGTTTGTGATCAGTAGAGAATCTGATTCCACCTCAACTCTTCTCCAATGTACTTTCAATGCTTCTTGAAGACCTTTAACCATAGTGTTAACTTCAGCCAAATCATTAGTAGCAATTCCCAACTTTTCTGAAAAGAAGACAAGAAAACCATCAAACTCTCTACCTACCCCCCTATACTTGCATTACCAAGATTCCCTCTGGATGCACCATCTTTATTCAACTTGCCCACCACAAGAGGACGATTTAGCCATTTACCATCAACATGTTGTTTCTCCTTAGTGAATAATCCAACTGAATATGCCTAGGCATTTCAATATGTATCCTTCTAAATAAAGTTAACCATTTTGGAGGAAAATCTTTTGGAGTTTGTATTTTATATTTGAGAGTTTCAGCTATGTTTCTTGGAGTCTTTTCCCAAACAAAGAAACTAACCATGAATTCCTATTGAAAGACTCTTCTACTCCTCTCTTTCCATGAATTCCATAACAAAAGTGTGAACCCACTCCATAATCCCTACAAAAGATTTTCCTCTTTTTTAATGTGAATAACCCATTCTCAAAATGGTTCTTCCAAATAATGACTGCCTAAACACAGAATATCAAATACCCTAGCTAAATGCTGCCATAACTGATTTGCAACCGAACATTCTGCAAAGAGATGAATGACTATTTCGTCAATCTCTAAACACATATCACATCTAAATGGGCCACAAAATCCTCTCTTCATCAACCTATCTCCTATTAGTACTCTTTTCCTCGATAACAACCAAAGGAAAAAGCTCACTTTGGGCCAAAGGAATTCCTACCAAAGGTGTTTTAAAATATCCTTTAGCGGATGAGGATTGATTCTACAAATCATATCATATCCATCTGAGATAGAGTAACATCCTGTAGATTTCTTTCCCCAACCTATAACATCAAGCCTTTCAAAGCTTGAAAGAGTTCTCAACTATAAAATATTTTCAACCTCCTGTTTCTGATCCTCCCTTAGTCTAATCGGCCATTCATCCGTTGGTATCCATTGTTTGCCAACTTCCCATTGATACCTGCTAGATGTACAATACTTTGCCACCTTTTTCCATCCATGTGCATGAAGGGCTTCAATAACCGGGTGCGAATAAGAAAATTGATATATTATAGGTGGTTGTTCGTCCCATGAATCTGTCTAGAAATCTATTGTCTTTCCATTGTTGATTATCCAAAAAAATTGTTTCTTTATGAACTCTTCTCCTACTCTCAATACCGAAAGGACGGGGGATCCCCTAAGGTAGAGCCAGTCTAATTATCCACTCCAAAGGATTATTTTCTACATGTTTAGCTCTGATATTGACTGCCCATAGCTCATTTGGTCCTTGTAATAGCCTCTAGTAAAATTTGGTTATCAATGCTCTATTCTACTATATACATGAGCGAAACCCTAGTCCACCCTCCTTTTGTGGCTAACAAAGAGCTTCCCATTTCACTGAAGACCATTTTCATTTCTCCTGAATTCCACTCCATAGAAATTTTCGACAAAGAGATTCCACCTGTTTCAATATTCTTTTCAGGGTGTTCAAGATGGAGGCAACATAAATCAGCAAAGCTTGAAGAACAGTCTTAACTAAAGTCATTCTGCCACCTGAGGATAGCCATCTATTCGTCCATTTCTATAAAATTGCTTTCACTTTATTTACCACCTAGTTCCAATCCTTTAATTTCCTTTTTGCTAGTGGAACCCCTAAATAAGTGATTGGTAATAGGCCTTTTCTGAATTTAAACTTGTCCAGAATCAGCAATTCCCGTCTCTGAGAACAGTGATGAAATATGATTCTAGACTTGTCTTCATTAATCAGTTGTCATGTAGCTCTAGAAAATAACTAATGGATCTTTTGCAATTTTGAGGCTTCCATCTGTGTGGCCTTACCTAAACGAGTAGAATCATCCACAAACTGTGAGTGATTAGACTCGCTCCTTTTGCCAGATGTATACCTCCAAGCATTTTATCATTCTAAGCTTTAGTCACCAATCTTCCCAGACATTCAGACCCAATAATAAATAAGAAAGTTGAGAGCATATCACCTTGCCTTATGCCTCTTGTAGCTGAAAAGCCACGAGTTGGGTTTCCATTTACTAAAACAAAATAGGAGACCGAGGATATGCAAGCTTTGATCCACTCAGTTCACTCTATGGAAAATCCAAATTGATTCAGCACCTAGATCAGAAATTTTCAATCAACTCTATCATATGCTTTTGAGAGATCAAGGTGGATAAACAATGGAGATTTATGCACATCCATGGAATGTAACACTTCCTGGGCCATAACTATTTCGTCATGAATTTGCCTTCCTTGAACAAATCCCCCTTGTTCCGGTGAAATAATCTTATGCATTAGTGGCTTCATACGTTCTATCATTATTTGGGAAATAATTTTATAAAGAGCATTACAGAGATATATAGGCCTAAAACCCGACATAGATTCTACTTTTACAGTCTTTGGAATCAAAGCTATAAATAATTTATTTATTTCTCTTAGTACAGTTTTGGATGTTCTCACCTCTTCCACTACCTCCAGGAGATCATCTTTAATGATGTCCCAAAACCCCTGATAGAATTCTAGAGGAAATCCATCCGGCCCAAGTGTCTTCCCTTTCTTCATATTGAAGACAACCCTCTTCAATTCACTCTTAGTAATTTGTGCATTTAATCCTCTATTGTCCTAGTCAAAAATAATCCTTGTAATATTTTCAAGGACTTCATTTTGAGCATTAACATCTAGCAAATTCTCAATAAACAATTGTGAGAAATAGGTTTTAGCTATGTTCCACATTCCTTCCAAGGAATATTTCTGTTTGCCATCCGTTGTTTTTAAAAAATTAATGTAATTATAAGCTCTTCTTGCTTGCAATGATTTATGAAAATAGTTTGTATTTTTATCTCCCTCCTTAAGTCACTATATACTTGACTTTTGCCTCCAAATAATTTCTTCCCTTCTTTCCCACTCTTGAAGGTCAGCCTTTAACTTAATTTCCTTTTTACCCAGATCTGTAGCAAGTCCTATAATTTGTATTTTTTGCATTAACCTCCTCCAGTTGCTTTAACACTTGCTTCTTTTTTTCCTTCACATCCCCAAACTCCTGCCAATTCCATTTCTTCAATTTGTTTTTCAAATAATTCAATCGTTTCTCAAAGATATACATGTGTCCCATACCTTGGCTTACCCTCTGTCCCTCTCATTCCAAATCACACAAAAACTTCATTGAGTGGAGTAGAGAGCTGAAAGTAGAGACAACAAGCTAAGAGGGAGAAGTTTGCAAGAGTGAGAGAGCATTAAGAGAGGGAAAGTGAGATCAATAAGAGGATAGAGAAGCCAAGAAGGCTCGAGACTCTTCAAGTTCATCATTTGAGCCACAAAGTAGGCCCTATCACTATGCATTTGATTCTTTGAATTTCTGATTTTTTGCTTCCTTTGTAAATTGTATTGTTATTTGATTCATGATTCATTTCTAAATTTAAAATTCTTATAATTATTTGTGATTCATTCAAATGCTTAAATTTTTAAATCTTCAATCAAATCAAATGCTTAAATTTCAAATCTGAAGTAAGAAAAATAAAAGTGAAATCATTGTTTGACAAAGGTTAAGAACAAGGATTTATATTTGTGTATCCTCTGCTTCTGCATTTCATGCAACCTGAAGTAAGAAAAACAAAAAGAAAATATGTGTCTTAATCCCTTGCATTATGCATGGATTGAATTTTAATTTTTAAATTATAAACTTATAAAATGAAAAAAAAATTATCATTTCTTGCAGTGTACTTATGAGTTCTCATAGCATGAGTGAGGATGAGGGTCAACCTCAAAGAAGTTGAGGTTGACGCTGAAAGTTAAAATGATTCTGATTATGCACTTGATGATCCTAGTTTACAAGCAAGGAGGGTTGATCGTGAAAATCAAACTAATTCTATTGGGAGTCCAAATTATAGTTGCCTTTACAAACCCTACAACAATATGCTAAGGGTCCCTTTGATCTGAAAAAACCTTTAAAACAATTTGCAAGCAAGGTACCAACAAAGCCAGAAACATCTGGGGGCACTAAGAAATGGAAGTGCAACATATGTGACCTTGAATGGTTTGGCAACATGACTAGAACAAATGCTCACCTTTTATCCGAGGCAAAGATGTAGATGTATGTGAAAAGGTGGAAAAAAACCCTGAAATTTAGGGTTGAAATATGTAGATTATAGGGTGCTAATGAAGAATATGCACCTACATTTGTTACTTTGCCACTAAGGGGTAGGGTCATCAGAGACAGAGTTCTACTTCTAGTACTTTCAAGAGGCCAATGAATCCATCTAGTTTAAAGGCAGCATGGCCTAAGGGGAAACACAAGTTGACTAGCCATGCTTCAAATCCACTGGCAAAATTATTCAATGTGCATGCAAAGGATGAGGCAGATGATGCCATTGGCAAATACTTCTTTGCCAATGGCATTTCATTCCATGTGGCTCGCTCTCCTTATTATAAGGAGGTTGTGGCAAAAATAATAAGAGCAAGACCATCATATGTGCCACCAGAGGAGACTGAATTGAGAACAACAATCTTGAATAAGAACTATTCCAAGATTAATATTTCAATGGAGAAAATGAAGAATACTTGGGTCACAAGTGGATGCAACATCGTCACAAATGGATGGACGGACATTAGGCATCGTCCACTCATCAATATCATAGTTACAAGTACAATTGGCCCTTATTTCTTTAGGGCTATTGATTGTTCAGGGCATCGCAAGGATGTTGATTTTCAATTCCAAATCCTCAAAGATGCCATAGAGGAGGTTGGGCCACAAAATGTTTTGTGAGTAGTGACAGATACAACCCAAGTGTGCAAAGCTGCAGGGAAGTAAATTGAGGCAGCCTATAGACATATTTGGTGGACTCTTTGTTGTGTGCATGCCATGAATAATGCACTCAAGGACATGGGAAAAATCAGTTGGATCAAAGCAATTGTTAGTGATGCTAGAGATGTGCAGATGTTTATCTGCAACCACCACACTTTACATGCACTCTTCGGGACCTTCTCCAAGAAGGAATTATTGAAACCTATAGAGAGTAGGTATGCATCATCCTTTATTCTCTTGGAGAGGATGCTTGAATTGCACGAGGCATTGCAACTAATGGTTATGACAGCAAAACGAAATCGGTGGCCTGTGTCGAAGACAGAGCAGGGGAAGAGGGTGAAGGAGGTGGTGAAGAGCGATGTTTTTGGGCTGATGCCAACTATATTGTATCCATCATTACTCCAGTCTTCACAGTGATTAGATATGGGGATGCTAATGCGCCTACCCTTGGAGAGGTGTATGAGTGCATTGATACTATGCTTGATCAAATGAAGGTTGTTGTACAAGAGGACCCCACATTGCAATTCTACACAAAACATATTTAGTTGATCATTCATCACAAATGGGAGAAGCTCAACACTCCCTTGCACATGGTTGCCTATGCATTGAATCCGAAGGGATATGTGCAAAGCCCTGGTAGACTTACACCTATACAAGATGTTGAGGTGAAAGCAGGGTTCATGAAGGCCATTCACAAAATGTACGATTCTAGAGAGGCCAACATCATTCGTACTGAGTGGACAAAATTTGCCACTCTTAGGGGATATTCATAAGAGGCCGAAATAGATGGGGAGACAATGGCACAGGAGGAACCAATTTTGTGGTGGACTTTGCATGGGCTTGCTTCTCTGACTACTGATCTAGCCATTCATTTGTTGTACCAGGTTTCTAGTTCTTTTGTTGCAAAGAGGAATTGGTCTACATATAGCTTCATCCACTCCGTTAGGAGAAACAGGGTTACCTCTAGGAGGGCAGAGAAGCTTGTGGTTGAACATGGTGCCTTGTGTCTCATTGACCGCAACAAACTTACATACAAGGAGAATCCAGTAGCCAAATGGGATGTAGAGCCAAAGGAGCCAGCACAGATTGATGATAATGCTACACAAACAGGATTGGTTGGTATTGGTTTGGACGAGCTTGAGCATGTGGAGTCTAGTAGTTCTAGTGATGAGGAGTTTAGCGAGATCTTTGAGGATGATTAGCCATTGACTAATTAATATTTAGTATTTAGTATTTTGTTTTTGAACATTGTTGATACTTGATTGTAATCATGAATCATCATTATGAAATTTTGAAAATTCTAAATTCGATATTTTCATTTTCAATGTTCAATGTTCATTGGTTCAATGGTTCAAAATTCAAACTTGAAACTTCATATTTTAAAAGTTAAAACTTAAATGTTAAATTGTTGATGTTCAATGCAATATACTTATTCCTTATACATCTTTTTATAATTATTTTTTCAAGTACTACATGTATTTGCACCGCTCCCCCGCTGCCGTCCCCAAACTTAGGCCCCCCGTCCCCCCATCCTGGAAATCCATCCCCACGTCCCCCCTTCCCCCCATCAAGAAACATCATTGAACTATGATAAATACTCCATAAACATAATTGAAGGTTATAATATGAAAATATAGTTGATGAGTTACTATGTCCAAAAGTTAAAGCCCCCATTTCATGGGCAAGCTAAGGTAAATTCATTTATATGATAGTGGAAACACTTATGATGCAACGCATAATTGTGTCTTAGCACATTTAAAAGGAAATATAGTTTTAAAAGCTACCCATGGTAGCATAGTAAGATAAGGTTTATTTCTAATGCTAGAAACTTGTTTAGCATGGAGGAAATAGAAAGGGTTTGAATCCTACTTGAACTCAACCCTAGTAAAAGGGGGAAACCAATGATCAAATGACATTACATTGTTCTCAATATAATAAAACATTTGGTAAAAAGCCCTAGTCACAAGCAAATCATGTAACAGGGTGAAATTTCTTAGTAGGATGCAAAGGGTTTTCAAAACCCTAGGCTACCCCAACCACAAAAGGGACTGGACCTACTATTTCATATGCATTAGCATTGGAAACAATGGATATTAATTGGATTCATGGTATATAGAATGAAAAGAATAAATGAGAAGAAAGTAAAAGAGGCACAGGCAAGAAATGACGGAATCGTCCAAGATCTAACTAGAGAGAATCGAACACACGAACAAAAGCTTACGAATGCAGAAGCAAAGAGAAGCAAAACTCCATTGTTGAGAATGAAATCAAGCAAGCGCAAAACTAGATAATCTTGTATTCAGAATTACTTAGCAATAGCTTTAGTAAATGTACATATATAGGTGGAAGATAGGCATGACCCAACATCCTCATGCTTGTAGGATTATCTTCCCCAGTGACCTAATAACACCTAAGCAAATTAAATAACATGTGTAGTGAAAAACCATTAAATGGAATAAAAACCTACACTAAGACCCCCCTTAAGCTTAGCTTAGGTGGAAAAAAGAAATGGGTCTCCGCAACATGGTCTAATGAGGTACCCAAGTACAATGCAAGTCTCATAAAGTGGAAAAACGGAGAAAACCCGTGGGAAAAACTCCATCCCAAAAGAGTAAAGAAGAGGACTAGAAGCCCCCTCAAAAGATGATGATGACGATGCAACCCACACCACAAGAAGGGCCAACAAGTGAAGATACTTGCTCTCAATTAAAGGTTTGGTGAAAATGTCAACAATCTGCTTTGTGGTCTGACAATATCTGAGACCGATGACCTATCCATGAATGAGCTCCCTAATGAAATGCATGTGAATCTCTATGTACTTGGTCCATTAATGCTATAATGGATTCCTGCAAATCTAAATAGTACTTTTGTTGTCACAAAAAATGATTGTGAGTTGCCTGAACTAAATACCAAACTCTGTAAGAATCCCTTAAAGTCAAATAGCCTCAATAGCCTAAGTTGTCTCGATAGATGACAAAGCAATATCATTAGGTTTCTTGTTTGACCTACTAATCGGCCCTAAACCAAGGGAAAAACTGTAACCTAAAGTGGACTTGCGATGCTCAAGATTGCCAACTCAATCTGAATCTGTGTACCCAACCCAAGTCAACATTAATGATAGCTCTGTAATCTCAAATCTATGTGTATCCTAAATGTAGTGGAGAATCCTCTTAGTTGCTTTCCAATGCAGCTCAGGGGGCTCTTGCATGAATCTGGAGACCATGTCTACAACATTTGAAATGTCGGGTCTGGCATGTGTCAAGTAGATGAGACTGCCAACAAGTTGTCGATACAAGTAGCATCAAATAATGGTGTAGAACAATCAGCCTCAAGCTTGACTCCAAATAGAAAGGGAGTTAGAGTTAGCTTAAAATCAGCCATGTGAAAACGATCAAGTAAATTGAGAGCATACTTAGGTTGTTCAATGGTAATCCCTGAGTTAGACTGTGAAATATGGATCCCAAGGAAGTAATGAAACAAACCAAAGTCAGTCATGGAAAATCTTTCATGAAGAGCTTCTTTCACTGCTCCAATGGATGATGAAGAACTCCCTTTAACCAATAGATCGTCACCATATAAGACCAGAATCAAAAGTGAATCATCCTGCAGCATGAAGTAGATGTTCGAATCAAAATGGCATCTAGTGAATGTTGATGAGAGGAGTCCATCTTGGCATACCAAGCCCGAAAAGCCTATTTGAGGCCATTGATTTTCGAAGTTTGCATACTAAGAGTCCTCAACAAAACCTTGTGGCTGCTCCATGTGAATCTCCTCCTCCAGGTCATCATGACGAAAGGCACTCTTCACATCCATCCGACGAACATCCCAATGATGAGTTGCGGCAGTAGCAAGAATGAGTCTAATACAGTTCATCTTTACAATTGGTGCAAATGTCTCGATGTAGTCAATGCCAGGTACCTGTGAAAAACTTTTTGCGACCAATCGTGCTTTGAACTTATCAATTGACCTATTTGTTGCATATTTAGTTTGATATATCCATCTGCATTGAACTATCTTCCTTCCCTTAAGAAGGTGTGTCCAATCCCAAATGTTGTTCCTAATCAAGGAACTAAACTCCCCGTGCATAGCAGTGTCCCACTTAGGAATATCATATGCCTCCCGAAAAGACTTTGCATTGGAGGCAGAGGCATGAAAAGCATGTGGCCCACTCTGAAACTCTGAACGTGCCCACCTGACATCTAAAGGATCCCCAACCCATGTATCTGCGCTATGCAGTGTATGCCTCGCCCAAAGAGGACCGGAAGAAGGTGAGTCAGGTGGTGAATCCTCATCCTCAATAGTGTGGTTGGATTGGATGGAAATGGATCCCCATCACTACCCTTTCTATTTGAACTGGAAGAAGAGTCTTCAACCTCCGGAATGAGCTCAAGTTGATTTGAATCATCGAAACCATCATCAAATCCAAGTGAGTCCAATGAAGTGGGAGAAGTGTCAAGTGTTGAGTCTAAGGGACTCTCCTCAAAGCAAACACTTCTCTCAATGAACAACTATGTGTGGTCAGATGAACAAGTCGATATCCCTTAACACCATCTAGATAACCTACGAAGATGCAAGGCTTACTCTGAGGTTCCATAGCCTTGTGTTTCTTCTTAGGTATGCGTGCCATAGCTAGAGATCCGAAGACCCTGAAATGCTCAAATGTGAGTTTATGATTGTTACAAGCTCAAAAGGAGTGATTCCTTTCAAGGCTTTATGAGGAACCCGATTTTGAATGTAGCAAACACAATTGATTGCCTCTGCGCAATACTGAGGTGGCAATGATTTGAAGTGAATCATGCAGTTAGTCATCTCTTTCAAGGACCGGTTCTTGCATTCTGCAACACCATCCTATTGAGGATTATATGGAACTATACGTAACAAATCAATCCCCTCTAATGTACAAAACTGTTCAAACTTGTTAACATACTACTGTTATGTCACTGCAGAACCTTGATGAATTTCCCAAATTGCTTTTCCACAAGAGCCTTGAAGTCCCAATAATTGTTGAAAACTTCAGACTTGTGTCGAAGGAAGTAGACCCATGTATACCTCGAGAAATCATCAATGAAGGTGCAAACATACTTAGCCCGAGTAAAAGATGGTTCGGGGAATGCCTCAGATATATCATAGTTTATTAACTCCAATGTCTGTGTAGCCCTCCATACTTTGCTCTTGTCATATTTCTCTTCATGATGTTTTCCAAAGGTGCAAACCTCACAAAGACCCTTAAAAAAACGGACACAAGGCAAACTTGCAACCATATCATGTTTACTGAGTTGTTCTAAATAGCGATAGTTAAGGTGGCCAAATCACTCATGCCATAGTTTGCTTAACCCATCTGTGTGAGTAAGCAATGTAGTAGGAGAAATATCAGGGGCAAAGTCTGAGGTGTATAACCGAGCCTAGTGATCTATCCTTCCCACTGCCACTGTAGATTCACTGTGCAACTCTCTAATAACTACAAAATCTGGAGACAATTCAACCCTAATGCCCTTACTGATGTGAGTGATTTGGTGCACTAATAGGAGATTGGTTGAAAGTGGGGGAACACTTAGAACATTTATGAATGTTCCTCCAGTCACTTCAACAGACCCTCTCCCTGCAATTGTTGCCAGAGTGTCCTCACTCAATGTGATAAAAGACATGCTACATGGATCTAAGGAAGAGAACTCAACCTGTGAATAACCCATGTAGTGTGAAGCACCCGAGTCAATAACCCATGAAGAAATTGGAGTTGTAACTACTACAAGAGCCTTGCCCTTAACTTTCTCTTTACCATTTTCCTTTGCCTTAGAAGAATCTGGAGTTGATGGATTTTGTTTGATGGATCGGGATCACCTATGTTATTCTTTCCCAGAATATGAGTTAAGTGGTCAATTTGTTTCCTCATACACTTGTGTTCACCATGCCCATTTTTCTTGCAATAGGCACACTTAACCTTCTCTTTCTTAGGTTTAGATTCGAAAGCAGAGGTCTCAGTGATAGTTTTGGAGGAAGTAGGTTTTTGTTCCTTCTTCTCTTGATCATTTTTCTTATATTTCTTTTCCTTCTTGTTTGAAACCTTTTGTTTCCCATTTCCAACAAACCTTTTGTTTCCCATTTCCAACAATTAGAGCATGTGGTTTTGATGACTTCAATGTACCCATTTGTATTAACTTATCTTGCTCTCGAGTCATGTCAACAACAAAATCATCTAAAGAGGGCATTTTTCATGTGGGTCCAAGAGCATTTTTTGTGGCATGGAAAGTAGAGACAAACACAAAATAGCCCAGACCTAGTTTGAAAAGTATAAAAAAAACCAATCGATTATCTTTCTTATCTATTCCACATTCGTTTAACTACAACCTCAAAGACTTAAACTTAGTGAAGAAATCATGTAGGGTGTCAAAATTGCTAGGGCTTAAGCTTATGAGCTCATTGTCTAGTTCATGACCTCTCGTCACATCTAGCTTCTCAAAGAGCTTTTTCAGTGTGATTTGTACTTCATTAGGATTTTTGCAAATGCAACATGAAAGAGAAGATCAAGAGACACAGAAAGACACAACCATTAAACCATTTAACTTTTTCTGCATCAGTATTTGGTTCAATCTCAGTGCCCATGGTTATGCAATGTAAACCCTTGTTCCTCAAAATGATTTGTATTTTAAATTTCCATTCATAATAGTTAAAAGGCATGAGAGGACTTATCACATTAGCATCCATAATGTAGAATTAAGTTTGTTGTTGCAGAAATGAAAAGAAGGCTCAAACAGAATGAAAAGATACACACAATACCCCCCCCGAAATTATTTTCAATCAACCCCCCAGATTTTGACACTTTATAATTATAGTACGATTACAAAGCAAATGGCTCCAATGGAGCACAAAAAAATGAGCACTTATGTAAAAATGGCACTCCAATCTAAGTTGCCTATCAAAAGTTGCAATAGTTTCCATTTTCCTCCATTAATAACCTATTTTGAATTAAGCTTGCACTAAAAATTTAAATGCTCATTTTTTACTAAAAAATATCAGCGAAAAAATAGGGATGGAATGATGTGAACCAAATTTACGCTGCTGCTTGAATTTTGAAACTTGTACATAGGGTGTGAGATGGATTTGAGTAGATCCCTAGCAGCAAAAGCTCAGTGCAAAGACAACGATTACCCAGATCTGGACTAGCAGCTCCGAACGTGGCCATGAGGGTGTGAGGTCGTCAGATGGAGGTTAGACCGTCGTGAAGTCCAAATAAACTGCCAACCAGACCGTAAAAGATGATCAAGGAGATCGAAGCTTGATGAGTTTGCAGTGACAATGCACTGTTATACGCAGTTCATTCACAAAAGCACAGCCAAAATTGACGCCACAAAGGTTGTCAAACGGCTCACCAAGATCAAGCTGACCAAAAACTTGTATGGCTTGAGACAAAAAATTTAAACCCTCAGATCTGCAAAAATGCCTTGTGGATTTCAACAAAACAACAAACCGATGTTTGCTTTACCAACACTACTCCGCTACCATGACAGAATCGTCCAAAATCTAACTAGAGAGAATCAACACACGAGCAAAAGCTTACAAATGTGGAAGCAAAGAGAAGCAAAACTCCATTGTTGAAAATGAAATCAAGCAAGAGCAGAACTAGATAATCTTGTATTCAGAATTACTTAGCAATAGCTTTAGTAAAAGTACATATATAAGTGGAAGATAGTCATGACCCAACATCCTGATGCATGTGAGATTATCTTCCCTAATGAACTAATAACACCTAAGCAAGCTAAATAACATGTGTAAGGAAAAATCATTCACTGGAATAAAAACCTACACTGACAGGAAATTACCTCACCCAACTCTAACCCCTAACTATACTCTA
Source organism: Torreya grandis (assembly GCA_037957365.1). Lineage (NCBI taxonomy): Eukaryota > Viridiplantae > Streptophyta > Pinopsida > Cupressales > Taxaceae > Torreya > Torreya grandis. The sequence continues at coordinate 3,185,635 of JARHVA010001270.1, forward strand.
GTCTTTTCAAACCCGAGGGGTGGGTTAAATAAGGCAACCACCACTTAGGTTTTCATTAAGCAATTATCATGATGTTTAGTGGCAAAAGAACTAGAGAGTGGATGGGAAGAATGAAGAAAGGCGAGTCGAGTCTATGATTGACTATCGATTTATTTATCATGAGGAAACCATGCAAAAATCCATCATTTGCATTCAATAGTGACTAAGCCATGAAGACCAAGTTCAAAGGTTGACTGTTGATTTCTATCCATGCAAAATCCATTGTTGCATTTGATCCATGCAAAGCGATGTTTAAGGGGAATTAGGAGCCCGTGTAGATATGTGGAAGGTTACCATTTTTTAGTTAACGACAAACATGCATTTAGTTAACCCCCACAGTTTGTGGCTTTGGAAGGAGAGAAACAAGAATTAAAGGAGAGATGATGTGCAAAGAAGAATACAGTATAAAGGTTGGGAAGAAAAGTGGAAAAAGGCTCAAGGAAGAACAAAAGCAAAGCCAGGATTGTAAGCTATCAAGCTAAGCAAGTATGTATCTAAAAACCCTTAAAGAGAAATTCAGGTTTTGATTAGTATCAACAGTATTTTGTATTCAAATCCAAAAGGGGATTGTATTTTGTGTGTGGGTATAATACTTATTGTGTCTGGGTTTATCATTGTGAAGGACCTACCTGCATTCTAGGTCCATACAAACCCTACACTAGTATTTGCTACTTATGGTTAATTAAACGATGTATGAATCATTGAGCTGTATACAGTTATTTCAAACCTTATATTAGGGGTTTTGTTTGGTATTAACTATGATTGCCTACCCTAACTAGAAACCTAATCAACTATTTATCATACAAGGTAGTCTGACCTTGAGAAACCCTATGTGATGTTTCTCATTCATACCGGAAAAAGGGATCTTAAGACCCTAAGCAGCTGAATACTACCATTAAGTAATGGCATAGAGCTGAAGAAACAACCCTAGCTGATAGGGTTAAGAGAAAGAAAGCTAGGAGACAACTATATTTTCATTACCACTGTAATACCAGTTAGTCTTCTTTTCCTTTTATCTGGGATGGGTAAAAGCATAGTTTATGTTGTTTCTCTCTCTAAAGCCTATTATTGGATTGGATATTAAATCTGTATGCTTCATTTGATGGCATTTGCTTGATATATGAGTACATGGTTCTATGCCCATGCAAAAGTATTGACATAGACGGATGTACACATTTGTGTTTATTTTATGGCATGGATTTCTAGACTTTGAACGGTCCTGTTATGAATTCAAGAAAGGAAATTGGTTGTTTCTCTATTGTGATATGATTCTTGTTCTTGTTTGGTTATTGGCAAAAAAATTCAAATGATATTGGAAGTACTAATGTATCTTTGATGGATCTCTAAACCTTCCTTTGATAGTTTTATGAGGGATTTGCAATTAAAGTCTTGCATTTAATGATCTAACTATGGGCAAAGTTTACATGCCAGCCTTGTGCTGACAAATATAATCTTAACTTAAAGTGCAGGTTGAGGATTTATAGAAGATTGGGTTTCTACGTCCTGAAAGACAAACTGTTTTGTCACTTCATGAATTTGTAATCTAAGTAATCAAGTTGTTATCTTCTGAAAAGACATGTGTTGAGCTCTCCAAGTTAAGTATTTGATATATATATCCAATTTTGATATGATGAGCAAGTTTCTTGTTGTGTGAAACTGTGGTAGTTGACTTGGTCGGAAACTTCTAGTTGTCTATAGTACTTTGATAAAGGGATTCAATACGGATAACATCTTGGTAACTGGTTTGCTGTATTATGATTATATGTGCAATAAAGCTACTGCTCAAGTTATGAAGCTTGCAAGGACTGAGCAAATTAAGTCTTAAGGGTGTTTTTTTTTTTAAATATTAAAAGCTACTTATCACTTTTGGATATCTGTTTTTTACTTGTATATTCCTATAAGATGTATGATGACTATACTGTTATGTTTGGAATTTTAGTTGGAACCGTTCACAGTGGTAAAAAGACTTTTCAGGCAAGCAAGCACATAATTTCTAGTGTGAACAATAATAAAAAGGGTGGCTGGTAGACCCTGTGTAAGATGGCTAATAGACTTGTTCTAGAACAGGGGCCATCTAGGAATCTTGACTTTGATCCAATTTAATACTGTTGGAATTGGAGGCAACCTTATCCTAACCCCAAAACAGGGTTGCTCTGTTTTAGAGTGATTACCTGAGGATCATGTTTAGAAGAAGCATAAAAGTAACTGAAAGTACTATTTATTACACCTCTATAGAAAAAGGGATTACTAAGGCTTAATGTCTACCTTTTCCTTCTTTGGGTTTTTGTAATCATCAATGTTCTTCCAATTCTTTCAGGATTTTAAGGAGGTGTCCAACCTCTTTCATCAGACCTGTTTGTATTTGCTGACTTCTTCTTATCATCCTTAATGAATGTCGACAGTACTCAGACTGGACTTGAATAAGTTCCCATAATAAGGAAATCGGTAGATTCACACACGATGGAATCTGACCTTTGACTATGTTTTGTACCCCGTTCAAAAGTGGTGTAGGGAAAGAACAAGTTTCTATTCTACCTTCTCTAATTCGGTATGATAATAAGGTGAGAAAGTTGTTCTCCAATTTGGGTTGTAGCCTGAAAACATTGACATCTACAAACCCCAAGCCGTACTAATGGTGTGATCTTTGAAAAGACACAGTTTTGAGGTTGCTTAGTAATCTGCCCTCCCCTTCAATTGTGATTATATACTTGATCTGATTTCTTTAATCAAGAGTAGGGAGGTAAACATGAAACAATGGTGCCCGTTTTCCTGTGTAGATATTAAGAAGGAATTCTAGTTCAGATCAAAGAACTTACTAGTGACTGTACCGAAGTGGCAGGAATCTGGCTTAAAAATAAATGCAAAATGGTCATCAAGGAAGGGTTATGTATAAAACCAGGCTTGTACTCACATGCAGGTGATGTACTTCGGAGCAACATATGAAGTAAGAGTCATAATTGACTGTTATAGCATTAAAGTATAAATTTTTATACATCTTCTCTAACCCTATAAGATAAAAACGAAAATAGCTACTCCACTGTTCCTGTACTTGTCTGATCTCAGACCTGGTGTTTCCATTTCTTATAAGCAAGTAGAGACTGTACCTTTTGACAGAATATATGATTAAAGACACAGAATTCTGATATATTACTGAGGTTATTAGAAGGACTGTACTTTGAGTATTTGAAACAATAGGATTGAACTAATCTGTCTGTTGGTCCAATTAACTTGTATTAATATTATACTGTGAATAACTAATGTATTGCATGATGTGTGTCTAGCGTGGTTAGGTATAACAATGTAACTGGTTATAACATATTCAAAAACAATACGGAATAAGTGTTGTTACAATGCAAACTCTGTAATGTATAAGCTCAAATGATTAAGGGTTAACTTGGCTATGCTTAATTGCATTTAAGGGTCTGCACCTAGAATGGATAAAGTTATATACTTTTTAATTTCAATAAAAGGAAGATCTAATGTTAATCCTGTAGATGATAATAGTTGAGTTTGGTCAGCAGTTTATATTAGATTTGACCAATGACTTATAACACTCTGTCTGATTTGTTGGCATGGAACTGTATTGAAAGTCTGCTCTTCTGTTGTAAAAGTTAAACCCTGGTTTTTTACCTAACGTCAAGCCTAATTGCATTATGATAGAAACGAAGAGGTCCATACTAACTGAGGAGGTTGTTTTCATACTAGACAAGAGAGCTTTAATACAACTTCTATGTTGTAGACTTGATAGATGGAGGTAAGTTACCTTAATAGTGTAACGACTTACAACTAGTTGAATTTGTCCTGAGTTATTAGCTCCAGGTTGAATAGTGGCTCTTGGGTTCTGTTGGCCATTTTTTGGCCTACATACCAAAATTTTGCCTAGGTGTGAGAGGGTGGGCATTCAAGCAAGACTTCGGTTTTACAAGAGACACAACTTATTTCACTTTATGAGTAATCAGCAGTTGAAACCCCTCAGCAGAAGTAATCTCGGTTGGAAAACCCGAATTACTCTTGACAGTGCAAATCGGGTTTTGAGAAGTACTTTGCTTATGAAAGTTTTATCAATAGAAGTAATCCGGGTTGGAAAACCCGAATTACTCTTGACAATGCAAATCGGGTTTTGAGAAGTGCTTTGCTTATGAAAGTTTTATCAGTAGAAGTAATTTGGGTTTAGAAACCCGAATTACTCAGGATAGTGCATTTTGGGTTTCTCAGGGTGAATTACTTATCTCTTTTCATAAGTAACAAGCAATCAAGAATCCGAAGTTGCAGACATTGAAGAACAAACAAATAGACTCAGACAAAAAGCCCGAAGGAATTCCTTCAAAAAAGTTCAAAGGGCAAATTAAAAAATCCGAAGGGTAATGTACCCTTCAGAAAAGACGTTTCCAAAAAGCTTGGGTGCCCTCCAAAAAGCCCGGGTGCCTTAAGATAAAAGTCCGAAGGAAATTGAAAGACATAAAACCCGAAGAAAATATAAGCAAAGGCAAAAGGAAGTTTGTGGGAGGACATCCTTCGGAAAAATTGCAAACATAATAATCCAAGGGGCTTGACAAGAAATCTGCAAAAAAGGAAATGACAAAACCATGGGAGATAACATAAAATTCTGAAGGGCAGGAAATGAAAATTCCAAAAGAAATAAGAACAAAACAAAGGTAAAGACAAAAAGTCCGAGGAAATGAAACAACAAAGAATCTTGAAAGAAATAGGGGGTGAACATAAAGTCAACAGGAAAAAGAGAAGTCAACAAGAAAAAGATGAGTCAACAAGAGATAGTTCGAAGGAAATCCAAAGAGAGGTCAACAAGAAATTTGAAGGAAATGCAGCCAAGGTAAAGCTGGGAAATAAAATCTGAAAGAGAAGCCAACAGAATTCCGAAAGGAAATAATAAAAAAAACAAAGGCAAGACAGAATTCCAAAGGAATAATTGGACTTGGACAAAAAATAGAAGTTCGCAGAAAATAGACACGAACAGGCAGACCAAAATAAAAGGAAAATCCATGCAAGCAAAGGCTATTTTTGGTTGACTGGTCAAAGCTTCAGTTCTCTGGTTGTTGAAGTCAAGCTCATCTCCGGATCAACTCGTGCTTTCAAACGTTCCAACTCAGCTTCCAACGTTTCAATTGGAGTTCTAATTTTAGCATGGCGTGGATTTCATGCATGCTCTTGTTTATCTCATGCTTTCAAACGATCAAACAGCTCAAGAGTAAGTCCATATTTGGAGGTGGATGTAGCATTTTTGCATGATAAGAATTTGACTTCCCAAAATTAGCCACCGTCCTTTTCAACGCAAGGAATTTTCATGCAAGACAAAATAGACTTTTGTAAAGCCTGAGTTGGTTTGAGTTTACTCCCTCTCTATTTTCCAACACCAATCTCTTGGCTTTTTGTAATTTTTTATATTAATGGTTTTTCAGCCTTGTAAAAAAGGATCCCTCTTTTGGCAAGAAAACTTTTGCCAAAGTTTGTGCTGTAACGTTTTTCAAAATCAATAAAAAAACTGTGTTTTTTCAATTTCCAACAGCTGGTATAGCGTACTTTTGTTATAGATTTGCCTAAGTGAAAAAATTTCCTTCCTCCTTGTCAAATCTGGATTCGTACCTAGTTACTAGCTGATCATTTATGCATGTCACATTTTGTATTTGAACGTCTTTTACTAAGTTTATAGTGGATATTAGTGGTTGTTTAGTGCCTTTCATCAAGCCTATTTTTCTATTTCCCTCAAGCTTTGAACATTAAATTAAACTTTTTTGTGAAATACTTATGTATATTGATCAATTGGAGTTGAAGTTCTTCCCCTTCCTTGTCTGAATCAGTGTTCTTAGAAGCTCGATTTGAGTGGATCAAGCAAATTAGGTGTATCACCATTTTAGCTAGGATTTCCTTTCAAGTTCTTTCTCCCCTTTTCCCCAAACAGTTTGTAGCATAGAAGTTGAGATCTTCATAGATACATCTTACAAGAACCAGCCTTCTCTGGAGGTTCTTCTCATCATTGAAGCACCCACCCTCATGAAAAGATCCCATTGTTTCAACTAAAGCGAGGATTAGCCATTTCAACACGTCTTCAATTCAGGGTGCAACTCCAAGTTGACAACAAGTTCTTAACAGAGGACTCTTGTTTGTACCAAAAGGAAACTCTACTAAGAACGTCTATGATCCTTGTACATACCCTAATGGCTGTATGGCCTTATGACAAAAGAACCCTACTACATAAGAGCCACTTGGGTATTGGTTATTAAAGTTGAAAAATGATAAAGTGGGAATTGTGACTACTTTGCTTGTATCAAGCCACTTGTACCTGGAGGACAAAGTGTTATAGTCATATTGAACTAAATGTAAGACAAGAAAGATGGTGGTAATACCAACACCAATAATAATAGCTTAAGCATAGTAGGGTCATCAAAACAATAAGAAACCTAAGTATTTGCATTTGGCAATTTTCATTGTAAAAACCCAAAATTCGCCAAATTCAAAAGACCACAACAAATTCGTTCAAATTCGAGATTAAATTCTTAGGGATTTAATCACAAACTCCAAAAAAGAATATATAAAAAATCGTGATTAAATTCATTAAAATTTGTTGACATTCACAATTTAGGGTCGGGTAAGTATTTTTCATTTTGTTTCATTCATGAATGGCCCACCATCAGTCTTCATTGTGCAACCCTTTGAATTGTTGACTATTGTGTTTCATTGTTCAACACTGACATGGTGTTGTGTTTCCATGTTGTGTGAGTCATGATTGTACATTATGCCATTGTGAGGTGTTTCTCTGTAGTGTTTCGACGGGAGAACTCAGTCCACTACCCAGCTAAGTGAGCTATTGATATTTCCCACTATACCTACTATGACTTTTTCCAATTTGCTAAACTTTTTGGTGATTTAAATTGTGTTGGATCAAAGGAAGCTGTGTTAGGTTGAAGGAAGTTGCATTTGCAAAATTGCCCTTGTTTTCCTATCACACTTGCCGCCCAAATTTGTGCCTGTCGTTAAATTTTCTAGTGTCGTCGGCGTTAAACTCTCATTTTACCCTATTCGATAACATGAGCATGCCTCGTTATTATCTAGCATTAATATTTTAAGATTTATTAAGATATTCTTGGCACACCCATTCAATATTAAAAAAACATTAATATACGTATAATATATTTATAAATTATAAATTACTAAATATCAATAAACTACAAGTTATTAATTATAGAGGGAGGCCCACCATATGCACTTAAGTTTATAAGTTATAAAATAAAAATTTAAAATACGAGTATTATAGGTTTATAAAATAAATATATGTATGGTTTGAAATTTATCATATATGTGTTTTTTTAAATATATATTTTTTGTTTTATTAAATATATATTTTTTTATTATATAGATTTAAAATATATTGGATATATATGTTTCTTTTAGTCGAATTTAATCACAAACTTCATAGCTGATTTTTTTAGCAACGAATTATTTATGAATTTTATCCTCCATGAATTTGAATGCGGTGACTTAGTAAGAAACCCTGTTGACTGGCAAACCATGAATGCATAACCAAAGCATTCTAAGTGCAAAGCTAAAGTAACTAAGAGCTAAGGCATAGGGTGTTTGGCCCGTACAAGATAATAGATTGGTTCCATAACCCACAAGTCCAAGATCGGACCCTAATGATCCAACAAAACTAACAAGGCTGACTAAAGTACATGGATGACGAGACTTTTGTCACTTGTGAACTATCAAGTACGACAAATGTGTTAAGAGTGATTGTAAAATCTTCTAAAATGTTAATTGGAGTCATAGCTCAAGAAGGTGATGAGAAAAGAAAAATAAAAAAACAAAAAAAATCAAGGATGGTGTTAGAGGTGGTTCCTACATAGCAACAAATAGGAAAATAACATAATATTCTAACTTAGGTTAAAATGACTACATGCATCAACACGATGCCCATATGGTGATGCACAACCAACAATGCCTAATCAGATCCTCTTTGTTGTCACCATAGTATTTTAGCAACTTATGTCGATCATAGGGATTAGTGCCTCCAATCTTTTACCTTTTTACTCAATCCTTATTTTGGTTCCAACAACCTTCTTGGTTGTGAGCCCCAAAAAATTGTCATATCTCTGTTCAAATACGATTTTGCCTTCATTATTCCCTTTCTGACTACAAGATCCTCCTCCAATAAACTAGAAGCTCTTAATTCAATGTCAAACTCACATCCTCAACATTGTTAGACCCGTCTTGTTCCTTAATCAACCGACCTTGGGCAATCATGTCAACTTGGGCCTTTACATCCACCTCAATATCATCTTCACAAACTTCATGGTTGTCATCATCTTTAATCTCTTGTTCATCCAAAAAGTGGAATCCACCCACACTCAAGCTACCCAACATAATAGGTGATCATGTTTTTTCTTCTTCACTTAATTGAAGCATTCCTCTATGTTTCTTATTAGTAGACATACAATCCCTCACATATTCTCTTTGAAAGCAAATATTTCCTCATTCAGAAAGGGGTTCGACCACTCCTTGTCAATCTAAGGACTTTCCTCATATAAAGGAGGCTAAATCTTTGCAGACTGTGTTGCTTGTGCCACTATGTCGACAAGATCCACAATCCCTTCATCTAGAAGGGGTAAATTTCTAGCCAACTCTTTGAGTTCAAGCCACTACATCTAAGGCACTCCTACATTAGGCACTTCTTCACATAATGTCTCTACACTAGGCATTGTGCTTCTCTTCTCAAGAGGCAACTCTCTTCTTACAAGAACCTCTTGAGGCAATGATATCCTAGCTGCAACAAACCTACATTTCTTATCTCTTTTTGTTAGCCGTGTGGATCTTCGAACTAGTGCCATTTCCTCAAGGGAATTCCTCTATCGTGTCCCACTTAGAGTCTTCAGCACGGACTTCACTACTTCCATTATAGTAGTTAGTCACCTTGTTTTCAATTCTCTGCATCACTTCGTTGTTGTTGATTATCATGACGATGTTGCTCCTTATTTCTTTGTTGACTTGAGAGGGGATGTTAGGAGCAATCCTAAGCTCCAAATTTTATTGTCTACATGCATGTTATAGACTAAGTATATATGCCTCACCTAGGTGAGCTTACATTATGTGATTAACATTAATATTAGAACTTTATGGTGATTAATTTGGGAAGGTTGTTTCTTCCTTAAGAACTACCTCTTCTCCCTATTTATATGGGAATACATTCCCTTTGAGGGATCTTTGAATTATTGTATAATCATCATTATCATAACAATAGTGGTGCTCATCTTAAGCTCCCTTGATAAATTTGTTTTATGTCCATGTGTGTGTTGATTTCCTATCAATGACTTATAGCTGTCTATAAAACAAACAATACAATGATATTTATTTAAGATCCTCCACTCGCTCCGTCACCCACACCTCAACTCCCCCTTCATGTTTATTTTGTAGGCAATAATTATTTTGGCTTGTATCCCTGAAGTAAGGAACTCCAGACCCATAAAAAAGGCCAAATGGACTCATACAAAAAGGGTATCCTTAGTTACTAAAGGAATGGCCTAAAGGCCCAATAGTGGAAACACTTTTTAACTTTCAAAACAACCATAACCCTTCCATCCTTTCTTGGAGACAATGTGAAGATAATGAAATATGGAATTTATAGAAAAACTAGGGCATATAACTCCCTGATATCTTTTCTGCATTACTCATACTTTGTCTTTAAATCTGCTCTCACTATTCACAAAAAACTTGGATGGGGACCACAGCTAGCAACATCCAATTGAGTATATTAGAAATAAAACAAAGGCATAGGGCTGTTAGGTCCCTGCACCCCCTCACTCCTCTCTCATACTTTCAGCTCCTCACAAAAAAATGCAATTCACAATTCAGCCCTATAGAAATAAAGCCCTTGTGCAAAAAAAAATAAAGGACTGAAAGAGAAGGAAGAAGATTGAATATAATCATTTTCACCAAAACCATCGCCCTATCAATCAGACTATAACCATCGCTTCACTTTCTTCTACAGATTCATGAGAAGCTTTGAAGAAAACTACCAAACCTGAAATAAAAGCCCCAAATGCAAGGCCTCTTCAGCCCAAATCTCGCAAAATATTTACTATTCTTCTCTCCTCTTGGCTCACTTTCTCTTTTGTTCCTTCAGTCCCATTGACCTACTTTTGGTCATCTGTGGACATTAATATAATTTCTTTCTTTCTTTCTCTCTTGTTCCTTGACATAAAAAAATACAGAAAAGGTGACAAAAATGGAGATGAAGCACTCTGCACAGCCCAAGAGCAGGATCTGACCAAGACCCTCCGTGTCCATCCATGTGAATACTGTACTCAAGCATGCCAAACCACTGACCATAGTTACCAAATCCAGCAGATCTGCAAAAAATCCAGCCAGATCCCGATTTTTTGGTTGGCCCAAATAAGTTAGGTCTAGGTCGGCCCTATTTTTTTCAAAAATAAAAACTTTTTTATAAAGTTTTCTGCAGAAAAAATGCCCAGCAACCATAAATATTATATAATATTAATATTTTATGTCACGTTATTAATGTTTTTCATTGTATTTGTCGATTTTTCATATTTATACAACTATACTCACATATATATGTATATATTCCGGACAGGATTTTCTTAAACTTTTTCAAGCATTCCAAATTTTCAGATTTTTTTGCCCTCCCAAACAGATCCAGATTTCCGAACTTGGTAACCATGCCACTGCCACATTAAAATATACTAGATCTTAGAATAAAGTTGTGAAACATATCTTCAAGATACAGCACTACTACCATGTCTGGTACAAACTGAGTCCTGGCTAGCCAGTCTTTATAAGATAAAAAAAAAGATAACTATGATTTCACCAAGATATAAATGCTTTTGATTTAAATCTAATATCCCAAACCAGGTAGTAAAAGTTTTTCAAATGACTCCTTAATCATCTTATTCCTCAAAAGAGAAACCCACCTCGATGTATATTTTTTCCTGCATGGGTTCAACGGATCATGGTATGAAAGGCTTGGTCAAGTAATCAAAAAAATCAGGTCAACATGGCCTGCCAGCAGAATCGCCATTTCTTACAATGATCTCATTAAATCCTGCATTCTGAGCAGTCCATTGTTCATCTCTTTGAGCCTATCCAAAATTGATACCTCCAGGTCGATATGATCCTTGTGTGGCATGCATGTGCCACTTGCATTTGAAACGATGCTTACTGTTGACAGGTTTGCAAGCACATCAAAGACATTCCATTGTACAAAGGTTTTCTTTGGATCTAACATAATTTCCCCTATGGTTTTATCTAGATTTGAACCTTCCATTTTTTCCAGGTCTCCAGCACATTTGAACATATTCTCAATCTGAACACAGTATGGGAGTCCTGATCTCATCATTATTAAAGGAAGTAATATCAAATTCCATATCATCAGCTGTTGCCTTTGCAGCCCACTTTCTCTTTTCAATTTCGGAGTGAATAATAAAACATTCTCAATCATAACATTTCCCTTCTCAACCTTATTTCCTCCTTTTCCCTGATCAATTGCCAACTGCACCAGCAGCATATGCCATTTCTGGGAGAGATACACAGCAAGGGCTTTGAGAAATAAGCAATTGTTCAAAATAACAGGCTGAAATGAAGTAGGCCTGAGACTCTGCATAGATTACTATCATTAAACCGTCCTCCAAAGGCAGCCTTAAATCCATGGCATAGGGACCTTCATAGCTTAAACTCTTTCTTTTCCACATATATTCTGAACGATAAGAGGGCTAAGGAAAAAACCTAAACACCATCAGAAATGATAAAAGCTTTCACTAAACACCACACAACCTCCAAAAATGATTGAAAAGAGGAAAGCAAGGGAAAGTGGATCAGCAACAAAACTAAGGAGGAGATGCAAATTTGTGTCTTTGTTGTTAAGCAGAGACTCAACTTTTCACCCACAACAAAACTTCTTTTTCAATCTGCCCTTAGCCCCAAATCCCTCTTGGCAATCCTCAAAACACAGTGCTAGCTAAATCTTTAGCAATGCAAAAGACACATTCCACTTTTTCATAGCCTCTACTAAAACCTTGGAATCACCTTCCACGCATAAGTCTGTCTAGCCTTTGTCCTGAGCAGTAGTAAAACCTTTCAGTAGGTCCAAGGCCAAAGCCTGATTGTTTGTATCCTTTCCAACGTGGATTGAAAAAATCAAAATTGGTTGTCCTTGGTGATCTCAAAACATCCACCTGCCAAGCCTGGGTTCCTTTTGCCACCCCATTAGAATCCAATTTCACACAATCAAACGAGGGTTTTTTCCACAAGATCTTAGGATTTTCTCACTTATTTCCACTAACCCCTTTATCAGGGCTATTGTTAGCAATGATACATCTAAATTTTTCAAAATTATTTTTGTTGAGTGCCTTGATAATGTGTAATGCAAAAATAAACTTTATTTTTATTTACCTTGCACCTGATCCCCAATATGGTGATGAGGCACCTGAATGTGTTGTGTTAGATAGTGAAAGACTTAATTATTCTTGGCTGCAAAATAATTGTCACAATGCAAAGAAGTTGGCTTCTTTTGCCTAGTCAACAAAAAATTTAAAATTATGTGCAATTCAGTTGCCTCAAATGTTGCATAAACTGTTACTTTGTATTCTGTCTCTGTAGATAAAGTACAACAAATGTTTGTTTCTTACCCAGACAAGAAATCACAGATCTAATATTGGAAGCATAACTGCATACCAACCTCTTGACATCAATTGCAATGGTCCAGTCTATATATAAATATAAGTATCAACAAAACAGGAAACCTCATTTTTTTCAAACAAAATACCAGAATGCACAGACCCTTTGATAAGCCTGCACCCTTTTGACTATACCCAATGTACCATCCTGGGACACTTTTGGCTACACCCAATGTACCCTCTGGAGACAATTCAAAAATATTGAGTGCGTGCCAACTGTAAAACTTATGTAAAATTGTTGTAAGATAAAACATACTGCCAACAAATTGTCAATACAAAGTCTCATCAACAGATTCAAGTTCATCATGTTTTTACAGTTTGAGACTTATCTCCATTGGAAATCTGCAGGGATTACAATCCTTTATCTCGAAATTCCCAGCAAAATCTTTTGCATACCTAATCTGTGAAACAAGAATCTTTGGGCTATGTTGCCAAACCTCCATGCAGCACCAATGATGCAACAGTCACAAATGCATTCATATTTAGGTACCATACTTACGGGGCTTGTTTTATACCATACATTGTTTTGATCAATCTACAAGCCACGCTTTCCGTACCTTCAACACCAAATGCCTTCATGCTAAACTTTTGTATTGGAAGCACCAACACAATAAGCAATAGTTTTGTACTTTCAGCCGTGGCTGTTGTGGGGAATACATTTTTTTGACTCTTCCCTTTTGTATTGTGTGTTTTTTCTTTGGTCAAAAACTTGGCTATTGAATACAAATAGACGTATTGGATGCATGGAAGTGCTGCATGACTTTTCTGAGCACCCACTTCCCCGTCTAAGGAAGCATATTTTGAGAGGAGAAAAAGGTTAGTCATGACCACTTCTTCGTAATTCCATCTAAAAGACTGGTGCAAAGTTTATCTTTGATTATTGCAAGTTATACATGCAGCATTTTCTAGTTTATAGATACGCTTTAAACAAGAAGCCAAAGCCAAAGAATATTGTACGATGTAAATGGAACATTTGTAGGCCAATTTACGCAATGAAGAAAAAAAGAGAATGAAAAGGCAATGCATAAATAAGAGAATCTACCTAGTTTTTCAGAAGAATACTCCAGATGGTATGTGAGTTGCGCGACAATCGTAAATTTCTGTTGGAAGATATCGAGTAGACCCATCGCTAAAGCGGAAGAGCTGACGAGCAGTAGACAAAGCTCAATCTCTCCACTTCCGTAACTAGCCACGCTCTCCGCAGCGACAACTCTCATATTGCCTGTAATCAAAATCAAATTCAAACGGATGAGTGGGATGGGATGGGAGAAAAATGCAGCGGTGTATAGTTGAAAGACCTGAAAGAGGAATGAACCATTTCCTTGGGGGAAGAAATCGATGGAGCTGGTAATCCCACCCACTACAGTGGACGGAGATGCGGTGGCCATGCTCTTCCTCCCCCACAGTCAAAATATTACTCCCCACTGCCAACACAAATCTCTGCATTTCTTCCTTCAAACCCTCCTATCGCCTCCAAATGTCTTCCTTGTAACGTTCCTCTCCTCCCTTCAATAAACAATTTAAACCATTCTCTCCCCTCCAAACTTAACACACCATCTGCACTTCCCGCCTTTGATCTGCTAAAGTTTAACGCCTTGCAACACAATATTGGGAAAAAATACTTGAGAAGTTACGATCTTAAAGCGGTTGATTGGGGTTGTGGATTCAAAAAGAGAGAGAAATGGTGTAGGTTAAGATTTTTATTTTGGATTATAGTATCTTCTTTGAATTTTTTTTTGGGTTGAATGATGATAAATGTCATCAATCTTTTTTATCAATGTATTGGGTTTGAAAAAAAATTGGAATAGATATGAGGACTCCAAATTTTATGGTATGGTTAATATATTATTACTATTTTTCAATTAACTTCGTAAAAGAAAAAAAAAAATTAAGTGACACTCAAATAAATGTCACAATTAAAGTTGAAATTAGTTTATGACAGTCAAATGGATGTCAAATTTAAGATTATCATTAATTGTTTATCTACAAATATTACAATTCCCAACACACACCCTCAAGTTGCTATTGTAGGAGGTTGACAAGCTAGATAATGCAAAGATTGAAGCCATGAGACAAATTGGTAATAGAAGTATGGAAGATGGCAAATGAGTATATGTCTATAACAGAATGCCCCAAAAAAATTTAGTTTGAGTGTAATACGAATAGATGGATTTCAATAAACACACGTGCTCGTAAACATTATTTTTGCTTAAAGATGAGTAGGGAAGAGCTCTACACCCGTAAAAAAAAAGATGAAGAGCATTCCACAATCCCGAAAAAATGTCATTGAGAACTCATGAGTAAAGTAAAAGACTGATTAACCCATCTCACACTACCACAAAAATAATAATCCACTTGGGACATGGAGGAATAATGAGAGTCTATTCCAAAAGGCAAGTCCTAAGTCACCACCAACCTATCTAATAGTCCCTCGTAGAAATATGAAAAGGAAACTTCAATATCAAATCCACATAGAGCTTATCAATGAGTAACTTCAAACCAAAGAGGCATGAAACAATATGAATTCTCACATAGAAGTTGGGCATTCTTCTTTTCGACATGCAGTATCAAAGGTTTTTTTTTTTTTTTGGGTGATTAATGTAAACTAAATAAGATAATACTATTGAAATTCAAATTACGTAAAATAGAACATTCATCACACGTATTTGAATGTAAAAGAGATTGATATTACACTTACCACATTTAGAATTGACAAGAAAACGGAGAATAGATGCACTTAGCTCATTTTTTATTTATGTTGCTCATTGTATTTGTCACAGTCTCTAAAAATGATGTTTATTTGCTCTATAACTATTCAAATTGGGAGATATGACCTCAAAACATGCTTGGATAATGCCAACGAAGCTCAAAACCCTATGGTGACCAATGTTATCTAATTGAATATGTAGGTCGATGTTGCTTCATATCATTGTGCTTGCACCTTTAAATGATTTATCTATGTGTATTTTCCCTTGATCATGTACGTGGATCTTTATTTTTCTTTTCTTTGCCTTAAAACCTGGCTTGCACTTTCAACACAAGATTGGCCTTGAAAAAAATCTTAGAAAGATGGCTTGGACAAAACTAGTCATTTCCCACTAAGTGATTGAGTGTTGCTTGTGTTCCAATACTCCAAACAGGGCTCAAACTACATGTAGCTCACCCGCTTAGGTATGTATGTGCACCATCGTGATCATGCTAGAACGCAATACAATGTTTGGATTTTAACACTTGACAACATGTAACTTTAATTTATGTTTGTATTAATACTTGGCTTTAGGGCTACACCTCTAACGAATTTTCAGACGTGTATGCCTTTTTGATGATGTCTCAAGATAGTGCATGTTGATTTCTCAATGTGAATGCCAAATAGTGACCAAGCTATCGAGTGAGTATGACCTTAGGCTTGATTTGTATTTATAGATGACTCTTTGATATTTCTCTTATGACCAACATATGAAACATGTGTGGGTGGACCTAATGAAAATGTTCCAATTTTAAAATTAGTTGTTGAGGGTTCGTGGACACTACCAACAGAGGCGAGCACCTGCAACAAACCTTACCTATCTGAATGTTGTCAAATTATCTTGGATGTAAAAATCAATGATCCAGGATATGGCACTAGTTTGTTTAGGATTATGAAGTGTCCTTGCACAAACTAAAGTCATCATGAATATGTGTATTGGTAAATTAGGTTGGCCAAGACAACAAGTGGGTAGACATACATGGGAAATTACGCACAAGAGTCAAATGTATGTACACAAGTCCAAGTATGTTAAGATATGTCAAAATTGATGATGTCAAGTGTTTAATACCAAGTTTATGTGTTAAAAATGCCCCTTTTCTAGTCTAGTATTGAAAATAATAGATTTGAAGGATAAAAGAATAATGTTTGTACTTGTGATTAACTGCACATGGCATGTACAAGTATGCCCCAAATGTCCCACTAGATCTATGCATAACCTACAAGGAAACATGTATAAATCAATGTTCACTCATGATAAGAAATCTAAAATAATCTAGTTTATTGAATTACTTGAAATTGAAAAGTCAAAGAACAAATACACCTAAGGGTACGTGAACCAAACCGTCATTTTTTGAATTTGTTTAGAGAATGTTATGGGGTGATTATACTTAGAAGAGATGCCAGTTCTAAAAGCATGTGCTGAGAAGTATAAATGCCTCAACCCCTATTGAAGACAAAGAAGTGTTAAAAGTTAAGTGCAATAAAAACCTCAGCTACACTACTAAAAATACTATCATAACTCTTTTATGGAACCCTAAAATAAGTTCATATACAAAGGCAAAACCCTGAAACAGGTTCATATACAAATTAAAACTTAGTATCAACCATTGCATACAAACTTTAGATCTAAAGTGCTTATGCAGTACCATCATTTTACATCAATACACAACATAGCCATAGAGGAGTGTTTGTATGAACAACATTTATGCCCCCAAATCTAATCCATTTCTACCTCTAAATGATATAAATCACATAATTTGTTTATCGATATGCTCAATCTAATAATTTTGATAAATTTGACCCATGTAATTTATCTTAAAATGTCATATAATATCCCAATTATTTCTCGTAATCATGTGGAATGCCTCGTATATGCCTCACATATGTCTCAATATACTCAATTTGTCCCATCTAAATAATGTAATCTGACCCAAAACATGAACTATGTGTATGGCATTACTTGAATCTCAAAGATAAGCATCATATATGCCCCCTTTTGAGGTGAGAGATGAAGCTTGTGGATCACTCATCTCAAAAGAAAGAGTTGTGGGCATCATGTGTTATATATAAAAATGCAAGCATGTAAAGTATGTTTACAATCATGTAAAGTATGTTTACAAGCATGATAAGATATTGAATCATATAAAGATTTGATCATTTAAGCAGATGTAAAACATGTAATCCAAGGAAATGAGCATACAAGGGCCATGTAAAGTAGATATAACACTTATGCACATGGTAATAAGTAACGTAGTGGATGTATGATATAATTCATGGCATCACACATAATAAAAGAATATGTGCTAGGAATTAATGGCACCAAGCTTAACAATGGGCATATGTGTAACCAAATGCATACAGAATTTCACAATCATAAAGCACACCAACACTCAAGACACAATACAACTCTGACTTTACACAAACACAACATGGCCATGACTCGGACTACAGGATCCTCTGACACAACTGACACATGATGTGACAAAACACAATCAATGCACTCATAGAAACACACATCACTAATCATATTATGTAATAATAAAAAACATCGAGCATGTATGGAGCAAGCCATGTTAGGTTCACGAAAATGTTTTATTTATTATGTGCTTAATGTAATTGAAATAAGATAAAACTATTAGAATTTAGATTATGTAAAATTATATGTTTATCACATAAATTTCAATGTAATAGAGAGATCGATATTGCATTTAATATATTTATAATTGACAATACAAATGATAATATATGCACTTAACTCATTGTATTATTTTTGTTACTCATTGCATCCACTATATTCTATGAAAATGATGTTTATTAGCTTTGTCACTGCTCAGATCAGGGAACATGACTTCAAAATATGTGTGGATATTGTCGATGAATCTCAAGTCCATGTAGCAATTGGTATTGTCTTGGTTGACTATACGAGTTTATGTCACTTCACATCATTATGCCTACACTCATAGATGATTTACATATGTGTATTTTCCCTTAACATTGATCCTTATTTTACTATTATTTACCTTGAACACCTAGCTTCACTTTCAACACATGATTGACCTTTAAAAGGGGGTTAGAAAAATGGGTTGGATAATCCCAACCATTCCTCACCAAGTGAATGAAAATTTCCTATGTTCCAATATTATGAAGAGGGATCAAACCATACATAGCTCTCTCACCTAGGTGTGTGTGTTCTCCATTCTAATAATGCTAAAGTGTAATGTAATGTTTATCTTTTGACACTTGACAACATGTAAATTTGAATTGCATTGGTATTCATAATTAGCTCTACTTTAAAAGGTTTTAAGATGTGCATGCCTTTGTGATAATGTCTTAAGAGAACACAAGAGGATTTTTCAATGTGAATTCCAAGTAATGACCAAGCTAGATAGCGAGTATGACCTTAGGCTTGATTCATATTTATAGATGACTCTTTGATGTTCCCCCATGACCAACCCATGAAATATGTTTAGGCTGACTTATTGGAAACATCCAAATTTTAAAGGTAGTAATTGAGTTTTCCTAGACATTGCCAGCATAGCTAGACACCTATGACAAATTGTTACTATTTGATTATTCTTAGTATTGTATTGGGAGTGAAAATCAATGATTTAGGATGTGTTAAAAATAAGCTTAATATTATGGAGTGTTCTTGAACAAACTAGGGTGATCCTGAATATATGTATTGGTAAATTTAAAATTGGGTAGACAAACAGGGGAAAATGCACATAAGATTCAAATGTGTATGCACAAGTATAAGTATGTCAGGATATGTCAAAATTGATGTTGTCGAGTGTCTAACACCAAATTTATGTTTTTACAAAAAGAAGACCTCCTTACAAAAAATATGTTATGCCCTTAACCTATAGTGCATTTAGGAATATGTGTGGCCGACTTGTGGCTTACATACCTTCATATTATCTTATTGCATGTGTTGATGTTCTTAGCATGGTCAACCCATGGAATAATCATGGCCAAATAGAGTATATATAGGAGGTAGTGGTTAGTTTTTTATCATCATATTGTGAATTTTGCTCTTATTGCATTATTGTGGGGTTGTCCCCTCAAATGGGCTCATTTATATTTATCAAGCATTCTGCTCTTTTATAAATTATTGTGTAGATATATTATCTCTACTCTCACTTTTATGATATATTCATCTACTGTGTGAATATTTAAGTAATTTCATTGCAAGTGGCATCAGAGCTTTGATTCGGCCAAGTTCATGTGGTGACATTTTTTAGATCCGGTGTTACACATCTCTTGTGAGTTGAAGGATAAAAAAAACATAACTTGCAATTAATGAAGAATTTAATTTTTTCATCGTTGCAATATTATTCAAAGTATTTTTAAAAAGGTCTAGAAAGTTTTAACCTTGTGCAAATTAGCAGTCATTGGAATCATCTCTATGAGATGATTGTAATAGTGTATTATACTAGTACACTTTTTTAGGTTGAATATTTTCACCCTTGTGCATATTAATAGTCATTGGATTCATCTCGATGAGGATATCACAATGGTCTCATCTGTTGATCCACTTTTTTGGAGTTTAAAACCCTCATATGGTTTGTACATGTTTGGTCCTAACAGTTGCATATGTGGGAAGGGGCAATACACTCTTAAAACTCCTGACAAGAATGACACGGAGTCTATAACTTCTAATCCATGTATTTTAGATGTGATTTAGAAACTTTAGTCAGAGTTGCATGGCATGGTATGAAAAGATGATCTTGATGTGGTTAAAGGGAACATCATGAGGATGAGAGGGGACCTAAATGCCTAGTGGGATCAATTACGACAAATTACTAGTTAATTAGCCAAGTTTTCAGCTCAACCATTGCAAAATAACCCTCCACCACTCCACTTTGGTTCACCTCCTCCAAACAATCACAACACTAATCCTGGTTTGAAGTTGATGTTGTCAAAAGTGGACTTGTATAAGTTTGATGGTAATGATCCACTCACATGGATCACTCAAATTGAAAATTTATTTGATCTACATTAGACTCCATGCCCATAAAAGGTGGTCATGGCCTCTTTATATCTATAACCTAAGTAGTTCATTTGGTATCTATGGTTGTGTGATCAAAATAAAAATAAGGGTCTCTTAGTTTCCTGGTCTATATTTTTTGAAGAGTTGCAGCTCCACTATTGTAAAAGTGTCTTGGAAAATTGCTTAAATTAGCTAGCTAAACTATGCAAATAGGTACTGTAAATGATTATATTCATCAATTTTATAATTTCTCCTTACATGTGGTAGACATCACCGAGGAAATTTTGACTGGCCTATTTTAAGGTTGCCCTGAGAATAGCATCCAATTGGAGGTTCACATGTTTAGTCCTAGTTCAATATCTAAATCCATCTCGAGGGCATGTATGGTAGAGGAAAAAGAGCTTCTTAAATGAATACCTTTCACTAATGTCTATGAATGCATTTTCCTAGTACCATCATTTCTTTAGCCTAGCCGATTGAACCCTCAACAAAATAAGGATAAGTGTACAAAAGGTTTGTGTTTTCATTGTGATAGCAAATGGAGCAAAGGACATCGATGTGATGAAAAGTTGTTTTACATTAAAGGCACCAATGAGGATGATGTAGATGATGAATCCTCAAGTGTACATTTTGATGAACCCAAGGACAAATCTTAAGATATTCAACCTATTATTTCACGTCATGCACTTTTTGGTATTAGTACTCATCTAACTCTTAAGGTGGTGGGTTCCTCAAGAAACAAGTGATTATGTTGATTGACTATTGGAGTATAAACAACCTCATGAATAGGAATTTGGATATTTATTTGAACTATTTCATTTACCTAACTCTATAATTTTAGGTCATGATTACATACAGTGGTACCATCAACTATTTTAGAAAGTTCCATAGGATTAAGCTTGTTATGGGAGACTACATGTTAGATTCTCCTATGTTTGGTATTCCCATGGAAAGGGTTGGAATTATTTTGGGAGTCCAATGGCTCACCATTTTGGGCACTATTGAGATGAATTTCTAAGAACTATTTGTGTGCTTCCATTCAGAAGACATGACATTTGAACTGTGTGGATTATGGGCTAAATTTCCAATCCTGGTTAGTTCCCATCAAATGACGAAGTTTTTCATAAAATGTGTTGAAGTATTTATGGTGCATTTATTTTCCTTCAAAGTTTAACCAACCAAATGATTACACCCATCATGTTTTATAAATGGTTTTGGATGACCATTACGTTGTTTTTGGTGGCATGCCAAAAGGACTTGTACCAAGTCGAGTGCATGATCATGCCATCAGACTACTTTCTAGAAGCACACCACCCAACATCAAACCCTATAGGTATCCCTATGCATATAAGAGTGAAATTGAAAAGATGGTACAAGAAATTTTGGAGGCGGGAACCATCCAATATATTCAAAGTGAATATTCCTTCCTAGTGGTCATGGTGTAGAATAAGGATGACACTTGGAGGATGTGCCCAAACTACAAAAAATTAAATAAGTACACCATTAAATATGAGTTTCCTATTCTAGTAATTGATGATTTACTAGATGAATTACATGGTGCAATTTATTTTACCAAGTTATATCTTCACTATGGGAATCATCAGATTTGGATATGAGAAGAGGACATACCCAGAATAACTTTTCAAACTCATGAAGGCCATTATGAGTTTATGGTCACGCCTTTTGGCCTGACAAATGCACCATATGCATTTTAGAGTTTAATGAATACTATTTTCAAGACATTTTCAAAAAAAAATATGTTGGTGTTTTTTGATGACATCCTCATTTACAAAAAAAAATGGGAAGACCGTTTAAAGTATGTGAAACACATACTCTCAGTTTTGGAACAACATCAACTTTATGCAAAACCTTCAAATGTGTTTTTGGATTTAAAGAGGTGGATTAATTGTGTCATATTATTTCACATGAATGAGTGAAATTCTATCCTAAAAATGTACAAGTGATGATGGAGTGGCAAGTTCCTCAGACACTCAAGAACCTCTAAGGATTTATAGGGTTAACTAGTTACTATCACAGGTTTGTCAAAAATTATGGTAGCATCACAACCCCACTCACCTCTTTGTTGAATAAAGACTCCTTTTAGTGGATTGATACAACTACCAAGGAATTTTAATAGTTTAAAATGGCTATGTACACCACTCCAATTTTGGCCACTCCTATTTTTTCTAAAACTTTTGTTGTGGAATGTAATGCATCAAGATATGGCATGGGGGTTGTACTCATGCAAGAAGGAAGACTACTTGCATTTGAGAGTCATTAACTGAAGGGAAAAAATAGGATAAAGCCAATATATGAAAAAGAGATGATGGATATTTTACATGCAATCAAACAATGGAGACCTTATCTGATGGATTGTCACTTAAAGTAAATATTGATCATGATAGCATCAAATATTTTTTGGAATAACAATTATCTTCTGAAGAACAAAAAAATGGGTGACTAAAATGTTAGGTTATGATTTTGAAATAGTCCATAAGAAAGGAATATATAATGTGGTGGTAGATGCACTATCTAGGAGGGATGAATTAGTTGAGGCATTATTATGCACAATAACTATTTGGCATGTAGATTAGCTAGAGGAAGCAAGATCAAAATGGGAGAATGATAGTGCTACCCATGATTTGATTCAAAATTTATAGAAGGGTTCTAAGGGATCTAAAAAAATTACATGGAATGGGAACACATTATGATATGAAGATAGATTACACCTCTATAAACATTATCTCAAACATAAAATCCTTCAGGAACTTCATGCATCTCCATTGGGAGGTCACTCAATTTTTTTGAAAACATATAATAGAATCAAGCAATATTTATTTTAGGAATGACTCAAGGGGGATGTATATAAATATGTGGTTAAATTCATGGTATGTCAATATAACAAAGGCGAAATAATTAATACCTTAGGTCTTTTGTAGCCTTTATCCATCCCTATCCAGTGTTGGGAGGAGGTTTCCATGGATTTTATTCCTAGGTTATCGCAGGCTGAGGTAAAAATGTTATCATTGTAGTTATGGATCAACTCACCAAGTATGCTCATTTTTATTCATTATCACATCCATTTTTTTCCATTACAATAGCTTTTTATTTTCTCAATACAATTCAAAAATTACATGGTAATTTAAATATCACTGTAAGTGATCGAGATCCCATATTTACTAGTAGTTTTTAAACTAAATTATTTGTATGCTTGGGCACCCATTTGGCTCATATATCATCCTATCATCTTCAAGATAATGGACAAACATAGGTATTTAACAAATGTGTAGAAGGGTATCTTCATTGTTTTGTTTCTGAAAAATAGGACAAATGGGTTAATTGGCTGCCACTTGTTGAATGATTGTACAACACCTATTTTCACATTTCTTCCAAAATGTCTCTCTTTGTGGCATTATATGGGTATCACTCCCTATCCATAAATTTATCCTTGATGGTTCATCCCAAGGTTTGAGTTAATTATAAATACATTCACCATCAACAAGAGGTACTAGTTAGTTTGTGAGAGAATTTAACAATGACACAAAATAAAATGAAGCATCAAGCATATCAATGTCGTAGTGAGTGACATTTTGACATAGATGACTGGGTCTTTGTGCATTTGTAGCTATATAATCATATGTATTTGAATCAATATAAAAAGGATAATAAGTTATCCCCTAAATATTATGGCCCTTATCATATCTTGTATAAACTTGGTAATGTGGCCTACAAGCCAAAATTCCCCCCATCCACTTGCATACATTCAATATTCCATGTATCTTACCTAAAGAAGGTAATTGCACACAAAGTTTCCACTCATAATGATTTACCTAAATTAGATGAAGAAGGCCGATTCATTCTGAAGCCTAAATATATCCTTCACACAGACACTAAACAACTACAAACCAGAGCGATTAAGGAATATCTAATCAAATAGAAGAATCTGAATTCAGAAGATGCAACACAGGAGGATGAAGCATTCTTGCAGCAACATCCTGGTTTGATTTAATGCTGAGGACAACATTATTCTAAAGGAGAGGGGTGTGCTATACCCTTAACCTATAGTGGGTCAAGGGATATGTGTGGTCGACTTGTGGCTTACATACCTTCATATTATCTTATTGCATTTCTCAATGTTCTTAATATGGTCAGCCTATGAAATAACCATGGGTAAGTAGAGTATATACAAGAGGTAGAAGTTAGTCTTTTATCATCATATTTTGAATTTTTCTCTTATTTCATTGTTGTGGAGGTTACTCCCTCAAAGTGGCTCAGTTATATTTATCAAGCATTATGCTCTTATATCAATTATTGTGTGCATATATTATATTTGCTCTCATTTATGCGATGTATTATTATATTATGCGAACATCTAAGTAATTTCATTAAAAAAATATTCACATACAATCATGGCCTCACACATGGAGTACACCACACAATGCTTCATAATGAAGTAATTCATTTTTTCATAAAGCAATACCAAAATAGACTTGAAGACTGAAACCTTCATCTCACCCAATAAGATTCACACACAATCTTTCATCTCTAATAATTAATTGATAATAGATATGTAGATGTGACACCCTTGGTAAGGAAACAATTTCAACCACTTAAAAATCTAGAAAATCCTATGGAACATACTTATGTATCATGTAAATATAAGCAAGTAGGATAAAAGGGAGATGCAAATCCCATTTTAAGTCATGTCATGTAGCACACCACACAAATCATTCCAAATAAAAAAAATTAAAATCATTATTATAGGTATTTTTAATTATGAATGAAAGGTCTTACATATTTATTTTTCTGTGAGTAGGCCACCAAGCAAAAAAATGATAATGCTTATGCAAACTAAGTAGCAAAGGTGGACATGATAAATTATAGAAACTCGAATCCAACCAAAAAAATTCAATTACAAATTTCTAAACCACTCATGGCATTATTAAAAATATTATAATATAATGACATATGTTGCCTCTCTATAGCCATCCATAGCAGTGACCTCCAAGTCCTTTGCCCCACCAATCTCTTCTTCTCCTGGGGGAGGGAAACGTATCAAAATTTACTTATGTAGTAAACACTAAACCTAATATTTTGTAAATCCTCATGATGTGGTTGTAGTTAGGGGTCTCAATGAAGAGATTCCTTATACCGTACAACCCATAAACAAATACAAAAATGGAATTACAATAAAAACAAATATTTATCTCTTTAACGATAGATTTACATGCACACCTCACACTTATCTAAATATAGCATACAAACACTCACATATACACTCTCAACCCACAGGTTACAAAAGTGTTACCCTCTTGTCCAAGGGACATGATTCAACCCTTTACCCCTTCCCTAAATCTCTGCACATATTTATACTTGTAATACTCTCTAATGGTCACACTCTAAACTCTTCCTCATAGGTTCAATGAAAGACTTTTCATAAGTGTAGGGGTCTATTTACATAGGCACAAGATCAACCTACTTACATCAATGGTATCATCTACCCGGTAATGCCACAAAAATTAAATACTCATAATGCATCACAATGCACCAAAATCATTACATGCTCAATATAGTCCCAATACATCATAACACATTATGCCTATAACACATTGCACTCATAACACATCACAAGAAGTAGTGTACTCCATTAAGAAAATGCACAAATATCATAAATTTTAAAGATTAGTCACAATGAATTGCAAACTAAATTTGTGCGTATGATTTTATGTGTGATGTGCATAAGAAATTTCAACTCACTCTACTACATGCCAACACTACCTCACAAAATTATCCACAAGAACTTGGACATGGCAAGACTTAAACATAACTTCATTGTGTGGAACTTTTCAAACTTGCATAAAACAAGATACACTTAAAACATATCACTCGGGGTTCTAAGTTGCATGCACTAATGAATTATAGAGAATAAACTATCCACGAGAGTAATTATGTGCATGCACTGAGGTTGTGCAAAATAACTATAAAGACTTATGTGCAAGGAAAGAATTATACATAACACTACAAGCTATTTATTTCTGATATGAGTATTTTTAGTTGATGCAAGATTAATTGTGAACCACGATGTTCTCAAATCACCTCATTTTTCCATTATAGGTGACTTTCAATCCTTCCATCATAATGTCTCAGTGATGTATATTTTTTAATTCTTATCACTTACACCAAGAATTATAGATCCTCATGATCCTTGTGGAGAGCAAAGGACCTCATTTCATCGAAGGTCATGCTTGCAAGGCTTGGGGATTGGGCCACATTAAATATATTCCTTCTCCTAATGGATAGGCCTGGGTCAAAATTAGTTTCTTCATTGGGTTATCAATATCCACCGCATCCACTTCATCAATGTTTTTGGTAGTTGACCACATCTGGTGCACCAAATTCCTCATATAAGGGCTTCTTATCTCATTATTAACATAAGCTAAAAATTGGGTGCTCATGTATTTGATTGTATGTTCCTTCCCTGCATTTTCCCTTTCCCCTTATTAGTTCATGCTAATGACAGGGTATCTCCTCTTACTTCAAGTTTCACCACCCTTTCTATATTTGCATGCAAACACACAATATACCATATTCATATGATTAGATAGCGGTGCAGATGGAGCCAAAATCATGCTCTGAATGGCAATTCAATACAAATGAAAAAGGCAATGATAGTTCAATCTAAAAACTTGGGATTTTTTTTTGTCTTTTTGATGAAACTAATCTACTTTAAGAATGAAAATAACACTTTACAATCATCCCCAATGATACTTCCATAAAAATAAGTAAAAATTCACACACAAATTATTTCATTTATAAAAATGTTTATATATAAAGGAAAAAATTCACATAAGGCCACAATTCACAAACTTCATTCCTGCAAACCAAGATGCCCAACTAGAAGGGTAAGTTGGTCATACCTAAAGAAAACCTAGGGCCTACCTGCATCATTTTCTCCTCACAGGCTCATTATTCACCCTTTTAATTCATAATAGATTAATGTTTCTTTCCATGTGATATGGAAAATATTACAATCCATGCATGATGGGATTGGTAAAAATTGAGCCTATGAGCTGACTACATCAACGATTAGGGAGGTGACATGAGAGGACATGTCAACCCTCCATATTTAAAGACATCACGAGAATTCAATATAAATTATAATTCATGGCTTTCAAAAATCATCCCTTTTGATTTTTAAGATTTTGATTTGATTTTTTTAAAACTTACCTACTGTAGACTCATAAATTTGGTATTATACACTTAGAAACATTGGTTTTTTTGCATCTTTGAAACATGACTTGTGCACACACATTTGAACCTTTTGCACACCTTCCCCTATCCATTTACCTATCTATGGTATTGGCCAACACAATTTTTTATCATTGATATTTAGGATTAACTTAATATGTGCCATAACACTCTATAATTCTAAGTAGATTATCACCATGTTTAAGATTACTATTTTCCCCCTATCTAGACAATGTCGGGAATAGTCAAATACTACTAGTTACCACGAGTATTTTCCATTGTCTACAATGTCCCAAGAGATCTAATGACTAATTTTTTAATTTAAATTTCCCCCTTTATTCATCCCATACATGTTTGACATGTCAATTATGGGAGGAAATATCAAAGAGCTATCTATAAATACAAGTCAAGACCAAGGTCATACCTATCTTTCACTAACTAGCATTCATCTTGACAAATACTATCAATCATTAATAAATCTATTTACACAACCTTGAGACATTATTTAAAAGTAATACACATACAAAACCCTTAAACGAACAACCCCAAATCCAAGTCTTAATACAAATCACAAGGTCAAAGTTGCATGTTTTCAAGTGTTGAAAGCCAAAGCATTGCATTATATTCTAGTAGAACGAGTTTGAACACACACCCATATGTGGGATAACTAAGTTAGTGTGAGCCCTATTTATAGTATTGGAATGTAGGCAATTCTTAATCACTCAACAATGAGTGGTTGAGGTTGTCTATCAATCCTTCTAAACTTCCCTTTCTGGTCAAACACGTGTCAAAAGTGAAGTTAGGGTTTCAAGGCAAAGAGAAGTGAAATCAAAATATACACACAACACCAAGGATCATAAAACACAATAAACAATATACAAATATATGTGGAAAAACAAACTTAAAAGAATAATTTATACAATACCAAGAGGTAGGGGACGTTACTAGTTGTTGAAAGTGTTTGAACTCTCACCGACAACATCCTGGTAGTTTTTTAGATCTTATTTCTTGATTTGAACAATTACACTACTCACATAAATTTATTTTAAGGGTTGTAACATAGGTAGTGAGAAATACAAATCAAACAATTAGGTAAATTCCCCCTCTCCCCTCTTTGATTGGTCATTTTTATATTTAATAATTATAATTAGTTTCTTTTTAGTGATTCAAATTTGTATGGTAAATATTTTATATCATACAATTGGAATTTATATAGTTTTATTATATATATATATATATATATATATATATATATATATATATATATATTACCTTAAATATAAAATGGTTAAAACACGTACTATACTTTAAACCTTGATTTGTTTGGCATTTCTCACCAAGGTGCCTTACAAATATAGAGGAAATGGAGGGGACCATTTCTTATTAGGGTAGATATAAGTTAGGCATAACCCAACCCCTGCATTAGTAGATGAGTTATGACCATAACTACCTGATTTCTTATATCACACCACAAATTCTCCACGCCTTAATTTCATACCCTCCAACTACCTTGATGATGATCATAGAGTCCCCTTTTACAATCAATTTATTACAATCCTTAAAATTTTATATATGCAATCCATTAAGGAGTGGCTTTGCCTCAAACTTTTTATTTGTATTCTTATCAATGTCTAAAGAGAAGGTCAAAAGAGGCTAGATAGCCTCGTTTTGGAATATGCCTCATGCAATAACAAGCTTGAGGTTTCTTGTAATCGTGCCATCAAAGTTAAATTTGATCCACCCAGTTTAGGAGGGTCCTATTAGACCAAAGCCATACTTTGACCATCCTCCTCCTTAACTCACCCTTTATTGGGGGATATTCATAAACATTTAAATATGATTGAATACCTATAAAATAGTAACTCAAATTTAATTAATTTTCCAAAATCAATGTTATAAATGAAAAAGAGAGAATTTAGAAGAGTATCTTGATTTTCAAGAGATTTGAAAATAGTTGCCAAAGTTTGACAATAGATTTTTTTTTTTAATATCAAGATAATGAGAGACTTTAAAACTTGTAAAGCACCTATTAGGACCTAAAATGTCCTAAGGACATTTCAAGTGCTTTATAACTAAAATGGGAAATCAAGTCATTAATACATGAGCATGGACATGCATGAGATTTTGTAATGACTAACAAGGTGTCCTTGATATTATAGATAATGTCAAATGCTGGTACAACATCTTCCAAATTCTTTATGGGTGTAGTTTTAGAAAGTCCATGCATATCTTAATCACAACTAAATAAAAATTTGTTTAAAATCATGTTGAAAAGATTGTATATGTAGATTGGTAACCTACTCATGAGCCCACAAAATGCATATCATGGATATTTAACCATTATTGACATTTCCAATGCATATTATTAGAAACAGGTAATGAAATAGCAAATATTAAGAACTTAAAGACACATTAATAAATAGCCATGATATAAGTTTACATATTTATTATTCAAAACTAAATTTGAAGATGAGGCCCATGCCCACATAGACCACAAATACATTAGAAAATCAGTGCCAATATACATTGATATACGAGCATGTTGCACAAAGATTCAAACATTAAAATTAAGGGTCCTAAACAAGGACATTATTTTATTTACATAACTATAATAAGATATACAATAGATTATGAAATAATATAGAAGAGATCATTATATAGTGGAAACATGTTGATAGTAACAATGACCATGACCAATTTTAATGTCAAGGTACCCAAACAAAAAATGTTTGTTGTACCAACCAACTAGATTGTATTTACTTTGCATTGGGTGCACCTTGTTTCTTTCATATGAACATGCTAGATAGATTTACAAGTATATTCATCTTTGTCTTTGTTGAGTACATGTCTATGAGTCTTGTCTTGTGTTCTACAAATGCGACACTTGGATTATCTCTTATGTTCTATAAGATTTTATGGATGTGCACCCTATTGGAAATTTTGCCTTTATGCAATCTTATCCACTCAAAGTTTTATATCTCCCCATTAGGAAGTTTTTTTTTCTAGACCCTCAAGAGAGGAAGAAAATGGTGTAGGAGGCTTGATTGGAGGATGAGCATGAAATTTTCCCAAAGCCTATTTCATAAAAGTTAGTTCAAATGGGGCCTTTAATGGATAATGGCAAACAATAAAGGAAGCTTTAAATTTATCCATAAATGGGGGTTTTATGTCGGGGGAACAAAAATATGAATGTTGTTAATGACCAAAGCCTAGGTAATATGATTAAAATTTGATATGCACTGAGAAAAATAGAGATAGAAAATAAATAAACACAATGGATTGTGCTAAGTGATACAATGATTGTGATAAAAAATATGGGAAGATGGGAACAAACTAGTAAAGGCCTATGGTGTACTTCACATGTACAATAAATGAAGAGTTGATTATTATTGATAAGACATGTGAAGATGTGATGGGGTGAAACCAAAAGTGGCCATGACTATGAAATGGTTATATGATTTTGATTCCAACACACACATAAAGGTAAGTATTGTATTTAGTAGTTTGATTTGAAAATCTTAAATGCAATATTGTGAAGATTAAAATGTATAGGATACTGACATGATTATATGACATCATTTTAAATGTCTAATGTAACCTAACAAACTGCAAGGGGTTAAGTTGTGTCATTTATTAATGAGATGGGCATCAAGTTAAATGGATAATTATGTGGCCATGATTTGGCATAATTCATTGATCATTTACCTTATTATTTGGGGATCTTATTGTAAAACTAAACAAGACACTATGTAAGACACATGGCATGATTGTAATAAGTGGATTATGTAGTAATATAAAATGCAAAAATTGGCAACTTGAGCATGGATAATGACACCAAATCCTTAGGTCCCTCTTGCTTGCTCTCATAACCCTCTCAAGCTTATTTTCACTGATTCCTAGTCATTTGTATCCTTCCAAACTTGATCCCAACTGAGCCATGACCCTCTCTTCATGACTAATCCATCCCCCCAACTCTTGTCTACTCAGGATAATAGTACCAAAGTTGGACTATAGCATTGGACCCTATGGTGTTCACTTTCTATCACTCCTATCCAATCATAATTTAAGCCTAGGTTACCATTTTTCCTTGATTCTTCTTATTCATTGTGTTGGCCTAGTCTAGTTTCGTCTAACCCATGACCAATAGATCCATATAAAAGCTCATTCAAAGATCATTTGGAAAGGGTTGGAAAATATCACTAAAGCAAGAAAGAATACAAGCAAGACCACTCAATTAATCTTTCCTATTCTCTACACACAACCAACCTATACACTTTCAAGCCAATTCAAGACCTTACACCAGTCCCTAGTCATCTCAAGCATACCTAGTTTTAACATTTCTTGCATTTCATTCACTATTGCACCAAGTACTCTTAAAAGGAGAAATACATATGGATTTATCCCTCTTTGGAGTATTGGTATGTAGGCAGCATGCCCACACATGGGGTGTGAAGCATGTCTAGTGCATCTTACACACACTAACCCCTTTTTCCTATTTGCCAAAGTTTCATTTAATTACATATAAGATACAAGTACATAAAGAATCAACTCTATGGTAACCTTTGTTGAGAATGAGCCTCTAAAATTTAGTACACAGGCTCACACTAACTAGGCGAACAAAACCCAAAAAGCTTAAATCCTCAAGACAATAGCGTTGAAGGACTATAACACCGTAATCAAGGGTGTCTAGTTCCAGTGCTCCTATCCAATCAAGAAACAAAGTTCAGGATTCTATTTATGATAGTGTCCCAAGCCTGCACATAAATTTCTAGACCCTATCTCAATTGTATCAATATATAATAAGATAAGTTTAATTTTCTCTCTCACTACTATTTTTAGAAAAGGTCAAATTGTAATTAAATTTCATAAATTAGTAGCTTTAATTTAGAATATTATTTAATAATTTTCTCCTACTCAAACCCTTTTATTATTTAGGAATCAAACACTAA
This sequence comes from Torreya grandis, assembly GCA_037957365.1. Classification (NCBI taxonomy): domain Eukaryota; kingdom Viridiplantae; phylum Streptophyta; class Pinopsida; order Cupressales; family Taxaceae; genus Torreya; species Torreya grandis. The sequence continues at coordinate 3,218,308 of JARHVA010001270.1, forward strand.
TTTACCCAAAAATAATAAATCATTTGGTGAACTTGACTTACTTTGAATTATGCATAAAAACCCTAGAAACCCTAGGGTAAAATTCCTAGTAATTTTTCCAATAAATTTCTGAACTTTCACTTGAATATTTTAATCAGAAATTCATTTCAAATTTTAAAATCTAGTAGTAAATTTTAAAATAATTTCTTTTTCAAACCCTAGCTGCATCAACTAGGCCCCAATAAATTTTCAACATTATTCCAATAATTTCTTGATTTTTTATTTGCATATATAAATCAAAAATTTGATTCAAATTCAATAGTAATTTCAAAAATAATTCTATTTCAAACCCTAGTTGCATCAATTAGGTCCCAATATTTTTCCAGTAATTTTCCAATCATTTTTTAAATTTTTACTAGCATATTTAAATCAGAAAATCCATTCAAAATTCAATAGTAATTTCAAAAAAAAAAAAAATCTCCGAACCCTAGTTACAAAAACTGGGTCCTATTTAATCAAAAATTTTCCACTAATGTTTTGAATTTTTAGTTGCATATTAAACTTAGAAAATAATTTCAAATTTCAAAAATTTATAGTATTTTGTAAAAAAAATATTATTGTAAAAACCCTAATTGGCCATACTAGGTCCCATTACTTCTTGAGGTATCAATTACATGTTTGTGAGCTTTGTATCCTTTTTAAACACATTCCAGTTCCCTATTTAGATTATATCTATTTACTATTTTCTACTATTATCTTATTTTTGTTCCTTATGCCACCTAATTTCCTTGCATCTCTTCTTTCGAGGTGAAGTGTAAGACTTAGTGGCAATCCTCCTGAATTCACTCAAATTACTTTAACTCGACTATATACTATGGATAAAAAACTAGTTCAAACTCTATCTATAGATTTTACACATCCAAATTACAATAATTTCAATGAGAATGATTCAAATAATGAGCAACATGAGCATACCAATGATGATGTATACACTGATGTTCATGCTCCACCACATTGGACTATTGATCCACTTCCACCCATGATTGATAATGAAGTTGTACTCAACAAAGATTTGATCCTCCAAATTTTTTGAGAAAGACTCTTAGACCAACCCTGAGATCATACTCTTATCTTGTAATCTATCATGGAAGTTAAAAAGGCTAAGCAAGTTGAATCTCTTCAAACCATAGAATACCCAGTTACAAATGACACTTCAAGGGTAACTATGTCTCAACATACCCTTATAGTAACCCAACCTACCTCTATGCCACTAGTGACATCTAGTACATCCCTATCTCTTGATGTGGTAGCCTTTATGCAAGAGATAAGATCTCTTCAATCCAAGGTGATACATCTTGAACAAGGTGCCACTAGAACTACACAAAATTTGGATTCTTTTGCTCTTCTACATATACCATTGACATGTCACATCACCTCTACACCCTTGCCACAAGGTTTACTTCAACCCAAGCTTACTCTATATGATGGTAAGGGTGATCCAGAGACACATTTGAGATCTTTTCACACAACATACTTGGATTATGTACCAAATGACTGGCTACTTACCAAGCTATTTCCACAGAGTCTAAAAGGTTATGCTTTACAATGGTTCTATAGTCTATTGAATTAGTTGGTCAATGGATTCAATCCTTTAACTGATATGTTCCTAACACACTTTAGTATCAACATTGGTGATAAGGTTTCATATGCTCAGATTGCTCAACAAAAATAATGACCAAATGAGCATCTCACAGACTATGTTTTTCGGTATAAGACCATCTTGGCTACGATGACTAGCCCCATGGTAGATCAAGAGTTACAAGAACTCTTTAAACAAAGTCTTCTACCAACACTACATGAATCAATTATGTTCAAAATATTCTCTTCCTACACTAAATTATGTTACACATTAAATGAAAGAGAAGTCAAACTAATTTCAATGGGCAAACTAAAGTATACTAATACATTAGACACAAAGTAACAAAAAAATCCCATACAAGTTCAAGTTTAATGATACTAAAGGGAAAAATCAACCTACAGTCAATGCGGATTTAAAGCCTCCTCAGTGAATAGTTTTATCATCACCCCCTCGATGTACTTTTATAAATCTCCTAGTTCCTCCAACCAGGGTTTTATAGTAGCTTTTAGATTGTAATATCATATCTCTCTCTCTTATTTAGGAAGTTGATCTAATAAAGACTCTTCCAAAGGGATATGATCAACATGCATTTTGTGACTACCATAGGGCACCAAGCCACATGACAAATAGATGCATCAATTTGAAGCACAAGATACAAGACCTAATAGATTCAAATGTTATTGATCTTGGCACTTCAATTGAGCCTCCACTGATAAAATAAACACAAGATAAAGCATTGAAAATATTCTGAGATCCATTTACACAACATTTAAAATAGGATATAAGGGACACATCAAGGGTTTACCATGCATATCATGCACATCCACCACTAGATACATATAGGGCACTTTTAGTTGAGTTACATCCTTTGAGCGACATGATCAGTGTATACAATTCCAGAGTTTCAACTAGACCTTCTATCTCCTTCTCAAAGTAGGAGATCGTCAAAGATGATTTAGATTATCAAGCACTCTTTATCAGGGCTCACATTCATAATCAACCTATTCACAATGTGTTTATTGACAATGGTTCTAGTCTCATAATGTGTACCATGACACTACTACAACACTTGGGTTATTCAGAGTAGGATATAACTCTAACAAACATAATTATTGGTGGTTTTAGTGGGCATATACAGAGCTCCTTAGGTGAGATAGTACTTCCTTTAAAGGTTGGTCCTACACATGTGGCCACACCATTCACTATAGTTCTCAGTGCAGGTGTTTTTGATATGTTACTTGGTCAACCATGGATTCAAAAACTTCAAACAATACCTTCTACAGTTCACAGATGCATGAAATTCATTCATGCTAATTAGGTTATTATAGTCAGTGGAGTTCCATATGAGTTACCACTCCCCACTTCAGATCTATTATCTACTTTGCAGTTACTAGTTGCAGTTGCACCACCAATTTTAGTTTTACCACCAATTTTAGTATCTCCTCTAGTTTCAATTCCTCTCCCACTTTTGATTCAGACATAGTTGAGGCATCCACTACCAGTATAGACGGTTCATACACCTACATAACTTCAATATTCTAGACAACTTCCATCTACAATATTCACACCCATGGTAATCTCATTGAGATCTCATGCATCTACACATATAACACATGTTCAAAGAGCTTCTCATACTTCCAGATGGGTCCCTAAGATCCCTACAATTGCATCTACTTCTCAAAGTTATAGAGGGACCCCACAATCTATTTCTACTTCAAATATTTTAGAGCATTTACAACATATACATCTTTTAGAGCCATAACCCCAACATTTCCATTGTGCTTCATAATCACGCATACTTCCACTCCTTGATATAGGACACCATGATAGGAAGTCTTGCATGAGACTCATTGGTTAGTATTATTTCACCTCAACAATGTCTGTACATAGTTTATTATGCTTGATTGTACATAGCTCAAATATTTCAAAATACAAAAACAATACACCATGATAAAATATAAAAACAATATAACATTTTAAAAATTTAAAAACATTCAAATATGTCAAAATGACAAAAATATTTTGATTGTATACATCATCCATGCTTTACACTGCTACTACTATGCTAGGACTTACATTTGTTATTTCATGCTATTGTATGTCAATTTATCTACATTACCATGCTTCACTTGATGTTTTTTGAGTGTGTGTAGTGACATCCAACTACTTGATTACTTCACTCTACCCATTGAGGGGGTATCCTACTTCTACATTCGAGACACACATTGATAGACATACCCACTAGGGGCATCTGCTACATGACTACACCATCCAAATTATGTCATTCCTACACTACACACTCTGGTTATCATATTGACGTATATTATTTACTAGCTCACATAGATTACTTGATCAACATTTCAATAGTATCTAACACTTATGTATATCTTGGCATATACCTAATCTTATACTAGTCATGTCTTGCATACATTTATCTCTTATTTTGATTAGTTAGATATGATCGTACTTCTATCCTTCACATGTTTTATTTTCTTGCTTAACATAACTTGATGTGCTTGCATTTCTAGTTCCTACTTGTCTCTTATATGTGCCTTGGGACATTTGCCAATGTCCTTCACTTCCATTCATGTGTGTGCCTAAGGACATTTACCAATGTTCTTTACTTGTACAATTCTATGTGCTTGTGGCCCTTATGCCAACATTTTTTGCTCTACTTATATGTGTATGTGGCATTTGAATATGCCTTATGTACTTGCTTTCTAGTTTGAGTGACATGTACCCATGTCCTTTATTTGCTTGGCCCTTTAGCCACTCTTGTATTCTTCTTGTTTCTTTCTTTATGTGCTTGTTGCTTGATTGCTTCTCAATTATTGTAATGTCGTGATCCACATCATGCATTTTTCTTGTTTACTCAAATACCATGATGGACATCATGTTCCATCCCTCATTGACCAAACTAACAACTAAAATTTCTAACTTTAAATTTCAATTCAATACACTACACATGCTATTACATTGTTATATATGTCTAGTCATACCCCTGTTGATCTAACAATCTCTCAATTTAAATCATGATATATCTTGAGATATCTTGTTGATTTTCATTGCTATATCATTTGTATTTCTAGTATAGCACATTTGTAGGTTTTATTTTTCTGAGGGTAGTCATTGTAGGGTACCTATTCTTACGCTTAGAAGAGGGGGCAACAAACAAGGATTTTTTCTATAAAGATCATAGCTCTTATTAGTCAAAATATCTAGTTTTAGAAGAACCAAAAAAATAACCAATCATCAAACCACTTAGAATAGACCAGGTATATAGTCAAAATTCTAGAATAGTGATCAGTTTTAGCTCAGGATAATAGAACAGATGCTAGACTACTACATCAATGGTGCTACTATCCATTTCTAGTGCTCCTATCCAAATAGTAGAAAAACCAATTTTTTTAGAAATAGACAGAAAGGTAAGATCAATTATAGTTTTGTCAGCTACAGTTTAGATCAGAATCAATAGTTTCAATCCAATTTTGCATAGAGAATCTAGATATAGGTGGCATCATGCATGGCATGATGTCTCTCACATCTATTTTTAGATACGATAGTTGGTATAACTTCGAAATCAGAATCCATGTTTCAAACACCAATGATTGGGGGTAGATTGCACACCACTTTTACTTCTTTTATTTTCAAGTTTAACATTACCCAATCATTCTCAATAGTTACATGCTTTACTCCATATATAGGTGGCTAACATCATTTCAAAGTGGCTTTCATACAAGCCTAACCTCCACATTCTCAATTTCTCGAGTGGCTTCCACATAAACCAAATTTTTAGTTTTGGAATGGCTTTCATATAAGCCTAATCACCATCTTTTTTGAGTTGGCCAACATTAGCCTAGATTCAAGTACACATTCAACTATCCATGCCACATTGTCAAATTACTAGAGCATTCATGGGCTTCAAGATCCATCTCATGTGACATAGTTCTTCATATCGGTATCAATTTATAGCTTCATTTCATGGGGAAATGATAGAGCCAAAGTGCCAACCTTTATATTCTCGTGCCACCTATTCAGAGGGATTGGACACATAGTCCAAACATTAATCAACACATGTATGACCACCTGACTTCACTTAGTGGGAAATGATGGTGCCAAAGTGCTAGCCTTTGTATTCTTAAGCCACATATTTAGAGGGATTGGACACATAGTCCAAACACTGATCAACACATGTATGACCACGTAGCTTCACTTAGTGGGCAACAATGGAGCCAAAGGGCTAGCCTTTGCAATCTTGAGCCACTTTCTATGGAATTGAGCACTCAAATCCATTTGTAATATAACTTTTGGTATAAAATCATTCAACACATACCCAACACACTTAGCCTTACTCAACATCACAATAGGTTTTGTATTAGTTCACGTACTCAATGAGGTGTATTAGTTCCTTTTTATTCCTCTCTCTTACCTAACTTTTTATGTTCTTATTTTATATTACATATAATAAGAACTGATCTACTCTTTGTTTTCATTTCATAGATTCACACTTGCACAATGTTCTCTCTATACACTATCCAACATTACTCAGCATCACATAGCTTCGTGAGATTCACCTTTGTAGGTAAGTTCAGGTACGCTTTTTATTTTCCCTTTATTCTAGTATTTCACTTTGTTGCATCACTAGAATAAAGTGGGGGAAAATGTCTTCATATAAAATGCAAAAATTGGAAACTTGAGCATGGTTAAGACACCCAATCCTTAGGTCCCTCTTTCTTGCTCTCATAACCATCTTAGGCTTGTTTTAACTGATTCTCAATCATCTGTAGCCTTCCAGACTTGATCCCAACTGAGCCAAGACCCTCTCTTTATGACTAATCCATCCCCCTAGGTCCTGTCTGCTCAGGATAATAATGCCAAAGTTGGACTATAGCACTAGACCTTAGGGTGTCCCCTTTTTAGAGCTCTTGTGTAATCACAATTTGAGCCTAGATTACCATTTTTCATAAATCCTCTTATTCATTGTATCGGCCTAGTCTGATTTCATCTAACCCATGATCAAAAGATCTATATAAAATCCCATTCAAAGATCATTTGGAAAGGGTTGGCAAATATCACTCAAGCAAGCAATAATACAAGCAATGCCACTCAAAGAATCTTCCATATTCTCTACATACAACCAATCTATACACTTTCAAACCAATTTGAGACCTTATACTAGTCCCTCGTCATCTCAAGCATAATCAATTTTAGCATTTCTTGCATTTCATTCACTATTGCACCAAGCACTCTTAAATCTAGAACTACATATGGTTTGAACCCTCCTTAGAGTATTGGTATGTAGGTAGCATGTCCACACATGGGGTATGAAACACATCCAATGCATCTTACACACACTAGCCCCTTTACCTATTTGCCAAAGTTTCATTCAATTGTATAAGAGATACAAGTACATAAATAATCAACTATATAAGGATCTTTGTTGATACTGAGGCTCTAAAATTTGGTACACATGCTCACATTGACCAGGCAAATAAAACCCAAAAAGATTAAATCCTTAGGATAATAGTGCTAGAGAAGGACTATAATAGTGAAGCCCAGGGTGACTAGTTCCAATGCTCCTATCCAATCAAGAAATGAAGTTCAGGATTCTATTTGTGATAGTGTCCCATGCCTACACACAAATTTATAGACCCTGTCTCAGTCGGATCAACACAAAATAAGACAAGTTTAATTTTCTCTCTCTCACTACTATTTTTAGAAAAGGTCAAATTACAATTAAATTTCATAAATCAGTAGCTTTAATTTGGAATATTATTTACTAATTTTCTCCTACTCAGACCCTTTTATTATTTAGAAATTAAACACTAATTTCCCCAAAAATAATCAATCAGATTCAATAAGATGAACCTCATCATTTATTGTCATAATAGAGATAATTCAAGGATGGGAATAAATAGTGACAATAAATTGAGGGTCATAGATCATTGTTTAGTGAATCATAACCGTTAGTTATTATGGAGGATGTTAGGATCTTTGAATCCCATATTGGTTTTCTTTAACAAAGATCGTCAATATAGTTTGTTTCAAATTGAGTTATAGATTGAGGTGAGAGATATAATTACTTCATTAAGTGTTATATAACATATTGTTATTATGACTGTCATCTTGTCACATATTGACATAGCACATGACAGGGATTGCATAAGATCTTTTGGTATATCACACCAAGAATTGTTGATCTTGATTGTTAGTTGAAATAATGAATATTTGGATATATAGGATCTATTTTAAGTGTGTCATTGTATGGACTATTGATTTGGAAGGGTGTAATCATCATCATTGGATGAAATGACAAAGGTTGTGATGTGACTAAAAATTATGTAATATGCATTACAACACCAGCTATTGATATGAAATGGATTTATCTTGATTGTTGAACATAAGGATTAACTATGAGATGTACTCATACCTCTTTCATGCATCATAGCATGAACTCTTGACCTTCTATAGAATGATAAAGTGGATTCTATATTTTAACCAAGTAGTAGGTGGTGTAGTTAAATAAGGACCATTGGTGTGGTTCAATAAGGGACATTGATCTATTAAAGAAAAATCATGATCGTTAGTTATTACAACATAAAATAGTATGTCATCGATCCTACATGACTTAATCTGGGTCATCTGTAGGAGGAATAAAAGCAAGTAATGACAATTCATTATAAGGTTATGATGCAACATTGACCCTCATATTTTATGAGATTGATTTTGACCATCAATTGAGAACTAGTAGATAAAGATAATAGTGGTGATCCTATATGCACATTAACTCCCACCATCATAAATTCAAAGTTGGATCTCACCTATCCATTGGAGAAAAAAAGGAGATGGATAAGATCTTTGGTCAAATAAGTGGTGTAACTTTTGTTGTGGATCTTCAAGATCAAAGATCAACTATTGATTTGCCTAATCAACTAGGTGGGAATACTTTACAATGTGCCATTAACTTGAGGGCATGATGGTGTGCCCCAGGGTACTAGCTGACGAGGATAAACTTGATGGCCAACATAGTTTTAAAAATTTGAAATGATATTATCATACAATACACATAGGCTTATTGAGAGGGTAAATTTTTTCTACACATATCTTCTTATTTTTTGCATTATAAAGGTGTTTCAAAAAATTATGTAATCTTATAGGATATATGCAACATTGTTTCAAATATAGAGTCCTATTCATGACCAAGTTCTAGCATTCATATTTATTCATGAATGAAATAATTATGCATGCTTAATTTAAGTGACTAGGCTCAATATGATGTATTCATGTTGAAATCCCCCTTTGAAAAATAACTATGATGCAAACTTTTCAATGGGATTGGGACATAAGGACCCATTTTTATTATAATGACTCCATGCCCATGTATTGGTTTATGAAGAGGCGAGTTTTTTGTGGTTGTTTATTGAACAAGCATATATGATCTTATGTGTTACATAATGATGTTGTGTTTTCAACATGAAATGTTGGCTTTCAGTTGATATGAAGAATGGGATGTATGTGGTATTTGAATCACATGATTATTGTTTGATCTATCACTTGCCACATATAAAGTGACTCTCCCACTACACATGGATACTTTGTATACATTTTTATTCAACACCAAATGTCACCAAATGTTTCTCTGTGAAATTTAAAACACTTTTTTTGGAAGTATGCAAAAGGGGATCCTTTCCTTTTGTCCTATGCAAACTATATAGTGGCTTTCTATATGTTGATGAAGCATGACTCCATCATAAACATTTTAGCCTTGGTTGGATTATTTGATCTTTGTATTGTGTTTGTAATATGTCATGTCTTTTATTTAATAGTTGTAATTAGTCCCTTAATGATGGGTTACATCTATCAAGACTCAATGGAAGGTCACTGAGAGTGAATGATTTCCACATGAACATTTATATGTGTAAATTGATGTTCTAAGTTCTTGGTTGAGCCATATGAGCTTGAAATTGGTCATGGATTTATGGTTTTATTTGTTGGAAAATTGGAATGAATTTGTTAAAAACCCTTGTACCACATCTTTTCCTATGGAGTTCAGATTGTTTTTAGTTACAACTAGATGTGGAATTTTCTTTTATTTTATTGCAATCAATGGATCTAATATGAAATCGAAGCATTCAATATATATCATATTTGTTTACTATCATTATGGATGTTAGTGTGGGATTTTAAAAATCATACACAAGTGTTTGAAGATTGGTTTCATCTTGATATAGTATTTCAATCATTTTATTTTCCTAGTGGATAGAGCTTTAACCAACAGTGATTAAAGCAAACACATTTAATTAAATATTAATGCAGGAACATCCATGGTAGACAAACTATCTTACATCACCCAAAATAGAGTGATGTGTTTATGTGTTTCATTTTTTTATTTATAATTTCGACATGGAGTCGTCATTTGGGAGTTGAATGTTTGAAGTCTTTACTTTCTTTTGATTTTTGCACTAATGGATATAGCGGGTTGATGTAATCAATTTTTATTACAAACACTTAATGTAAAAAGTTATTTTAACATCTTAAAACTTTTGATTGAGAAATCTTGATTAAGTCTTGGGTAATTCCAATGTTAATCAGGCCTGAAAGCATGATTTGGTCTATGAGATTTCCTTTTAATCAGGTTCAAAAGCCCAATTTGGTATATGAGTTTTAAATTAATGTTCTATTTGGCCATTGATTGACAACCTGAGGGAGTCATAGGAAGACTTGGTGATGGTTTTCAATGTTAGTTGGGGCCCAAATCCTAATTATTTTGGTGAAATACATTGTTGTTACTAGTGCTTATAAGAGTTCAAAGCCAAACAAGGTCTTGGAAGTTGAAGATCATGCTTGAAGTGCTGGTTAGAACCTAAGACTCAACTAGGTCTGTGAAAATTTTAAAGTGCTCAGACTATTCTAAAAGCCTAATAAGGTATATCCGAGAAGCTAAAACATCTAAGAAGCTCGATAGGGTCTTCAAGAAGTAGTTTAAAAAGATTTTTTATTCTATATGAAGTTCATGAACTCGACAAGGTATTCCATGGAAACTATAATATAAAGAGTCTTATAGTATGGGAAGGGTCATCCTATTCCTCATTTATAAGATGAAAATGACATTAGAATAGGAAGTTTATGTGGGAGATGGTGGCTATTATCTGAAAACACATAAATATGTAGAAGACTAGTTATTGATAGATTGTGATGATTTTAATTCTCCCCCATGTCAGTTGTGTTTTTGAACATTGTAATGTTTTCAAATAAATAAAGAGAATGTGTTTTTGTGTTGAATATATGAAAGTGTCAATCTGATTTCATCCTTAGTATGTGTTTGTTTTATGCCCAAACTAAGCATCACAAAATTATATGTTATCCTTAAGTGGATACCCTATTTGTGCCTACACCAATTGGTATCAGAGCAAGCCCTTTTCCTTTAATGGGAGAGTGTGTGGGAGAGAAGACTCTAGCTAAGTCAATTGTTAAGAAATGAAAAAAAAAATTGCATTATGAGAAGTGATGGCACACAGAGGTAAAATTTTTAGGATAAGGGCAAGATCAATAGGATCTCAAATTGTAAACTTGGTGGAAATGATGAGAGGAATGCAATCAAGGTTGGATGTAATGGAACTAATCCAAATAAGATGAGCTCATGATGGAGATTTGAGTGAGGATGGAATATAAATAGCTTGATATCTCTAAGTGGAAGACTTGTAAAATGAAGAGAATATTTCTCAGAGCCATGGTAGGGCTTAGAAACAAACTAAATCTAAAGACACATTTCTAAAAAAGGAGTTTGAATCCTAAAGAGCTTGTGGATTGGATAACAAAAATGAATAAACATTTTGAATATGAATCTATGGATGAATACAAGAAGGTGAAGTTTTATTGAATAAAGATGATGAAACATGCCTATTTATGGTGTGAACATGTGCAATCTAAGAGACAAAATAAAGGTAAGGAGAATATAAAATCTCTGGATAGGATGGTGACAAAGTCGAAGGCCAAATTCTCAACTTCTGATTCTCTAATGAGCCTGTTCATAAATTTGCAAAATTTTAGACAAAAGGAGATTAACATCAAAGACTACACTGAGTACTTTTATTGAGTCACTATAATAGTTAGACATACAAAGAATGAGCAGGATGAAGTTTTAAGGCATGTAAATGGATTGTGTTTTGTCATACAAGATGAAATCAATTTGTTGAACTTGAAAACTATGGAAGAAGCCTATTAATGTGCATTAAAGGTAGAAGATATTTTTTTGAGAAAATAACAAGTGAACTCTAGAGGTAGAAGAAGGTCTTTGAGAGGATGAGGGAAAAATAATAATGGAAGAGGACAAAAAAACTATGGTGTAGAGGCATACATTTCCCAAAAAAAAAATTTGGTACAAGAGGATGTTACTCTTCTTGAGGGAGAGGATCCTTTGGAAGAGGTAGAGGTGGATAATTTTGAGGTAAATGTTTTAGATGCAATATGTATGCTAGACATAAACAACATGAGTGTTTATAAAACCCTCAAAATAATAATAAGAGATTTGAAGGAACTTACCATATAGCCTTTAGGGATGAAGAGAATGTTGGGTATCCAATACATATAGAAGATCCAGAACAAGAAGAGGCTCTATTTATGAATAAAGTGCTATTGAAACTAGCCAAGGAGGTGAATGAACCAACACAAAGAAATAGTTTATTTTAGACTATTTAAAAATCTAGAGGTAAGTGATATAGAATTGTGATTGATAGGGGTAACATGAATAATTTGGTTTCCCAAGAGATGGTATAAAATCTTGGGTAAAAATGTTGGTACATCCTACACCATACAAGGTTTCATAGTTGCTTAAAGTGCATAAAGTGTCAGTGAATGAGAAATGTATGGTGAGTTTCTAGATTAGTTCATACAATGATGAAGTTCTATGTGATATTATGCACATGGACATGTGTCATGTGTTGTTGGAAAGGTCAAGGCAATTCTATAGGAGATCCATGCATGATGAAAGAACAAACACATACACCATAAATAAGGATAGAAAGAGATTCACATTAAGTCCATTAAAGGATAGAGGTGATGAGGTGGACATCAATTCTAAAATGATGTCAGTATCCAGTAAAGAGTTTTTGAAGATGGCCAAGGAGGAAGAGACATGATTTGCTTTAGTTTAAAAACCTATACATGTTGTGACAACCACTAAGGTAAGTGATCTTTCTATGGAAATCCAAAAAACATTGAAATATTAAATTGATATTGTGTCAAGTGAGTTTTTGAAGGAACTACCACCTGTAAGGAGCATTAGTCATCAGATCTAGTGTTATGAAGAAGTTTACCTAATAAATCAACCTATAGGTTAACTCTAATGGAGAATGAAGAGATAAAAAAACATGTGTAAGAAATGGAGGAAGGGTTTAATCTAAAATGATCCCATGTGTAGTTATAGTTGTGTTAGCACCCAAGAATTATGGATAATGGAGAATGCGTATAGATTCATGTGCAATCAAAAGATCACCATTAAGTACATGTTTCCATTTCCAAGATTGCATGACTTAATGGATTTTTTGAGTGGAGTTAGGAAGTTCACTAAGATAGATTTTAAATAGGGTTTATAACTGAATCTACATAAGAGAAGGCGATTAATGTAAAACTACATTCAAGATGAATGACAAGTTGTATGAGTGGCTAATCATGCCATTTAGTTTGTCAAAGTCCTTAAGTACATTCATGAGACTCATGAATGAAGTGTTGAATCCTTTCATAAATAATTTTGTGATGGTTTATATGGATGGCATTCTGATTTTTAGTGATTCTAAAGAGGAGCATTTGAATCATTTTAAGTTGGTTTTAGATAAGTTGAAATAAGAGAGGTTATTAGTGAACTTGAATAACTATAGATTCATGCAAGAGGAATTGATATATTTTGGATTTTTAATATCAAAGGATGGATTGAAGATGGACCCCAAGATGGTGAGTATAATTTTAGATTAGCCTTCACCAAAGAGTATGTTTGAATCTAGAAGTTTCCATTGGTTGAAAAGTTTCTATAGGAAGTTCATCCAAAACTTCAGTGGTATATATGCACCCATTATGAAGACTATGAAGGGGGATAAAAATAAATTTCAATATACTATTAGTAGAGAGAGTAGCTTTCAATTTTTAAAAATAAAAGTGACAAACTAACTAGTGTTAGCCTTACCGGATTTTGGAGAATTATTTCATGTTGACATAATAATAATGTTAAGACAACAAGGTAATCCCATTACCTATTTTAGTGAGAGTTGAATGATGCAAAGAAGAATTATTCAGTCCATGACCAATATTTATATGCAATGGTACAAACTCTAAAGAAGTGGCGACACAACTTGTTGCCAAAATATTTCATTTTATACACAAACAATCATGTTTTGTAATTCATAAACAACCAAGGTAATTTCAATCAAAGACACATGAAATGGGTGGAATTTATTTAAAGTTATTATTTTGTTTTTAAACATAGAAGTGGGAAGTCTAATAGGGTTGTGGATGCCTTGACTAGGTGAACTCTTGTTCTGAATGAACTCAAAGTATAGGTCATGGGTTGTATTCAATGAATGAGTTATATGATTAGGAATTGGATTTAGAGATGCATGGACAACATGCATGAGTCCATAAAATATAGAGAAAACTCTATGGTTGGATTATATGATACAAGATGGATTATTTTTCAAGGGAAGTTATTCTTATGGTTCCATGAGATAGAATCTATTGAAATAAAAACATAAATGAGGTCTAGTTGGTCATTTGGGTATGGTAAGACTCTAGTGAAATTGAGTGATAAATAATATTGGCCTCAAATGAGTAATAATGTGAATAAGTTTGTGTAGAAGTGTAAAGTTTTCCAACATGCTAAAGGCAAAAGTCAGAATGATGGTTTGTATTAGCCATTACCCATTCTAGATAGACTGGATGCATTGAGTATGGACTTTGTTCTTGGATTTCCATAGACGTAGCGAGGTAATGATTCCATATTTGTTGTTTTTGATAAAATTTATAAGATGGATCACTTTTTAGCATGTAGTAAGACTGATGATGCCACACATATTGAAAATATGTTATTTCAATAAATTATTAAATGACATGGGTTGCCAAGAAGTATTTTATCAGATAAAGTCACAAAGTTTTTGTGATACTTTTAGAGGACATTTTGGAATAAATTGGGCACAAGATTAAACTTTATTTTATCCTATCACCTTCAAATAAATGGATAGACAAAGTTTGTGAATCAGAGGCTTGATAATCAATTTAGATGTTTAGTTGGTGACAATCTTACACAATGGGATTTGATGTTTGCATAAGTTGAGTTTACTTATAATTATTATGTTAACTGAAGTATGGTTTTGCATCCTTTTTGAATAATGTATGTAAGCAACCCTAGAGGTGTATGTGAGTTGAGGAGTACAATTGACATGAATAGGATAAGTGTGGAAGGTGACGACTAAGCTCAAGCTATGCAAAATGTGCATCATGAAGTCAAGAGAATACTTGAAGAGAGTGATATAAAATATAATTAACATGCTGACATGCAAATGATAGAATAGAATTTTGAATTTGGGGACTTTGTTTTGGTACATTTGCACAAGGCAAGGTTTCTAAAAGGTGAGTTCATAAAAATCAAGTGGAAGAAGATTGGGCCTTGAAATATTTTGAGGAAGTTATCATCTAATTATTATGAGATTGATTATCTAGATAGAGTAGGTATTTCATCTATATTTAATGTAGCATATTTTTACCCATATGTTGGGGGACAAAAAAGTGACATCATGGATTTTTAAGTCAGTGATTGGATAATATATTTTATGCAAGTATCCAAAGAGGAGATGGAATACATTCTAGACATTCGAGTTGGTAGGAAGACAAGAGGCAACTAGTACTATGAATACTTGATCAAGTGGAAGAATATAATAGTTGAAGATGTGAATTAGATGAATGCATCTGAAGTCGCAAAACTTTGTAAAAATATAGAGCATCTCATAATATATTTATAAGTAGGAGCTCGTGGTCCTTTTTATTACCATGGGTGTCTAATGTAGGAGTATCCATGGCATAAATTTTATTTTGCATCACCCAAAGATAGAGTAGTGTGTTTATGTGTTTTCATTATTTGTTTATTTATCGATTTGACATGGAGTGGTTGTTTCAAAGTTAAATTTTTGAAGTCTTTATTTTATTCTAATTTTTACACTAATAGATAGACCAAGTTGATGTGATCAATTTTGATTACAAACACTTAGCATAATTTTTTTTATTAATTTCTTAAAAATTGAATGAAGAAAACTCGATTAGGTCTTAGGGGTGTTCCACTGCTAATCGGGCCTAAAACCCTAATTTGGATTATAGGATTTCCTTCAACATTCATAGTGATAATCGGGAATGAAATCCTAATTTGGTCTATGGGATTTAGTTCAACATTCATATTTATAATTGGGTCCTAAACCCTAATTTGGTATGTGGGTTTTCCATTGGTATTTTGAGTGGCCATTAGGCCTAAAAGCTTGATGGGTTCATAGGAAGACTTGGTGGTGGTTTATAATGTTAGTTAGAGCCTGAAGCCTAATTAGTTTGATGATGACTTTGTTATTTCCCATATTGTTAATTTTAGTTTAAAGCCCACCAAGGTCTTGGAAGGTGAGGAACATGCTTGCAATGCTAGTTGGAGATTGAAGCTCAACTAGGTTTAAGAAAAATTTGAAGTACCCAAACTATTTTAAAATATTGATAGGTCTATTTGAGAATCTGAAACGCCCGAGAATCCTGACAAGGTCTTCAAGAGTTAGTTTAAAATAATTTTTTGATTTTTAAGAAATTTTACGAACTTGACAAGGCCGTCCAAGGAAGCTAGAATGTCAAAAGTCTTAGAGTATGTGAAGGGTCAACCCATTCCCTCCTTTGTAAGAGGAAAGTGGCTTTTGAACAGGGGGTTTATTTATGGGAGATGATATATATTATATAAAAATGTAAAAATTTGTAGAAGAACCAGTTGTTGTTGGATTATGATGTTTTTGATTTTCCTCCATGTCAATTTTATTTTCAAACACTGTAATTTTTTCCAATAAATGAAGATAATGTGTTCTTGTGTTAAAAATATGAAAGTGTTAATATGAGTTGGTCCTTGGTGTGTGTGTGCCCAAACTAAACATCACATAATTAGAGGTTATTTTTAAATGGATACCATGTCTATTCTTGCACCAAATATCTTTCCTTTTTAGCTATGCTGAGAATTATGAAGTTTACATTTTGAGATATTATGCATAGATTATTTGTGTTTTAAAGGAAATTTGCATTATATTTGACAAATCATGTGTGGGTTCCTCTTATTTATGCAGTACATGGTGTATAATTCATATATTTACCATTAATTTTGTGTATGTGCATTGATCCAAGCAAGGAGTATGTTAAATGTATATATATTTCATCTCCTTTGTGTAAATCTAGGTTGTTTATTATGAATTATTAGCTAAATTTTCCATTATAGACACCTAATTTTTGTACAAGTCTTGCCGCTACAATGTTTTTAATGTTTATATATGCATATGGGTCATCATCTTGATTTAGGGGTTGATTTGCACTTGTATTTATGTATTTTACTCTCTATGCAATCTCATGGTCCTCTTTTCCTCTATTTGACATTTTTTCAAATTGGTTTTGTGCCTATGGGCTTGTTTTATCTGTCCTCTGTCTCTCCTTGTTCATATTTTTTTCCTTGGTAGACTTGTCATTGCTACAAGTTTGACTTGGGCATACTCATACATCATATGAGTCAACCTTTTTACTTTTGTGGACCCTTCTACTCATATTTTTGATGTTTGGATCCATTTGTTGGTCTTTTTCATTTTTATTTGGTCAAAATTTTGATGCCATTTTATCCTTAATTCAAATCATGAGATGCCTATATATAAAAATGGTCTATGATCATTCTAAGATCAAGTATCACATTGAATATCATAATATTAAATCTCATTTCAAGGTTAGGCACACCTAAGAAGGATTTATCTCTACTCAAATTACTTGCATCATCGAGTCATTGTATCTTATACCAAAAGAAGGCCTAAGTGAAATAAAGTTGCATCTCCACCTAGAGAGATGAGGTTGAAGCCTCACCTTAAAAACCTAATTTATACATTATGTGAAGTAGAGGGGATATTATTTTGGAACATAGTATATGTAGCATATGACCCCACTTTGGTGGCTGCCTGACCCAACTAATTATATCTTATCTCTTTTGTATTGACATCCCATTGTGCCAAGCTAGGTTAGGAATGAAAATAAAAAATTATACAATTATTCCAAGTGAAATAGGAAGGTTAGAATATGTGAAGATAAAATATTAGATAATGAAGTGGTCCTAAAGAGCACAAACCTAGAAAATTAGTGCAATCCAAACTTAGTGTTCCAAAACACCCTCAACGTGCAAATATACCTAGTAATGGCAAAATTGGTGGTCATTTTAGTAGGAAATGAGTTTGCTAAGGAGATATAGATGTGACACATAATTTAAATATTCTATATCCATGTTTAGATTTATATAAATCAATTAAGGTGCAATCATTCCAACTCATTGATCATTATTACATTACACTTGAGCTATGTTCCTTATTCATACACTCAATTAAATATTATTTTTATAATTTAATACCATATTTATTATAACTATTTATTAATGTATTTTGTTTGGCCAATTTTGATTAAAACTATAAATAAGTTAAACATAAATGACGAACCCTCGCTCTTACATACATTCAATCCATGGTTTCAAAAAACCCTAAAATCCTCTTAGGGTTTTGTTGTTTGTCCTCTATTTTTGGATTTTGAATATAGGATTTTTAATATTCCCATTCATTTATAGGGATCCTTTGTGTGTGGATATGATTCAAAATAATCATGGTTTATATTACTAAATTTGATGAAATGACTTTGTATTTGATAGATGTATTGAAAATGTAAAAATAACAAAACACAAAAAAGTTAATTAATACATCATTAAATCTTCAAAATAATGTCTTGCTACAAACCTTAATTACATAGATAAAATAATGAATAAGGCTAAGGAAATAAATGATGTAAAAGTTCATCATATAGACACCCTTATGGCTTGTGCTTGTGTTTCTACATCTTCTATGAACTGTGATTTATGTTTGAATCCTAATCCTATGCAAAATAATATACATACCTCTACCATCAATGGTAAGTCGCAACCCTGAATGAACCTAATATAAGTGCCACTAATCCTACACATGATCTAGACACTATGATGCCTATTATAGGGGATCTACAAAGATATGTGCATAATATATCTCTTCACCGAGAATATTTTAAATCCAATCTTAAGGGATACATTGTTCCTTCTAATATTATTCCAAAACACATTTTGACATGCTTATTCCACATGACTTGATCATTCAAAAAGTCAATGGTCATAAAAAGCCTCAAGTAATTTTTCATGAGTTACTTTTATCTATACAAAAATTTGAGGATCATCCCTTGGTTATACTTAATTTTTTCCTAGTTGATTGACTTGTGAAGCCTTAGATTGGTTTTATTCATTATGTTATGAATCCTTATATTCCATGGGTTGTTCAAAATATGTGTTCATATATTGATACATTTCCAATAATGGTTTTAGAGCCACATAAGAAAGTATTCAACATTTTAAACAAGGTCTTATGGAAGGTATAAATTATTAAATCTTTTTATTTTGTTGTCACATGCACACCATGATTCATCAACCTTATGATTTTTAAATACAACATATTTTTATTAATAATATCATATTACATATTAAGGATAGGTTACTTGGAACAAATTTTGAATCATTTACTTATCTTACACATATGAATCTCGATGTAGAATAAGAAGAATTAGTCAAACCCAAGGTCCAAACATCACTTATTATGGAATTAGAAAAACCTATCACTCAGGAACCTACAAAAGCAAATATATTATATGGTTTACTAATCATCAACATAATCTATGAAACCTACCACAAGATAACCCTAAAACCTTTTCAACATTCAATAAAACATTATATGAGACCTAGTGAACAAAAACACGATTAAGTTGTTACCTATTCATAAGATGGATACAAGTTATAATCCATAGTCCTACAAGTCCAAATAATTTTATGCGTATCATACCAATAGAGGGGAATCAATATAAAGATGCATAGATTTAAAATACAAGATTCAAGAGCTCATTTAACATGATAAAATCAAGCTTTCTTATCAAAATTCCTTAATAAATGATATTGCTTATAAATAAAATCAACTGAGTCTCATGGATGCTTCAAAATCAACAAATTTTAAGGCCACTAACAAATACAAATTTAATAAATAATTTTACAATCATGATGAATTATATAATAAGAGATATTGGAGGAATCCTTATCACCCACACTACATGAATTAATTCTTCACATAACACAATACGAGGTTCAACACATACATCTTTCAACATTTCTATTTTTAGCATCTTTATTTATTTTGCTTAATTTGTTTTACTTTGGCATTTATTATTTCATGCAGCTAATCATCTACTTGAGATCATTACTACATAGTCAAAAAATTTATATATAAAACATATATACACTTTGACACATACTTCTTTGAAGTACCTTGCATTTATGCTAGAATCTATATGATGGCCCTCTCATTCAATTACTTAGGGTCTCCTCATAATTTCTATGTTACTTTTGACACTTAGTCTATCACACCTATTTATTCATGATTATGACACTATCACACATATGCACACACACATGCACATAATGTCAACTATAAAAAATATAGACATAATCACACATATGCGCACACACGTGCACACACACACACACACATACACTAGTCAACTTGACATCTAAGGCTTCATTGATAAATACTTAGGGTACTACAGAACCTCATGACACAAAGGTACTTGTGTGAATTCACTATATAAATATAAAAAACATTTATAAAAATGAAAATTTATAAAAACATTCATAAAATCTAAAAATCCAAAAATATTGTTTTGTGCTTATCTTAGTCATACGACACATATCATCCTTATTTTTCGTATACCATAGGATTTCAATATTCATGTTTTCCACACATGTTTCTTGTAGTATAATTTGAGTGTGTGATATGAAATATATCTAGGTTAGATATGGTAATGGACACATTTATGCCTCATCTAAAGGGGCATGTTTAAGTGACTTTTAACATTGACATATTTCTAGGTTTTCCATTTTCTATAAAAATCCATTTTACATAGAACACACATATATTGTTATTACTTACATGGAGTATATATATCATAAATGATTACATGGATATCATACCTAATATTACTTTAAAACGTGGATTAAACTATTTGATTTGATTGTGTAGTATTTAAATTTAACATTTAATGCTAAAATAATGTACTTGTTATCACTCCTTGTGCACACTTAACATATGCTTTATTCCATAGTTTCAAACTTCTATTCATCTACTTATATATCAATGACCCTATATTTTAATGAAATTATGATATTAAAAGTTCTTATTCTTCATTTGAAATAATTTAGTCTTGTTATTGGATAGATTCTTACTTACAATTTAGCTACCTTTGTTCCTTAGATAAAACTGCTCCTTCCGGACAATCCTACACATCGATCATGTCTAAATTCACAAGTTTCATCCTCCAACAAATAAATGACCAATTTCATAAATTCAAATTCATTAAAACTAGTAATCTCACACATTTTATAATCCTAATTCAAGGAAATCGCCAAAAGGCTACTATACAAGCACATTTTCTACCCATTTGTTCAACTAGATGGCAAAAGGCTCCCAAAATTACAAATTTCATATATATTCTAACTTCACATTGAGAATAAAATACCCATTTTTACAAATTACAATTACATATAGCCCAAGTATCCCTAAGCTAAGTTTGAATACAACAACAAGGTCACAAGTCATTGTTTCAAGCATATAATCACACTAAGATTACACCAACATATAACATTTCATAGGTATTGTACACACACCACCGTATCATGGGAGAACTACATGGAGTTTGATCCCTCTTCAGAGTAAATTTTATGTAGGAAGCGCTAGACACATAGGGTGTTGAGGTCAAACACAACCCCATCCCCTTGTCTGTTGCCCCCATTTTATAGAATTTGTTCCCTCTTATCATTGAGCTAGGGCTTTGAGTGAAGAAGAGGACATACAATGGATCCCACTATTAAGAAAAGATATATGTATATATATACATAAGATATATAGGTGAAGGCAAAATGATCAAAATTTACGTAGAGGGCAAAATCCATAAAAGACATTGATGCACCCTGCAACCAAAAACACAAATTGATTTAATCTAAACAATGCGACCTTGTCTCAAGATAATGCGAAATCACATTTTTTATTCATAACAGACTCACTTAGCCTCATAGTCACTATTGCATTGTTTCAAACTTGAGTTATAGCTAAGTCATCCATTTATTAGTACTTTCCCCTTTTAACATATTTATAAACATAATAATTTGAAAATTAGTCATGTGTTTTTATTATATATCGCATGCATTCTGATTTAATCAATTGATTGTTTTGATTATATTAACACTCCTTAATCCCAATTTTGATAAAAAGTATTAGTGAACCCATTTGTTTTGAAATATTGTAAAACCCTAACTGATCATGTTGTTATGGTTTATTTCTTGGTTTTTACTTTTTTCCAATTTTTGTATCAGGGTTTTTAGATTTATTAAATTCTTTGGTAACAACAATCGTTCAAATTTTCATTTCACATTTTATTAAATTTAAGAAATTTATTTCTACCTCTATTAGAAGAATTTTTATACTAAGTGCTCTTTAAGTCGAGCATTCTTTGAGTTTAAATGGTAACAACACAATGGCATAATCAATTAACATATTCGATGATTCTGACAAAATATAATTAACAATGTATCTTTCAAAGAATCTAGATATGCAAGATGAGTTCATATATATTATTAGGGATGAAACAAATAAATCATTTTAAGGCCAATCATCTTAGACACATATTATTATAGGGTCCTTATCTTTTTATGCATCATCAAAGACAACTTTTATACCAACATCTACTATGGGGGCAACCCAAGGGTTTCATCAGATCACTATGATAATCCCTACTCAATAAATTTTTACACTGCCTTTGGTTAATATGCATTCTAGTCTTGATGTAAAATCCTTAGTGTATAAAATTTTAGCTCTACAGAGTAAGGTGTTACATTTAGAAAAAGGTGCTTTGAAACTTAATTAGACAATTAACTTGTAGAATTTATTGCATACTCCATTAGCTCAACATATTTTATCCTATCATTTACCACTTGGTTTTATGGCACCTAAGCTTACATTGTATGATGGAAAAGGTGACCCTAAAATCTGAGAGCATTTCAAGCAAAATGTTTGGACTATGCATTTTATGGTAGGTTGTTGACCAAGTTCTTTCCCAAGAGTTTAAAATAGTATGCTTTGAGATGGTTTTATGAATTACCTTATCAGTCACTTCATGCATTGAATCCTTTGGCAAATTTATGCATTGCACATTTCTTAATTAACATAAATGGAAGGCTTTCATTTTCTTAGATTACTCAACTCAAATAAGATTCTAGTGAGCCTATTACATATTTTATATTATGGTATAATACTATGTTATCTAAGATGACAAATGCTATGGCCAATAAAGAATTGTAAGACATATTCATTCAAAGTTTGCTTCCACCCTTACATGAATCTATTATGTTTATGAAGTTTCTATAATTTATGGATTTATGTCATGTAGTTAAGGAATATTAGGTTAAGATTTTGGCAATGAATAAGCTAAAGTATGTGACCAACCCAATTTTTACTTATAATATAAAGAATCTGAGTAAGATACCATATAGGGTGAAGCCAAGTGAAAATAAGAGTGATCCAAAGACAACAATGAAAGTAATTTCATAACCTACTCAATGTATTTTGTTATCCACTCCTATAAGGAGATAGTTCACTAACTTGATAAAAGCTCCGTATAAGGTGTTATAAAAGTTATTGGAATATCACCTCATATTGATTCCTCCCACTAAAGAGGTTTATTTGAGTAGACCTATTCTAAAAGGATTTGATCAAAATGATTTTTTTAATTTTCATAGAACAATAGGGCATACTACCAACATATGAATTAGCTTGAGCCATGATATACATGATTTTATGGATGAAAACATCATAGATGTGGGTACATCTATTGAAAGTAAAAAGGCATGAGCAAGTGTGACTAGAATAATGGATATATTCACTAATCCTTTCCTTAAGCATAAAAGTAAAGAAACATAAGATAAATCAGAAGTACATTACAAATATAATACATATCATGCAATGGCTTATTATCATCCTCATATAGAGGCAAAAAATCATTTGAATGGAATTATTGGTACATATCATGTTTTAGTTCCATCTAGACCACTTATCAGATTCCCAAAACATGGGATAGTAGATGATGATTTTGATTTGCTGTTGGGCCCCTGTTTCATATATATATGGTTTCATGCCAAATATATAGACATATTACTATGAGGCAATCACTTAGCATGATTATTATTTTAGTATCTTTTACACCAACTGGAGGAATCATTGTAGACCTAACACCAGTTGGCAGGCAGTTAACTGGCACCTAGATTTTTAGGAAATCCTCATGAGTGGATACACATGGTGACCACAATGAAAGGGATGCAAGGTGATGGAGTCAATGAAATTATCAACAAAGGCTCTAGCTTAGCACTCATCATGTGCTCTCCAACTTAGTACAGAGATGTTCTTATGTGTTATAGAGCTGAGCTCGAACTAGTAAAGAAGAGGAGGCAAACTAATGTAGAGAAGCTCTTCATAATTGACTCTAGATATGGATGCCATTAAGATAGGATTTAGCATGGATGCCACTAAAGCTCCATTTTATGTAAGCCCAAGCTCACCTATGAGCCCCTGGGTAGATAATTAGTTAGTGAAGCTTGTACTCTACCTTATGTACTCTATTTTTTACAATATGAATTGTACTCTATATTTGAAGCTTTAAGTATATGAAGAAGAATGGTTATTTTGGTACATAATGTCTTTGATTGAATGTCTTTCACTTCCTTGTTGAATTGTGTAATTACTATTAATAGTTATAATGGTGTAATTTGAATATATGAATGTTTTGTTAAGTGAAGTTCTGGTCCAGGTCATTAATGGCATCCCTATGTAAAAGATGATGTCATCATCATACTCTACTAAAATAGCCTAAGTGTAATAAAAGTCATGCTCCCAAGCTTTTATATCCTTAAAAAAAGCATGAGATATGGTTTGAACTTGTTCTAAGGCATTTCATTGACCCCTCAAAGCGTTGAATGATGCTAAACTTAGTAACACAAAGGCTTGTGCCCTTGAGATCATAGAGCCAACTTCATTTAGGCTTGTGCTCCCATAAATATAACTAGTTCCCCAAATAGGCTTTATACCTATAGACCAATATATTCCACCTAGACACAGCTTGAACTAATGAATCTTCTAAAATCATTCATTAAATGACCAAGTCTTGCATATGATGCATTACACTAGGGCACAACTAACCCAATGTGAGCCTCCTTTATTTCTCTACTATACTTTGGGTGAGTGTATAAGGCTTGTGCCTTATGTGAATTGATGCTAGCATAGTCAAATGATAAATATTGATCACTATAGGGGTATACTACGTTTGCACCTAGTTGTAATAAGTCTAGAATTGACTCAAATAACTGAATGAGTGCCTAACCCCATAAATGAATGAATTGAAACCCCAATTAAATGATAACATTTTCAATTTTTGTTCATTCAAGCTTATATTGCTCATAAACTTATATAGAGTGTTATGGGTTTTAGTGGTTCAAATGTGAATATGTGCACTATCACACTTATTTCACATTTTGGGTACACATATAAAGATATCAATCCTAGAAGTATAATAATTAAGGGATTCAATGGACGTGTTCAAAATTATATTGGTAAGATCACATTACCACTATAGGTGGATATAACACATATGGCCACCAAGTTTATAGTAGTACCTAGTGTAGGGGTCTTCAATATGTTTTTGGGACGTCCCTGGATTCAACAATGTTGTGAAATACATTATATAGTACATAGATGTTTGATATATATTTTTGCTAACGAGGTTATCACAGTTCATGATATTTCATATGAATACCCCCTCCAACCAAAGGTTATTGTTCCCACACAACAAACATCAATTGAAAAACCTAAAATGGTTCATTCTATTCAGAGAATTTAGAAGCAAGTGGTCAACTTTCCAAGGAGGCCTATCCTTGAAAATCCACTTAATCATCGATTTGTCATAGATTCTAGAGAGCCATTTTCTACTCCAACACATCTTGGATTGATATTATAAGGCATTAAGAGTGTTTCACAATGAACACCAATGCAAATTTATTATACTACATGATGAATTTTGAAGAGTTATACAATTCACAATACTAAATAATTTGCACAATATACTATAAACTATCAACATGATAATGTCACTTATGTTACACATCCAAATTAATTTTCAAATTTTGAGTTGAGACCATATACTTAATAGGGGCATTATACTTTCCATTCACGAGAGGTCATACTTCCCATGTTAGAAACAAGACCTATTGATTGTGAGGCTCTTACAAGAGTTAGTGGTTAGTATGTTCCTTTTTAAGTTATATATATTCAAAAATACAAAACAAATAATATTTAAAAATATATAAAAATCATGACATGTGCATTATATGTGTAGTTCATTTACATTAGTTGATTGTGCTTCAATATATATAGTACTTGTTTATATCCAATTTTGTATCAAATATGTTTCAAACTTATACTTGAGTGAGTTACAAAACATACATGTTGTCACTTTTAGATGTATTTATAGGTATTACAGACCCAAAAATTTTACATACACAAAATTAAGCTTTTCCAGGCAATCATGCATTGCGCTCTTATCCAATTCTAGTGGGCTTGTCCAAGTGAACACAAGCTCTAATTTTGCATATTCAAAATAGTCACATGCCTTATACAAGTTATTTTCATCACAATAAGTTTACTAGGTCATATTTTACATAGGTTTTATCACTCAAAGACTATCCCTTTTGTTCCTAATATAGTATAATATATTACACATTTTTTTTTAGTTATTCACTTACTTTAGCATCAATATCTTAATGGATAACTGATTTGTTATATATGATGATGTTATAAATTCCTTATGTAGATCAATTTCACTCATGCATGTTTATCGTGTTGGATTCTTTGCTTCATGTTTTGTGGGTATTTGATTTCTCTAGATTGTGGACATTTGAACATGTGCTTGATTGTGGATCTAAGCCCTATGTGTGTGTTTCTATGCATATGAGTGATGTTTGAACATGTCCCTTATATGTGGCCACATATTCAATATATGATCATTATTCATTATGTGCCTAATTGTTAACATCTATCTAGACATGACACTATGTATGCTTGATTTTAAATCTATCAGATATCACTATTTTGCTCAAATTATCAATATGATGCCATGATCTCAAATATTTCATTATTAATCCATATGTTAATCTTTCTATAATATCATTTGCATAGATTTTTATTTTGAGATAAGTTATTGTTTAGGATTCACAACTCACCTCAAAAGAGGGGGAATACATAGTGGTTTGTATTAGAGGCTAAACTACAACAATCCACCACATAGACAAAAAATAATAGTACTTGATCAATTGATCATGAAACATACTCAATTTTTGCCCATAATTTTTATTCAAATATTAATGCACCTTTGGATAACAACACAAGCCATGGTTATCGAAAACATTACATTTCTTCCCATAAATGAGAAACAATATTATGTGGTTACCTAAAAATAATTTCATATGTATACAAAATATTATTATATATTTTTCTTATATTGGGGCCATCATGCATGACATGTGTTCCATAATATTACACAATGTTATAATCAATTTTAGGAATCAATATACTAAGATATTAGATTAGGGGCATGTATATGTCACATGATCTCTTTCTTACTTAGTTTTGCATCAATTTCTATAGAAAGAATGGAAATTCATATCATTCTCTATGTTGTATACATCAAACTCATTTTATATTATTTTTGCACTAGTTTTGTACCATAATAAATTTTATTTTATCTATAGTGGTTCGTTTAATTTTTTTGCACCGATTTTTCACTTAAATAATCTATTAATATTCATGCAAGGATTTCAAGCTATTGTATTATTTTGAGTTGTAAAATGATGAATTCAAGTGTATCTTGAGTTTTTAATCAAAAATTCTCCTACCAATAAGGATTGAGGCACGCACAGTACAATCCAAGTGTTTCAACACAAAAATATCCAAGGGATCCACCCTCTCTAAGTCACTAATTTTGCACTAGAAAATCAAAATAATTCACTTACATGCAAAAGTGTATTTATTCCTTGTTATTTGATCTATAAATTTCATGTCTTTACTTTCATATTTTTATCCTAATTAAGGACTGATCTATACATGTTTCATTGTAGGATTGCATGAAGCACAGTTTAACATGTGATCTACATTTAGAACCATTCTTCACAGGTAATATTATGTATAAAACTCTTCATTTTAATCTAGTAATTTTGATTTACTGCATTGATAGAATAAAAGGGGGGGGGGTGGAAATGTATACACTAAAACTAACATTTAATGATAAAACAATGCACTTATAACCACTCCTTATACACACTTAACCTATGATAAATTCCATGGTTTCAAATTGTTTTTCCTTTACTTCTATGCGAATGACACACTTTCTTAAGGGAATTATGATAATGAATGTTCTTATTCCTTATTCCAAGCAACCTAGACTCATTATTGGATCGACTCATACTTACAACTTATTTATATTTGTTCCTCAGATGAAAATGCTCCTTCAAGACAATCTCATAGGTCAATCATGTCTAAATCCATTGGTTTCATCCTTCTGCCAATTAACAGTGAATTGTCCAAATTCAAATTCATCTCAATAGGTCATCTCACACATTTCATAATCTAAATTCAAGTAAATCCACAAAATGTCACTATATAAGCACATTTTCTACCCATTTGTTCACTATATAGTAAGAGGCTCTCATAATTACAAATTTTAGATATATTGTAACTACAAATTAAGAATAAAATACTTATTCTTCCCAATTCTGAGTACATAATACCCAATTAGCCAAAATCCAAGTATGAGTATAATAAAAAGGTCACAAGTCACTATTTCAAGCACATAATCACAACAAGATTACATCAATATATAAAATTACACCAGTATTGTAAAAACACCACCATAGCATGGGAAAACTACATGGATTTTGATCCCTATTTAGAGTATTGGTATGTAGGCAATGCTCAACATATAGGGTATTGAGGTCAAACACAACCTTATTCCATTACCCATTAACCCAATTTTACAACATTGATTCCCTCTTATCATTAAGTTAGGGTTTTGAGTGAAAAAGAAGGCACACAATGGATCCCATAATTAAGCTAAGATATTTACATATACACACATGATCTATAGGTAAAGGCACACCGATCATAATTTACTTAGAGGAAAAAAATATTAAAGGGCACCGACACAACCTATAGATAATAATGCATGCCAACCTAGTCTAGACAATGTGACCTTATCTAAGGATAATATGAAGCCCTATTATTGATTCATAGAAACCTCACATAACATCATATTCAATGTCATGGTCACTATTATAATTATGCAGACTCGAGTTCTATTTAAGCCATCAATTTTTTAGTAATTTCCCTTTTTAGAATATTTCTTAAAATAGTAAGTTACAAATTAATCGTTTCTATTAATTGTATAATTTATGCATTTTTTATTTATTCAATAATTTGTCTTAATTAGATTAATCTCCATTAATCCCAATTTTGATATAATAACTTGGTACATGACTATAATTTGGTATTATACCATCTATACTACTATGACTATGATTTAAGATTTTTTATTAGTATCTAGACTATTGTAGACACATAAATATTATTAGACACTTGACAACATCGGTATTGACCTATCTTTAACATACAGTTCTTCTATGTACACATATGACTCTTGCACACCTTTTTCTATATCCATTTCCCTATATGATTGACTTGGCCTACCAAATATTTCATCTTTCATAAACAAGATCTCCCTAGTTTGTGCCATAATACTCTACTGTCCTAAGTAGACTATCATCAAACTTTAAATCATTGTTTCTTCCTTCTTGGATAGTGCCATGAATAGCTGGATGTTATTGGCAATGTCTTAGGTTCCTAAAAAAACTATTTTTCACATTTAAATCCTCCCCTTATGTCAGCCTACACATTTCAAATGTCAATTATGGGGGAAATTTAAAGAGTTGTATATATGTATAAGATAAGCCTAAGGTCTTACTCACTTGGTCATTTCTTATAAATCACATTGAAAACCACTTACATGTTGAGAAATAAATTTGCACACACTTGAGGAATTTTACAAAAGCATCCAAATATGAAAAATACCTCAAAGGAACAAACCTAAAACCAAGTTTTAAAACATATGTAAGGTCAAAGTTGTATATTTTCAAGTGTTGAAAGCCAAATAGTGGCATTAAAATCTAGAATAACACTATTGAGAAAACATACACATAGGTGGGAGAAATATGTATGGTTTTAGCCATCTTCAAAGTATTGGAATGTAGGCAATGCTCAACAATTGAATAGGGTGTGGTTGGAGTTAACTAACCCATCTTTATAACCCCTTTTTTAGGTCAAATAAATGGCTAAATTGGAGATAGGGTTTCAAACCAAAGGAGAACAAAATATACATTTGTTTATGGGCCTAAGGCTAAAAAATTACTCATAGAACATCTTGATAGGCAAGCACAACAATTTGTGGAAAAATAGATCAATAAACACTATAGAGATAGTTATAATAGATACTAGACACATTCAATTGCCATAGGTTTCCAAGATTTACTAGTAGTGTCTTGGAGATTTTGATACTTTGTAACCTATGCTGAGTGATCATATATCCATTTGACTATTTTAGATGATTGTGCATAGATAGTGAGTAAAACAAAATATTAAACCAATAAAGTACCTTATCCTTTTATCATTTCTATATTTAATTAGCTCAATATTAATCTACTTTTACATTTTTATTTGTGTAGTTTATGCATTATCTTATGCAATTTGAATTGTAATATATTTAGAATTTTTTAGATCATGTAAATCCGAAAATAAATTAAATTTTGTTGGAGAACCCAATCTTTGTCTTGAGCTCAAAAAACCCTAGGTTTCCCTTAGGGTTTTTATCTCTCCTTAGGGGTTTATATTTCTTATCCACCATGGTTCTATTTTCAGATATGATTTCTAATTTCCCTTGTTTTGTGCATAAATTTGAAGTTTTCTCCTTTTCCCTAAGGTTTCATGCTTATTCTCAGATTAGGGTTTGTTCTATTAGTGTTATGGCTTGTGTAGTTGATATTTGATAAAAAAAAACTCTAGTCAAAATTATTAGAAGTTTTTATTATTCATATTGATTAGATTAAGAATTATTTTGTTTCATAAAATTCCATACATATTTTCTAGAATTAGGGTTTCTCTATTTTGACTAAATTTGATCTCGAAGGTGCAAGATATGTCTTTTTTTAAACAAATAATGGGTTTCATTTGTCTACTAATATTTATAAAAACTTGTTTTTTTCTCCCAATATTTCTCATGTTTTTATTTAGGTGGTTAGTTATTTATATAGGCATTATGTCATTTCTATAATGTATATACATATTTCATATTTTATTATTCAAGATATGGTTATCATAGTGTTTTTTTCTTGAAATATGTAATATGCTTCAAAATAATGTAATGAAATGGATTAAATTTATATGGAATAAAACTAAGGTTAAAATTGATAATGATAAATTCTTAGATACCTTTGTAATACCTATTATATGAATGTGGAATAAAAAATGCTCTCATGTGTGACTCCTTTTGTTCCTATTCAAGGTAGCGATATCTACCATGCCTCCCCTATTATTTTCCCAATACGTATGATGCATCCTCTTGTATAATTTTGAATGAATACTTAATTTGAGAGATCTAGTGTTTATAATTGTAAAGCAAAATTTTCCCAACCTATGAGAAAAGTGTACCTACTGCAGCCATCCATGACAAAATGATTACTATGATGTAGTCCATATAAACATTACAAAATAAAATCCAAACTTTATGTCTAAAGGTTACATCAGTTAAATATAAGCTTGCACGTGTCAAGAATCCCAACCATGCTAATGTAAACCTTCATCTAAAATATATGTCTCTCAAAATATTTCATCTCAAGTATGGATTGAGAGAGAAAATTGTTAGGAATCTAGAACAACAAACATGCTCTGATACCAACTGTCAGGATCCTACTGCCCACTAAGGGCACACTTGATTACCTTTGTATTAGCAACTAAACACGAAATTTAACCAGAATGAATAAGTAACTAGAAATATGAAACAACACAGGATATGAGAGACAACACACAATTGTATTAATAATCACTCAGAAGAAAATACAATAAAGAAGATGCCACACTTCTTCTTCCCACACCTCTAGAGCTCCCACACTTCTAGGGTTCACCTGTAATTCTCCTTCAACACTTCACTCTCTCATCACGGTCACAACAATCAACTCAAACACAGAGTTGTTGTTCACCTCCACCAGTCAATAACAATGCTGCCAATACACCAAGTACACAACCATACTCCAAGTAGATCTCCCTTCTCTTGCTGCCACTTGCAAGTCAACAGACCTTACTTACCATGTAGATATCTCTACACCCTGAAGAACCCTTGTCCTTGCCTCACCAAGTCCTCATGATTCTTCAACCAGTACCCCGATGGATCCTCTAGTAGAACTTGCACAACCTGCAACTCTCCCTGATCATATACACTCAACACCCCTTTGGAACTAGGAGGAGCTTCTCTTGCTCTCTCTTCAAGTACAATGGCTTTCTAGCACACTTTTAAAATATAGCCCATGAGTCTATTATATAGATCTCATGCATACAATAATTAGACTTTCTTAATTACAATAATTAGACTCACAACTCAAGACCAAAAATAGTCTTTACATGCAAACTGCCTGTCCAAAAATAGACTAGTCTAGAACTCGCATGCGAATTGCATGCACACACAGGTTGCCAACGTTGGCTCTTCCCTGACCAATGTCGGTCGACTCATAACCGATGTCGGTTGATCAGACCACCGTCGGTTGCCTTGCAACTGTTCTGCAACTCAGCAACCTCCGCAACCTCAGCAACCTCCTTCCCTGTTTGCATCAGTGAAGCTTTTAGCTCCACAACCTAACAAAAATAAATTATGACTAATGAATAAAGAAGTTTGGATAAGATTAATAAGACTCCAAGTGGAAGTCTAAGAAATATCCTTCAAAATAAGTTGATCATGTTACCTCTTGTATGTCGTATGAAAATATATAAATACTATTTTGCTTATCATAGAGTTCATAGACATCACATGGATAAGTGTTGGGTTTTAAAAAATAGAAGACAATATATTATTAATAATGGTGACCTTACATTGGATACATCTATTAAATCACCACTGGATTTGAGCATAACTTCTAAGTTTTAACAACCTACTAAAATTGTGGTTCCATATACCAAAGTCACATTATCAAAATAAATGTTATGTAAATAATATTTAACTAAAAAAGATGTACCTACAAGATAAAGTATCCCTAAGAAAGAGATGCTTAAGAATGATGTTTAAAATCAATGTGTACCTAAGAATACTAATGTTACAAGTTGGATTTCTAAGAAGGCAACCACAAAACCTTATTCATTTATAAAGCTTTTGATTATTATCCCTCACATATATGGCAAGTAATGCACAAATATAATGGTTTATGACACTTTTGAAAGTAATTTATGTATCATGCCACTTTTCACACTTGTTGTTATTATACATAACACTTGAATAAGACTACTTTAGTCAAATTATGCATCAGATCCATTGAGTGGTCCATAACTCTTGGTCTTAAAACATGTTATGTTATATTTCACCTTATCCCTAAATTAACTCAATACAATGTTGTGCTAAGAATATCATGGGTAAGAGAAATGGGTGCAACACTTGATAAAAATCATTATTATATTATGTTTAACGTTAGAGGTAAGACTATTTCCATTTCAAGAGATGGAACATCTTTAAAACAAGAAAATAAAGTGGAAATCATTTCTTCATTAGTGCTCAAGCAATGATATCTAATTATTCTATGATCACCACTAAGGTCCATGATACTAATGACAAAGAATGTCTTAAAAAAAATCAATTCCAAAATTTGGTGTAATTATGCCTTATGATTATACCAATGAGTGGAGAAATATGGAAGTAGATACTCTTATTTTTATTGACTAATGATGGTGTTTATGTGAAAGATGATCATGGTTGTATGAATGAATGAAATGGATATGTTGATTATGGTTATGATGTCAGGAAAATTTGTTATGATAGTGATATATCTTTGTATAATGGTAGTGAATGAGATGGAGGTCAAATTAATATTATATGTCAAGAGATTGCAGTTAAAAAATAATCTCAAGCTATTATCATTATCCAAGTACCACCACATGAATCATATCAAGTAGATTTAACACAAGCATCTGATGCAAGAGCAAGTGTTCCTGATATTTTAACATCACATGTACATCAATATATTTCACTTACTCATGGATCAATACTATGGAAAATTATTATATCCAAATGTTTGGTCAAATGAGTCCATCCTAATCAATTTTCTTGATTATGGTGAAATCATGGGTTAACATGAGAACATTTCAAATTCAAAAATTAAAATAGAGATATAATATATAAAAAAAAAATCATGACCTATGCATGACATCTTTTTCTAGTTACATGATTTATTTATGTTATTTATCATATACATGGTAAGTTACATATCCATTCTCTATGCATGTGCTTTTCATAGTATACATGAGTGTAATACAAAATGTACAAGGTATATATGACACATGGACATACATGTGTGGGGCATTCCTTACACCTAGTGGTTACATTTCTAAATTGATGGCATCTCAGTACACTTTACATGTTACAATTTTATATGACCATTTCATTAATCATATAAAGACATTCATATTGATTATATATGAATTGATCTTGTGTATACTATTTAGGGTGTTATCTTCAAGGGATATTGTACTTTGATATGCTTCCATAATTAAATGGATTGTTTGTGTAGAATAAAATTGATTTTTCTATGCATGTTTAATGCTAATAATTATTACTTGGGGTGATCCTTGATTTTATATTACATTATGTGATGATTTTTGTGTGTGAGATTTTGTTTTTACATTATGTGACCATTTGATGTGTGTGACATAGAGTGTTTTTTTTAGAATATTTATATTAGTGCATTGATTATGTATTGGGACATCACATGTAAGTTATGTCAAGGATACTCTAGTCCATGTCATGGTCATGTTGTCTATGTCAAGTTAGATTCAGGTCAAAGTCGTCTCATGTATTGAGTGCTTGTTTGTTATAGACACAAATTTGGTCAAACAAACACAAGTATTATGTATTTTCATGATTTTATATTTAGAGAATCCGATTGTTAAATTAAGAACCTATCAGCACATATTATTTTAGTCTTATGTCTTTTCTCTTTATCTCTCACATTGATGTTTGTAGTATTTTATTCAAGCATTATTCTTCCATGTCATTCCTTATGTGAGTCACAAGGATCAATGGTCTTATTTCTCTTTCATCTTATGTCTTCTTGGTTTTCAAATGAAATTGACTTATTTGGACTATCATGCTATGCTTAGTTATTTGAAAAGTGTGGGAGTGTCTAATGTATTCTTTGGTATTTATTTTAGGGCATGTTTCATTTGGGTATCTATGACAATTTTTACCCCACTTGTGTAAGTTAGCACGCAATGAGTTTTTGAAATTCAAATTTACGAGTCTTCTATTTATAGGTTCCTAAGAGGCATTTTACATTTAACACTTATCTACAAAAAAAAATACAAAAAAATAAAAATTATAATATAACAAGCCCAATATCTACATTTTTTATTTGAAGTTTTTATTGTACATCTAGATTGCATTCTCAAACAAAAGGAGGGCCTAGGTGAAAGAGAATTTATATTTATAGTTTCATATGATCCACTCACACACATAGAGTAGAGAGAGAACTACATCGACCTAAGGTCCTTATTTAGGACCATGCAAGTAACACTCACTTACAAGGGTTTTTTAAGGTTAGCTTGGTTATTCCCCTTACTCGTTGTCCCCCTTTTTCTATTTTATTTCCATTTAGATTTATGTACAAGACTTTGCTAGGGGTTTCAAAGAAAAGAAGACAAAAGCACATATTTTAATGTGTGATCACATATATCCAATAGGCTAAATATCCTCTATAGGTTATGTCACATAGTTCTCTAATTTGTAGATATATTCCATAGTAAATGTAAAAAGGATTGTTAAATCTTGATAAAGGAGTGAATCATTATTGTCCAAATCTATCAGCCACATCCAAATCAATAAAATAGTCAAACATACAGATCATGAGACACCTCAATTAGAATTATAGTCAATCATGATCATCAATAGGTTTACGTATTCAAACTACATATAAGTGTTCAATCCATCTCTTATTTATTTGATAAAAAACCCTCATTGTCCATATGTTATAGATATATATGCGTAAATGCTTATTTTATTTCAATCTACTTTACTTAGTTATTTATCCACATTAGATTAGATTATTCCCTAATCCTTAATTTTGATAAAACATCTAAATCATCATCATGACATTGTGTGCATATGTGTGTGCTTCTATAATGATTGTTGAGTTTGTGTTGTTGTGATTTCTCTCACATATTCTTCTACGTATGTGCGATGCCATCATTGATATCATGCATATTTCATGTGGATTGTTAGGGTGTTTATTTCTATAATTATTATTACCATGTTCCTAGTTGTTATATCTACCTTACATGACACTTTTTTGCATTATGTTACATGTTTCATATGTGTATGATTGATAAAATATATATATGATGACATATTCTAATCATGTTAACACACATGTTTTTATTGATTACATAATTTATATATAACATTATGCATACAACTCTTTTATTTTGAGATGAGTGATTCATAGGATTTATTCCTCACCTCAAATGGGGCATACTAATAGATTTGTCATAGAGATTCAAGCCTTGACAAAAAGACAATTCAGGTTTTAGGCCAATTACAAGATTCATACGAGATAGATTAGGAAAAATTATGACTTAGATTGGAATATATTATGATTTAAATTGGGAAAACTTATGAATTAGATTGGGATAGATTCACACATATGCAAGGAATATGTAGGGCATTTAATAGGATAATGAGGAACATGTGACATATTCTATGACATGATGAGACATATTACATGTATCATATTGAACAAAGTTTTTAGGCTATAGGGATTATATTAAGTTATTAGATTTATCAAATTAGATAGAGCAACATATAAATTTATTGCACTTTATATCACATTAAGGTATAAATGGATAAGATTTTTGGGCATGGATGTTGTTCATGCATGCAATTTTATATTATTATTGATGGTAATAATGGTACTATGTAAGCACTTTGAATCTAAATTTCACCTATAGGGTTTTATTGAAAGTTTTCAAATTTACATATGAACTTGATGCAGGTTTCCACCTTTTACATATGAGCCTAGTATATAACTCCATATTTTGCATACAAACCTAGTACGAGGTTCCATAAAAAAAGTTATGATCATATTTTGAGTAAAGTAATTGAGGTTTCTATGATGCTCAACTACTAACACTTCTCAGTCTCCAATGAGGGTTGAGGCATCTATCTTCTTAACCCATGTTTTTAACAAGTGGCATCTTCTTTTGGGGCATAATAATCCCATTCTCCAATGACTTTAGATGGAAACTTGGTTTGTATGCCCACTATTGTACTTATTCCTTATTTTTTTAATTTCCAATATTTTAATGATCTAGATTGTTTCAAATTTTCTATCGTGAGTGGACATTGATTTATACATGTTTCCTTACATGTTTTTGCATGGAGTAAGTTGTATATTTGGGGCATACCCATTGACGTTAAGTGAGATTGTATACATGAACCAAATTTATTTCTTTTATCCTTTTAATATAGCATTCTAGACTAAAAGGGGCATTTCTAGACACAAATATTTGGTATTAGATACTTAGAAACATCAATTTTGACCTATCTTTAACATACAAAACTTGTGCATGCACATATGACTCTTACACACCCTTTGTCCTTTCCATTTTCCTATATATTGACTCATCTAACCTAATTTTCTATCATTCGTATATAAAATCTCCCTAATTTGTAACATAATCGTCTATTGTCATAAGTAGATTGTCACCAGAATTTAGATTATTATTTATTCCTCCCTAGATAGTGTTGATAATGGTCATACATTACTGATTTTTGAGAATGCTTTCATTCACCATTAATGTCCAACAATGTCCTAGGTTCCTCAAACATTTTTTTTCAAATTAAGATCCCTCCCTTAGGCCGATTTACACATTTCACATATCAGTTATAGGGTGGGGAAATTCCAAAGAGTCATATATATATGCAAGACAAGCCTAAGGTATTATTCACTTGGTCACTACTACATTCACATTGAAAACCACTTGCACATTAAGAAATCCATTTGCACATCCTTAAGGGATTATCTAAAAGCATCTAAATTTGAAATAATCTCAAAGGAATAATCCCAAAGCTAAGTTTGAATATAGATGTAAGGCCAAAGTTTCATATTGTCAAGTTTCAAAAACAAAAGAGTTTCATTGCATTCTAGTAGAACACTATTGATCACACACACATTGGTGGGAGAATTATGTATAGTTTGAGCCCTCTTTTGAGTATTAGAACCCAGGCAATGCTCAATCACTTAGTGAGGTGTGGTAGGGAATGTCCAACCATATTTATAAACCCATTTTATAGTCAATAAAATGTTGAAAAGGAAGATAGAGTTTCGAGGCAAAGGAAGACAAAATATGAATATGCACATAATAAATTACTCAAAAAACATCTTGGTAGGCAAACACAATGATTTATGGTAGAATATAATGATAAAAACCATAGAGATAGTTGTATATAATGGACACATCTTGTTACCATAGATGTCTAAGCTTTATTGACAACATCCTAAAATATTTCTATACTTTGTTTCCTGATCCAAATGATCACAGATCCATTTCAAGCTATTTCAGATGACTGTGCATAGAAGTGAAAAAAATAGAACAATAAACCAAATAAGTACCTTATCATTTTATTATTTATATATTTAGTAAGCTTAAAATTTATTTAATTTTATAGTTATATCTATGTAGTTTATGTACTATCTTATACAATATGAATATTCATTGTTTTATATTATTTATATCATTATATCAAAAATAAGTTAAAACACCTATCTACGAAACCCTTGCATACATGAGACACATCTTTCCTTATTACTAGAAGGAAATACATTTCACACTTATCTCATCGGGTTTATCACATATATTCTACACAATGGGAACATATATTAGTTCATACTATTTGACCCTTTCACTTTGAGCATATTGATCATATATTACCACTTTGGGGTAATGAGACATTATTACATTTGACACTACATCGACATTGAGTATCACATGATTTTACATTATATACATCTCCTCAAGGCCCACAAGGGGCATATTTTTTTAGTATTCTTAGGATCACATCAAGATTATCTTGATTTTTAGATCCATAATCACTATATATGTCTTGTATTAACACATTAGTGGGGCCCTTATGCCCTAAGCACCATCTAGAAATTGGCATTTTTTGATTGTCACACTTGATATTCACATGACCATATCTTATGCATTGGTTTACATGAACTATACATTTATAACAAGGGAATCATCTTATGAGTCACTAATTGGACATATCTCACGAAGTTAAGAGCAAATAAGTTCTCACTTATAAGAATCATTGAACACTTCTTATATGCATTTCATATGGGGTATCATATTGACATTTACTCTATTATGACCCTTAAAAAATCATATTTATACAATAATTTGCCTATGGGGGAATTGTATCCATATGATATTTATTGGCCACATTTATATAATTATTTGCCTATGAGGGCATCATACTGAACACGTGTGTAATTGATAAAATTTATACATGCATTTGCTTGTGGGGGTGTTTTACCCACTTTATGATTCTTACACACACACACACACACACAAACAAACACA
Source organism: Torreya grandis (assembly GCA_037957365.1). Lineage (NCBI taxonomy): Eukaryota > Viridiplantae > Streptophyta > Pinopsida > Cupressales > Taxaceae > Torreya > Torreya grandis. The sequence goes on from JARHVA010001270.1 coordinate 3,258,319, forward strand.
CACATATATTTACCTATGAAGGCATGCTACCCACATTTATCTCCATGAGAGCCCTATTGACATATCCTACATATGGAGTATATTGCACCCTTGTGTCCTACAAGCTTATATTAACTAAATAAATCTTAGTAATACATACATCATGACACTTGAGTCTTTTTTTAAATTTAATACATTTATTACAATATCTTGTTATCCTATAGTGATGACATATAACACATGCATGTATTTGAGTTACAAACATTAAATAATGAGCCTCATACAAGCATATCACTATATACCTTCATGTAGTTACTTATATTGAGTATTGATCCTTACAATTATAATATATTTGGGGCATTTAATATTATCATACTATATATTAAGGGTCATTATGCCCATTTTCAAATTGAGTCTTGAATAATAACTATCTTGCACACACACTCCTACATTACATAGCATGATTATCACCAGACTTATACATTGAGAGAAACCTTGGGGCATCCTACTTCTCCTTATCTCCTTATCATATTAGAAAGGGCCACTGTACCCTATTGAGTTGCACCAAGCATTGTGACATGAATAGGTCATAACAAAAAAAAAAATTTAGGTGGGGCATAATAGTTGTTTCCACAAGAGACTCACGTGAAGTCATTTCATCTACTATTTGACATACATATGTTTCTAGGACATTGAAGCTTCTGCTTTATTATTTTCCTAACATATCATACAATTAATTTTTTATTTTAAAATGAGTGATTACAAGAATAGGTCCATATCCATCACCTCAAAATTAGGGCATGCATATAACAAAATAGTTTAAGAGTACTTTAATTTAAACACGAGTAATTTTTCCTATATCCATATAGTAGTAAAGGTTCTTAAGCAATGGTTCTTAACAATAATTAAAGTCTCTCTTAAAGATAAAATTTATCTGCTTTGATAAAAAATTGGATTGGGTATTAGAGACTCCCAAAGAAGTTTTGGCTATGTTTCAATGGTTTTAGAAAGTTAAATGTTGTGAGCTATGGGCACTAGAAACTCCCAGAGGAGTGTTGAATATGTTTTAGGACTTGTCAAAATTTTATAGTTGGAATGATTTTCTCATGGAATTTGGGTAAAATACAATCTAGGACATTAATTCATATGCTCCTTTTTAAATTTGAAATTTCAAAAGTTCATTTTTTAAATAAATATTTACCATGAGTAATGAATATTTTTTGGAAACATATTTTAAAACAAAAGTGTAGATGGATGCATGACAAAAAGATTCCTCTTCCTCTTCATATGGTAAGTTAGGTTATGTTCTTAAAATTATGTATCATTTGACTTTAACATACTCATGCAAAACCTTAAATGTGACTTAAAGTAAGGTAGTCGTGTATATGCCTAATATTGGTACAAGCCTTAATATTACAATAATTTTAATAGTTAATCATGCATATAGGTCATCACCTTTATTTAGGGGTTGATTTGCACTTTTTTGTATGTCATTTCATCTATGTGTGACCCCATTGTCATCTTTTCCTCTATTTATCATTTTATCAATTTGTTCTTTTGCCCATGGGACTAATTTATCTCTCCTCTCTCTTCTTGTTCATCTTTTATTCTTGGGTAGACTTGTAGTTATTATAAGTTTGACCTAGGAAAACTTGTACATCCTAAAAACTATCCATTTTACTTTTATGGGCCCTTATACCTATCTTGGTATCTTTTTGATGTTTGGATTTGTTTGTCAGCATTTTACCTTTTTGTTTGGTTAGAATTTGCATGTATGTTATTCCTTAATTTAAATCATAAGAAGCCTATATATATAAATGGTGTATGATAATTTTAAGATGAAGTGTCACATTGATTAACCTAATATTTAATCTCATTTCAAGTCTAGGCACACCTAATAATGATTTATCTCTGGTCAAATGACTTGCATCATCATAATTGTATCTTGTAAAAAAATAAGGCCTAAGTGAAATCTAGTTTCATATGCACATTGGGAGTGGAGGTTGAATCCCTACCTAAAACATATCATCTACACATTGCATGAACTATAAGGGGTTTTATTATGGCATGCAGGATATGTAGCTTATAGCCCCTCTTTGGTAGATGCTTGACCTAACTACTTCACCCTTATCTCTTTTTGATTGACATCTCATTATGCCAAACTAGGCCAAGAAGGACAACAAAAAAATTACAATTAGTCATGGTGAAATAGGAAATCAAACATATAGGAAGACATAACATTAGACAATGAACTAGTACTTAAGAACATAAATGCATAAAGTTAGTGTAGGTTGGAACTAACAGTCCCAGACAAACTTGGCATCTAAATATGCCTAATGAAGAGTTTTTCCTGTGTAGACTCAATAGTCACTTTAACAGGTGATGATTTTTCCTATAAGATCTATATTTCACACACAAGTGGAAGATAGTATGCACATTCTAGATACAGGTTCATATTTACATAAATAAATTAAAGTATGATCATTCCATATCATTTACTATTATTTCATTTTTATTGTCATTTTAAAGTTACATTTGACCTATGTTCTTGATCTGACACTAAATTAAATCTAATTTCTATACTTTAATACCATATTTGTTGGATATATTAATTAATGTAATTTGTTTGTCCAATTTATTTTAAAACTATTAGGGTAAACATCCATGAGATATTCAGATCTTGGTTGTTTCAAAATGTGGGTACAATTGTAGTTGTTTGAAATTCATTTCTATATCTTTGTTGTCCCACATTATAAGTTGTGTCACAATATTGAAACATCATTATGTTTTTTGTTGTGTCTATTCTCAAATCATGCATCAATATATTTTAGTTTTTTCTTTATGGGGATTTCTAGGTGTAATAAGGTCAGATATTATTGATTTTTCATTAAACTTTATGAAGTTTCCTTCATTAGCTTGGGTAATTAATTTTTTCATTTTAGGTTATGATAAATGGTAATGTAGACTTGTGAGATCATCTGTAATTATCTATTTGGGTTTTGATACGGATTTTGTTGTGTGAACAAGCATTTATGTGTTAGTGACATTTAATTGGGCATATTAATGTAATGTGTTATGTTTGCTTATCTGGGCCTTGTGCATATATATATTTTTGAGCATAAACACATGTAATAACCTTATAGGGAAGCCCACTTTAGTATTAAAATAAATGTAGAGGGTAGACCCCCTTAGATGATGTTATTTGAGTTTGATTTTGATGAGAAGGGAAAATGAGAGAGAACCATTGTTAAGAGACCCATATGCATTTCCCCTTTTTTTTTATAAAATATGGGGTGCATATTTAAGCACCAAAAATACATTTTCTAAAATGTCAAGGTTTTTTATGGTTACCATAACTGGAGACATTCTATTTTGGGTACATGTTATAGGTGACAACTTTTTTAAAGATTTCCTTTATCAAAAATAAGTTTTTATATTTCTGGGAAGTGTTAAGTAGGTGATAACTTTCCTTATTATTTCCTTTGTAAAAAATGGGCTTATAAATACCTTGCTCACTTTTATTAAACTTTGTATCAATCATTGATATTTTGCACTTCTCCAAAATCTAATTGGGAAACTAAACAAGAAAATAGGAAAATAATGTGTTTTGGGGTTTGTGTCAAGAGTTAGCAGGGTTTGAAAGCATCATATACTTATTATGGCCCTCAATGATATACAATTTAAAAAATAATTTATTAACAAATGCAATAATTCTTAAACCAACAAACGTATTATGATGTAACATATAGCTACTATGAACTTTAGTGCTATAATGAATGCTCTCTAAAATATTTCTTGATTTCTATAGTGTGTTTGTAAATGTTCAATAGATTGTTGCAACAATAAAGGTTAGATGATTTTTCATATTTCATCTATATGCATGAATGCACTAAAATTATTTTTTATGTATAAATGATTTGAATTTAAACTAAAACCTTACAAGTGCACAAATTGACATAAAACAACCAAAAAAAGTAGATAATATGGGACCATAACCTCTCAAGTTATCCTGATAGACCAAAACACCCAAATCCCCTAGAAATAAAAGGAGAGAGAAAGGTAGGAGAGACAATAAGGAGGCACAATGAAAATAATAAAAACATGCCGAAAATGCCGAATTTAGATTGATAACTAAACAATACATTAGTACCCTAAAATAATGAAAATTTACTACCAATAAATGCTCAGGGGCTGTTTCTAAGTTTCTAATTGATGTCCCTAATTGATGTGTGTGTGCGTATATATATAAGTAGAATATGCATGGTATCGATACAATATTTTTATCCCTTGATGATCCTAATGCAAACTCAAATGTACATGTGAGCCCTCTAAGAACATTTACATAGTGTCAACAATAATAATCTCCTAAAATCCAAAAATAAAAAATAAAAATAATACACCTGGTTTAACTAAAGATGTGATGATGACCATGTGATATCACATGCCTATGAATGTGTGCTAATTTTTTTATACATTTATTAGTAAAAATTAAATTGATAAAAAATCAATATAAAATAATATTCTAGGTACTACAAAAAATAAGGTTAAGCAATATCCTAAATCTATTCCATGGTGGGAATAGGTTCTGCATCTAGGTACACTTGTAGTAAGTGAAATTTGAATGCCCCCTTATATAAGAGTGAAATTTGTGTTGAGTGTATCATGTCTTGGATAATATGAGTGGAATGTATGATATTTTTTGAGATGTGGGATGAACTTATGAAACACATATCTCAAAATAAATAAATTACATGCATCATGTGTGAGATAATATATAAAACTAACAATGTCTAACATAAAAATATATCATATTATAATCATCTATGTTATAAATAAGTTTATCCACATGGGTCTATCATGTATTTAATATAAACACATGAGTAATGTGCCCCACATGGGAAAAATGTAGACAATAGAGCACAAAGACAACATGCCCCATATGAATGCAAGATATACCAAGTGTTAGATCAATAAGAGATGCCTTTGTTTTAACATATCATGAATTTAATTATATAAACAAGTATAAAACTATTAAAATTTAGATTACATAAGATATATCATTCACCATACAAATTTAAATTCTAAGAAATGATTTATTGCAATTAATAAATATAGAAACTATTAAGGAAGAGGTTACTTAGCTAATATAATTTTTTTGATAATTATCTGTGCATAGTCATATGAAGTATTTGGAAATGGTTTTGTGATTGCTTGGCTCAAGAGAGTGATTATCAAAATATTCTAGGACATTGTTGGAAAATACTCAGACAGCTATAACAACTAGATATGTCCACTATTTATCAGAATTGTCATTGTCTAATTTTCTAGTCTATTCTACCAAATATCATTATGCCTGCTTATCAAGATGATTTATAATCCTCAGTCCTATACATATTTTGATTTTGTCTTCCTTTGAATTGAAACCCTAACTCCACTTTTGACATTTTATTGACCTATAAAAAGGGGATATAAATATGGTTTGGACATCCCCAACCACAACCTAATGAGTTGTTGATCATTGTGTAAATTTCAATACTTTGAAGAGGGATGATATCATATGTAGTTACTATGCCTATGCATGTGTGCTCAATTATGATCCATAGAATGTAATGCATAGATTTTTATTTTGATGCTTGAAAACATAAAACTTGACCTTACAATTAGTGTTTAGACTTAGATCTCAAGACTGTTCCTTTTAGGGGTTTTAAAAATTAGATGATTTTAGATAATGTTTCAATAGTGTGCCAATATATTTTTCAATGTGCAAGTGGGTTTATAGTAGTCACCAAGTATTAAGACCTTAGGATTATATTGTATTTATAGATGACTATTTATGTAATTTCCCTCTATAATCGACATGTGAAACATGTAGGATGACCTAAACGAGTGTTTCAAATTTGATCAATATTTTTTTGAGGACCTGGGACACTTTTGGTAACTAATGGTATCCAATTATTATTAGTACTATCCAAGAAGGAATAAATTATGATCTGGATCATGGTAGCAATCTGTGTAGGATAATATAGTATTATGACACAAACTATGGAGATCTTGTGTATGGATGGAAATATTTTGGGTTGGCCAAGTCGATAGATAGAAAAATGGATAGGGAATAGGGTGTACAAGAGTCATATATGTACACATAAGTTATGTATGTCAATGATAGGTCAAAATTTATATTTCTAATTGTCTAATACCAAATTTATTGGTCTAAATTTTTTCCCCTTTGAGTCTAGTATTGAAAAATCTAGATTAAATTGATTTAAAAAAATTATACCTTTATCTAATTATACTTGATGTTAACAAGTTGTTGGCTAAAAAATTTATCAGGGGGACAAATGTGAAATTTTAGTCAACAACATGGGGACAAAGTCCTTTTTATTAGTCAAATTCAATGGGATAAATTGCCTTTCCTATTAGTAGGCAAAGCTACCTTTATTGAAAAACAAAAAGGGAAAGCATGAAAAGAACTATTCAAAACTATTTATAGAAAAATTATTTTCAACAGAGGTTTTGTACTTTTAACCAAAAAGCAAGAAAAGGTGATAGCAAAGGGAAATGAAGGGAATGATGAAAATAAACTGAAAAAGAGGAAGGGGGAATGGGATTATCCTAGGAAGATAAACATAAGAAGATTATATAATATTCCCAAAGAAGAAAAAGGATAACTCTAGGTAGCTAAACATATTAACTCACCAGAATAATCCAAGATTTGAGATTATGACATGGGACACCTTTATAATAGAAATGGGATGGAAAAGACATATTTTGGACATAATAACATGATACATACACCAAATATATTGGATATCATTATAAATAAAGATATATAATAACTTTATATTTCCCAATAAAAATAGACATAATTTCTATTTTTGATCCCACCAAGGCTTCAGAATGGTAAGAATTCCTAATGTAGATTTTAAAAAACTTTCTACACTAAAAATTTCACATTAATTAACTGTATAAAAATAGTATTTTAAAAAATTTAGGGAATAAGAATCAAAGTGGATTGACATACTCATGCACATCATTCACTAGAAAGATTCATGGCAAGAAGTCCTATAAATTATTTCTATATTGATCCTTCGTGGGGCTATACATATAGGCTCCTTTCTTCCATTTTGCCTAAAGCCCTTTTACTGTCAAAAAATCCAACTGAAAAGATCCAATTTGAGCTTAGCTAAAGATTTTTTCACAAATGAGCCCAAAACTTATATTTATATGTTACAATAAGTGGTTATATTGTGTAACCACGTTTTTATATTTTTAAGAGCTTGTAAAAGTGTGTTGGTAAAAATTCACAACTTAAAATTTGAAAAATTATGTTAATCAATTTGCACAACTTGTAAAAGTTCATTAGTGTTTTTTAGAACATGAAACTTGTAAAAGTGCATTTATAAATTCTCATAACTTACAAAAGTTACTTGATAGTTTTTCACAATTTGACACCTATAAGAGGGACTTAGCAAATTTTCACGACATAAAAATGTGTAAATGTGCTATTGTAAACATGCACAATTTTAGATTACAAGAATGACTCACACATTACAAGTGTGAATTGGCTAAAACATGATGGAGAGATATTCTTCTTCTTCTTCATTGAAGATGATTTGGACCTTTGTTTTCCACTTGTTAGGGAACTTCACTCTACTTATAAAACTGTAATACTTTCCTTGATTTTATAAATTTAATTTTTTTTGCACCGTAGATCCTTGAGGAAAAATGTTCTTCATTAAATTATATTTATAATGCATTAAATGATATCTAAAATGGAGCTTGGATGTGACATTTATGGATAAATAGAACTTGGACCATGCTTAGACACATCAAGAATTGTGCCTTACTTGAACAATTATGATCATCCACCTTGATTTTAGAAGTTCAAGATGAAGTTTTTTCACCATGGCTACTTAAGGTAAAATGTTATTCATCAAATTATATTTTCAACACATCAGATGAGAGCCAAAATGGAGTTTGGATATGAAATTTATGGCCCAAGGTAGATTCAACCATGTTTTGGCATTTTATGCTTGTTAGGGTGTTAGACTCTAGCCCCTTTGCTTGTAGGGGTGTCAGGCTCCAACCAATATACTTGTATGTGTTTCAAATTCTAACCCCTTTACCTATAGGGGTGTCAAATTATAATAAGTAAAAGACTTATGAAACTTTTGCTTCTTCATTAATTCTTTTGGAACTTATTGAGGAACTGTTGATGTTTAAAATTGCACTTTGTTTCAGACACCAACAATGGGAAGTTTCAAGATGTGGGACATGCGAATTGAAACAACCTCCAGATTTTTAAGAAGTTGGTCTCTTTTTTATATCAAGTGTTTGGGAAAAAGGGATAGGAATTTAAACAAAAACACAAATGCAAAGAAATGAAATCTAACTATGGTGATGAACCTAAATTTAATTTTGATCCTTAATCCTAAGCACAGTGCAACTATATGTAAGATTCAATTACATTAAAGAGCAGATGAGGCATGATCAATGTAAAAGATAGAAATAATAGAAACAGAGGCTCACGGCTTAGACTACTTTCGTACTGATACATGAAACATCAACAAAGGCACATAGTTCTATCTTCTCATTAATTCTCCAGCCACATAAAAGGCACAAAAACATGCACAATTACGTAAAATTTGCAACTCAAGAAAATAGAATAAAGGCAAATGATATTCCTAATCACAGCTCTAGAAAGTCTAAAACTCTTGACAATAATTTTCTCCTCCTCTTATCTCTTTTTTCCATCTTCCTCTTTATAGCCTCAGATTTTTAGATAAAATAATATGAAATTCGGTGCATTCAATGCCTTGGATGCATTCTAGTCTTATCAGGAAGGACCATGCTGGAGCAGGGTGGCTACCCTGACTGTGGCATGTCGATTCATCTCTAGTGCCTCCTCCCAATCCTAAATCTCTCATTCCATCACCTACTTAGACGTGCAAATGTCTATCCTGCCTTTATCTCATAAGGGACAAATAGACGGTGCTTTTAATGTTTACATGCCCTAAATATCTAACTAGTGAACTGCTCCATCTATTGGAAATAACTCTTGCTAAGTTTCCCTCTTTGTCTCTTCCTCCTCTTGATCTTGGCCTTAGGATTTTTTTAATGCATTTGAGTCCGCGCTTTAGGTCTACCAGAAAAACTCTAACTGAGCTGGAAGTGTCTATCAAAAGATAGTTCTTAGATTTTGAAACATTCTATTTCCCTACATTTCGCTTGCTGAAATAGATACACAGGACACTCTATTCTATTAAATGGAAGAGGACACTTAGTCAATTCCCTAAAAATCTTATTATTACTTCAGGAGACACTAGAGGATGACACTTGTCGTGTTTCGTAGCAACTATCGAAGACACATGGCATTTTCCACATAACTTATACTCTTTTGTGTCTTGGCTCAAGATCATTTTGCCTTTAACACTTGTCACCATCTGCTTCCTCAAAATCTCAATAGCTTGAAAGAAAATAAGACCCACAACATCTTTTACCTAAGTAACTTTAAAAGGAACACAAGGACAGGTGTCGATCTCTGCTTACTTCAACAAAAGACACGTGGTAATCTCTGCTGCTCTTTAGCTATACTGTGGAAATTTTCAGGGCACATGTTAGGCTCCTACAGATGGTGACACTTGGCAGCTTCCACAGACTTTTAAAAATAAAACTTGGGACCCACCACAGTCTTTATTTAGCAATGAAACACGAAGAAGATCTTTTGGATGGCAACACATGGTGGCTTTCGCTGCTTCTGGGAAAATACGTGGCATCTTTCACTTCTTTTGGGAATGGAGTAGAAAGGGGCTGGGTAGTTGACACTTGGCAGCCTCTGCTTGAATGGTTTGGTTGCACCTTACTGCCTTCTAAAAGGGCACTTGACCCTTTGGTTTTTTGGGATGCTCCTTTGAACTGTCCAATTATACTAAGCTATTAAACCGATCAATTGAACCAAAAAATGGTTTAATGGTTCAACACTGCACGTCATTTACACATGAATCAAGGCATGAACCAAGGATATTAAACCAAGGCTTTGAACCAAAAATTGAACTAAGGCATTGAACCAAACATATTTTAGATGCTGACAAGTGGTGACTTCTACTTCTTCTCAGCTAGGATACGTGGCAACTTCTGAGGCTTTTAGAAAAGCAACACTGAGACCTTCTGCTATTGCCACTTGGTGTTTTTTGCCTGATCTATATACTTATCCTTTTGAAATCCTTCCACTGCAAAGAGATAAAACACGGGTGTTGATATGTAACTGTGGATGCTAACACTTGGTGCGCTTTGCTAAGTCACTGTGAGATATGTGGCACATTCTGACCAACTCATAGAAAATATGAAAGGTGCCTCAGACAATGACACTTGGCATTTCCACTTGAGAAAAGATGCCTTGGAGGATGACACTTGTCAGCTTTTGCTTTACCCCGACACTTAGACAAAAATGAATCAAAAAGGGAAAATAGAACCCGTGCTCTATTTCAAAACTTCACCATCTCAGACCACAATATGTGAAGGCAAAATTTTGTGGTGTGTGACTGAAAAAAAAATAGAATGAAACATAGAGTAAAATTTTACTCTACAATTACTGGCGACCCCAAGGACTTTTGAGCCTGCTCAAAAAGAAACCATGACTCTCGCTAGATCAAAATTTCAAAATCACAGCTTGAACAATGCTGTCTGGTAGGTGGACCACTCTTCATCAGATAACCTTTGCTTATTTTGCAATTCATTGAAGGTTAAATCAAGGTTAATGATATCCTTTTGTGAAAAGTTTTACAAAATTTGAACAGTAGCCTTCAATTTGAATTTGAGCTGGGAAACAGGAACCAAGATAGCTTCTACTTCGGGGACTAATGAATCATCCCTTAGATCTTGGAAAACTATTTGATCATTTCATCTGGCCAATATCAATGATTCAATTTCTTCTACCATTAACACAGTATCATCATCAGGATATAGAGAAGGAAGACCTAATTGTACTAGATCTTCAACATGCTGCTTCATCTCGTTGATTCCTTCCTTCATGACATCCAGAAGCTCCTTGTAACTATGAAGATTGTGCCCCTCCATCTTTGTATCTTCTCTGTGTTAACTTGTATGAAACTTTTCAAAATAGAGATGCTTTCACTGAAGCAATTTATAAGCATAAAAATGCAAGTAGCAGGATATTTTTTCACAGCTATAAGAATGTTTAAGAATATGTAAACTTTAAACCTTACTAAGAGGTATTTATTGACCTATCAAGTCTCAAATGACATTAAACTCAGATAACCATTAGCAAATCCTACTCAATCTTCCTAGGACAATGAGATAGACATGTTATGCAAGTGGCAACGCAAGGTACCTTGGAGATTTATAAAGATTTGGGAAACATTCAATGTGTTAAGAATTTGAAAAACCTTTTGAGCTGCCGACCATGTGTTCAAAGAACACTTATTTAAAATAAAAGCGGGAAAACAACAACGGGAAAACAAAGCAATAAGAGAATGGGAAACTATCTAACTATAATACATTAGAGACCCAAGTTAACTGAAATGCTTCAAATAGATTCCATTTACAAGGATCTCTTTAGGTTCTCCTTCCATCGATTCCATCTTGATTGAATTCCTCTACTTACATGTACAAATTTTATATGGGCCAATCCATAATGCTTCAAATTTAATATGCTGACCCGGCTTAGTGGCTTTTACATCCCATTTCATAACAATTGAGCCTACCTCAAAATGAGGATTCAAAGTCCTTTTATCAAAATAGTCCTTAACCATTCCCTGATGCTTAATTAATGAATCATGGGCTATATCCCTTTTCTCCTAAACTTCCAAAAGCTCTGCAAGTCTAACCTGCATGGGGCCATTTTCCTCAATTTCAATTTGTTTGATCAGCTGGAGGGCAGGGATCTCCAAGCTTAGGGGGATTACAATAGACTTTCCATATACCAATTCATATGGGGACATTTTGATCACCTATTTAGGCATGATTCTATCAGCCCATAGTGCTAAATTAAGCACTTTATGCCACTCTTTGTGATGATCAACCCTTACTCTTTTTATGAGTCTAATAAGGTTTTTGTTACTCGATTTTGCCAAACTGTTACCTTGAGGGTAATAGTTAGAGGAAGTTTTTAGATATATTCCATGTTTTAGTGCAAAGTTGGATACTTTAGACCCTAAGAATGCTTTAGCATTATCTGAAATTATGGTGTGCAGAGCCCCAAAGCGAGTAGTGATACTCCCTAGAAAATCTAGGATCACATTTTCTGTTGTTTCCTTAAGTGGGACTGCCTCGGTCCATCTGGTGAAGTAATCTGTGGTAGTTAATATCCATTTGTGGCCCATACTAGACATTGGATTTATCATTCCAATGAAGTCAAGACCCGATTGAGCAAAAGGTTCATCCACAATTATAGGACTAAGGGGCATTGCTGCATTCCTTCTCATCCCCATGTAATATTGACAGGATTGACATTTTTTAACCAGATGATAACAATCTGCAAATAAAGTAGGCCAGAAATATCCTACCTCACTTATCTTTATGGCTGTGGTCTTTGCAGAAAAATGCCCCCCTGATATTCCATGATGCATCTCATGTAGTATTTTCTTAGCTTTAGCTTTTTCTACACATCTTAACAATTTAACATCAGAATTTCTTATAAAAAGGACTTGTTCAATTTAAACAAAATGAACTCCTTGTATCCTATAATATCTTCTCTTATTTTGAGGGAGTTCTCTCGGATAAATTCCATACTTCATAAAATGAATCCTGCTTGTGACCCAAGATTCCTGATCAACCTCTTATATTTTTAACACCATCTCTGTCTCTCCTTCTGAATTTGTCTCTTAAGGTACCATCTTTTCAAGCCCTTGGGTCATATATTGGCACAAACCCCTTACTAACTTAGTGGGTCTAACCTCTACATCATATTCAAGGATCTTAGTAATCTAGTTGGCTCTTTTCTCAATAATTTTTCCCTCCATGATGTATTCTCTGACACTTGGGTGAGCTACCAGTATTAGAATTTTGCTCCCTAATACCATATGCCTGAATTTCTTGAGGGCTTTTACCATGGCATATGCTTGTTTCTCTACAAAGTTGTACCTGGTTTCATAATCCCTAAGAGTTCTTGAGAAAAAGGTTATTGGGTGTTCTCCCTCCAGTCTATCATCCTTTTGGATTAAGACAACAACAATACTTAACCCTCCTCCATAGACATACATTACAAAAGGCTTGGAAAAATCTAGGTTTTTTAGTACTGGGGCTGTTGAGATAGCCTTCTTGTCCTCTTCAAAGGCTTGCCTTCCTTCTGTAGTCCATTTGAAAATCAGGTCTTTCTTTAGCAAGAGTGTCACTGGTCTCACCAAGCCTGCAAAATCGGATATGAACCTATTGACAAAATTAATCTCCCCCAAGAAGGATTGAATTACCTTTTTATTTACTGGAAGAGGGAGGTTCATTATAGCTACAATTATTTCATGATCTATGGAAACTCCTTCTTTAGATACTATATGTCCCAATAATTTTCCTTGAGGCACAACAAAGATGCATTTCTTGGGATTCAATGATATTCCAAAATCCTGACATTTCTAAAAGACAGATTTTAAATGATCAAAATGATCAATAGCATTTTTTGAAAAAATAGTGTGGTCATCTAGATAAACCAAGATGATTTTATTTATAAGTTTCCCAAAGGCTACATCCATAGCTCTTTGGAAGTTGGCTTCTGCATTTGACATGCCAAATGGCATCTTAGTGTATGCAAATGTTCCCCATTTGGTAGTAAAAGTAGTTTTGTACTAGTCTTCATCAGCCAACCAAATCTGATTGTATCTAGAGAAACCATCTAGCAAAGAAAATCTCTGTGATCCAGCCACAGTTTGTAGAATTTGTTCCATGGAGGGAAAGAGATAGTGATCTTTCAAAGATGATCTATTTAGGTCTCTGAAATCTACACACAGTCTTACATCTCCATTCTTTTTCCTAACTGTTACTAGAATTGATACCCAAGTTGAGTGCTTGATTGGAAAAATTATTTTGGAATCTAAAAGTTTCTGTAACTCATCTACCATTAGAGGCTCAATCTTTGGATTTACTGGCCTCTGTTTCTATCTGATGGGCTTAGATCCTTCAGTCAGTTCTATTGTGTGCTGCATAATGTCTCTATTGTATCCATGAAGGTCTTCATAGCTCTAGGCTATGACTCTGTCATATTTTTTGCATAATTTAATTAGTCTTTCTTTTTCCACTTGAGTTGCAAAATTCTCAACTTTTAGTTTTTTCCCTTGACTCACCTCTATTTTAGAATAATCTGCTTTGTCTACCTGGAACCTTTTCTTCTCCAGGCTTACATCCTCTAGATCAAATAAGTTTTCTAAGGTGATCAAGCCCTTGGGGAGCTTATTAGTCTTCAATTGTATAATTTGATCTCCATATGCTTCCGCAATTTTGGTTTGCAACTGATCATCAAACTCATCTGATTGTTGTAAGAATGAGACTACCTGAGAATCATTTTCAAATACTTGCCAATTCTCATCATTGTCTGGAATAGTCAGCCTCACAATAACTTTTACTGACTCATTATTAATTAATAAGCTAGTTATTGGATTAAACTGTGAGCCAATCTGGGCCATCTTATCAAATTTAGAATTTTGACTCTTAGGGACTATCTCGATATTGAAAGCTTCAAAATATTCTATTAAGTCCCAAATCCTATGTCTGTAGGATCTCATCCTTACATTTTTGGCTGCTACCTTTTCTCTAATTTGCTTTACTACTAATTCTGAATCTCCTTTTACTATTAGATTCTCTATTCCCTTTTTCCTTGCTAACAGGAGACCATGTACTAAAGATTCATACTCAGCATCATTATTAGTACAAGCAAATTGGAAAGGGATAGCCCTTAAAATTTTCTCACCACTTGGAGCAGTAAGACAAATTCCTGTTCCAACACCATGCTTACTTCTAGCCCTATCAAAATTTAAGGTCCAGATTTCTGAATTTTTAGTTGTTGGTGCGTCTTCCCTTAGAACATTTGGGATTTCATGGTCCTCATCAAAAATGACACATTTGCCTAGACCAGTAGAGTCATAGTTCCCATATGGGTCGCTATGCATCATAGCTAACAACTGGTTATTTTTTTTTCTTGATCATGCTCAGTCCAGTTGCCTAACTCTTCAACAAAAATCCTTTCTTCCTTATTTAACATAGCATGATCTGCCTCTAATTTTGATGTTGGTTCATTGGTGATATGATCTTTTGATAGTAGTTTAGATAGAATTTTCATCTTCAAACCGTATCTGGTTCTCAGGATGAGGTGAGACCAATCAAGAGACATATATCCTCCTATTTTTGCTGTAAAGTCTCTGGATAAACATAAACCAAAAATAGGAGGTATATCTATGACTATTACATCTTGGTTGACAATTATATTGGGACAAGTTTATAACTGCAATGGGAGTTGTTTAATTCTCCCTATCATTTGTACTGTTTTGCCATTTAGTTGCTTAACTCCTTTTGTAAGGGGTTCATATTTTATTTTCAAAGCATCATCTATTTTCTTGGGCATCACTATAGTAGTAGCTCCTAAATCTATCAATGCATTATGTAAGAGTTTCTTCTCAACTATTAGAGTCAAATAGAAAGGCTTTGGTTTGGATTTACTTACTTGTGCTACATCGTTCACAAATGTTGTTGTCTTCAGACAAATTGTATCTTTGAGCTTTTCTTTTTTAGTAGGTCCTTCTTTGGTAACAGTACCTTTGGGCATGGCTTGGCCTTGTAGAGCTTCTTGTAGTAGTATCTTTTGTTCAAAAATAGCCAATATATCCCATATTGATACTTGTGCTGGAGTCTTCTTCAATTGATCCACTACATTTATCGGTCTCAAAGATTGAGTTCTTGGAACATAAGGATATCTTGTTTTTTCCTAAATTTGGGCAGGAGTCCCTAATTTTGCACCAGCTGAGGCACTTCTTATCTGACAATAGTGTTCTTTGTCTTTGAAATGGAAAATTATTCATGACTTGACTATTTACAATCTCAGGCTGTTCCACCATCCTTCTCTTTGATCTGGTGTAATAATCAGATTGCACCACTAGTTTTTGGGAGCTAGATGCTTCGTTCACGAAAATTGATTCTTCATCTTCCATCCATGCAAACAAAGCATGTTCTAGGGCTATTTCTTCCTCTTGTTACAAGGACATTCCTTACATTCGAGCCACTAGGATTGGATTCTACATACCAGGAGATTGGTAGGCTTGATTGTCACTAGAACTTGCAAACTGACCATCCATTCTTCTTTGCTCTACCACCCTTTGTTGTAGATTACCCCTAGGACAATCTCTAGGTGTATGAGCATCATTACAAGGGAAACACTAGGCATTAGTATCATCCACATAATTAATTTGCCCTGGAACCATCTCCCTATTTGAGTTGGGAGGAATAGTCTGTGAAGGTGTGGGAACTACAACTAATTGATTTGCTTGTTGATGGTTAGTTTGTCTTGGAGGACCCTGATATTGGTTTGGCTGAGATGAAAATTTATTTCCTTGATAGCCTTGATACGAAGGCTTAGAGAAAGAATTTTTCTATCTTTTTATATTGATCAGCTCATTAGAAAATGTCCTTAGGATATTCTTGATATCATCCATCTCAGATGACTGAGCAGGGACAGGTTCTTTCGTAGATGGTTGAGGGTAAGTGTACATAGACACAGGTGGGCTTACAGATTTAGGAACTTCTTGAGGTAATGGCAAGGAAATTTCTAGGAACATGGGCATGGGAGGCCTTGGAGGTAACTTTATAGCATCTGTTAAATGATTCTCAGCTCTGAGCGCATATTCATAAGCCTCTAGCAAAGTGTGTCCTCCAAGTGACTGAATCATAACAGATATATCTGAATTCAAAGCCTTAAGATAAAACACTATGGCCATACCTGGTAATGGTCTAGCTATAATAGGGATTCCATCCCAAGTCTTTTGAAATCTGAAATTGAAATTAGTCATGGCTTCTTGTGGTCCCCTTTGAATGGTAATTAACTGCTGTAACAAAGAAGACTTATCACCCTTCTCTGCAAATCTTTCAAAGAAAAGATCTTTGAGCTCATCCCACGTGGATATTGAATTTGGAGTCAAGGATTGGTACCATTCCAAAGCCTTCCCTTTAAAAGAAGTTGCTAATAACCTTATAGCCATATTCTGTTGTGTGACGACGTGTATAACACAACATCTAATACATCTTGAAGATGTTCTTCAGGTGTTTTAGAATCTTGCCCATTGAATTTGGGCAGAGCTTTCAAGGCATTTACTGGGATAGGATCCCAAGTAGCTAGTGGTACTAGGAGGATCAGAGAAATACCAGTGTTCCAACTTGCATAATTCCTTGGGGGAACAGGGGCTCCCATATTTACTCTCGATATTGGTATAAAACGATTGACTCTCCTTCTTGGACTAGTTACCAAAGGTGGTACAAGAATACCCAGATTTATAGTAGATTGGGATCTGGTTACTTGTCCATAGCTCTAACTCCTTGTAGCTCTCTGGTTCATATGGTCTTGAAAGAAACTTCAAGACTGGTCCCATCGGGCGTGCGAAAAATTGTTGATGTTTAAAATTGCGCTTTGTTTCAGACACCAACAATGGGGATTTTCAAGATGTGGGACATGCGACTTGAAACAACCTCCAAATTTTTAAGAAGCTGGTCTCTTCTTTATATCAAGTGTTTGGGAAAAAGGGATAGGAGTTTAAATAGAAACACAAATGCAAAGAAAGAAAATCTAACTATGGTGATGTGCCTGAATGTAATTTTGATCCTTAATCCTAAGCACAGTGTAACTATATGTAAGATTAAATTACATTAAAGAGTAGACGAGGCATGATCAATGTAAAAGATAGAAATAATAAAAATAGAGGCGTGCAGCTTAGACTACTTTCGTAATGATATAGGAAACATCAACAAAGGCACAAAACTCTATCTTCTCATTAATTCTCTAGCCACATAAAAGGCACAAAAACATGCACAGTTACATAAACTTTACAACTCAAGAAAATAGAATAAAGGCAAATGATATTCCTAATCACAGCTCTAGAATGTCTAAAACTCTTGACAATAATTTTCTCCTCCTCTTATCTCTTTTTCTCATCTTCCTCTTTATAGCCTCAAATTTTTAGATAAAATAATATGAAATTTGGCACATTCAATGCCTTGGATGCATTCTGGTCTTGTTAGGAAGGACCATGCTGGAGCACGGTGGCTGCCCTGATTGTGGCATGTCAATTCATCTCTAGTGCCTCCTCCCGAGCATGAATCTCTCATTCCATCACCTACTTAGCCATGCAACTATCTATCCTACCTTTATCTCACAGGGGACAAACAGACGGTGCTTTCAATGTTTACAGGCCCCAAATATCTACCTAGTGAACTGCTCCATCTACTGGAAATAACTCCCATTGAGTTTCCCTCTTTGTCTCTTCCTTCTCTTGATCTTGGCCTTAGAATTTTTCAAATGCATTCAGGTCCGTGCTTTAATTCTACTAAAAGAACTCTAACTGAGCTGGAAGTGTCTATTAGAAGATAGTTCTTAGATTTTGAAACATTCTTTTTCCCTGCAGTTTGCTTGCTGAAACAGATACAAAGGATGCTCTATTCTATTAAATGGAAGAGGACACTTAGTCAATTCCCTAAAAATCTTCTTATTACTTCAGGAGACACTGGAGGATGACACTTGTCATGTTTCACAACAACTATTGAAGACACACAACATTTTCTGCATAACTTATACTCTTTTGTGTTTTGACTCAAGATCATTCTGCCTTTGACACATGTCACCATCCACTTCCTCAAAATCTCAATAGCTTGAAAGAAAATAAGACCCATAATATCTCTTACATGAGTAGCATTAAAAGTAACACAGGGACATGTGTCGATCTCTACTTACTTCAACAAAAGACACATGGTAATCTTCGCTGCTCTTTAGCTATACTGTGGAAATGTTTAGTGCACATGTTAGGCTCTTACAGATGGTGACACTTGGCAGCTTTTGCAGACTTTTAGAAATAAAACTTGGGACCCACCATAGTCTTTATTTAGCAATGAAACATGAAGAAGATCTTTCAGATGGCAATACATGGCAGCTTCTGCTACTTTTGGGAAGATACGTGGCATCTTCCACTTCTTCTGGGAATGGAGTAGAAAGGGGCTCGATAGATGACACTTGGCAGCCTCTACTTGAATGGTTTGGTTGCACCTTATTGCCTTTTGAAAGGGCACTTGACCCTTTGGTTTTTTGGGACACTCCTTTGAACCACCTTATTGTACTTAGCTGTTGAACCCACTGATTGAACCAAAAAATGGTTCAATGGTTCAGTGCTGCGTGCCATTTACACATGAATCGAGGCATGAACCAAGGATATTGAACCAAGGCTTTGAACCAAAAATTAAACTAAAACATTGAATCAAACATATTTTAGATGCTGACATGTGGTGACTTTTGCTTCTTCTTAGTTGGGATACATGGCAGCTTTCGACGCTTTTAGAAGAGCAACACTGAGACCTTCCACTATTGCCACTTGGCACTTTCCGCCTGATCTCAATACTTAGCCTTTTGAAATCCTTCCATTGCAAAGAGATAAAATGTGGGTGCTGATATGTAACTGCAGACACTGACACTTGGCGTGCTCTGCTGAGTCACTGTGAGATATGTGGCACATTCTGTCCAACTCATAGAAAATATGAAATGTGCCTCAGATGACAACACTTGGCATTTCCACTTGAGAAAAGATGCCTCAGAGGATGACACTTGTCAGCTTCTGCTTTACCCCGACACTTAGACAAAAATGAATCAAAATGGGAAAATAGAGCCCGTGCTCTATTTCAAAACTTTGCCATCTCGGACCACAATATGCAAAGGCAAAATTTTGTGGCGTAGGACTGAAAAAATAGAATGAAACATAGAGTAAAATTTTACTCTACAGGAACTTTGTGAGGTAAGGCATATTAAGTTTGAGAAAGGAAGACTTTATTCATCTTTGTAATACGCTTTAATAAATACCCTATGCATACTTGAAATATGGATCAATCTTTGAAAAACCATTAAAGTCTAGAATTGAAGCACAATTATGAATAACTTTGCCTTGAATCTTTTGTGAGCTCTTTAACACTTTGAATTTTATTCTATTGATTACATTTGAAACTTCCTCACAATAGCTTAACCCATTATCCAAATTCAATATTTTTATATTCATATCATCCAAACTTCATAAATTGATTTCATATAGGATAATATTGGATCCAAGGATTGATGATAGTCTCATTGCAAATCTTATTTTCTACCTTGTGTGATTTATCTAATATGAGATTTATTCCATGTAAAGGAGGCACTTGTGCTTTTTCAATTATATGATACTTCATGAATTAGGTGGCAAACCTGTATGTAAATTTATCTAGTATCAAACATCTTATTGTGACTATCTAATTAGACTATCATCTACAACTTTGTCTTCAAGTGTGGGACTTAGTTCTAAGGAGTGGTCTAAGAATTATAAGCAACACCATTCATAACTATATTAGAATGCACAACATACCATATATGGTTGATAATGAACTTATTTTCCATCCAAACGCAAAATATAAAGAACTCAAGAGTGATATCAAAGCTACTATTCTCTTTGAATGTTGAAAGATCACCTAGATCTCACATGTAAGAATAATCTTCATGCCCTATACTACAAGTTGTATCCTTGTCTCTATCTGCATTTTTAGCATATTTTCAATGATGACAAGGATACTTTAATGACATAATAGGAAACAATGAATCTAAAATGTTTTCATACCTTAGGTTTCAATAAAAAAGCTCATCTTGTTCTGTCAAAAGATGAATTGTTGATATATCCTCAACACCCCCAACTTTGTGACTCAAAACTCCAAAATTATGGTTGACCAAAATATTCTCCTCAAATGAATATCCATCCATAATGTTACTCTAAAAACCACTAAATGGCACACCATTTATAATATCGAAGGATAGTGCAAGATTTGATGTAACTTTAATCACCTTAAACTCTTCACATCCAACAAGTGAAACATTAAATGAACCAAGCCTTGTCCATTGGACTATGGAGTCGGTGTCCATTTTTGAAATATTTTACTATCACTGGCATTAAAACACCTATAATTTCCCATGAGAGTGTAATTGGGGGTGTTATCATAAAATGTAAAATTTCAAAACAATAATTGGCTCCAACTATGGGATCACATTTTGGAGAACTCCAAAATTTTAGATGATTGGTACCTTATTACCATAGATTCCTGAGATTTTTTATGTAGCTCACATTTGCACACCTTGATGTGACCAACTGACAACCAACTCCCCTATCTCAATCATATGATAAATGAACATGCGTTATCAAGCTAGTTCACCTATTTAGAATACTTCAAATTTCCTGATCCAACCAACAAACATCCATTTCAACACCTTCAATCATATGAGAAACAACCGAGTGCTGCCAGGTGAGATTCGATACACTAAAAATTCTACATGTTTACCACCTATTCAATTAGAAATATCATGAAAAACTTGTCCATTCTATCATTTGATAAACAAACATTCATATCACCATTTTCATGATTACAAAAGCTATCTTATGAATACATTATCAAATGTTTGACTTGGAGACCCACTTGGTTGAAATGCTTTAAAGTTTCTACTTTGCATGTCATTATAAAATTTGAAGAAACACATCACTATAGAATTTAAATGGGGTTAGAGATGTCCAACCGATTTGGATTCAATGTAAGTATTCAAACAAATACAAATTTTAACACTAAGGCATTAAAAAATAATTATATATTTCCTGAAATTGTGATCATTTAATCCTTTTTGAGGCAATGACTATTTTGACATCTTTGTGAATAATGTGTTTGTCTAGTGAGAGTTTCAAGGTTGGGAATATAACTTAAAGAATGTATAGGCAAAATAACTAATACATTTAGAGAAAGGGATAACACAACAACCAATTGTATTTATTGAATAACAACACACACACACCAAAACATAAATGAGAAAAGGAAACAGGCCAAAATAGGGAAAGTAGAGCTATTTATAGGGAGAAAAGGAAAATGAAAAGACTATTGAAAACCATTAACTGGTTAGGAAAAGTACCTTCCATTTCAAAATAATGTATTTGAATTATGAGGTCGTAACACATCCAATGATAGTGATCAATTAGGTGGAAATAAAATGAACTTATAATTACCATGTATAGTGAGATAATCATGAATATACATATCAATGGTGTCTTTATATTGTGGAACAAAATCATTGTGATATTTCTTATCTTGTGTGAGCATTGTTAAGTATTACTGAACATTTTTAATATCTTCTTGAATGACTTTAGATGCATTTATGATAGATATAGGATATGGATTAGACAAAAATGTGTTTCATGTTTATTTCTAAGATGGAACAACAATAAGGATGCTTTTTGGAATGAAATTGAGTGTAAATATTCTTTGCCACATTGTTTCCTACTACAAAAATGAATTCATCATTGAATGAGTCATCATCATCATCTTCATCAATTTATTATGCCTTGATAGTTTTCATTTCACTTTAAATGAATATTAAGCACCATTCAATTTGTTTTACCTTCACATCTTTGATTTCAATCTTAGCATAACTATGAATTTCAATCTCTACAAGCTTGACTGCTTTAAATTCAAATCATTTAGAGAAATCCTCTATAATGGGACATGAAATTTAATTCCAAGAGAATATTCACTTTTGACTATTTATTCTTAGATTTTGACACATGAGGAATCTTATTCTTTAAAAAAAATTGGTTACATGTTATCCTCACCTTCATAAATTAAAAAATCACATTCTGCATTATTTCTTCTCTCAATTTGTGGTTTAATCAATTATTCTTCAGATAACCCATTTTCTCCTAGGACTTTGAGGTTTGAGCAATATTTTGAAATAGGCATATCTTTCTTTTCTTCATCAAGGGGTAATCCATATTATTCGTATGTTCTTTGATCAATCATTAGTTCTTACAATTGTTCACCATCTTCCATAATTATGAAGCTGAAATAATCATATGTGATAGGAATTAATTTCTATTTTTCTCTATTGAAGTTATAATATGCTTGATCAAGAATTCACCTTTGAAATCTCTTTTCTTAATATTGAGGGATCTTGATTATATCAGGTTTCATTACTTCATCACCACTAATGATAGTTGTATCATGTTTTGAAGCTTCTTTGTTCAACATTTTAGATAGAATCATGTCATATTCAATTTTGATAACTTCTTATTATATGGATTCCAAGTCATTTAATTTGTTCTTCATCAAGATAAATTTGATCTTTGGGTGTAAAGAACTAATGAGGACACAAAGTTGGTTGTTGGGACTTGGTTGATCCACCTGTGGAATCAGTCTCAATACTCTGTTGAAGTGTGCTATGAACTCTCTCATCTACTCATGATCTTGCTTCTTGATTTGGAATAAATCTAATAATAATGTACATACATCCATAACTAGTTTGAATCTATTCAATAAATTATTCCTTAAGGAGTCCCAATTCATAATACATCCATCTTATAGGTTTTATAACCACTCAACAATAAGTCCATTGAAAGTTTCAACAAAAAGTCTAACAGTGAAATCTTCATGCATAACACCCAAAATATTGTAAGACGCTATGAAATCTAATAAATGATTATCTACATCAAGACTATTTTCTCCAAAAAACTTTTAAAATCTCTTCTTTGATCCTAAAGGTAATTCATTGTACTTAGGCAAAGCCAATGGACAAAAATGTTATCCCCATGGAACATAGAGAACATTGGGGTCAGGGTAGACCAATGCCATTTATTCATTCAATAAGATGTAGGCACTAGGTACTTCATCTAAATTATTTACCAACCTCCACTCTATGGGAGGTTCATTGAAATGCCTAAAAATTATGTGCATAAAGCACCTCGATCCCCAATGGATTCATAAAGAACTGTTAGTTAAAAAATTTATCATAGGGATAAATGTGGAATTTTAGTCAATAACAAGGGGACAAATTCCTTTCATTAGTCAACAATGTGGGGGCAAAATCCCTCTCCTATTAATAGGTAGAGATAACTTTATTGAAAACAAAAAAAGGAAAGTAGAAAAAGAGTTATTCACAACTATTTATAACAAAACTATTTTTAACATGGGTTTCATACTTTTAACCAAAAAGTATGGAAAGGTTGCAGAAAGGGAAATGAAGGGAATAATGGAAATGAAGGGAAAAAGAGGAAGGGAGAATGGGATTATTCTAGTTATATAAACATCAGACACTATTATACTAATCCCAAGGGAAAAAAGGATAACTCTAAGTAGCTAAACACATAAACTCACCAGAATAATCCATAATTTGAGATTATAACATGGGAAACCTTTATCATAGAAATGGGATGGGAAAGACATATTCTGGACATAACAACATGATAAATACACCAAGTATATTGGATAACATTATAAATAAATATATATAATAAACTCACATTTCCTAATAAAAATAGATATAAGTTCTATTTTTAATCCTACCAAGGCTTCACAATGGTAAGAATTTGTAATGCATATTCAACAAAAATTTCTACACTAAAAATTCTACATTAATTGACTACATAAAAATAATATTTTAACAAATTGAAAGAATAAGAATCAAAGTGGATTGACATACTCATGCACATCATTCACCTAAGAGTTTCATGGCACAAATTCCTATAAATTATTTATTTATTGATCCTTCATGGGGTTGTGCATATAAACTCCTTTCTTTCATCTTGCAAAAAGTCCTATTGTCAGGAATCTGGAACATAAATGCTCTGATACCAACTGTCAGGACCCAAAAGCACAATTGATTACCATGTACAAGCAACTAATCATGGAATTCAACCAGAAGTAACAAGTAACTAGAATTCAAAAATATCATAGAATATGAGAGATAATACCCAATTGTATTAATACTCTTCTAGAAGGAAATACAACAAAGAAGATGCCATAGTCTTCTTTCTTACACACCTCTAGGGCTCCCACACCTCTAGGGCATAAATAGTAAATCTCTTCAAGAGCTCACTCTCTTAATTACGGTCCCAACACACAACTCAAACACAGAGTTGGTGTTCACCTCCAATTAGTCAGTATCACTACTGCCAGTACCACCAGTTAGTATCACTACTGCCATTACACAATTACTCCACATACTCCATGATGGAGTACACACCGTACTCCAAGTACATAATGTACTCCAAGTAGTTCTCACCTGATCTTGCTACCTATTGTGTTGCTGACCTCCCTGATCTTGCACACCTGCAAATGACCCTGGTTTTGCACACTTGTAATCCTAGATCTCGCAACACACACACCTGCAGATCAACTGAACTTACTTACCACATGTAGATCTCCAAACCTAGCCTTGCACACCTGTCGACCAAGATCATACACACATGAAGAACCCTTCTGATTCTCCAAACCAGCACCCTTGTGGATCTCCTACCAGAACTTGCACAACCTACAGCTCTACCTGATCATACACACTTGGCACCCTTATGGAACTAGGAGGAACACACCTTGCTCTCTTCACTCTGAAGGAGCTAACCTTGCTCTTACTCAACTAGCACAAATTACAATACAACCCATGAGTCTATTATATAGATCTCATGTAAACAATAATTAAACATACAATTACAATAATTAGATTCGTAGCTCAAGACTAAAATTAGCCTTGAACATGCAAACAACCAGTTCGTTAACAAATTGTCTGTAAAACTCGCAGTTCAGAATTGTACAAGCGACTGATGTCGATCCCTATCTAGCTAGAGATGACTGACGTTGGCCTATCCCTGATTGATGTCAGTAGCTTCTTGTCTACACCTGACTGACGTCGATTGGCTTAACTGACATCGGTGACTGTGACACTCAGCAACCTCCTCTAGTGTTTGCATCAGTGAAGCTTTTAGCTCCACAACCTAACAATCTCCCACTTGGAGATAAACAACTACACTATACTTGTACCTGTACACCATCTAATATTTTTCCTGGCTTGTATCCCTCTTCAAGCTCAATCTTGAAGACCAACCACCACACATCCTGTGGTGTAACACCTGTCATCCAAGTAACCTGCCATATCTAAAGTGCCTGACCTTGCATAGCAAGAATTCTTGCTATTGGTCCCTCTCAGATACCTGAGAACCCATTGAACCACTTTCCAGTGCTTCCTTCCTAGATTGACTACAAACCTGCTGACAACTCCCACTACTGGGGCAACATTAGGGAATACACATGTACTCAACCTCATCATGTGATTGGGGACCCTGTTCTGTGAACTGTCCATCCATAGGTGCGCTTGCCGTTCTACATCCTGCACTACCTTCACACAATTTTACAAGGCTCATCATCCCCTAAATAAACTATTCCAAAATCTCCATGGACATAGTCAATGAAATATTCTCTATTTGGGGTTGCATGGAAAGAGGCACCAGAATCTAAAACCCAAGATTCTATATTATTATGTAAAGAGAATATAAGAGCATCTTGTGCAACAATACTCGCAACTTTTGCTTGTTCTTTACCTTCATGCTGATTGTCTTCTTTAGGTTTTGACCAGCAATCTTTGCTTATATGCCCTATCTTTCAACAATTTTAGCATTGTATCTTTGTGCCATTTCTAGATTTGGATCTACCTCTCATCTTTGACTTAGACTTTGATCTCTGATGCTTGCCCTTCTCTTTTTGCCTGTGACAAGTTAGAAATCATAGTAGATGCCAGACTCAATCTTATAGATCCAAGAGCCTTTCTATTAAGAACTTCCCATTCTTCATCTTCCATATCTGTAGGCTTTCTATCAACCCCACCCAACGGTAAATATAGATCTTTCTGATATAGATAATCTTCTATTTGCATTCTCCATAATTGGTAATTCTTGCCATTAAACTTCTCCATTCTCAGTTTACTTTTTTCTGCCATTGCTTCTCCCACTCAAATAGAAACCCCTGTGACTGACCTATAATCAACAAACACTAACCAGATCTGAAATACCTGTTAGTCAACCTGAGCTCTGATACCACTTGTCAGGAATCTAGAACATAAATGCTCTGATACCAACTGTCAGGACTCGAAAGCACAATTAATTACCATGTACAAGCAACTAAATGCAGAATTCAACCAGAAGGAACAAGTAACTAGAATTCAAAAATAACACAGAATATGAGAGACAATACCCAATTGTATTAATACTCTTCCAGAAGGAAATACAACAAAGAAGATGCCACTTGCCTGACACTAAGATCATACACACATGAAGAACCCTTTTGATTCTCCAAACCAGCACCCCTGTGGATCTCCTACCAGAACTTGCACAACCTGCAGCTCTACCTGATCATACACACTCGGCACCCCTGTGGAACTAGGAGGAACACACCTTGATCTCTTCACTCTAAAGGAGCTAACCTTGCTCTTACTCAACTAACACAAATTACAATATAGCCCATGGGTCTATTATATATATCTCATGCAAATAATAATTAGACATCCAATTACAATAATTAGATCCATAGCTCAAAACTAAAATTAGCCTTTAACATGCAAACAACCGGTTCGTTAACAAACTGTCTGTGAAACTCGCAATTCAGAACCACACAGGGGATCGACGTTGGTCCCTATCTAGCTGGAGATGACCGACATCGGCGGATCCCTAACTGATGTCGGTAGCTTCTTGTCTACACCTGACCGACGTCAATTGGCCTGACCGATGCTGGTGACTGTGACACTCAACAACCTCCTCCAATGTCTGCATCAGTGAAGCTTTTAACTCCACAACCTAACACCTATTGTCAAGAAAACTAATTCACAAAAAGGTAATCTGAGCTCAGTTGAATATTTTTTCACAGATGAGCCCCAAACTCCTCTTGATATGTTATAAGGGTGGTTACATTGCATAACCACCTTTTTAATGTTTTTAGGAGCTTGTAAAAATGATTTAATAAAAATGCACAACTTAAAATTTTAAAACATGCATTAATTTTTTTGAAAAAACTTGAAAAAGTGAAATGGAAAATTTTCACAACTTGTAAGAGTGCATTGGTGTTTTTGCATGACTTGAAACTTACAAAAGTGTGTTGACAAATTTACATGAGTTAAAAAAGTGACTTGATAGTTTTGCACAATTTGACACTTGCAAAAGGGACTTAGAAAATTTGCATGATGTATAAAAGTGAAAATGTGTTATTACAAAAATGAAATTTTTTGTATTGTGAGAATGACTCAAAAGTTACAAGTGTAAATTGGCTAAAACCTGATGGAGAGCTATTATTCTTCTTCTTGGATGATCTAGACCTTTATTTTGCACTTATAAGGGAACTTCACTCTATTTATACAAATGTAGTACTTTCTTTGATTTTATAAGTTCAAAGTGAAAATTTTGCAGACTAGATGCTTAAGGAGAAATTTTCTTCATCAAAATATATTTCCAACACATTGAACAAGAGCCGAAATGGAGTTTGATGGATAAAGGGAACTTGGTCCTTGCATGGATAAATCTAGAATTCCACATTTCTTAAACAATTATGATTCTCCATGTTGAGTTTATAAGTTTAATATGAATTTCTTTCACCATGGGTCCTTAAGGTAAAATGTTATTCATCAAATTATCTTTCCAACACATTTAATAAGAGCCAAAATGGATTTTATATGTGAAATTTGTGCCTTGAGGGAGATTAGACCATGTTCTGACATTTTTTGCTTATAGGGGTGTTGGATGTTGACCCCTCTACTTGTAGAAGTTTCAAAATATGACTCCTCTACTTAAAAGGGTGTCAAATTCTACCCCCTCTACTTGTAGGGGTGTCATATTCTAATAAGTAAAAGACTTATAAAACTTTTTCTTCTTCTTTGATTTTTGTGGAACCCGTTGAGGTACTTTCTGAGGTAAGGCATTTCAAATTTGAGAAAGGAAGTCTTTGTTCACCTTTGTACTACCCTTTATTATACACCCTATGCATACTTAAAATTTGGAGCAATATTTGAGAAACTATTCAAGTCTATAATTCAATCACATTTATAAATAACTTTTCATTAAATCATTTGTAAACTCTTCAAGACTTTGAATTTTCTTCTAATGATTGCATTTGCAACTTCATCACAATATCCTGACCTAGTATCCAAATGCACTATTTTTGTAGTCCTATCAACCAACCTTCATATCTTGATTTTTTACAAAATAATATTGGATCCAAGGATTGATGGTAGGCTAATCACAAACCTTATTTTATACCTTATGTGATTTATCTAATATGAGGTCTATTCCATGTGCAGGAGGCACTTATGCTTTGTTGATTATACCATCCTTTGTGAATTATCCTTTATACATCAAAGGGTGGAAAATTTGTATATAAATTTATCTAGCATCAAACATCCTATTGTGATTATCCAACTATACTATCATCTATGACCATGTCTTCAAGTGTGGTACTTAGTTCCATGGAGTGGTCTACAATTTGCAATCAATAACCCTTCACAACTTTTTTAGAATACAAAACATACTAAATATGATTCCTCATGAACTTATTTTTAATCCAAATGCATAATATGAATAAATCAATAGTGATATCAAAGTTTCTATCCATTTTGACCCTTGAAAGATCAACCAGGTCTCATATGTAAGAATAATCTTCATGCCCTATACTACAAGTTGTATCCTTGACTCTATCTCTAGTTTTAGCTTGCTTTCCATGATGATAAAATATTATAATGACATAATAGGAAACAACAAATCTTAAATATTTTAATACCTTAGGTTAAAATCAAAATGCTCACCTTGTTTTGTAGAAAGAGAAATTAATATGATATCCTCAACACCCAGAACTTTATGACTCAAAATTTTTGATTTATGGCTAACCAAAATATTATATTCAAATGCGTATCCATCCACAATGTTACTCTAAAAACCACTAAATGGCTCATCATTTATAATCTCTAAGGCTAGTGTAATTTTTGATGCAAATTTCTTCACCTTGAACTCTTCGCATCCAACAAGTGAAACATTGAATAAACCAAGACTTGTCCATTAGGCTAAGGATTTAGTGTCCATTTAAATTTTTTTATCATCCCTATCATTAAAACACCTATAACTACCAATAAGAGTGAAATTTGGGGTGTTGTCATGAAATTTAAAATTTCACAACAACTAGATCTGACTATGAGATCACATTTCCCAAAGGAATATAGGAGAACTCCATAATCTCAGATGACTAATGTCTTATTACCATAAATTCTTGAATTTTTTTGTGTAGCTCACATTTACACACCTTGATCCAACCTACAAATATCCAATTCACCTATCTTAATTATATGAGAAATCAACATGTGTTGTCAGGCCATATCGCCTATTTAGAATACTTTGCATTTCTTGATCGACCCAACTGATAACTAGTTTTCCATTCTCAATAGTATGAGAAATGAACATGTGTTCCCAAACCATATATACTACTCTAAATATTATGCATGTTTACCACCTGTTCACTTGAAAATATCCATGAAAAACACATCCATTTTGTCACTTGAGAAAAAAACATCTATATCACCATTTTCATGATTACAAAATCTATCTTATGAATACATCGCCAAATGTTTGTCTTGGAGACCCACTTGGCTAAAATGCTTCAAGGATTTACTCTGCATATCATTCTAAAAGCTAAATAAACATTGCACTATAGAATTTCCATGGGGTCGGAGATGTCTAATTGATTTGTATTCAGTGTAGGTATTCAAACAAATACAAATGCAAACACTAAGGCATAAAACAATAATTATATATCCCCTAAAATTGTGATCATTTCATCCACTATGAGGTAGTGATTGTTTTGACATCTTTGTGAACAATGTGTTTATCCACTAAGAGTTTTAAGGTTAGAAATACAACTACAAGAATGTGTTGATGCCTCTAAATGCACCATATGGTTCCTTAGTGTTCAAATAACACTTCTCATTTTAGAATTTGATGAATTCAGAGCATGAGTAGCAGGTTGTGGCAACTTGATGTCACCTATGGTGAAATTGTGGTAGAGATATGTATTGGTGTCCCAAAAATTTATAATAAGCGATGGTTGGGAGCCATCATGGTCCATTCTTGGTTAATTATAGAGATTTTATATTAATACTTAGTGAATTATAATCTAGGTTTAAGCTACAGACTAATCTAAGTGGATATTTATAATGAAGCTAAAACAAAAGTGGTCTATGTAAAAAAAGAGCAAAGAAATGGGTAAGGCAAAAAATAAATGATTGATTGCCAATTTTAGTTCCAAATATCATGAAAAATCATCAATTGTAATTGTATTCAACTAATATATAATATAACATACCCTAAGCTCAAATTTCACTATATACCAGACAAACTTCAAAGGACAATGTAAAGAGTCATAAGTAAGAACCAGGTCTACTTTAAGGATTTACTACTATAATAAAATAACATTTGCACATCTAAATATAGAGTAAAATGAAATGAATTAAAACCTAAGATCCTCCAATTAATCTAGCATATGCATAAATTAAAAATCCTATGATTAGAAAATGCAACTCAAAATTCAAAGACACCATTCAAATTCAAGACATGAACTAGTAATTGAGAGAAAGGCTATATTAACAATTAACATATCAAATGTGGACAATATTTATAGAACTCCTTGATTATATTAATTGATTCAAGTATACAAAATTTACTCAAAATTCTCTCCCTTTTAAAAATGGTAATACATGCCTTTATAGAAATATTAGGTAGTATACCGGTCAGCTACAATACACAAGTTTACAAAAGATAAGGACAACTATCCTTCCTAAGATGGTTCTAGAATACACTTGATTTCTACAATTAGACTGACCTAGGGGAAATATGCTAACAAACTAGCATATTTTTTTACAATGGAATATTCTATTTCAAAAAGTTATAAAATTCTACAAAATATAATGTTGTCTAATTTGCTGATGGGGCCTTTGCTTGTTGTTGTTAGAGGATGCTCATGGCTTTAGTAAGTTGCTCATCAACTAGATTTAGATCCACAATAGGCTTCAAGATACGCTCTTCCTCTTGATCTATTAAGTCCTTGAGTTCTCTATCATTTTTGGCCATGACTTATTTAATTCTCCTAGCTTCATTTATCCTATCTTCAACATTGAATATCATGTCTAGGATCTTACTGTTATCAGCCCCATAGTTGCCTTTGTTCTTTCCTTTGATTTCTTGAGTTACTAAAGTAGCCTTATGTTTGAATTCTTCATCATTTATGATTCCAAGGGTAGTGGGTTGTGAAGGGTCTATAAGCATAGTCCTAAGAAGCTATTAAATCCTTGCAATTAGCTCTTTATCATTCTTTAGGAGTCTTTCTACATTATTATACCATGCATTCATACTTTGAACCTTGTCAACCATAATTCCTAGAATTGTGCTCAAGTATCCCAAACTGATGGTTTTGAAGCCTGGGATGTATTTTTTTACTTGGATGTTGAGAAGTTTAGCTATCCTATCCTTTAAGGCTTGTCATTGGGTGACTAGGCCCTTGGCCAATGCACTCTATTGTGCTGATTCACTCTGCCTCAACTTCATTGTTTTGAGTGCCTCAAACATGTCATAAAATGACTCATCAAGCATTTTGGTCATTGCCTCAAGTACTGATATAATTTCTTGTGTCTCTAGGTTTTTTTTTCTCTTTCTAAATTATAGATCCTCTATTTCATTCCTTTAACCCCTACTTTGGCTTGGGCTGATTGAGCCTCAATCAAGCTCTCAACATCTTCTTCATGAATGGTAGCTTCACCCAGTTGTTGACCTCCTACTAGGGTTAGACCTATAAAGGGTTACGCCTTTTGGAAGGTGGATTACTCAAATCCCACCATAGCCTTCTTGGTGGTGACCCTCTCCAATCTAGCTATCTCTAGAATACATTTCATAGTTATGGATGAGTCTATAAATTTTAGAGGCTCTTAGACCTCTACACTGATGCTACTTGGTAATCTAAGAGTATCCATATTCTTGATTTCTAGTCTTTGAGTGACCACAATTCTCCTTTCTTCTTACTCTTTTACCATGGCCTTCATCCATGGCTTCATGTCATCATGCACTTCAATGTTGGTAACTTTTATCATGGCCTATGAATGGGAAAGCAAAGGAATCTTTTGCAATTTTCCATAAATGAACCAGTCTGGGATAACTGGCTCATGAATTGGGAATTCATCACTAAATATATTGATTTCACTAGTGAGGTAAGTGAAATTCAATCTTGGTCTTTTGGGTTTGAGAGGGACTAGTGCCTTTTTTGCTTTCCTCTTTTCCCTAGGATTTATTGGGACCATAATAATAACAAGCTCCTTCCCTTTATCTTGTTAAGACTCTCCTACTTATACTTGAGCTTCTTCAAACTATTCTTCCTTGTCAGTATCATATGCCTCTACAAGCTCCTTGATGGCACCCTCAAATGTCTCTTCTGGATCTAAGGCTATCATATCAATGTACTAAACTAGGGAAGGTGGCCTTTGTGGCAGTGTTGAATATGAGGGCCCCTCTCCAGGTATCTCTTCCAATTTCACCTCTCCTACCTTCTCTTTACCATGGCCTTGTTCATCCTAGCCTTGCACAATATATCCTTTAGGCTATGGTTATGGTTGTTCTACTTGGGGTTACTCTTGGGCTATCCCAGATGGTCTAGGCAACAAGTGGTTTTACAAAGGATGCATTTGACATGCCTCTTCAGATGTCTTATCATACTTGATCAATCTATTTTCAAGTTTCATAATTCTTAGCCTTAATATAAATGGTATCATAAACATTGAGCTGATGCATGCATTCAAGCTTGGGGAGTTTTTATCCTTTAAATGACTATCAACTATGTTCTCAGGATCTCACATCTTGAGTTCATCAAGCTCAAACCCAAATGAATCCTTGTACTTGGGCATGGTATCAACTTGTTTCTAGTCCTAAAGAATAGTTCTCCCAATAATCAGAGGTAATGGGTGGAGAAGACCCTTCCTCTTTTCTTTGTAAATCCCATCAATGCCATTGATGAGCTATGAGGAAATTTCTTGCTCGACAAACTTACTTAGACCATATACCAACAATATATAAGGCTCAAACATAATCCCCTCAATCCTAATGACTGTGCATTCAAGGTAGTACCAAATGTCACCCATCATTTCAACATATTTCTTTATAAGTGGGTGGACCCTAGGCATGAGAACACTTATGATGGGCTCCACTATGGCTGGTAGACATAGTCATAAATAAATTGCATATGGTTCTTGTATTTAAAGATATGCAATTTTGAGTAATGGTGGGAAATGTTTCAAGCCAAAGTTTACATTGTGTTTAATTAAACACAATGTATATATTGGTCTAAATATTTATGCCAAGGCCTATAAATTATGCTCAAAAGGATCAACATGACATAATGGTATAATAACAATAAGATTTTATTGTATTGACAAAACACATTAAAATTTTTAGCTAGAAATCACTTGGTCTAAATCCTACGTAACAAATATCTCCTTTTAAAATAAGACTTAGTATAAGTCTATAGTTTAAGATTCATGATATTTGAAAAAAATGCCATGGGGACCCTAAGTTTTGGTTTGCATATATTTAGACCATAAGACCATTTCCATATTTTTCAAGTTGAAGACTTCCAATGTTTGAACATATTTTGAGCATTTCTCTTAGCTTGTAAAGGAATTCCTTAGCCTCCCAACAAGATTTTGGAGCGTATTTTGATCTTGAGTAGAATAATTCATTAGCTTAACTTTTATGGTCTCATGAATGTCAAATACATTCTTGCGGATGTCAAATAATGATCACACGAACATTAATTTTAATCTAGTGAAGCATTTAATTTGATGGACTTAAAGTTGATGATCATGCAGATGTCAAATACGTCCTCAAAAATGTTAAATGATAGTCACGCAAATGTCAATTTTAATCTTGTCAAATTATTATGACCTAATGCGAGAGTGCCACTTGGCACCTCTATAGGGATTATGAGGATCTTGGACTTAATTCACCTCATTGGATCAAAATTTTTGACACAATGAAAGCTATAGGATTTTGATCTTGGATCTTGTGCATGATTGGTTGTTTCTATCAATTAGGCCCCTTTGATTTTAATCCTTGAATGTATGGGTGTTGCATATTGATCATACTAGCCTTTCATAAATTTTTGACCTTTTAATTGTGATTCACTCTATCTAATTAGAAGGTCACGATGAAGCACAAATCATCAGATCGTATAAGGTGCATGTTGTTTAAGTTAAAGCTCAAACTTTTCTTGCTCTATTGGATTGAATGCCATGGTAAAGTGAAAGTCATTAGATCCTATGAGATGAAAGGAAGTTAAGTTAGAACCATGATGACATAAAATACTTAGGCATGTTTGAGGTTAAGGTCTTGATTGTATTAATAAATACATTAGGGCCTCAGGATTAAAACCTTAGGCTAAGGTATAAATAAAGGGACCGAGCTAACATAAAAGTGGACTCAAAGAACTAGAACTTAAGCTAAGACATTATGAATAGGGTCCCATTAGTGTTAATAAATACAATAGGGCCTTAGGTTTAAAACCTTAGGCTAAGTTAAGAAATATTAAAAGGACCCTGTAAAATGAATAATTAGTTAGGCATACAAAGAACTTTAAAAAGGTAAAAACCATAAAGGGAACCAAGCATTATAAACTAAGTTTTAGTCATGTTAAAGAACATGACTAAGCTTAAAACATGAACTTTATACTTAGGTCAAAATATATTTTAAAAGGTTCTCACCAATTAGTTCCCACCAATATTCAAATTTGAATTGAGCATTTTACCAAGGTTTTGAGGCATGAATTTCTTAGGGATAAACACCATGGAACCTGCAACTAAAAGCAATAAGGACCATTTATTAGCACTATTAGATAAATTAAAGAAAAACACAACTAATTAATATTACTCTTGATAAAGTGGATGATCTTCAAATTATACAAATGATCTTACCATGCCAAATTTCTATGTTCATTCTTCAGGGTTTCTCAAGGGTCCCAATTTTAAAAAAATAGGGGTGTGTTGGCCCTAACAAATGGTGACATAGTCTAAACTAGAGTCTCTAGGTTCTAACAAATGGTGACATAGGGGGGAACATATCAATATGTTATAACCTAGAGACTCTAGTTTAGACAAAATATTAGGTCATCTACTCCACTTGATCAATATCATCATCTAGATCAGCTCATGGTTGAAACAAACCTTGCACTTTCAGAATTAGGGTCAAATACTAAGACATAGCCATACTATGTGTGTGCATAGATTCTACTTACTATTTGCCATGGGGTTCAATAAATAACTTCCAAGTTTTTTATCCTTGATCACTAACACTTACAACATGTTAAGATGTTCATTAGGAACCATGCTTTTTAGCTTAGGGAAGGCTTGGGCATTGCTTTACTTCTAACTAGGCATCCTTAGACCTATAATAAATTCCTTTGGCTCCATTCAAGGCCTTGCTCCACTACCAGCCAAGTGTCCATAGCCCTGGTGGAGGTTAGCAAAATCACCTATGCTTATAAAGCTTTTGATTTTGCATTAAATTCTCCTTTTGTATTTTATTTAGATCTTTATGCTTTTATCAAGGTTGGGATCCAAAATAGCCAAGTTTTAAAATTTGGCCAAATGTTTGATTTTTTGATAATCACCTATGGCTACAATCATTATCCTAGGCAAGGATGCTAATTAAGAGCTAGTATGGCTATACCATGATAATTTGAGTCCTTACACTGCAAGTGTAAGTTTTCTTAAAACCAATTTTGGGTCAAGATAATGGTCTAGTTCTCATGAAATGGTTGGCCTCTTTATTGGTCTTTACTAGTTTCTCTATGTTATAACATTATGATTTACATTTTAGGACCATGGTCATTATCTGCATAGGGTACACACCCTCTGAATTTTGGGAGTTTTCAAGTAAATTTCATAAGTTTAAGTGCATTATTGTCCAAAAGGACTTATTA
Source organism: Torreya grandis (assembly GCA_037957365.1). NCBI lineage: Eukaryota > Viridiplantae > Streptophyta > Pinopsida > Cupressales > Taxaceae > Torreya > Torreya grandis. Next base: position 3,295,345 of record JARHVA010001270.1, read on the forward strand.
AAATTAAGGAACAAAGCAATAAGAAAGAAACACACAATAGAAAGCAAGAAAAGAAAGAAATCAAATAATATATACATGCTTATGTACAAACAAGGGACAAGAAGGAAAAAAATGAAAGGAAACTAGCTAGCTTACCTACTCTAAATATAACCATCTTATAGTTCACTCCATGAAGAAGAGGAGTGGTAGAGAAGTAGTGCTTAAGGTACTACCCATTGGTGGGCAATGTAAACTCTATTCCTTGTATATATTTGAGCTTGAAGGTGTTGTTTCAAAATGTTTCTACAATCTAGTATGGGCCAGTCCACAAGGGTGTGTTTTTTCCATGTTTTCCCTTAGGCTCAGATGCTTTGTCCCAAAGGAGAACTAGGTCTCCTTGTCTGAACACCTTGATTTTTAATCTTTTATCAAACCACCATTTGACTATGGTCTAATGTCTACTAAATATAACAAAGGATTTCTCCCTTGCATCTTCCATCTGAATGATGTTCAACAATATTGAGTTGGCAAGTTATTGGCTTTTTTCCATGTATTCCTACATAATTATGTATGTGGGGAACTTGAGGGTGATAGGAAAGTCAAGTTCTTGTCCATACACCAGTAAAAATGGTGAGGATCTTAAAGCTTGTTTAATCCTTATCCTATCTTCCCATAGTGCAAACTTAAGGGGCTTATGCCAAGGACAAGGCTATAGTAGACTTCTTGATTGCCATCATTAGGTTCTTGTTGGTAGATTTAGAGACTTTATTTCCTTGGGGGTAATGGTTGGATGCAAATTTAAGAGTGATGCCATTATCATAAGCCCATTCAATCATCTCTATAGATATGAAGGTTGATCCATTGTCACATACTAGAGAGACTAGAGTTCCAAACCTAGAGCAAATGTTTTCCTCCAAGAAGTTGATCACTTCTTTAGTCCTACATTATTTGGTGGTTGTAACTTTAGTCCACCTTGTAAAATAGTTTATGACAATCAGGACATATTTGTGACCTTTAGATGAAATGGGGTTGATTATCCCAACAAATTCTAACCCCTTTTATGTAAATGGTTTGTCAATCATGACTGGCTATAGAGGCATTGCTACCTTTGGTTCCTTGGTGCTAAAAATCTGACATGAATGACATTCCTTCACATATTTGTGATCATCCTTAAATATAGTTGGCCAATAATAACTAGCTCTGAGAATTTTGTGGGTTGTGATTCTTGTAGATGGATGCCCACTACATCTCTTTTCATGAAAGGTGCTCATGATTTGGGTAGCTTCTTCTTGTGAGACATAACTCAAGTAAACTCCTTAAAAGTTTCTTCTATATAGGACCCCATCCTTGATCGGGTAATGGGATACCTTCAACCTTAGGGCACTTTTTTTCTCCCTAGATAATAATACATAACAAGTACCATTAATTAATAAATGTATGATTGGATAATATTTTTCACTAGCTTGAATTTTTTTTGATCTACTTGCATAATACTTAACCTAGGGTTAGTATTAGTAGTCATCTGGATCAAACCTTGGCATCTTACCAATTTTGTTGTTTTCATCTCCAAGTCATATTCATACAAAATAGACATCCACTTACCTCTATGTTCTCCTAATTCATTCTGACTTAACATAAGTTTGGTGGTAGGGTTTGATAAGATAGCATGCACCTTATTTCTAAGGATGTAATGCCTAAATTTCTTAATTTCCTTAACTAATGCATATGCCTAATTATCAATCAATGAATAATTTAACTGAAACATTCTTAAAATTAGTGATCATAAAATATATTGGATGATCACACCCATCAATTTTTTGAGTCAATATAACACCATAGTGTGGTCAGATGCAAAGGAATAGAGGTAAAAGTTCTTCAAGAAATCATGACTTATGAGGACTGGAGCTTGGATAATGGCCTCCTTGATATCATTGAATGTCCTTTTGGATTCTTCATTCCATGTGAATTTTGGCATCCTTCTTCATCATATCATTTAGTGGCTTGATAATTTCTACAAATCCAAAAATAAACTTTCTTATAAAATTTATCTTACTGAAGAATGACTTTAGCTCTTTCTTACTATTTGGGGGTTCTATTTTGGATATGGCCTTCACTCTTTTAGGATCTATAAAGATCCCATATTTGGTTATAAGATGACCTAATCATTTTCCTTCTATAACATAAAAGATACTCTTCTTTGGGTTTAAGGAGATCCCACCTTCTGCATCTCTTAAAAACTTGTTGTAAGTGCAAGAAGTGATCTTCCCTATTTTTAGAAAAAAACTATTAGATTATCCATATAAATAATGATGCATTTATCTATTAAGACTTGGAAGCATGGTCCATAGATCTTTGAAAAGTAGTTCCTAATTTTATTATCTCAAAAGGCATTATTATTTAGTCAAAGGTTTCCCATTTTGTTGTGAAAATTGTTTTCATCTTGTCTTCTCTATCAGCCAACACCTAGTTGTAACCTAAAAAGCCATCAAGAAAAGATATCATAGTTGAACCTAAAACAACTTGTATCACTTTCTCTAAAGAAGGGGATAATTATCCTTTTTTGATGCTTTGTTTAAGTTTCTAAAGTCAATACAAAGTCTAATCTCACCATTCTTATTCTTGACTAAGACAAAGTTAGCCACCCAAGTAGAATGCCTGATGAGGAAGACTAACCTAGCATTTAATAATATTTTGCCTCTTTGAAGATCATGGGTTCTAGGATAGGGTTTACAAGCCTTTACTTCTACCTGAATGGTTTATAGATCTCTTTAAGAGGGATGGTATGAGTGATGGCCCTAAGATCAAATATCTTTAAATCATCATAAGACTAGGTTATGGCATCCCTGTATTGGGTAATGATCTCTTAAGCTTTCTTGTTCTCAAGATTTATGTAAGCTTTTCTAATATTGTCTAACTAGGGTTTATCTTGGAGACCAAGATCAATAGCATTATAATATTTCCCACTTACCTTAAGAACTTTATAAACTTTAGCCAGTTTGTCTTGGTCACATAGTCTCTCTAAAGCAATCATTCCCTTGGGGATCTTGTTGTCATTCTAATACATGACTTTACCATCAAACTTGTCCCCCTTTGATGCATTTTTGCTAGTCTCATCAACAATATGAGCATTAAATGCTTTAGAATTGGTCATGAAATCTAATATCTACTGATTATCATTGAAAACTTGAAAATGGTTGATATTATTAGGCATTTAAGGACAAGGGATCAACTCAGTGCTAAAGTTAGGGGAATCTTAGTTAGGTATGAGGTTGGCTTCAGTAGATGCTAATTCATCAGCAGTTTGGTTTTCCTCTCTTGGGATGGAGGTGATGCTAAAAGCATCAATGAACTCAATCAAATCCCAAACCCTTAACTTATACCTTTTAACATATGAGAGCTTGCATTGGTATTTGCTCCTTACTTGGTTGACCACTAGTTCTGAATCCCCATAAATTAGTAGTTATTTGACCTTATTCTTTATAATAAATTGTAAACCTAAGATAAGGGCTTCATATTCAACAAGGTTGTTATTATAAGGGAATTAGAGCCTATAAGAAGCATGGTACTACTATTAGCAGGGTTAGTTAAGACAACACCAATAACTAATCTAGTATTACACTTAACACTATCAAAATGTTATTTCTATAGTTTAGGAACAACATGAGTACTTTTGGGATCACACACCTTATCAGTCTCTAGGGTGAAAACCCCTAAGTCCGAGTCAATTATGTTGACCCTCTCATTTAGAACACTGTACTTAGTTATCATGTGTTTCATCCATGGTTCTCTCTCAACCTTGATTTGATTAGGGACTCCTTTCCAAGGTAACCATAGATGTGAGCAATCTATATATATGTAACCATTCAAAGCCTTGGTCCATTCCTTACATAATAAGATTCCATAAACATCAGGTATATCAAAAACTTGAATATCAATGAATTGATACACCTTAGGCTAAGAAGCTAGTTGCATGTGAACATTTAAAAGCTCCCCAATTACCTTAACTTTATATTTGTCTAATTATATGACAACCCTATTAGACTTTATAGGAGTCAGGACAAGTTATTTGCATATACCTATTGACATGATGTTGGTAGAGGCTCTTGAGTCTAGTAAGCAATTATGTAAGTTCTTACCAAACATCTTGACAGTGAGCATGAAAGGAAGAGATTAAACTTTGGCTTTGTGTATAGTCACATTGGTATGATCAACCTTGGGTGGATTGTTGAACTTATTTAACAAGGATTCCAACAAGAGGTCCCTTTACTTTATAATTTATGTGAGTTCATGCAATATAATATTAGCCTTTATCTTCTTCATGTCCTCAATAATGTTATATCATGTTTTATTAAAAGAACTAGGAATATCAACATTGGGTTTAGAAGTACTCCCTTTAGGTGGCTTTGGATTATTGCTTGAAGAGGTGTCTGGAGGAGTTCCAAAATTATTTGGGGTCATTGAGGTAGTTAAAGGCTACCTCTGCTCCCTATTCATCAAGGGGTAGGTCTTCTTAAAGAACTATTGAAAGGTTTGGATATCCTCAAGGATATCATTAGGTTCATTCTCCTCTTGAAAGGGGAAATCAAAAGTATCCACCATGAAGGCTTGATCAGATGACTTAGATCCAAAAGCACCTGCACCACTTTCTTTGTTAGGGACCACTTCAAATGTATCCAATTCCTCTTGGAAAGCCTCAAAGGATTTTAAAAACTCAATATAGTTAATTTCACCATGCTTTGTTATGTAATATACCCTATAATAATTAGGTAATGCAATATCAATGAGGTTAATGTCCATGATCTTCTTTTTAGAAGATGGTTCATTATTTCTATTATTATGAAAACTATCATTCTTAAATATATTATTTGGCCTATTATACCTTTGAAATGAGAAGTTCCTACATGAACTTTCACCACTATTTCCACCTTGTTTTTACAATTGAAGAAAATAAGTGCTTAATTTTTGGACCATTTTAAAGATAGATTCATTCTCATTTTTAGAAGTTTTAGAATTATGAACCTGGTTGTTGTTAGTAGATGGTACCAAAGTCCTTTGATCATTTGGATTGAAGCAAGTAGTAGGATGGTTTAACAATCCTAAATTATAATTGGGAGCTACATGACTCAATGGTAACTGATTGAAGTTTGGAAGTTTGTTTAATGTTGGGATATTTTGGTTGTTGTTGGGAAGTAATTTCATCATAGGCATATATGGGTCGATGTTTGGAACATAATATGCCATTTGTCCTTGGGGTTGCATCTAGTCATTGATGGTGACTAACTTGAAATAGGACCTAACTAATGAAGTTATAACTAGCATGGATCTCTTCAAACATATAGAGGTCATGGGATCTACTACATCCTTGTAGATTTCTAAAGCTAAGACATTATCATTCTTATAGGGTTCTATGGTCCTGTTGTACATTTTCTAAAATATATAATTAAAGGACCTAATAGGCTCACTTTCATCCCTTATAAGAGTAGTGAAATAATGGTGAATAACACAAGGATTGATAATTTTACCAAATTGATCTATAAAAACATTAGTGAAACCATTCCAACTAGTGATGTAATTATCAAGCAAGTTCAAGAACCCTTCATAAGCAACATCCCTTAAGGTGAAGATGAATAACCTACAAGATACATCCTCATGCACAACATTTAGTAGTATTAAGGTAACCTTGAAGGACTTAATGTGTTCTTCGATAGTTGTAATATCGATTGGACTAAATGTAGGCAAATACTTCTCATGGTTGCATGGGAGATCATATACCACACCTAGTACATTAATTGAAGATTCTCCCAACCAAGCCATAACTAGATGAAGTTTGAATGCATAGATACCTTAAGAGGTGAAGTTGGAAGGGATTTGGATCTCTTGTGTTTACCTTTGTCACTTCTAGCTTTTTTGTGAATGTCAAGCTCTAACAAAGGATCCCTAGTCTCTGAGTGTAATCTATTATATCCTGGGCAACTCCATCTTGAAACTCAAAGATCCTACCTAAAATATGATGTATCAAGTTTTACTTTATAAATAACAAGAGTTATACCTGCACATTGAGCTTATTTTGCAAAGGTTGTATGAAAAATTGTAAAGGATGTTGATCTTTGACTGAAACTCAAAGATGCATTCAATTACATAAATATTATTTATCTTTATAAGTCTAAGCCTAAAAGGACTCAGATCTATCAAAGATATGCCAAATTTTGATCAAAATGAGCCATCCTAACCTCATATACTATGGATTTTCAAAGTTTAAGCTAAATTTATCAAAAACAAGAATCAATATCTCAAATAAATTTAATCTTTGTCTAAGGAAGCACAAAGATGTGTCACAAACAACAAAGGTCAATGATATTTATACTTATAAGCAAATGATTCACTTAAAAACACAAAGATACACAAAACATGCTAAGATCAACAAAGATTTAAAGAATTCACTGCCTTCTTTCTAGTGCTAGTGAGAAACTACCTTGTTGATGCCTTGAAATGCACCACAGGGTTCCTTAGTGTTTAAAGAACACTTCTCATTTAGAATTTGATGAATTTAGAGCATGAGTAGTAGGTTGTGGCAACTAGATGTCACTTATGGTGAAATATCGATAGAGATATGTATTGGTGTCCCACAAATCTATAATAAGTGATGGTTGGGAGCCATCTGTAGACACCAAAATCGTGTCTACTCCTTGGTCGACTCCCCCTTGGTCCCCTTCATCATGTTCCACTTCTAACCATCCCTAACCCACCTATGTCTTATTAATTTAAAATAATTATCTATTTTAAATTAATAATTCCCTCTCTCTCTCCCCATCACACCTCACCTCTCCTTGGATGCCTCTCCTTAGATGCCCTCCACTAACCTATGCCAAGTCTTAAATGCCTAGACCCCATTTCCTTTATCCCACTCATCCCCCACGCCTATTAAACCACCTTCGACCGTTTCTTACCCCGACCCGCTGACCTCGGCTGATGGGAAAATGGACAAAAGGCTATTTTTAGCCTTTTTGCCTACCTTCCAGCCACCGACATTGGTCAACTATCGACCGATGTCGATGGTATTGCCGGCATCGGTTACCTTCAAAATTGCATTCTCGACCCCAAAGATAGGATCTGGATCTTCAATCTTTCAATCCGTGAATCCTTCAATTTTTCAATCAGCCAATCCTTCCAATCCTCCAATCTTTTGATCTGCTTGACCTAGAATCAGACCTCTCTCTCTCTCTCAAGCACACACCAAGCATCACAGGCTATAGGAGCTCACATTGCAGGAAGTCTTCTACATCAGCAACCAATCTACTACACTATTTCTTCAACAAGCCATAGGTAAGTATTTCTTTTGTGTTTTCATTTCAATTATTTAGACTATGTTAGTAATTAGTTTTCTAGTTACTACTTCTTCTTAACATCATTAACCAGACTGTCAACTAGACCACAACCCAACCTATTCTTCGGGAGCCTTATCTCACCCTTATCTCCCTATTTCCTCTGTCTTCTTCCTGCCCCTTTTTCATACCATACTCTCTGCCCTGCAGCCCTGTACAGAGCATCTAAACAGACCTAGAACCCTTCCAGACCATTTTGCACGACCATAAACCCGTTCAGACCCTGTCCAAGGCCATTTCCCCGACCGACGTCGGCAGACTAACTGACGTTGGTGACCTTGGCCAACTGATGCCGGCAGACTAACCAACGTCGGTGACTGTGGAAGACAGATTGTTACATATAGGTATGCATTTGCTTCTATTTATTTCATTCAGTCTTTTATCATTTCTATTTCTAGCAACATTCTGCTCTTTATCAGACATTATTTTTATCTACTAGTGGGTTGTCATCCCTTAAGGAAGTCTTTGCACTTTTAGGATCAAGCTTTGCTTGGCAGCCCACCATTTAGCTATCTAACGCCTTCTTTGTTTGAGTCTCTTTCTTCTACAGGTGTCATCCTCCACAGCCAAAGAGGAGTCCCTACAACGTCTGGATAGCGGTGTGCAAAACTTCATCTGGGTAAACATCTAACCCTAGACCATTTCCTTTAGTTTCTTATTCCTTTTGAATGTGAAAGCAAAAATTTTTTAGAAACATTCTGGCACACCCGGTGGGACCCTAGGAATTCTCCTTGGGTTCATACTTTCTTTTTCTTCTAAGCAAAATTTTCATATAGGTGCATTAGGTCTCTCCTTGCATCTCTTTCTTCTATCTCTTCCAAAAAGACACTATCAACAAAGTTAAAAAGAATCCTTCTTTTTCTTTCTTTCCTGCATCTTAGACTAGTTAAAGTCATACTCTTCAACCTCTTCTCACTTGTCTGCATAAGAACACACATTTCTATTTGGGCTTAAAATCTATTGCACTTCATTTCTACCTGAAATGCACATTTAGCTCTCACATCTAGTAATTAAAACTGCATCATGAATAAAGCATAGGCCATTTATGTTACACAACCTAACCACTTGCACAAATCAAACATCAAAACACACCTGAGACAAGGCCCGACTAGGATTTCATCACCTAGCAGATACCTTACCTGTCCCGACAATCCCACTTGGACTTTAATACCAAGGGGAAAGCCCACTCTGTTCTCTGCAGAGGATAATCTCTAGGGGAAGTATATATTGGCTAAGCGAGACCAGCTTATCACTAGGCTCGTGAAGTGAGGGGAGCTTGCTCCTTAGCACCAGGCCATGTACGAAACCTAACACAGACTCTTGAGCGCTGAAACTAACCCGAAACCAACTTTAGACTACTTCTTCTAGGACCTGTTCTAAAAGCCAACTTCCCAAAACACACTCTAAGGCATAAGCCAACATGATTCTAAAAGTTTATTCTTAGGATTTAATGCTTAGGGTCTGCCTGTCTCCATCTATTTTTTTGTCTTTATCTAGTTTTTTGAGCTAGTGAGGATGTTTTCTTCTTTTTTCCAAAAACTTTCAAATTTATGAGTTTTTGGAAAACATAGTAATTGACATTGATTTTACCATCAACATCATCAACCTTTATTCACCGGTGTCGGTTATCTGATCGACATCGACAACTTGTGTCACTGGCATCAGTTTTTCTACCGATGTCGGTCACTGTCCAAATTCTTCTTCCAAAATATCAAGCTTAAAACTTGACTTTTGTGCTATCCAACATCCATTCTGAGTTTCTAAAATTGAAAAAACACAATTTTTGATAACCTGAACCTCTTGCCTTGAATGGTTTTGACACGCAGTCAAACCAAGACTTTTGTTGACCAAGCGAGGCAACAACCGCTTTCGCCTTTGCCTTTCATGACCAGTCCTCTAATGGAGTATCATTCAGAGACCAAATGAACTCCTATCCGACCAACCCCAACCCAACCATCCATTTTCCATGAAGGGGACCAAAACTTTGAAAGGTTCCTTGACCTCAATATCAAGGCCCTTCAACATTATCTCACAAGAAGCCAAATCCGAGACTCTTCAGGCAACCCAATCTATGGGATGCCAACCCCCTTAACTGAAGTGGCAACGATATCAATAGCATCTGCTACCCAACCCATGACCACTCTGGCCTTTGCCTCAACCATTAACCCGACCATGACTAATATTTAAAGTGTGGCTTCTCCTTCTATCTCTGGGCCCACTTCCATTTGGGTTTCGGCCCCCCGTCAACCGCAGACTATTCAACAAAATTCTACCCCTTTCCCAAATCTAGTTGTCTCCTTCCCACCTACTCTTGCCCCTATCAACACAAGAGTAACTACCTACCCTTCAACAAGTGTTTCCACCCCTCAACCACCTTTGGCAGCCCCTATTCAATTTGTGCCCTCTAACTCCATGGCACAACCACCCCTGGCTTCCACATCTATCCCAATGACTAGTTATCAATATGTTGCGCCTATACAAGCGCAATTGACTATGTCATACACCTCTTTTAGCACCTTTCAAGTGCCTTAAAACCTAAGGGGTGCCCCATCTGCCAATCCATCGGCCGATCTCATCAAGATGTTGATGGACAAAATGTCTAGTCTTGAGGCTTCCATTTCCGATTCAAGTAATGTCCTTTCATATGACCAAATTTGCAATGAACCCATCCATCCCCCTGTCCCAATCTGACCGTATCCCAGTTAGGGGGAACTTCCTAAGTTTACTCACTTCCAGAGTAAGGAAGACCCACAGTAGCACCTATGAGCATTCAGACATGCTTGTTACTTGATAGCACATGATGATGCGTTACTGCTACGCACATTCCCCATGTCACTTTCTGGTGCTGCCCTCGATTGGTATAGCTCTCTCACCAGACACTCTCTTTTCACATTTACTCAACTCACCCAATTATTTCTTGACCACTTTTCAATCAATATCATCAAAAAAGTCTCAATCACAGACCTCTCCTCTATCAGGCAGTTTGATGACAAATCCATAGCCGATTTTGTCACCTGTTGAAGAGGCCTAATCAACTAACTCTCCTTCCCTTTACCTCAACCCGAGCTCATTGAGCTCTTCTCTCAAGCATGTGCCACACACATCTCATCCACCTTCTGGGTTCAAACATTCCACACTTTTGACGAAGCTTTCACCATGGCCTGAAAGCTTAAACTCTATGCTATTGAAGAAAATAGGGTCAAATTACGTAATACCAATGCAAAAACTGATGACCCTTCTTCTTCTGCCAATTCCAAGTCTAAAGGAGTGGCCAACACTATGGTCGTTAGATCACCATCCTCGACAACAACCGACCAACCTCAACCTTCAACATCACAAAGCATCACAAAATAATTCCAACAACGGTACATACAACATAAATACACTCCAATTGGAGAGTCATACACGTCCGTGTTGGAAAAACTTGTCAAGCAGGGGGTCCTCAATCTCCCTCCAATCCGACCACCTCAATTCGACCCTTCAGAAGCCATCCCTACATGGTATAGAGAAAATGACTTCTGTCACTATCACCGTGTCCAAGGCCATGACATAAACAATTGTCAAACCTTCAAGAACATTATCCAAGACATGATAGATAAGGGAGATCTTGTTTTGGATAAACCAAACGTGCCACCCAACCAAAACATCAATATCTTCAAACAACCTTTTCCTAACCATCCTCCTAGCCAAAACAATGTCCAAACCATGGCTGATAGCTCCCAAGAGCATGATATACGCATGGTCGACACGGTCTCACCTCTTGTCCTTAACCAACCTCCTCCACAGGTAGAAGAGCTTTCTTCTCCTATTCGTCCATCACAAGTAGAAGAGCCTTCTTCTCTTATTAGTTCTCCATTGACCTCTCTTATATTGGAGGATGCTTCGACCATACCAATGCCATTAGCCCTACCTTCATCCTTCCTCCTACCAATGGGGGACCATACCCTTCCTACTCCTCAACCACAAGTAGAAGGCACCATCATCCCTGCCCTCTATCCTCTTGAGGAGTCACATTCTCCAATTTCTTCTCCACCAAGGGAAGACCCTGACTCTTCACCCACTTTGACCGAGGAAGACCCAGTGACGGTTTTCTCTTGCCTTTTGCTTGAGATCACTACATCTCACTCACCTCTGTCCACATCTGAACCCAAACCCACGTAGGCGTCCACCATGCCAAAAGAGATTAAATCTCTTGGTGTTCTACCCATATCTAATCTTGCCTCGCACAATAGTGGCCCTCAAACCAAACCAAAGAAGGCCACTAAACCACACCAGAGAATTCCTCCCCCACCTTCATCATTGCCCTCTATTTTGGGCCCTCATCCATCCACCTTAACAGGAGTGCTTCCTACTCCAACACCTCACAGAGGCAAATTGCCTCCATTATCCCCTTTACCCATTAAACATATATTTCCTCCAAATGACCAATGCCTCCTATGCCTCCAAAACAAAAGTCATCAACCCCTACTGCAACAAAACACGTAGACCCATTGGCAGGTTCTTACGCCTTGCTATTATGATAATTGTTGTAGTCTTCTTGCATCAGTCTCCCACCTCTTAAACCATATCAATCTTTCAGACCAAAACCCCCTTGGCTCGATGACACTCAAATTTGTGCGTATCATCGCACGCTGGGACATGACACTGAGCATTGTTGTACCCTCAAGGTTGTCATTCGCCAATGCTTTGAGAAAGACACCCTTCTTCTTGACCATATTATCAACAAACCTTCAACACTATCCCATGCCTCCCAAACCTCCTCATCTTCACACTCATCAACTCTCAGATCAAGACCGTATTGGTTCGACAACACTAAATTTTGTCACTATCATCACACACCAGGACATGACACTGAGCGTTGTTGCGCTCTTAAAGCTGTCATTCATCAACACCAAAAAAGGGATACCCTTCTCATCAAGGATCCTCTTGACTAATCCTTTGCCAAATCTTTGACACCATCACATGCCTCACAAACATCATCACCTAAATCGGGATCTCCTCACAAGACTATGGCCCCTCCACCACCTTTAACCCCATTATTCAAAATCAACACAGTCAACTTGACCACCAGCCCACCAACCCAAAAGGATAAAGGGAAAAGACATGTTTATATCCCTTGGACATCCCCATCTACCAAGCCTTCACCACAACCAAAACCCAAGATTACTGTCTTGGGCACATCTCGACCAGCATCCTCAAATACAATCCCTGACTCCGTGGTGACCTCACCACACGACCCCTATGAAGATGTCTTTGTATGATCTCATACAAAACTCTCCACAACATCATCAAACTTTGATCCAAGCCTTACAATCAATGGAGGTCCAACCTGATGACCCCCAGCCAATAGCCACTTTAATCAAATCATTACCAACCATTTCCTCTGTCACCATCCATGATTTTGAGATTCCTGCCTCCAACCTGGCAGATTAGGATCTCACCTTCTCAAATTAAATCTGTCAAACATTCTCCCTAGCAACTGGGGGAATTAGACCTTATCTTGACTATCAACCTTGACCAAACATCAACCAACCTTTTCATCATGACCCCAACCAAGCCTCGACCAAGTTTTAACCAAGCCTCGACCAAGCTTCGACCAAGCCTCAACCAAGTCTCGACCAAATCTCAACCAAGCCTTGACCAAGCATCGACTAACACATCAACCAGCCAAGCATCGACCAAACATCAACCAACTCCATGCCAACAACATATCAACCAACTTCATGTTCAACATCAACCAACACGTGACCAATTTGGAAAGAAGTAAACAAGGAAAGTTTGCTCCTAATTGGCTCAGACCTTACATCATAACACATAGGCATGGACTAGGGACTTATCAAAACTTGAGCCTCTTAATGCCTTGCATTTGCGACCATTCTACTGTTAGTTGAGTACTCGTTCACTTGACATTTAACTTGCGCTCCTCCCTTGAGCAACCCTATCCTTTTAATCCTCATTCCTTTCAACCCTATTCCCCTAAGCAATCCCTATGTAACCCTTTTATAAAGTAGGCATGCTTTGTCCTAATAAAAAGGGAGCCCTTGAACTTCTATAGTCTTGTCCATGACTCAAAATTCTATCAAAAATAAATTGAGATGTCAAAATATCAAAAGATAACAAACTCTAAAAGCAGACTGCTCCCTCGAAGGACATCTGTATAATCATTGTTGTAGCTAATAGACTACTCCCTCGAAGGATAGCTATTCAAAGCCCTCAAATATATATAAAGCAAAAATATAGACCACTCCCTCGAAGGATGGCTATGACTAAATCTTGCTATAAATAACACTCTATGAGAAGCTTCCTGCATCGATCAGCTTCACAAATGACCACAAAGCAAATTGACATCTCTACGTAGACTTCCCGCATCGATCAGTCTGCCCAAAAAAAAAAAAAAAAAAAAGGGGGGTCATGGACTTGACTTGTAGTCATATCAGGGTCTCCTATAAAAAGGGGCAAAGCTATCCCTACTAAAATGGTTACCCTATCCTCCTATATCATATCACCTGCTCAAGGGACTTCGAGCTCATTTTAATGTCAAAGTGATTCGATTACTTCTCTAACACAACCAATGGTCAACGACGTAATGCATGAACGGGGCTTTTGTTTTTAAAACCCCCTACCTATGCTATCACTATGGTCCTTGTCAATGAAAGAGCAACGTGCCTTTCACTTCCTCACTACCCTTTGGTCACATTCAACCAAATCATTTTCCAACCAAACCCAACCAACCCAAGCATTTTCAGACCACCAACATGACACAGTCCATTTCACATAGTTTCTATGGACACCAATACACATGGAAACTATTGACCACTCAATTTATGTTAAGCATAAACCATTACTTGCTGAAGCATAAATAGACTCAATTCATTTTTGGTATACATCCTTCACTAATATGGAAAATTGCTAGGGATGAAAGACCCCTCAACCAATGTTACAGAATACACCATCACACAATATGGAAAAGGCTATAACATTATCTTACCCTCACCATTTATCATGACCAAACCAACCTATCGACCACTTTAACCTCTACCTTGAACTACATTGGTATGAGGCCCTAATGACTGGGGCTATGTAGGCAGCACTCAGATGATATGACGTCTTCTAGGGTTAGCTCGACCACCCTCATTTGTTCATCTACCTGATGGATAAACCATATCCTCCTTTTGACCATGACTTGACCTCGACCCAAAATAATTCGTTTTGCCTCCCAGTTTGAACTACATTGGTCTGAGGCCCTAACAACAAGGGCTATGTAGGCAACATTCAGATGACATGACGTCTTTTGGAGTTAGCTCGACCACATCTGTTTGTTCGTCTATCTGATGGACAAACCATATTACCCTTATCATGACCAAGACCAATCATCAACCCACTTTGCCCCTTAGTCTAAAATACATTGGTCTGAGGCCCTAATGACCGGGGCTATGTAGGCAGCACTCAGTTGACACAGGGTCTTTTGGGGTTAGCTCGACCTCCCTCATTTGTTCGTCTACTTGATGGATAAACCCTTTTACCTTCGACCATGACCTTATCATGACTAAACTAATCATCAACCAATCATCAACCATTTCACCTCTTATCCTAACCAGAACCAATCATCAACCATTTTGCCTTCTCATCTGAACTACATTGGTTTGAGGCCCTTCCACCAGGGGCTATGTAGGCAGCACTCAGATGACAGGATGTCTTCTAGGGATAGCTCGACCACATTCATTTGTTCATCTACCTGATGGACAAACTATCTTATCTTTGACCATGACTTAACCTCATCCAACCTGTCCATAACTGACCCTCTTCCTCCCCTTTGGGGAGAACTACATTGGCCTGAGGCCCTAAACGATAGGGGCTATGTAGGCAGCACTCAGTTGACACGGGGTCTTCTAAGGTTAGCTCAGCCATTCCTTCGTCCGTCCATTTGATGGAACAACTATCTCTAGCTCGACTTGACCAATGACCTTGGAGATCGCGACTATCTCCTCTGACCACGACCACTTCCAAGACAATGTTGCCTTAGTTTTTTTTGCATGTATGCTACCTCACGAATGGTTAACAAAATTGTCTACAACCCATGTTTTGACCCTCACAAGTATAGGATCACGAGCAAGTTGATCCACACTACTTGTGACATTTTTGCATTTCCAAGAGCACTTCATGAGCCCAGGATACCTGAAACATGATGACCATTAGAGCTACAACTTGGATCAAATAACCCAATTAGCTATGACTAAATGCTGGGGCTCGGTTATTTCAATTTTGGCACTCCTTGACCCTTGACCTACGACAATTTAACCTGACCATCTCGTGAAGTGGTATGTGCGCAATCCCAACTTTTGTAGCATTCACACTCACACCTTCACCATTTTCATCCACTCTTTATCAAATCAGCACTCGATTATAGGTTCTCTTCCCTCGACTCCTACTTTGAGGGGGAATACCTCATCCCATACTCAGGGCAACCCACCCTCCTATTTTTGTCTTGTAATTCACTTGAACAACCAACAGGACAAAATCAACCTTATCCTATACCTGGGGTAATCAACTCCTATTTTTGTCTTGTAGTTCATCAAGAACAACCAACAAGACAAAAATGGGAAAATGTAGACACCAAAATCGTGTCTACTCCTTGGTTGACTCCCCCTTGGTCCTCTTCGTCCCGTTCCACTTCTAACCATCCCTAACCCACCTATGTCTTATTAATTTAAAATAATTATCTATTTTAAATTAATAATTCCCTCTCTCTCTCCCCATCACACCTCACCTCTCCTTGGATGCCCTCCACTACCCTATGCAAAGTCTTAAATGCCTAGACCCCATTTCCTTTATCCCACTCATCCCCCACGCCTATTAAACCACCTTCGACCATTTCTTACCCTGACCCACTGACCTCAACTGATGGGAAAATGGAAAAAAGGCTATTTTTAGCTTTTTTTCCCACCTTCCAGCCATCGACGTCGGTCAACTATCGATCGATGTCGGTGGTATTGCCAGCATCAGTTGCCTTCAAAACTGCATTCTCGACCCCGAACGCAAGATCTGGATCTTCAATCTTTCAATCCATGAATCCTTTAATTTTTCAATCGACCAATCCTTCCAATCCTCCAATCTTCTGATCTGCTTGACCCAAAATCAGACCTCTCTCTCTCTCTCAGGCACACACCAAGCATCACAGGCTATAAGAGCTCACATTACAAGAAGTCTTCTACATCAACAACCATTCTGCTACACTCTTTCTTCAACAAGCCATAGGTAAGTATTTCTTCTGTGTTTTCATTTCAATTATTTAGACTATGTTAGTAATTAGTTTTCTAGTTACTGCTTCTTCTTAACATCATTAACCAGACTGTCAACCAGACCACAACCCAACCTGTTCTCTCGGATCCTTCTCTCACCCTTATCTCCCTGTTGCCTCTATCTTCTTCCTGCCCCCTTTTTCAGACCATACTCTCTGCCCTACAGCCCTGCACAGAGCATCCAAACAGACCCAGACCCCTTCCAGACCATTCTACATGACCATAAACCCATCTAGACCCTATCCAAGGCCATTTCCCTGACTGATGCCGGCCACCAGGCCCATTGCCCCTGCCAACGTCAGTAGACTAACCGATGCCGGTGACTATGGGAGATAGATTGCTACATATAGGTACACATTTACTTCTATTTATTTCATTCAGTCTTTTATCATTTTTGTTTCTAGCAACATTCTACTCTTTATCAGACATTCTTTTTATCTACTAGTGGGTTGTCATCCCTCAAGGAAGTCTTTGCACTTTTGGGATCAAGCTTTGCTTGGTAGCCCACCATTTAGCTATCTAACGCCTTCTTTGTTTGAGTCTCTTTCTTATATAGGTGTCATCCTCTACAGCCAAAGAGGAGTCCCTACAACATCTGGATAGCGGTGTGCAAAACTTCATCTGGGTAAACATCTAACCCTAGACCATTTCCTTTAGTTTCTTATTCCTTTTGAATGTGAAAGAGAAAAACTCTATAGAAACACCATCATGGTCCATTCTTGGTGAATTGTATAGAGTATATGTTAATACTTAGTGAATTATGATCCAGGTTTAAGATACATACTAATCTAAGTGGATATTATAATTAAGCTACAAATAAAGTGATCTATGTAAATAAAGAGCAACGAGAAGGGTAAGGTAGAAAATAAATGAGTGATTGCCAATTTTAGTTTAAAATATCATGATAAAGCATCAATTGTAACTGATATGAATTTAATGAATATATAATGTAACATAGCCTAAGTTCAAATTTCACTATATACCAAGCAAAATTCAAAGGACAATGTAAAGAGTCACAAGTAAGAACCAAGTCTACTTTAAGGATTTACTATTGTAATCAAATAGCATTTGCACATCTAATGATAGATTAAAATGAAATGAATCAAAACCTAAGATCCTCTAACTAATCTAGCATGTGCACAAATTAGAAACCCTATGATTTGAAAATGCAACTCATAATTTAAGGACACTATTCAAATTCAAGACATAAACTAACAATTGAGAAAAAAATATATTAGCAATTGACTTATGAGATGTGGACAATCTTTGTAGAACTCCTTGATTATATTAATTGTTTCAAGTATACAAAATTTGCTCAAAATTCTCTCCCTTTTACAAATGGTAATACATGTCTTTATAGAAAGATTAGGTAGTATACCGATCAGTTACAATACATAGGTGTAAAAAGATAAGGACAACTGTCCTTCCTAAGATGGTTATAGAATACACTTCTTTTCTATAATTAGACTGACATAGGGGCAATATGCTAACAAACTAGCATATGCCTTTACAATGGAATATTCTATTTCAAAAATTTATAATATTCTACAAAATATAATGTTGTCTAGTTTGCTGGTGGGGACTCTGCTTGTTGTCAGACGATGCTCATGGCTTTAGTATGTTGCTCATCAACTATCTTTAGATCCACAATAGGCTTCAAGATACACTCCTCCTCTTGATTTGCCAAGTCCTCAAGTTCTTTGTCCTTTTTGGCCATGGATTATTTAATGCTCTTAGCTTCATTTATCCTCTCTCTAATATTGAATATCATTTCTAGGATCTTATTATTATTAGCCCCAAATTTGCCTTTGCTCTTTCCTTTGATTTCTTGAGTTACCAAAGCAACCCTATGTTTAAATTCTTCATCACTTATGATTCTAAGGGTAGTGAGTTGTGCATGGTCTATAATCATAGTCCAAAAAAGCTATTCAATCCTTGAAATTATCTCCTTATCATCCTCTAAGAGTCTTTCCACATTTTTGTGCCATGCACTCAAACTTTAAACCTTGTCAACCACAATTCCCAAAATTATGCTCAAGTGTCACAAACTGATGGTTTTGAAGCCTGGGATCTATTTCCTTGCTTGGGTGTTGAGAATTTTGGATATTTTATCTTTTAAATCTTGCCATTGGCTGATCAAGCCCTTGGGCAATGCACTCAACTGTGATAATGTACTCTACCTCAACTTCATTATTTTAAGTGCCTCAAACATGTCATAAAATGACTCATCAAGTACTTTGGTCATTACCTTAGTAATGATAGAATTGCCTATGTCTATAGGTTTTATTTTTCTCTCTACAAATTATATATCCTCTATTTCATTCCTCTAACCCCTAATTTTTCTTGTGCTGATTGAGCCTCAATTAGGTTCTCAACATCTTCTTCATGAATGGCAACTTCACCCAGCTATTGACCTCCTACTTGGGTCAGACCTACAAATGGCTCCACCTTTTGGAAGTTAAATTCCTTAGCTCCAACCATAGCCTTCTTGGTGGTGACCCTCTCCACTCTAGATATCTCTATATTAAATTACAAAGTTGTAGATGACTCTATAAATTTCAAAGGCTCTGAGACCTCTATACTAGTTCTGCTTGATGCTCAAGGAACATCCATCTTCTTGATTTGCGATCCTTGAGTGACCAAAATTATCCTTTCTTCTTGCTCTTTTACCATGGCCCATGAAGGGGAAAGAGAAGGAATCTTTTGTAATTTTCCATAAATGAACCAGTCTGGGATAACTGGCTCATGAATTGAGAATTCATCACTGAAGAGATTGACTTCACTAGTGGGGTTTATGAAAGTCAATCTTGGTATTTTGGGTCAAAGAAGGACTAGTGACATTTATAATTTCATCTTTTCCCTCAGAGTTATTGGGAGCATACCAATAGCAAGCTCCTTCCCTTTATCTTCTTCAGACTCCCCTGCTTGGACTTGAGCTTCTTCAAACTATTCTTCTTCCCTGTTAGTATCATATACCTCTAAAAGATCCTTGAGGGCACCCTCAAGTGTGTATTTAGGATCTAAGGATATCATATCAATGTACTAAATTGGGGAAGGTGGCCTTTATGGGAGTGTTGAAGATGAGGGCCCCTCTTTAGGTCTCTCTTCCAATTTCAGCTCTCACACTTTCTCCTTACCATGGCCTTATTCATCATGGATTTGTACAATGTATCCTTGAGGCTGTGGCTATGGATTTTATACTTGGGGTTTCTCTTGGGCTGTCCTAGATGGTCTAGGCAACAAGTGGTATTGCAAAAGATGCATTTTCCATGCCTCTCTAGATGACTTATCATTCTCGGTCAATCTATTTTCAAGTTTGATGTTGTGCCCTTAAATCCTAGCCAACACTTCTTCATAATTCTTAGCCTTAATATAAATGGTGTCATAAACATTGTGTTGATGTATGTATTCAATCTTGGGGAGTTTCTTCTCTATCAAATAACTAGAACTATGTTCTTAAGATCCCACATCTTGAGTTCATCAAGCTGTAACCCAAATGAATCCCATTATTTAGCCATGGTATCAACTTGTTTCTAGTCCTAAAGAATAGTTCTACCAATAGTCAGAGGGAATGGGTGGATAAGAACCTTCCTCTTTTATTTGAAAATCCCATTAATTCCATTGATGAGTTAGGAGGTAATTTCTTGCTTGATAAGCTTATTCAGAACACAATCTATTAGGCTGGGACATAATCCCCTCAATCCTGATGACTGTGTAGTTAGGGTAGTACTCGATGTCACCCATAATTTTAACATATTTCTTGATAAGTGGGTGGACCCTAGGCATGAAAACACCTGTGATGGCCTCCACTATGGTTGGGTAGATGTAGTCACAAATAAATTACATATGGTTCTTGTATTTAAAGATATGCAATTTGGATTGATGGTGGGAAATGGTAGTTTTTCCCTCAAGAGACCAATTTCTAATACCAAGAAAGTTGATTGATGTAAGAAAGGCATCTAGTAGGTATGACATCTTATAAAAGTACTTAGATGTCTTCCTTTTGATGGTAGTGAATTATTTGGCTAAGAAAACACTGATCAAATCTCCAATTGGAGGGGTGAGATTTTGTTCGACCATAAAATGCACTTAGGGAACCTAGATTTTATTCACATAGGTGGTTGAGGGGGCTCTAAAGGATTAGTTTAATAGGGTAATTATCACCCTAATTCCCTCCCTAAATTATACTACTAGGATCTTGCCTTTAAAGTCCTTAAAGATATGGGGTCCTTGGTGCAGCTAGGGTCTAAGGAAAGATTTCAAGTCATGAGTGCTGGTCCATTCCTTAATTTTAGATAGATGCACATGGAGAATTAGGAGGTTATAATAATTTTCAAAGGCTATAGGGGAAATATATGCTATCCCCTTGGAATTACCTTTTTGAATGATCCATTCATTATCTACGCTATGGTCAACAAAGATGTGAGCAAGGATGTCTATATAATGTAGTACCTTGGGTTTTGTAGTAGCATGGTAGAGTCCAGCCATTTGAACAACAACCAAGTCATAATTACTTATAATAACCATAGAAATCCTATGCTCCTTCTTTGTAAAGGGATTCCATTCCTCCACTATGAAGAAGAGTTTCAACCAATTCCTAATACTTGAGATATTCAGGGTTACTAGGTCTAATTTGATGTCCTTGAAGATTCATCCTTCACTATCTGTTGATAAGTAGAGATTGGTCTCTTGCTTCAAGTGATGTCTGTGAGCTACCATGGTTTACTCCTTTACCAATTATTCACACTGAATTGCAAATGATCTATGTGAAAGCTATTTTGTGCTAAAAAACACAATCACATTCTCTTTGGATCCAATTATAACCAATTGAGTCTGCTTGGGTCAATTTTTTGCAAGGTTTAGGGTTTTGGAGCTTTAATGGTAGGATACTTTAGACTCTAACTTATACATTCTTTGGATTTGATTTAGACCTTTGCCTTTATACCTTTAAATTTTTGAGCCCATAAGATCTTTCATTTTGTTCTTTTATACTTGCATGGCACCTATGTGGCATTGGTTTAGACCTTTCACAACATTTTTCATAAATGCCTTTGAGCACTAGTCATTAGAATTTAAAGATGACCTCTTTATTTCCCTCTATTGGATTAAAATATTAGATTATCATGAGCTATTGATTGTAATCCAGGCCCTTACCTATGATTGGATCCTTTCTATTCCAATCCTCGTAGTTGAGACACTTGGCATCTTTATGTGTCTTCCACGTGCTTTATATCCTATTTTAGTGCTTTGTCGAATGAGCATTGGCAATGTGGTGAGCTCACAAGTCTTTAAAAAGTCATGAGTGCCTTTGTGTCATTAGATCATCTTCTAGTGATAAAGCATGAGCCGTTGATCTATAAATATGCCCAAACTTTAAGTTAATATATTATTAAAATGGGACATAGGCTTAAATTACTTAGGCTAAGGTTTATTACGTGCTTATTAAGCATGAAGAAAACCTTAGGATAAAGTATTTATATCTAATTTTTTTGTATTATACAAAGGGGACCATGGCTAAATGTTACAAGCCAATGTTTACGTTATGTTTAAATAAACACAATGTATGCATTAGTCTAAAATATTTATGCCAAGGCTTATAAAATATGCTCAAAATGATCAACATGACATAATTGTCTAATAAAAATATGATTTATTATATCGAAAAAACACATTAAAAATCTTTAGTTAGAAATCACTTGGTTTAAGTCCTACATAACAAAGATCTCTTTTTAAAATAAGACTTAGTATAAGTCTATAGTTTAAGGTTCATGATATTTGAAAAAAATGCCATGGGGACCCTAAAATATAGATTTAGACTAAATTTTCTTTCGCATATATTTAGACCATAAGACCATTTCCATATTTTACAAGTTGAAGACTTCCTATGTTTGAGCATCTTTTGAGCATTCCGTTAGCTTGTAAAGCAATTCCTGAGCCTTCCAAACAGATTTTGGAGTGTATTTTGATCTTGAATAGAATAATTCATTAGCTTAAATTTGATAGTCTCATGTACATCAAATACATTCTTATATACGTCAAATGATAGTTGCATAAACATCAATTTTAAGCTCGTGAAGCTTTTAATTTGATGGGTTTAAAGTTGACAGTTTCATGAACGTCAATTTTAAGCTCATAAAATTATTATGACCCAATGTAATAGTGCCACTTGGAACCTCCACAAAGATTTTGAAGATATTGGACTTAATCCATTCCATTGGATCAAAAACTATAATGTAACAAGAATTGTAAGATCCTAATCTAAGAGCTTGCTCATGATTAGTTATTTCTATTAGGTGGGTCCCTTTGATTTTAATCCTTTAATGTAAGGATGTTATGTGTTGATTATTCAAGCCTTATATAATCCTTTGAAATTTCAACTGTGCTTCATTCTATTCGATCGAAAGGTCATGAGGAAGCATAGACCATTGGATCATCTAAGGTGGATATTATTTAAGTTGAAGCTCTGGCTTTTCTCGCTCTATTGGATTGAATACTATAGTAAAGTGAGGGTCATTGGATCCTATGAGATGCAAGGAAGTTAAGTTAGGACTGTGATGATATAAAAGACTTAGGCTAAAGAGTTTAAGACTAAGGTCCTAATTATATTAATAAATACATTAGGGCCTTAGACTTAAAACCTTAGGCTAAGGTATAAATCAAGGGACTGAGATAACATAAAAGTAGACTCAAAGAACCAGAACTGAAGCTAAGATGTTAAGACTAGGGCCCCATTAGTATTAATAAATACAATGGGGCCTTATGGTTAAAACCTTAGGCTAAGCCAAGAAATATTAAAAGGACCTTTCGAAATGGATAATTAGTTAGGCATATAAAGAACTTTAAAAAGGGGAAAACCATAAATGGGACCAAAAATTATAAACTAAGCTCTAGTCATGTTAAAAAATAGGAATAAGCTTAAAACATGAACTTTATACTTAGGTCAAAAATGAATTTTAAAAGGTTCTCACCGATCGGTTCCTACCAGTATTCAAATTTGAAATGAGGGTTTTACCAAGGTTTTAAGGCATGAATTTCCTAGGGACAAACGCCATGCAACCTACAACTAAAAGCAATAAGGACCATTTATTAGCACTGTTAGATAAATTAAATCAAAACGCAACTAATTAATATTGCTCTTGATAAAGTGGATGATCTTCAAATTCTACAAATGATCTTACCATGCCAAATTTCTATGTTCATTCTTCAGGGTTTCTTAAGGGTCCTAATTTTTTTAAAATGGGGGTATGTTGGCCCTAGAAAATGGTAACTTAGGGGGGAAACATAGTAATATTTTATAACCTAAAGACATGGGTTTAGATAAAATATTAGGTCATCCACTCCACTTGATCAATATCATCATCTAGATCAGGTCATGGTTGAAACAAACCTTGTAGTTGTAGACTTAGGCTCAAACACCAAGACAGCCATATTATAAGTGTGCTTTGATTCTAGTTACTATTTGCCATGGGGTTCAAGAAACAACTTACAAGTTTCTTATCCTTGATCAATAACACTTGACTTATAGCATGTTAAGATGTTCATTAAGAACCATGCTTTTTAGCTTAGGGAAGGCTTGGGCATTACTCTACTGCCAGCCAAGCATTCATAGCCCTAATAGAGATGCATTTGGATCCACTCAAGGCCTTGATCCATAGCCAACTAGGTGTCCATAGCCCTAGTGGAGATTACCAAAATCACTTATGCTTATAAAGCTTTTGATTTTGCATTAAATTCTCCTTTTGTATTTTCCTTGGATCTTTATGCTTTTAGCAAGGTTGGGAACAAAATAGCCAGGTTTTAGGATTTGGCCAAATGTTTTATTTTTAGATAATCACCTATGGCTTCAATCATTATCCTAGGCAAGGATGTTGATTAAGTACTAGTATGGCTATGCCATGATAATTTGAGTCTTTACCCTGCAAGTGTAAGTTTTCTTAAAAGCAATTTGGGGTCAGGATAATGGTCAAGTTCTCATGAAATGATTGGCCTCTTTTATTGTTCTTTACTAATTTATCTATGTTACAATATTATGATTTACATTTCAGGACCATGGTCATTATCTTCATGGGGTACCCTTATTTTTGAATTTTGGAAATTTTCAAGCAAATTTCATAACTTTAAGCTCATGATTGTCCAAAAGGACTTATTGGAATCAAGGAACAAAGCAATAGGAAATAAACACATAAAAAAAATTAGGAAAGAAAGAAAGAAAATAAATATATACATGTTTTTGTACAAACAAGGGATAAAAAGCAAAGAACTGAAAGGAAACTAGCTAGCCTACCTACTCTAAATCTAGACATCTTACAGTCCACTCCATGAAGACTTCAAGAGGAGTAGTAGATAAGTAGTGATTGAGGTACTACCCATTGGTGGGCAATGTAAACTCTATTCCTTGTATATATTTAAGATTGAAGGTGTTGTTTCCTAATATTTTTGCAATTTTGTATGGGCCAATCCACAAGGGTGTGAATTTTCATGTTTGCCCTTAGGCTCAGGTGCTTTGTCCTAAAGGAGAACTAGGTCTCATTGTTTGAACACCTTGATTTTTGATCTTTTGTCAAACCAACTTTTGAATATGGTTTGATGTCTACTAAAGTCAACAAAGGCTTTCTCCCTTACATATTCCATCTGAATGATGTCCAACAATCTCGAGTTGGAAAGTTCTTGGCTCTCTTCCATGTATTCCTGCATAAATATGTATGTGGGAAACTTGAGGGTGATAGGAAAGAGAGGTTCTTGTCTATACACCAAAAAAAATGGTGAGGATATTAAATCTTGTTTAATACTTATCTTATCTACCCATAATGCAAACTTAAGGAGCTTATGCCAAGTCCTGGGCTTATCTGTAACATACTTCTTAATTGCCTTCATTAGGTTCTTGTTGGTAGATTTAGAGACTCCATTTCCTTGAGGGTAATGGTTGGATGAAAAATTGATTGTGATGCCATATCATAAGCCCATTTATTCATATCTATGGATATGAAGGTTGATCCATTGTCACATACTAGAGAGACTGGAGTTCTAAACCTAGTGCAAATTTTTTCCTCCAAGAAGTTGATCACTTCTTCAGTCCTGCATAGTTTGGTGGTTACAACTTCAATCCACCTTGTACAATAGTATATATTAGTCAAGACATATTTATGACCTTCAAATGAATTGGGGTTGATTATCCCAATAAATTCTAAATCCCATTGTGCAAATGGTTTGTCAACCATGACTAGTTGTAGAGGTATTGTTATCTTTGGTTCCTTGGTGCTAAAAATTTGACATGAGTGACATTCCCTCACATATTTTTGAGCATCCTTAAAAATAGTTGGATAATAATAGCTAGCTCTAAGAATTTTATGGGCTATGCTTCTTCTAGATGGATGCCCACTACTTAGATTTTCATGAGAGGTGCCCATGATTTGGTGGCTTGTTATTGTTAGACACATCTCAAGTAAACTCCTTAAAAATTTATTCTATACAAAACCATATCTTTGATCAAGTGATGGGCTGCCTTCAACATTAGGGCACTTTTTTGATCCCTAGATAGCCCTATAGGAAAAGTACCATTAATTAGTAAATGTATGATTGGATCATACCATTCATGAGCTTGAAAGTTTAGTTGATTTACTTATATAATACTTAGCCAAGGGTTAGTATTATCAATCATATGAATTAAACCTTGACATCTTACCAATTTTTCTATTTTCATCTCCAAGTCATATTCCTATAAAATAAACATCCACTTACCTCTACATTCTCCCAATTCATTTTGACTTAACATAAGTTTGGTGGTAGGGTTTGGTAAGATAACATGCACCTTATTTCTAAGGATGTAATGCCTAAATTTCTTAACTACCTTAACTAATGCATATGCCTGCTTATCAATCAATGAATAATTTAACTCAACATTCTTAAAATTAGTGCTCATAAAAGCTATTGGGTGATCACACCCATCAATTTTTTGAGTCAATATAATAACCATAGTGTGGTCAAATGCAAAGGAATAGAGGTAAAGGTCTCTCAAGAAATCAGGACTTATGAAGACTGGAGCTTGGCTAATGGCCTCCTTGATATCATTGAATGTCCTTTTGGATTTTTCATTCCATGTGACTCTAGCATCCTTCTTCATCATGTCGTTCAATGGCTTGATATTTTTTTCAAAGCTAGAAATAAACTTTCTTACAAAATTTATCTTACCAAAAAATGACTTTAGCTCTTTCTTACTATTTGGGGGTTCTATTCTGGATATGGCCTCCACTCTTTTAGGATGTATAGAGATCCCATCCTTGGTTATAACATGACCTAATAATTTAATTTTATAACACAAAAGATACTCTTCTTAGGGTTTAAGGAGATCGCATTCCTTTTGCATCTCTCAAAAACTTGCAGTAAGTGCAAGAAGTGATCTTCCCTATTTTAGGAAAAAATATTAGATAATCCATATAAATAATCATGCATTTACCTATCAGGCCTTGGAAATCATGGTCCATAGCTCTTTTAAAAGTATCTCCTAAGTTGAATATCCCAAAAGGCATTCTCTTATAAGCAAAGGTTCCCCATTTTGTTGTGAAAGTTATTTTCATCATGTCTTCTGTATCAACCAACACCTGGTTGTAACCTGAAAATCCATCAAGAAAAGACATCATAGCTGAACCTAAAACAACTTGTATCACTTGGTATAAATAAGGAAGGGGATAGTTGTCCTTTTATGATGCTTTGTTTAAGTTTCTAAAGTCAATACATAGTTTAATCTCACCATTCTTCTTCCTAACTGGAACTAAGTTAGCCACCCAAGTAGAATACCTGATGGGGAAGACTATTCTAGCACCTAATAATATTTTGACCTCTTTCAAGATCATGGGTTATTAGATAGGGTTTATAGGCCTTTGCTTCTACTTGAATGGTTTACATCTCTCTTTAAGAGGGATGGTATGAGTGATGAACCTAGGATCAAAGTTATTTAAATCATCATAAGATTAGGCTATGACATCCTTGTATTGGGTAAGAAGATATTTAACTTTCTTATTCTCAAAGTTTGTGTAAGATTTTCCAATATTGACTAGCTAGGGTTGATCTTGGAGATTGAGATAAAAAACATTATAATATTTCCCACTTACCTTAGGAGCCTTAGAAACTTTAACTAGTTTGTCTTGGTCAAACAGTCTCTCTAAAGCAATCATTCCCTTAGGGATCTTGTTGTCATTCAAATGAATGACTTTACCATCAAAATTGTCCCCCTCAAATGCATTTTTTTAGTCTCATCAATAATACAAGCATCAAATGCTCTAGATTTGGTCATGAAATCTAATATCTACTAATCATCATTGAAAACTCACAAATGGTTGACATTGTTAGGAACTGAAGGATAAGGGATCAAATTAGTGCTAAAGTTGGGGGAATCTTGGTTGGGAATGAGGTTGGTTGTAGTAGATGCCAATTCATCAGTATCTTGGTTTTCCTCTATTAGAATGGAGGTGATGATAAAAGCATCAAAGGACTCAATCAAATCCCAAACCATTAACTTATACCTTTTAAGATATGAAGGATTGCATTGGTATTTGCTCCTTGGTTGACCACTAGTTCTGAATCCCCATAATCTAGTAGTTCTTTGACTTTATTCTTTATAGAAAATTACAAACTTAAGATAAGGGCTTCATATTCATCAAGGTTGTTAATGCAAGGGAATTGGAGCCTATAAGAAGCATGGTAATTTCTATTAGTAGGGTTAGTTAAGACAACAACAATAACTGATCCAGTATTACACCTAACACCATTAAAATGCAATTTCCATAGTCTAGAAACAACATGAGTAATCTTAGGATCACATACCTTATCAGTCTTTAGGGTGAAAACCCCTAAGTATGAGTCAATTATGTTGACCCTCTAATTTACAACATTGTACTTAGTTATCATGTGTTTCATTCATGGTTCTCTCTCAACCCTGATTTGAATAGGGATTCCATTCCAAGGTAACCACAGATGTGAGCAATCGATAGACATGTAACCATTCAAAGCCTTGGTCCATTCCCTACTCAATAAGATTCCATAAACATCAGGTATATCAACAACTTTAATATCAATGAATTATGGCACCCTGGGCTTAGAATGTAGTTACATGTGAACATTTAAAAGCTCCCTAATTACCTTAACCCTAGATTTGTCTAATTGGGTGACAACCCTATTAAAATTTATAGGAGTTAGGACAAGTTATTTGCATATACTTGTAGGCATGATGTTGGTAGAGGATTTTGAGTCTAATAAGAAATTATGTAAGTTCTTACCAAACATCTTGATAGTGAGTAATAAAGGAGGAAATTCAGCTTTGGCTTTATGTACAGTCATATTGGCATAATCAGCCTTGGGTGGATTATTGAACTTATTTGATAACAATTCCCATAGGAGGTCTCTTTGCTCTATAATTTTTGTGAATTAATGCAATGTAATATTAGCCTTTATCTTCTTCATGTCCTCAACAATGTTATATCTAGTTTTATTAGAAGAACTTGGAATATCAACATTGGGTTTAGAAGTAATCCCTTTAGGTGTCTCTAAATTATTGCTTAAAGAGGTGTCTGGAGGAGTTCTAAAATTATATGGAAGTGTTAAGGTAGTTAAAGGCCACCCTTGCTCTCTATTCCTCAAGGGTTAGGTCTTCTTCAAGAATTGTTGAAAGGCTTGGATCTCCTTAGGGATCTCATTAGGTTCATTCTCCTCTTGAAAGGGGAAATCAAAAGTATCCACCATGAAGGCTTGATCAGATGATTTAGATCCAAAAGCACCTACACCACTTTATTTATTAGGGAGCAGTTTAAATGTATTCAATTCCTCTTGGAAAACCTCAAAGGCTTTACAAAACTCAGTACAGTCAATTTCACCATACTTTGTTATGCAATATACCCTATAATAATCAGGTAATACAATATCAGTGAGGTTAATGTCGATGGTCTTATTTTTAGAAGATGATTCATTATTTCTATTATGATGAAAAATTTCATTATTAAACTATTATTTGGCCTATTATACCTTTGAAATGAGAATTTTTTACTTGAAATTTCAGCAGTTTCCATCTTGTTTTTGTAACTAAAGAAAATTAGTGCTCAACTTTTTGACCATTTTAAGATAAATTAATTCTCATTTTTAGGAGTTTTAGAATTATGAACTTGGTTATTATTATTATTAAATGGTACCAAATCCCTTTGATCATTTGGATTGAAGCCATTAGTAGGATGATTTAAGAATCCTAAATTTTGATTAGGAGCTGTATGACTCAATGGTAACTGATCGAGGTTTGGAAGATTGTTTAATGTTAAGATATTTTGGTTATTGTTGGCAAATAAGTTCATCATAAGGATATGTGGGTTGAGGTTTGGCATAAAATATGCCATTTGTCCTTGGGGCTGCATCTGATCATTAATGGTGATTACCTTAGAATAGGCCCTAGCTTATGAAGTTATAGCTAGCATGGATCTATTCAAAAATATAGAGGTCATTGGATCTACTACATCCTTGTAGATTTCTAAAGCTAAGACATCATCTGGCTTATAGGGTTCTATGGTCCTACTATACATTTTTTGAAATATAGTATTAGAGGACCTAATAGGCTCACTTGCATCCCTTCTAATAGTGGTGAACTGATGGTAAATAACACAAGGATTAATAATTTTACAAAATTGATCTATAAAAACATCAGTGAAACTATCCCAACTAGTGATGTAATTATCAGGCAAGTTCAAGAACCATTCATAGGCAACATCCTTAAAGGTGAAGGGGAATAACCTACAAGCTACATCCTCATGAACAATATTTAGTAGTCTTAAGGAAACCTTGAAGGACTTAATGTGCTCTTTGGTGGTTGTAGTACTAATTGGACTAAATGTAAGTAAATACTTCTCAGGGTTGTGTGGGAGATCATGTACCATACCTAGTACATTAATTGAATATTCTCCTAACCAAGCCATACCTAGATGAAGGTTGAAGGCATAGATACCTTAAGAGGTGAATTTGGAAGGTATTTGGATCTCCTACATCTACCTTTGTCACTTTTAGCTTTTTTTTGAATCTCAAGCTCTAACAAAGGCTCCCTAGTCTATAAGTGCAATCTTATTGTAATCCTAGGTAATTCAAGCTTGAAACTTGAAGATACTACCTAAAATATTATGTATCAATTTTAAATTTATAAAGAATAAGAGTTAGACTTGCATATTGAGCTTATTTTGTAAAGGTTGTATGAAAAACTAGAAAGGATGTTGATCTTTGACTGAATTAGCTCAAAGATGCATTCAATTACGTAAATATGGTCTATCTTAATAAGTCTAAGCCTACAGGAACTTATATTTATGAAAGATATGCCAAAATTTGATTAAAATGAGCTGTCCTAACCTCATATCCTATGGATTTTCAAAGTTTAAGCTAAATTTACCAAAAACAAGCATCAATATCTCAAAGAAATTCAATCTTTGTCTAATGAAGCACAAAGATGTGTCACAAACAACAAAGGTCAATGATATTTATACTTACAAGCAAATAATTCACTCAAAGACACAAATACACACTTATCTTAGATAAAAACATGCTAAGATCAACAAAGATTTAAGGAATTCATGGTCCTCCTTCTAGCGTCAGTGGGAAGTCACCTTGTTGATGCCTCTAAATGCACCACATGGTTCTTTAGTGTTCAAATAACACTTCTCATTTCAGAATTTTATGAATTCAGAGCATGAGTAGTAGGTTGTGGCAACTTGATGTCACTGAGGGGGAAATAGTGATAGAGAAAGGTATTGGTGTCCCACAAATTTATAATAATTGATGATTGGGAGGCATCATAGTTCGTTCTTGGTGAATTTTAGAGAGTCTATGTTAATACTTAGTGAATTATGATCTAGGTTTAAGATATATACTAATCTAAGTGGATATTTATAATGAAGCTAAAACTAAAGTGATCTGTGTAAAAAAAAGAGCAACGAGAAGGGTAAAGTATAAAAGAAATGAGTGATTACTAATTTTAGTTCCAAATATCATGACAAATCATCAATTGGAATTGACTATGTACTCAACCAATATATAATGGAACATATCCTGAACTAAAATTTCACTATATACTAGACAAACTTCAAAGGACAATGTAAAGATTCACAATTAAGAACCATGTCTACTTTAAGGATTTACTACTATAATCAAATAACATTTGCACATCTGAATATAGAGTAAAATGAAATGAATCAAAACCTTAGATCCTCAAACTAATCTAGCATATGCATAAATTAGAAACCCTATGATTAGAAAATGCAACTCAAAATTCAAAGACACCATTCAAATTCAAGACATAAACTAGCAATTGAGAGAAAAGCTATATTAAAAATTGACATATCAAATGTGGACAATCTTTATATAACTCCTTGATAATATTAATTGCTTCAAGTATACAAAATTTACTCAAAATTTTCTCCCTTTTACAAATGGCAATACATGCCTTTATAGAAAGATTAGGTAGTATACCGGTCAGTTACAATACACAGGTGTGTAAAAGATAAGGGCAACTATCCTTCCTGAGATGGTTCTAGAATACACTTGATTTCTACAATTACACTAACCTAGGGGTAATATTCTAGTAAACTAGCATATGCCTTTATAATGGAATATTCTACTTCAAAAAGTTATAAAATTCTACAAAATAGAATGTTGTCTAATTTTTTGGTAGGGCCTCTACTTTTATTGTTGGAGGATGTTCATGGCTTTAGTATATTGCTCATAAACTAGCTTTAGATCCATAGTAGGCTTCAGGATATGTTCCTCCTCTTGATCTGCCAAATCCTCGAGTTCTCTATCATTTCTAGCCATGGATTCTTTAATGCTCCTAGCTTCATTTATCCTCTCTCCAACATTGAATATCATGTCTAGGATCTTACTATTATCAACCCTAAATTTTCCTTTGCTCTTTCCTTTCATTTTTTGAGTTACCAAAGTAGACCTTTGTTTGAATTCTTCATCACTTATGATTCCAAGGGTAGTGGGTTATGAAGGGTCTATAAGCATAGTCCCAAGAAGTTATTCAATCCTTGCAATTAGCTCCTTATCATCCTATAGGATCCTTTCCACATTATTGTGCCATGTACTCAAAATTTGAACCTTGTTAACTAAAATTCCTATAATTGTGCTCAAGTGTCCCAAACTGATAGTTTTGAAGCCTAGGATTTATTTCCTTGCTTGGATGTTATATAAGTTGGCTATTTTGTCCTCTAAGGCTTCCCATTGGGTGATCAAGCCCTTGGCTAATGCAATCTACTATGATAATACAATCTACCTCAACTTTATTATTTTAAGTGCCTCAAACATGTCATAAAATGACTCATAAAGCATTTTGGTCATTGCCTTAGGTACTGATAAAATTACTTGTGTCTCCAAGTTTTATTTTTCTCTTTCTAAATTATAGATCCTCTATTTCATTACTCTGACCCATACTTTTGCTGGTGCTGATTGAGCCTCAATCAGGCTCTCAACATCTTCATGAATGGTAGCTTCACCCAGCTATTGACCTGCTACTTGTGTCAAACCTATAAAGGGCTCTACCTTTTGGAAGGTGAATTCCTCAGCTCCCACCATAGCCTTATTGGTGGTGACCCTCTCCAATCCAACTATATTTATATTAAATTTCATAGTTTTGGATGACTCTATAAATTTTAGAGGCTTTAAAACCTCTACACTGATGATATTTGATTCTCTAAAAGCATCCATCTTATTCATTTTTGGTCCTTGAGTAACCACAATTCTTCTTTCTTCTCACGATTTTATCATGGCCTTAATCCATGGCTTCATATCATCATGCACTTCAACATTGGTAACTTTTTTCATGGCCCATGAATGGGGAAGAGAAGGAATCTTTTTCAATTTTCCATAAATGAACAAGTCTGGGATAACTGGTCCATGAATTAGAAATTCATCACTGAAGAGAATAACTTTACTAGTGGGGTGAGTAAAATTTAATCTTTGTCTTTTGAGTCTAAGAGGGACTAGTGCCATTTATACTTTCCTCTTTTCACTAAGAGTTATTAGGACTATACCAAGAGCAAGCTCCTTCCCTTTATCTACTTTAGATTCCCGTACTTGGACTTGAGCTTCTTCAAACTTTTTTTCTTCCTTATCAGTATCATATGCCTTTGCACATTCCTTAAGGTCACCCTCAAGTGTCTCTTTAAGATCTAAGGCTATCATATCAATGTACTAAACTAGGGAAGGTGGCCTTTATGGGAGTGTTGAAGATGAGGGCCCCTCTCAGAGTCTCTTTTCTAATTTCACCTCTCCCACTTTCTCCTTACCATGGCCTTGTTCATCCTAGCCTTGCAAAATCTATCCTTGAGGTAGTGGCTATATCTATTCTACTTGGGGTTGCTCATAGGCTATCCCATATCGTCTATGAAATAAGTGGTGTTGCAAAGGATGCATTTGTCATGCCTCTCTAGATGTTTTATCATCCTTGGTTAATCTATGTTCAAGTTTGATGTTGTGCCCTTAAATCTTGGCCAACACTTCTTCATAATTATTAGACTTAATATAAATGGTGTCATAAACATTGAGTTGATGCATGTATTCAGGCTTGGGTAGTTTTTTCTCCTTTAAATGACTAGCCACTATGTTCTTAAGACCCCACATCTTGAGTTCATTAAGCTGGAACCCAAATGAATCCCTGTGCTTAGCCATGGTATCAAATTGTTTCTAGTCTTAAAGAATAGTTCTCCCAATAGTTAGAGGGAATGGGTGGAGAAGACCCTTATTATTTTCTTTGTAAATCCCATCAATGTCATTGATGAGTTGCGAGGTAATTTCTTGCTTGACAAGCTTACTTGGAACATATACTGACAATTTGTAAGGTTGGGACATAACTCCCTCAATCTTGATGATTGTACAGTCATAGTAATACCAAATGTCACCCATAATTTCAACATATTTCTTGATAAGTGGGTGGACCCTAGGCATGGGAACACCTATGATGGCCTCCACTATGGCTAGGTAGACATAGTCACAAATAAATTACATATGGTTCTTGTATTTAAAGATATGCAATTTTGAGTAATGGTGGGAAATGGTAGTTTTTCCCTTAGGAGACCAATTTATAATACCAAGGAAATTGATTGAGGTAAGAAGGGAAAATATTAGGTATGAAATCATATAAAACTACTTAAATGTCTTCCTTTTGATGGTAGTGAATTGCTTGGCCAAGAAGACACTGATCAAATCTACAATTGGAGGGGTGGGATTTTGTTCTACTATGAAATGCACATAGGGAACCTAGATTTTATTCACATAGGTGGTTGAGGGGGCTCCAAAGGCTCAATTTAATAGGGTCATTATCAACCTAATTCCCTCCCTGAATTGGACCACTAGGAGCTTGCCTTCAAAGTCCCTAAAGATATGGGGTCCTTGGTGCAACCAAGGTCTAAGGACAAAGTCTAAGTCATGAGTGTTAGTCCATTCTTTAATTTTAGATAGGTCCACATGCGTAATTGGGAGACTATAATAATTTTTAAAGGCTAGAGGATAAATATATGTTATCTCCTTGGAATTCCCTTTTTGAATGATATATTAGTTATCTACCCTATAGTCAACAAAAATGGGAGCAAGGATGTCTATACAATGTAGTACCTCAAGTTTTATAGTAGTGTGGTAGAGTCCATCCATATGGATAACAACCAAGTCATAATGCCTTCTTCTCACCATAACAATCATCTACTCCTCCTTTGTAATGGGATTCAATTCCTCCACCATGAAGAAGAGTTTAGACCAATTCTTAATACCTGATTATTCACATCCGATTGCAAATGATTTATGTTAAAGTTATTTTATGCTAAAAAACACAATCACATTCCCTTTGGATCAAATCACAACCAATTGAGTCTTCTTGGGTCACTTTTATTGCTATGTACCTAGGGATATGATATATTGATGTATATGGGTTGATGGAGATGCCGACATGTGGCACACATCCCCTTAGTTATATGGGTACACTATATTAGGATAATAGAGTAACTTATGGAAGTAGTACATTGGGTAATGGTCGGCCTACATTGGATTAGGAGGTTACCCATCCATGGGTTAGATAGATGTATATATATAGGAGATGATTATCATGGTAAGGATATCAAGTAAGCATTGAGTCTTCTATTGTAAGAGGATATTGGAGGTTGTCCCCTCGAAGAGAAATTGTGGAGTTATTCCTTCCTAAAGGAGTATTATATGGTGTTTCCCTACCTTAAGGGTATTTTTGCATATATTGAATATCAAGATCATTACATTTATGTGAGGTTTATGATTTTGGAGCTTTAATGGCAAGATACATCAAACTCTAGATTATACGTGCCTTAGATTTAATTTGGACCTTTGCCTTTATACCTTTGCATTTTCAAGCCCACAAGATCTTTTATTTTGTCTTTTTATATTTGCATGGTGCCTATGTGGCATTCATCTGGACCTTTCACAACATTTTTCATAAATACCTTTGAGAGCTAGTCATTGGCATTAAAAAATGCCCTCTTTATTTCACTCTATTAGATTAAAATCTTGGACTAGCATGAGTCATTTATTGTAATCTGGGCCTTTGCCTATGATTGTCTCCTTTTTATTTCAAGCCTCATGATTATGATGCTTGGAATCTTTACATGTCTTCCCCATGCTTCATATCCTATGTTAATGCTTTATTGAAGGAGCATTGGCCATGCCGTGAGCATGTGGGCCTTTGGAAAGTCATGAGTGCCTTTACATCATTGGATCATCTTCCAATGATAAAGCATGAACCATTGATCTATAGAGATGCCTGAACTTTAAGTTAATATATTATTAAAATGGGACTTAGGCTTAAATTACTTAGGCTAAGGTTTATTACATTCTTATTAAGCACAAAGAAAACTTTAAGCTAAGGGATTTATGTCTAAGTTTTTTGAATTATACAAAGGGGACCATGGCTAAATGTTTCAAGCCAATGTTTACATTGTGTTTAAATAAACACAATGTATACATTGGTCTAAAATATTTATGCCAAGGCTTATAAAATATGCTTAAAAGGATTAACATGACATAATGGTCTATTAAAAATAGAATTTTATTGTATTATCAAAACACATTAAAACCTTTGGCTAGAAATCACTTGGTCTAAGTCCTACGTAACAAAGATCTCCTTTTAAAATAAGACTTAGTATAAGTCTATAGTTTAAGGTTCATGATATTTAAACAAAATGCCATGGGGACCCTAAAGTATAGATTTAGATTGAGTTTTTTTTGAATAAATTTAGACCATAAGACCATTTTCATATTTTGTAGGTCGAAGACTTCTGATGTTTGAGCATCTTTTGAGCATTTCCATTAGCTTGTAAAGCAATTATCGAACCTTCCAACAAGATTTTAGAGCATATTTTAATCCCAAGTAGAATTATTCATTAGCTTAAATTTGATGGTCTTGTGAATATCAAATACGTTCTTGCGAATGTCAAATGATAATTGTGCGAATACCAATTTTAAGCTAGTGAAGCTTTTAATTTGATGGAATTAAAGTTGACAGTCACACAAACATCAAATACATCATTATGGATGTCAAATGAGGATTGCATGAATGCCAATTTTAATCTCATCAAATTATTGTGGCCTAATGTGAGAGTACCATTTTTCACCTCCATAGGGCTTCTAAGGATCTTGGACTTAATTCGCTTCATTGGATCAAAATCTATGATGCAATGAGAGCTGTAGGATCATGACTTGAGATCTTGCTCATGATTGGTTTTTTTTGTCATGTGGGCCCCTTTGATTTTAATTCTTGAATGCAAGGGTGCCACATGTTGATCATTTGGGCCTCCTATAATCCTTTGACCTTTTAACTGTGCTTCACTATGTCTAATTGGAAGACTGTGAGGAAGCACAAACTATTAGATCATCTAAGGTGCATGCTGTTTAAGTCAAAGCTTAGGATTTTATCACTCTATTAGATCAAGTGCCACTTTAAAGTGAGGGTCATTGGATCTTACAAGATATAAAGAAGTTAAGTTAGGACCACGATGATATAAAACACTTAGGCTAAAGTGTTTGAGACTAAGGTCTTGATTATATTAATAAATATGTCAGGGCCTTAAGATTAAAACCTAAGGCTAAGGTATAAATTAAGGGACTAAGATAACATAAAATTGGAGTCAGGGAACCAAAACTTAAGCTAAGATGTTAATACTAGGGTCTCATCAGTATTAATAAATACAACGGGGCCTTAGGGTTAAAACCTTAGGCTAAGCCAAGAAATATTAAAAGGACCCTACAAAATGGATAATTAGTTATGCATACAACGAACTTTAAAAAGGGGAAAACCATAAAGGGGACCAAGCATTATAAACTAAGCTCAAGTAATGTTGAAAAACATGACTAAGCTTAAAACATGAATTTTATACTTAGGTCAAAAATGGATTTTAAAAGGTTCCCACCAATATTCAAATTTGAACTGAGGGCTTTGAGGCATGAATTTCCTAGGGAAAAACACCATGGAACCTAAAACTAAAAGCAATAAGGATATTTTATTAGCATTGTTAGATAAATTAAAGTTAAAAACAAGTAATATTACCCTTGATAAAGTAGATGATCTTCAAATTATACAAATGATCTTACCATGCCAAATTTCTATGTTCATTCTTCAGGGTTTCTCAAGGGTCCCAATTTTTTAAAAATGGGGGTATGTTGGCCCTAACAAAATGTATATGAAAAAGAACCAACACATGGAGAGAAAGGGATAACATATAACCTATTACATTTATTGAAAGATAACACATGCACACCAAAATAAAAAAGGGAAAAGGAAACAAGCCAAAATAGGGAATGCAAAGCTATTTATAGAGAGAAAAGGAAAATGAAAAAGACTATACAAAACCATTAACCGATTAGGAGTAGTACCTTCCATTTAGGAACAATAGATTTGAATTATGAGGTCGAAACACATTCAATGATAGTGACTAAGTAGGTGGGAAGAGAATGAACTTACAATCACCATGTTAACAAAGATAATCATGAATAGATAGATCAATAGGGTCTTCATGATTTAGAATGGAATCATTGTAAACAATCCAATCTTCTATGAGTATTCTTGAGTAGTAACAAACATTTTCAATATATTTTTGAATGAATTTAGATGCATTTATGCTAGATATAGGATCTAGATTAGATAAAAGTGTGTTGCATATTTCTTTTTGAGTAGGAAAAACAATAGGGATATGTTTTGGAATGAAATTTAGTGCATATAATTGAATAAGTCATCATAATATTTTTCAATTTATTCTACCTTGAGAGTTTCCATTTCACTTGAAATGAATATTAGGCACCATTTATTTTGTTCTACGTTGACATCTTATTTGATTTGAATCTTGGCATAACTATGAGCTTCAATCTATGCAGGTTTGATTAATTTAGATTCAAATCCTTCAAATAAATCTTCTACAATGGGTCATGAAAATTAAATTCTAGGAGAATCTTCATTTTTGACTATTGAGTCTTCTATTTTGATACATGAGGAGTCTTCTTATTTATAGAAAACTACTTCCATGTTATCTTCACCTTCAAAAATTAGAAAATCACACTCTATATTATTTCTTCTCTTTTTTTGTGGTTTAATTAGTTGTTCTTCAGATAACCCATTTTATCCTAGGATTATGAGGTTTGAGTATGATCTGGGCAACAATTCAGGCGATAATTCAGGTGACATTTTTACCCCAATTTATGACATAACTTTCAGGAGCCATAACTTTTGCACTGTAGCTCCAATTGACTCCCTGTTTAAACTATTGGATAAATAAGAATGAGGAGAACATGTTGAGATGGATGGAGCTTTGAAAAATGGATTTTGACCCTCAAAAAACTAATATAAGTGCCCTAAATTTCAATTTTAGTAGTGCAATCTAAAAATAGTAAGTTTCTAAAAATAGTAATTCCTTGAATTCTATATTATTTTAAATCATGGAAGTCAAACCACTTAATCTCCCTCAAGATTGGTGACCTTTCAAATCCTAATCCTAGTTTAAAAATGTGTATAAATGAAGATTTAACCTAAAATGGAAATTAGACATCTCTTCCTAGAGATAAGCATATAGTTGTATTGTGATCTTGAGTAATAAAACATCTCTTCTTAGAGAATTCATTGTTACTATGTTATTTTTGTGTGTTCTTAAAATATCTATCAATCAAAACTTCTAAGTTTTGGATTAGTGGTATCAAATTAGTTAGTCTTGAGAGTGTATGATCCTAAGGATGAGGTCAGGCTATAAGAAGCTTGTGTAGAAAACAACAGAGCTTCCAAACTATCCACCTATTTGCTCCAAATGACTTCAAATGGTGGATGACACTGAGACATTCGATACTTTCAAGGAAATGGTGAATGAATCCCTCTAATGTCAATAAGCATAGATGCTACAACAACTTTTCCAAATTCTCTAATAACTCCTGATGGGAAATTCTGACTCCTCATCTATACTTCCTGGCTCTTCATCCATGGAACATCCTTTCAGTGCCCCAAAACCCTTCAGGGTTTAGGTGAATTTTGATATTCTTACATTTGAAGGCAAAATCAATGCTGATGTAGTAGAAAATTATTTGGATCAATTATCTTCCTTCTTCTCTATAAATACATTCACCGATGGAGAAAAGATCACTTTTGCTCTTTTGAAAGCATCATTACCCATGATAAATTGGTGGGAAGTGTACAAAAAGAGGTTTAGTATAGATGACATTGGCCTTGAGGTGGAACTTACCTAGGATGATTTCATGGAAGCCGTAAAGGAAGAATACTATTCCATTGGAGCATATGATGATTTGTACATATAATAGCAATAATTTCACCAAGGTAAGGACCAATCTATTCAAGACTACACAAATATTTTTTATTCTCTATCTACAATATTGGGCATCCAAGAAATTGAGAAACATAAGACTCTTAAATATCATGGTGGACTATAATGGTAAATATGGGGGAAATGGAAATCTTAAATTTAGAAACCCTTGATGAGGCATACAACTTCACATTGAAGATTGAGCAAAAGCATGGAAAGAAGAATATGAAGAGTCGGCCTTCAAAATGGAAAAGTGACAAGGAAGGTCAAACACGAGGCCAAAATTGGAAGCAAAAGGAGTTGCAAGATAAGAAACCCCAGAAGGGGAAGATTAGAAAATGGTGTGATTACCACAAAATTGGAATTCACTCCAAAGAAGAATGTTGATCCATTAAGTCACTACTTTCTGAGTCACAATACTCAACATCTATTACTCTATCTCATACACAACCTACAGTCAAAGAAGATGAAGAAGAGATTTTAGATGTTGAGCCTGATGCCATCGCTACTTCATCATAGACCCATGAGGAAAGGCTAGATGACAAGGAAAGATTATTTCAATCTAAATTATGGGTAAAAGGTAAGCCTCTACATTTCATTCTTGATAGTGGGAGTCAAAAGAATTTAATCTCTGCTAAAGTTTTGAAAAGTCTAAATCTATCCATGAATCCTCACCCAAAGCCATATAGTATTCGATGGTTGAGTCCAGGGAGAGACCTCTATGTTACCTATCAGTGTCTTCTTTCATATGTAATAAAACCTTTCCAAGATGAAGTCTTATGTGATGTGGTCAATCTAGATGTTTGTTATGTACTCCTTGGTCAACCTTTCATGTATGATCGACATGGCATCTATGAATCACAAACCTAAATAATCAACCTCATTCTTGGAACATAGTGATATAGGGTACCAGAGGTACCACCTCCCACATCTATCTCCTTGATCAATGCCAATCAATGTAAGAGATTGGTGGAGAAGACAAAATAATTTATTCTCATGGTAGTCAAACCATAGAAATCTAAGAAGGCTGATGTTGCAGTCTTGACTACACAATCAACACAATAATAGAAGTAGATGGGACAAATCATAGGAGACTATGATGACTTTTTCAAGTCACCCACAGGAGTTTCACTACATTGCTAGGTAAAACATTCTATAAATTTGAT
Organism: Torreya grandis; assembly: GCA_037957365.1. Classification (NCBI taxonomy): domain Eukaryota; kingdom Viridiplantae; phylum Streptophyta; class Pinopsida; order Cupressales; family Taxaceae; genus Torreya; species Torreya grandis. The sequence continues at coordinate 3,336,999 of JARHVA010001270.1, forward strand.
CCCAAGATCACCTTTGCCTAATAGTCCTATGTATCATAGATCAGTTTTGAAGAATGATGAGATAAAAATATAGATTCAAGAATTGATCCAAAAGGGTCACATCAGGCTAAGCTCTTCACCCTGTGGTATCCCAATTATCCTGACACCAAAGAAAGATGGAACATGGAGGCTTTGAATTGACTATCAATCCCAGAATAAAATCACTATGAAGAATCACTACCCCCTCCCCAAGATTGATGACCTACTGGACCAACTGCATGGTGCGAAGTTCTTCACCAAAATTATCTCAAATTTGGATATCACTAAATTCCCATCATCCCCACTGATTTCTAGAAGACTAGATTCAAAACTAAGGAGGGGCTCTTTAAATGGTTAGTTATGCCTTTTGGCTTAACTAACACATCTACAACCTTCATGAGGATGATGGATGACATCTTATGACCCTTCACCAACTCATTCATGGTTGTCTACCTAGATGACATACTCATCTATAATAGAGCATGGGAGGAACATTTGAAACATGTTTGTAATGTGATTCAAACTCTTTAGGAGCACAAGTTGTATGCAAATCTTGACAAATACACATTCAGGATGAAAATAATTTAGTACCTCAGGTACATTGTGAATGAGGAAAGGGTCCATGTTGATCTAAAGAAGATTTGGGTTATTTGAGAATGACCTATACCAAGGACCCTCACATAACTTAGCAATTTATTGGGTCTTGCAAATTTCTATCATAGGTTTGTTCTTGGATTTTCACATGTTGCTTGGTCACTAACCCAAGTGACTAAAGGAGGAGCTAAAGATACATTTTAGTGGGGCGAAATATAACAAAGGGCATTTGAGAATTTGAAGAATAGACTTTGCTCAGCCCCTATTCTTGCCTTTCTAGATTTGTATCAACCTTTTGAGTTAATGACAGATTCATCTGAATATGCCATGGGAGATGTCATCATGCAACATAGCCATTCTATTGCATATCATAGTGATAATTTCACTAATATAGTCAAGAAATACCCAACATATGTTAAGGAGCTCTATGTCATTGTGCAAGCCTACAAACAATGGAAACACTACATCTTAGGGAAAGAGACGGTCATCCACACTGACCACAAACCATTAGAATTCATCTAGATGAAGATCAAACAATGAAATGAGAGGCACGAATAGAGGGCCACATATCTACAAAAATTCCATCTAATAATCAAACACAAAAAGGGGAGCTCAAATACAGCCATAGATTGTCTAGGCCACCCACCAATTACTACACACACAATAGTTCTTGACCTGTGTGGACATGAAATTGTTACTTGGGGTGCTCTGTATGAATCAAATCCTACCTTTGTTGATATATATCAGGTGCTTCAAAAAGGTAAACATGTTTTTGATTTCTATTTTAAAGATAATGTCTTATGTCATATGGGGCACATCTGTGTTGCAGATATAGAGCAACAAAAGATGATATGGGAAGCACAGTTCAGTAGGATAGCTAGACACTTTGGTGTAGAAAAGACATTGGCAGTTCTTCAAAAACATTTCTAATGACCCCATATGCAAAAGGATGTGGAAAGGTATCTCAAATGTTGACCCATATGTAATAGCCAAGCCAACAAATAAGAAGCAAGGATTGTACATGCCATTACCAAAACTAACCAGGCCTTAGGAATCTATCTTAATGGATTTTCTCTCAGGTTTGCCCACTTCAAAACATGACAAGGACTATATTTTTGTTGTAGTTGATCATTTTTCAAAAATGGCTATCATGATTACTTGTAAGAAAAATATATCTACTAAAGAAACTACTCAACTATATTTTAGTCATGTATGGCTCCATTTTGGTCTCCATAAGTCCATTATCTCAAAATGAGTTAGTAGTTTCCTAAGCATCTTCTAGTCCACTCTATGGAAGATGATGGATACCAAGTTGATGAAGTCCACAACCTTCCATCCATAGATTGATGGTCAAATAGAGGTGGTGAACCTCTTGATTGTTCACATGATTTAGATGTATCACTCCAAACATCCATGCACATGGAATGAGGGGCTTCTTTTCATATAACATGGATACAATTGGGCCCTGCACAACTCAACCAAGCACAATCCATTCCAAGTATGCTTCAAGTTTTAACCCATGACACTAATTGATGTATCTGTTCTATTCTCCACCATGGAATACACACCTCATGGAAGATCTAAGGTAGAAAAAACAACAAAGTTCATTGAACAAATGCAACACATCTAGTAGCAAGTTCATGACATCTTGGAGAAGATGAATCAGAAGTATAATCAACACCATGACAAACATAAGATTGCACACCATTTTTCTATAGGTGGAAAGGTTTAGTTTGGATTTAGAAGGAATAACTTTTAGGCACACATAGAAAAATTTGGCCTCTATGATATGGTCCCTACACCATCACCAGAAAAGTTGGAGAAAATGCTTTTGAGTTGAACCTACTAGCCTACCTTGGTTTGCATCCAATATTCAATATGGAGCTCCTCAAACCATATCATCCACCTTTGTTGAAAACTTTAGTCATAGTAGAACAACTAGACATTTATGATCTTGATCCATATATTTTTTCTCCAGTGGAGGAGGATAAAATTGTGGACACTTAGATGAGGACAACAAGAGGATGCTCTATTCCACTTTATCAGGTGGTCAAAAGGGGCCAACTTAGCCACCAAGGTGAGTGGCTCATAGATAATCAAATTAAGACATAAATTACACACCTGATGAGGAATATTGATGCAATGGGGACCATTACTTCTCAAGGAGGGAGGAATGATCCAGGCAATAATTTAGGCGACAATTCGAGTGACCTTTCTACTCCAATTGATGATGAAACTTTTGGGAGCCATAACTTTTGAATTGTATCTCCAATTGACTCCCCATTTGAACCATTGGAAAGATAAGAATGAGGATAATATGGTGAGATGGCATTAAGCAAAAACCTAATGGAAGTGCCCCAAATTTCAATTTTAGTAGTGCAGTAAAGAAATAGTAAGTTTCTAAAAATAGTAATTCATCATATTCTGTATTGTTATAAATCATGGAAGTCAAACCACTTAATCTCCCTCGAGATTAGTGACTTTCCACATCCTCCTAATTTAAAAATGTGTATAAATGAAGATGTAACTTGAAATGGAAATTAGACATCTCTTCCCAAAGATAAGCATATAGTTGTATTGCGATCTTGAGTAATAAAACAACTCTTCTCAGAGAATTCATTATTACTGTGTTATTTTTGTGTGTTCTTGAAATATCTATCGATCAAAACTTTTGAGTTTTGGATCAAAGTAATATTTTGAAACATGCAATTATTTCTCTTCTTCAACAAAGGGGAAGCCAATTATTCATATGTTCTTTGATCAATCATTAATTAATCTAAATATTCAACTTCTTCCACAATTATGAAGTTGAAATAATCATATGTGATAGGGAGTAATTTATGTTATGATCTATTGAAGTTAAGATATGCTTGATTAGGAGTTCACCTTTGAAATCTCTTTTATGAATATTGAGGGCTCTTTAAAATATTAGGTTCCATGCTATTTCACAATTAATGGTAGTTGTAGCATGTTTTGAACCTTCTTTCTTTAACATTCCAAATAGAATCATGCCATCTTCAATTTTGATAACTTATTATTGCGTGACTTACAAGTCATTTGATTTATTCTTCATCAAAATAAATTCAATATCTAGCTGTAGATAATGAATGAAGACATAGAGCTCATTACTGGGACTTGGCTAATCCAGTTGAGGAATTAGTCTCAATAATTATTTAAAGCATGTTGTGAACTCTCTCATCTGCTCATTGTACTTCTTCTAGATTTGGAATAAATATGATAACAATGCCCATACATCCATAAATAGTTTTAATATATTCATGAACTTGTTATTCAAGGAGTCTCAATTCATAGTGCATCCATCTTCTGGGTGCTAAAACTACTTAGCAATTTGTCTAGTAAAAGTTTCAAAAAAAAGTTTCACAATGACATCTTCATGCATAACTCCCAAAATGCTACAAGACACTATGAATTATAAGATATGATTATATGCATCTTGACCATTTTTTGCCATAAAACTTCAAAAATATCTTCCTTGAGCCTGAAGGTAATTCATTATACTGAGGCAAAACCAATGGAAAATGTTTTCTCCATGAAACACGATTAACATTGGCGTTGGGGTAGACCAATGCCATTTATTCAATAAAAAATATACAAGCACTTGGTAATTCGTCTCAACAAAGTTTTGAACTTTAATTCTAGGGTATGTTCCTTGAAATGTCTAAAAATCATATGCATAAATCACCTCAATCCCTAGTAGAGTTACCAAAAATTGTTGGTTTAAAAAATTATCAAGGGAAAAATGTAGAATTTCAATCAACAACATGGGGACAAAATCCATTCATTAGTCAATAATGTGGGGAAAAAATCCTTGTTTTATTATTAGGTGGAGTTATCTTTATTGAAAACCACAAAGGGGAAGCAGGAAAAGAATCATTCACAGCTATTTATAGTAAAACTATTTTCAATAGGGGTTTCATACTTTTAATAAAAAAGTATGGAAATGTGACAAAAAAGGAAATTAAGGTAATGATAGAAATTAAGTGAAACACAAGAAGGGATAATCAGATCATTCTGTGTAGATAAATATATAATGCTGCTATAATAATCCCAAGGAAGAAAAATGATAACTCTATAGGTAGCTAAACACAGAACCTCACAAGAATAATCCAAGATTTGAGATTATGACATGGGAAACCTTTATCATAGAAATGGGATATGAAAGACACATTTTGTACATAAGAACATGATATATACATAAGGTATATTAGATAGTATTAGAAATAAAAATATACAACATATTTTTTAATAAAAATAGACATAAGTTCTATTTTTAATCCCACCAAGGCTTTACAATGGAAAAAGAATTCATAATGCAAATTCAACAGAACTTTCTACACTAAAATTCCCACATTAATTGATTGTATAGCAATAAAATTTTAAAAAATTAAAAGAATAAGAATAAAAGTGGATTACCATACTTATGTGTATCATTGAACACAAAGCTTCATGACACAAAGTCTTGTAATTTTTTTTTATTGATCTTTCATGGGGATATACATACAAACTCCTTCCTTTCATTTTTATAAACGTCCTAATATCAAAAAATCCTACCAACAAAAAAACAATATGAGCTTAGCTAAATATTTTTTCATAAATGAGCCCCAAACTCTTATTTATATGTGATAATGGGTGGTTATATTGTGTAACCACCTTTTTTGCACTTTTAGGATTTTTTAAAATCATGTTGTTAAAAATAAACAACTTAAAATTTGTAAAAATTCCTTAATCAATTTGCACAACTCTAAAAATTACAATGGAAAATTTGCACTTGTAAAAGTGCATTAGTATTTTTGCACGACTTGAAACTTACGAAAGTGCATTGACAACTTCACACAACTTGAAAAAATGACTGATTTTTTTTCAAAATTTGACACCTATATAATTGACTTAGCAAATCTACATAGAATAAATATTGAAAATGTGCTACTAAAAACATGCACAACTTTGGATTGTGAGAATTACTCAAAAGTTACAAGTTTGAATTGGGTAAAATATGATGGAGAGTTATTCTTCTTCTTCTTCTTCGTTGAGGATGATCTTGACCTTTATTTTACACTTTTTAGGGAACTTCACTCTACTTCTAAAACTATAATAATTTCCTTGATTATAGAAGTTTAGAATGAAAAATTTTCTTCAACAAACTATCTTTCCAATGCATCGAATGAGATCCAAAATGGAGTTTTATGGATAAAGGGAACTTAGACCCTACTTGGACACATCTAGAATTCTACCTTGGTTGATTAAATATGATTCTACCCCTTGATTTTATATGTTCAAGTTGAATATTTTTCACCATGGGTCCTTAAGGTAAAATGTTCATCAAATTATCTTTCCAATGCATTGAACGAGAGCCAAAACAAAGTTTGGATGTGAAAGCTATGGATTGAGGGACATTGGACCCTATTTTGACATTTTTGCTTATTATGGTGTTGGATTCCAACCCATATACTTGTAGGGGTTTTGGAATCCAACCCATCTAATTTAAGGAGTGTTAGATTCTACCCCCTTTACTTGCAGGGATGCTGAATTCTAAAAAACAAAAGACTTAGGAAGCTTTTGCTTCTTCCTTGATTCTTTTAAAACTTGTTGAGGAACTTTATGAGGTAAGGAATTTCAATTTTAAGCAAGGAAGACTCTATTCACCTTTGTACTACCATTTCTTATACACCTTATATATACTTGAAATCTATAAATATTTGATCAACTATTCAAGTCTATAATTGAATCAAAATTGTGAAGAACTTTGCCTTGAATCATTTGTGAGGAATTTTGCCTTCGTCACAATATTTTGACCTAGTATCCAAATGCAAGCTTCTTATAGTCTTATCAACCAACCTTCATAGCTTGATTTTTTATAGAATAATATTGGATCTTGGGATTGATGACAGGATCATCACAAACCTTATTTTTTACCTTGTGTGATTTATCTGATATGAGGTCTATTCCATCTATAGGAGGTACTTATGCTTTGTTGATTACATCATCCTTTGTGAATTATCCTTTATACATCCAATGGTGGCAAGCATGTATGTAACTATATATAACATCAAGGATCATGTTGTCACTATCGAATTAGACTATCATTTATGACCTTGTCTTCAAGTGTGGGATTTAGTTGCAAGGAGTGGTTTACAAATTACAAGCAATGACCCTTCACAACTATGTTAGAATGCAAAACATACCCTATAAGATTCCTTGTGAACTTCTTTTCTATCTAAATATAAAATATGAAGAACTCAATAGTGATATCAAAGCCACCATCCTGTTTTACCCTTGAAATATCACCTAAATATCGCATGTAAGAATAATTTTCATGCCCTATACTATAAGTTGTATCCTTGAATTTATTTCTCTTTTTAACATGCTTTCTATGAAGATAATAATATTGAAATGACGTAATTGGAAATAATGAATCTAAAATATTTTCATACCTTAGGTTGCAATCCTATTTTATCAAAAGAGAAATTGTTGAGATATCCTCAATAATACATCCTGATTCCTCGCTAAACAAACTTACTTGATTATCTATGGATTTTTTATAGTTGATAATTTTATTATTAATAACTAAGATTTAAGTCATATGTTATTATGGGATAATGGTATTTTGCTTTGGTTACATGATTTCATTTCTTTGAGTAATGTTGGGCCCCTAACCCATTAGTAGAAGATTAGTGCCAACTTGACATCCACCTAGGTGTGAGGAGATAATTTGTTTAAGTTATTAGCCTATGGGTTTTTATAGCTAGTTGGAGGTTGAAACATAAATCTTATGCCAACTAACAAGTGGCTAACCATCTCCTAGATTTTTAGGGCATCATCAAGGATTTAGATAAATGTGATAGGTGCACTCACAGAGTTCATAGAGTCATGGATCCAATGGGTATGATGATAGAGTTTCAAATCAACACTCAGCATGCAACTTATACCCTAGCAAAGATGCTATTGAAGGCTTATATAAGGAGCTTGAGCCAAAAGAGGAAGAGAGATGAAGGAGTATATAAAAGTTATGATTAAATTAATTTACTCTATAAACATATATCTAGTCACCATCAAGGCTTTAAAATGGAATGAAGGCCACTTTGGCTGCATCTATATATGCCCAAGCTCATCTATGAGCATTTGGGTTGTTAACATTATGTTTTGAATATACTCAGGTTATAGACTTTTAAATGATGACAATAGTGTTGCATTACAATGTCCAATGTGTTTAGTTTTCATATCCTATAGTGTTATTAATTCAATGCAAAGAATTACGATGTCATACATTTGATTAAATTATGTTAATCCATGTTCATGAATTTTATTAGTTTAGAACTTTAATGGAGTCCCTATAATGAATCATGACATCATCATCATTTTGCATAAAGGATGAGTATAGATCATGCACATGTAAACCAAACCTTATTTGAATTACATTTGTTTATTATAAGTAAATTGAGTAAAAGTAGTCTTATGACCCTTTAAGCACCTATTTGACCCCATTCATAATCCAAAAAAGGCCTAAACCTATGGATCTACCCTAAATTTATTTGAATTACTAAAGTTCCCTAATTAAATCCTCACACCATGGCACAACTAGCCCAATGTGGGTACTAGTTCCTTCTCAGCTACACTTCAAGTGAGTGCATAAGGCCTATGCATTATGTGGATTGATGTCAACATAGCTAAGTGATTAAATGTTGAGTGTAAATGGAATATCCCATACTTAAACTTGGTTATAGTGAACCAAGACCCTATAATTTTTCACAACATTTTGGTTTTATTGCTAAGATCCATGTTGAATTTTGTTGCTGTGATGGTTGACAAAATGATGTACCAATTTTCTCTTGAAAATATTGAGCATTAGATGCAATAGGTGGAAGATAGTTCTGCACTAAAGCATCTAACATAAAAAAGATAAAAGCCACGAAAATGGGTCCAAGACAACCTATATGATGCTTTATACGAGGTATTTTTATATGAGTTACCTCAGCATGTGTATAGGTGGTTAGAAACATATTCAACCCATAAAAGAAGAAGCTATAGATGGTGATATTAGTGGACAAAGGAGTGCCTAGAGAGGCTAGAGACCTTGGATGTTATTTGGACTAGAGTGGTGGATAAATGGTGGCAAGGACATCTAAATAGCTACATACTTGAGTTTGTAGTATCAACTTATTCATGCCCAGAGGAAACAGAGTACCAAATTTTGCACTACCCTAGAGGCATGTTCACGAAGGAGTTTGATGTAGAGATCAAAAAGCTAGTGGTTGAATATAGTTTTGGAACTTTAGGGATGGAAGACTAAAATCCTTTCACATATGGTCTATGTAAAGGGGGAGAAGGGGATGTGTAGGTGAGGCATAATGGAAGGGGATGAGCAAATTGACACTAGAGAGCTCAAAAGATAGACCTATAACAAGAGATAGTGTCGATTGATGGAGGATATAGAACCTAGAGGTGTTGAGAGGACCTGTAACAAATGGGAAGGGCATGGGAAAGGATCTATTGAAATAAAACAATATGAAGATGAGAGGTATAATAAAGCAATGAATCAAGCTCAATAATTGATAGGGGTGGAATTTGCTGGGTTCATACAAGATTTGGTGATTATAGATAAGCTTGACACATCTACCCCCTTTGAACCTATAATGCATGCTCATGTGATATATCCCCCACTTGAAAAAAGTATATAAGTACTTATTAACCCTATTAACACCTTAGATCTTAGAAATTTTTTAGATTTAGATTATAAATTTATGATTGAATAGATTATTCCATATAAGGAGGTGAGTGAAACTACCTCTAGACCATTGGGTGTGTTGGGTGAATATTTTGTCACTAGCTAACTGATAGGAAAAATAGGTTGCTTCAACCACATCATAAGGAGATTGGTTGACCAAATGTGTAGGTTTACCACATCAAAAGGGGACAAATCTCTCCTCTCATCAAGGGGAGGTTCCCTATAAATATGAGGAGCTATATACTATATATATATGCAAAAAATAACACTCAAGTGTAGAAAAACACTATTCATCTCTCTTTTTTCAGAGATGATGTTCACAGACAAAAGAGAAATCTTGGTAAAAACACTGAAGGCACTTCTCTTCTTTCAGAAGTAGTCTACAACAAACAACATGAGTTCTTTCTGATAGGTAACTGATAAGTAAATGTAATAGGGCATAGAAATCAGTGGAATGAGGTGTAGCACAAAGTCTCTATCTCAATTGCCAAAGAGTGAAATACGAAGGATAATGGGGGCATAAAGTCATCCCAAGTTCCTTTACATACAAACAAACAAAAAACACACACACTAAAGACAATTGTGGTAGCACAAAGTCTCTCCACAGTTGGCTTGAAGACACCTTCCTGATTACTTCCACTAGTTCTACTTATTTCATTAAATGGACAAGAACACATTCAAGAAATAGACATAAGAACAATCTCCTAAATGACACAAGCTATTACAACACAAAGTCTAAAAGTAACCTACATTCTCATTCAAATAAAGAAATATGATTAAAAATATGAGCTTAAAGTCTCAGTAAGACCTTTCAATTTGGGTAGAGTTTTACTTTCGATAACAAAAAAATATCCTTTACATAAAATAAGAGATTACAATATATAACAGCCAAAAAAGACTTGGCACTTTATTTCATGAAAAAACCCATGCTTCATTCAATGCCTTGAATGCATTTTTAGTTTTGTCAAGGGGCCATGCTAGAACAGGGAATTGGCCTTAACTGTGGTGTGTCAATTCATCTCAATTGTCTCATCCAAAGTATAGGCTACCTAGTCTTCTTGATATTGGTGTAGCTGTCCACTTTTCCTTTACTCAATGGAGAAAATCAGGCTGTGTCCTTGAGTGTTTACGTGCTCAAATGTCTACTTGATGGACTATTCCACCTACTAGAATAACTCCCTTATAGATATTTTAGTATCTCCTATAGATTTCCCCTCTTTCCTATTGAAATTTGAGCTCTTGGGCTATCTTCTTACCTTTAGCAGGCTCTTTCGGCTTCTTCTTCAACTGGTCACTTAGTTTGTTCTTTAGGTTCTGTGCCACATTTGAAAATCAATGGATATTTCATTACCCTGAATTTGATGTCTGTAGGGACATCATTGGTCACTTGAACCACTTTGAACCATGAACCTTTGAACCATGAGAGTTCATTGGTTCAATGGTTCAATGGTTCAGGCGGTCCTATCAGCTCCTTGGTTCAATCACTTCTTTGCTTTTCAGTTGAACCATCTCTTCGAACTAGTCTCTAGAATCTTCCACTTCCTTCGCTCGAAGCTTCTTTGAACCTTTGAACTTTAAGCCATTTTGGTTCAAAGTTTAATGGTTCAATCTCTTTCTCAGAATCCTTTGGTCCTTCAAAGTTTTGGGATCCTTTTCTTCTCTATTGAACTCATTGATCCTTTGAACTTTGAACTCTTTTGGTTCAAGGTTCAATGGTTCATTATTTGTTCTTCAAATCTTTTATTTTTCTAAGTATTTCAAACCCCTTGAAGGGAAAGTGTCCCTTCAGGCCTTGAAAATGGTCAATTTCATGGTCATCGAGAGCCCCCCACAAGGGCATCTACCCTTCAGGGTCCTTCAGGTGGCATTTTTCTTTAAATCCTTTAGACATTTTGTTTGAAGGAAATCCTTTAGACATTTTGTCTGAAGGAAATCTTTTCTTTGCCTTTGCCACTTCATGTCGGGCCTTTCAACATTCCTTCAGACATTTTGTCTAAAGGGTTTCCCTTGTGAAATTTTGCTATAGAAAATCTTTTCAAAAGATATCCTTTTGATTCTTGTGATTGAACTGATTGATTGAACCAATAATGGTTCAACGGTTCAACGGTTCAATACTGTGTTCTACTTATTCAATTAACCACTTGAACCAACTGCTTTGAACCAATCCCAACTGAAACAACTCTTCAAACTTTATTGAACTCATTGAACCTTTGAACCTTGAACTCTTTTGGTTCAAGATTCAATGGTTCAATCTTTCTTCTTTGAAGTCTTCTTTTCATTAAGTCTTTCGAAGCTGTTGAACTTTAAACTTGCTGAAGTGCTTAACTCTTTAAGTCTATCGACATCGTTAAGCCTTTGAACCTATTGAACCTTTAAAACTTTGGAGGTGGGGTTCAATGGTTCAATGGTTCAATATTTTGTTTGAAGCCTATCGATGAGTCTTTTGGTTGAACCTCAGCATTGAACTAGTCTTGACAATGCCTAAGTGTTGGAACTTCTTTCTGAGAAAGCCTGCCTATTAAACCTTCGAGTCCCTTAGCTGAAAAAGCTTGAATAATGAAGAATTTGAATACTCAAAACATTTTTTGAGAATAAAATAGATAATTTTGGCCTACAGGACCAAAATAGTTCATATGTTGTCCCCAAAAACAAGTGACAGATTTTGGGAATGATAGCTAGCTCCAGTTGGGGAACTTCCATTGATTGTAAAAATAATTGAAGGGAGTAGAATCTAGAATATCCAGTGCCTTTAAGTATGTCATTGGGCTATGGAGTCATGTTACCCAAAAAAGAAAGGTGCCAAAAATGAAAATGAAAAGCACAAAATAGAACTAAAGACTACAAATATACATATGTACAACTGATTTCACCTGATACTTCAAGAATTGAAGTGCTTCAGATGCTACCCATTGTGAGGTAGAGAAAAGGGCATGCCATCATGGAATTTCACCATTGAGCTGATGGATAGTAAATGGGCCTCTCCATAGGGAATCGAATTTCTCATGCATTCCCTTTGGTTCTCTTCTTTTGTCCTATAAGAGAACTTGATCACCAATCTAGAACTCATAGTTTTTTGCTTTTTGTTTGAAGAGCTTCTTCACTAGACTTTGATGCGTAATAATTCAGTCCACCACCATAGTTCAATACTCATCTAGCTTAGTCAGACACATGATCCTTTTGTTGATAGAGCTTTCATATGTCTAATCTTCGATTAGCTTTACCAATTTTAGTGCTGGCAATTCTAGGGTGATTGGTATCTCTGCATTGAGACCATACAAAAGTTGAAATGGTGACATACCTATCACCTTTTTGGGCATGATTCTTTCTACCCATAAAGCATTGACCCATACTTTATGCCATGTTCATTGGTTGTCATCCACCAGCTTCTTGATAATGGTCACCAGGTTCTTGTTGCTCGATTCTGCTTGGCCATTCCCTTGTGGAAAATAATTAGAGAAGTGGGAGAGGATAATCCCATAGTAAAAATATAACTAAGTAATCTCATGAGAAGATAAATAGGCTGCATTATCTGTCATAATCTTGGTTGGACCCCAAACCTAGAAATGATGTTTTCTTTGAGGAAATCGCATACTACTTCTGAAGTAGCATGCTTGGCTAGAATAGCTTCCACCCATTTGGTGAAGTAATCTGTGGCTGTGAGGACATAATCATGTCCAACACTTGAAGATGGGTTTACATCACCAATAAAATCAATTTGTCATTATTGAAATGGCTCTTCTATTACCACTGGCTTAAGAGGCAAAGCAGCTAAATTGGGTCTTCCAACGAACTGTTGGCATAGTTCACATCTTCGTACCCATTTGTATGCATCTTAAAATAGAGTAGTCCAGTAATACCTAGCTCACATAATATTATGGGTAGTTACAGGCACAAAAAAATGTCCTCCATAGGACAAATTATGGAAGGACGCTAGAAGTTAGTTCTACTGCTCTTTATCCATGCAGCGAAGGAACACTCCATCGAGGTTCCTTTTATATAGGCCATTGTCCCATAGGACAAAATTGGTAGCTTTTAATTGACAGTACTCCTTTCTTTACAAGATAGGTGAGTAGGACACTCAACATAAGTAAGGAAATGAGCAATACTTGAATACCACTCATTCGTGGTGGAGACAAAGAGGACTGTTGGTGTGTCTTCCACTTCTATTTCTTCATACCCTATTTCTTTTGGTCTGTTATCAACAATCAATTGGCAGAGGCCCCTTCCCTACACAAGATTTGTTAGTTTGATAACTAAATCAAACTCCTAGATTTTTGCAATCCAATTTCCCCTTTTAGTTCTAAACTCATGCTGAGTTAATATGGATTTGACTGTAGCATCAGGAACCAGGGCAGTAACATGTGAATTTAGGATGTAAAAATAGAAGTGCTTTACTACCTTTACCACTGCATAAGCATGCTTCTCTAGATTTGAACATTTTAGCTCATGAGCTTTGAGAGGATAGCTCATGAAGGATATGGGAGATTCCACACCTTCTTTATTTTGTTGAACTAGAATTGCTGAAAGTGTGTGCTTAGAAGCATAACTGTATATTGTGAGATCTTTGGTATAATCTAGACAAACCAGAATTGGGGTGTGGGCAATAGTTGTCTTGATGTCTCGAAATGCCAATTTGCCTTCTTTAGTCTAGTTGAAAGTGGCCTTTCCCTTCATCATGTTTACAATATGGTGAGTCTTCTATGTGAACTTGGGGATGAACTTTCATGAAAAATTCACCTTTTCGAAGAAAGAGTGAACTGCAGTCTTACTTATGGGTAGAGTAAGCTCCTAGATGGATTTGACTCTTTATGATTCAATCTTTATGCCTTTTTGGGATATAATGTGTCTGAGAAGTTTCCCTTTAGTTACCCCAAAAATAGACTTCTTGGGATTTAGAGAAATGCCATTCTGGTGACATTGTTCTAGCACTTGTTGTAAATGGCACACATGATCAAGATGATGCTTGAAAAAGACTGTTAAATCATCAAGGTACAACATAATGAACTTACCCATTTCATCTTTAAAAGCAAGGTCCATTTCTCTTTGAAAAGTGGCACCAACATTTATCAGGGCAAATGGCATTATTCAATATGCAAAGGTGCCCCAAGGCATGGTGAAGGCAGTCTTATGTTGGTCTGCTTCACCAACTTCCACTTGATTGTACCTTGAGAAGCCATCCAACATTGATAACATCTCTGAACTGGTCACCGTCTTAAGGACTTGATCCATGATGGGTAGAGGGTAATTATCCTTTAGGGAGGATTGATTCAAATTCCTAAAATCCACGCAAAGGAAAATTTTGCCATTCTTTTTTCTCACAAGTACTATGTTTGCAATCCATGTGGAATGATGGATTGGGAAAATTATTCTAGCGTTTAGCATTTTCTATATTTTAGATAGAATAGTACCTGATATCTTTGGATTGTACTACCTAGATTTTTGCTTGTAAGGCATCGAATCACTCTTGAGAGGAATTTCATTGTGAATCTCTTCAAGCCTGAGTGACTTCAGGTCATCATAGGAGTACACCAAAACATCTATGTACTGGCAAAGTAGAGTAGTAAACTTGAACTTCTCTTCTGGAGTGCAACACTTCCCAATGTTCACCATCTTAATATTTTCCTTGGTACTCAAATTTATCTGATCAAACTCTTGGGAGGAGCTTGAATCCATTTATTACTATTTGATGAACTTGTCATGCTTGTCAAATAGTTTCTCAAGGGAAACCAATCCTTTAGGAATTTTATTCCCTTTTAGCTGTAGGAATTCTTCACCTACATCTGAACTTGTTTTAGGGTCTAGTTCAAGTTTTTAAGGCTTACTGCCTTCAAAGTAAAGCTATCCAAAGCTATCTTTTTATTCTAGAAAGGTGATGATTTGGTTGTCGCCATTGAATACTTACCCATGATTGGTATTGTTAGGCACACTTGGTCAAAATACCAGTCATTGAATTCTCTAGATACTACAAAGATACTGAAAGCATCAAAGCTTTCAATTTGATCCCAAATGAGATTGTGGTAATGGCACAATCTCTCATTTTTAGTTTGGTAAAGGTTCTTGACCTAGCAAACCACTAGCTTATCATCTCCTTTGGCTTGAAGGAGTTTGATGCCTTTGTCTCTAGTAGCCTTCAATCCAAGCAGTAATGATTCATACTCAGTAGTGTTATTAGTGTTGCTAAATTGTAATTTGTATGATGAAGGAAAAATATCTCCTTGAAGAGATATTAGAATAATCTTAGCTCCAAAACTAGTAGAAGAATAACTTTCATAAAATTTTAGAATCCACACACCATCAAAAACTGATCTTATCTTAGATTCTTCTTCGTTTAGAGGGGAGGATTCTTCTGCACTTACACTACATCTTATCAATTCTTTTGCTATTTTGTCTGAATTGATTGTCAAGCTGTCACATTTAGGAATTTCATTAGATTCCACATGAACCTCCTTCATGGATAAGAAGTAATTACCCATGCTTGAAGACTCAAACAAAATTTGAGCTTCAGGCACTGAGATTTGAGTGACAACATATTTTGCCTCCTTCTCAGGGAGCAATCTCTACATGATGCCTTTGATCGAGATCCTTGCTTCAGATAGGTCCATGCTCAAATCGCCACTTACATCCTTAACATAAATTTCACCCAAGAAGAATGCCATATGAGGTTGGGACATCGGCCACCAAGACTGTCATCTTAATTCTTTTGTCTAGGAATGCTACAAATGTAAATTGGGTGTCCTTAATTTGTCCCAGTAGTGGCACTTACTTTTTCTCCACAGAGAAACATCTCCCAAATATATTGGTCAGTGTGAGACCAAGGGATTCAACTGCTTTGGCAGGCATGACAATGTCAGATGCACCTGAGTCTATGATATAATTGTTCAGCTGGTGTCCATTTATCAGCAGGGAGACATAAAATGGTTTTGTCCTCTTGGGAGCAATAGGAGGAGTAATGAAAAGGTTATTCTAGGTGGATGTGTTCTTGGGGAGACCAGGAGTTACTTTTGGAATTGTTTGTCTTGCAGGGATGGCTTTATTCTTCACACATTCCACTAATCTTTCTAGTTATTCAGGGTTGGATTGCAAGAATTCAAATTTAGACATTTGAATTTTGGTTTTCTTAGTATGGTCAATTATATCAAATGTATGAAATGAATTAGAAACAGGGGAAGACAATTCATCTTTTTGGTTTTTAAAAGGGGGGTACCGATTTGCAAAATTAAAGTTGAAGGTGAAAGTGTACTTGAGCTTCTTACTTTTTTATTACTCAATGGGTCCTTTGGTTGGAAAGGTAGAAAAGTTCTTGTTTTAGCAATTGAAATTGCAGGCTAAGCTTGCTCCTCTATTTTTTATTTATCAGCTTATAGGGCTGACTAGTTTTGAGACTGGGTGAATACAACATATGACCCATCAAATGCTTCACCTTTACTTCTAAGTTCATCCTATTAATTCAAGAAACTAATGTTGGAGTTGCCAGCTAATTCTTCTTCTCCCTCTGTGAAGAGATTAGCATCATCTTTTGGGTTTAACTGAAGCTAGAAGGATAAATCAGATTCTATTTCAAGATGTGCAACTACTGAATTGGTTGGAGGTGCTTTAATGGCAAGCTTCCCCTGTGGGGGAGGAAGATGATTTGGCTACCCTTGATTCTTGGCAGCATTGCCTTGGTATGACTGATTAGGGAATGTCCTCCTTGGTATATCTCTGTATGGAGGAGCAGAAGACATCCCTTGCACCATTTTATTTTTAAGAGCTAGCAACTCATTTGCCAACTTTTGCACCATTAGATTAGTGGTGCATATAGATAGATATTTAGAGGTTGAAGAAGATTTACCTCTATTAGGATCTCTCCTTATCTTCCCCACCAATATGAGATCATCATCCACCTCAATATCCAAATCTTACACTGTAGCAAGGTCTATGTGGCCAACATGTCTCAGCAAAAAACTCACTTTAGGTAGCTGAGAGTTGATGAAGAAGCATTTGAGATTCTTAGCTATTGGTTGAGCAATTATAGGAATCTTCTTCCTTAGTTTATGAAATTTAGCAATGATGTCCCTCATAGGTTCATGAGGCTTCTTCTTCATTTGTGTGAGCTGAGCCAGCAGGGCATGCACATCTTCTGTAGGCTTGAACCTGGCTTCAAATTTGGCTTTGAGAGTGTTCCATTCAGCCACTGACTAAGCCTATAGGTGGTAGAACCAGTTTGCAGTAGCACCTTGTAATGTCTCCATAAATATCCTAACTGCTACGTCCTCATACTCCATGCCTATTACACCATAATCTATGCTGAAGGCTGCAATATGTTCATCAAGATGAACTCTCCCATCACCAAAGAATTTGAAAAAAATCTTCCTTAAACGATGGGGTAGCTCATGCAGAGGTGGAGTTAAATTGAGTGGGCCAAAAGAGTTACCCTAGGGGCCTTAAACTACCATTATTTGACTATGGAAAGGGGGAATAACAAATTTAGGTGGAGTATGTATAGGCAAAGCTCTGCTAACAACAAAAAAAGAAGCTCTACCTTGTATTGGTAGGAAGAAGACTCCTAATTCATTGAACTTAAAGTTGTGGAAGAAACAAATCAAAATTGCCCTGCTGCACCAACTCAAAAATAGGGTCAACAACACCTTGAGCTCTCTGGCTTCTAGTATAGCATGGAGCTTCTAGATTGTATAATAAAAATGGAAAAGAATTGGCCCTAATTCAGCTTGAAGCTTGAGGCTTCAAACTGTGCATTCTTCCCCAGTGGAGTCACCAAAAACTATTGGGTGAATATTTTTTCACCAGCTAACTGATGGTAAAAATAGGTTGCTTTAACCATAGCATAAGGAGATTGGTCAGCCAAATGTGTAGGTTTACCACATCAAAAGGGGACAAATCTCTCCTCTCATCAAGGGGAGGTTCCCATAAATATGAGGAGCTATATACTATATATATATGCATAAAATAACACTCAGGGGTAGGACAACACCATTCATCTCTCTTTTTTCAGAGATGATGTTCATAGACAAAAGAGAAATCTTGGTGAAAACACTGAAGGCACTTCTCTTCTTTCAGAATTAGTCTACAAAAAATAGTAGGAGTTCTTTCTGATAGGTAACTGATAAGTAAATGTAAAAAGGTGCAGCAACCAGTAGAATGAGGTGTAGCATAAAGTCTCTACCTCAACTGCCAAAGAGTGAAATATGAAGGATAATGGGGTCACAAATTCATCCCAAGATCCTTTACACATAAAAAAATTGAAAACACACACACTAAAAATAATTGTGGTAGCATAAAGTCTCTCCATAGGTAGCTTCAGGACACCTTCCTGATTACTTCCACTAGTTTTGCTTATTTCATTAAATGGATAAGAACGCATTCAGGAAATAGACATAAGAACAATCTCCTAAATGACACAAGCTATTACAGCACAAATTTTGAAAGTAGCCTACTTTCTCATTCAAATAAAGAAATATGATTAACAATTTGAGCTCAAAGTCTCAATAAGGCCTTTCAATTTGGGTAGAGTTTTGCTTTCGATAACAAAAAGATCTTTTTTGCATAAAATAAGAGATTAAAATATATAGTAGCCAAGAAAAACTTGGTGCTTTGTTTCATGGAATGGCCCATGTTGCATTCAATGCCTTGAATGCATTTTTAATTTTGTCAAGAGGCCATGCTAGAATAGGGTGTCAGCCTTAATTGTGGCATGTCAATTCATCTCAAATGTCTCCTCCAAAGTATAGGCCACCTAGTCTTCTTCCTGATAGTGGCACAACTATCCACTTTGCCTTTACTCGATGGAGAAAATCAAGCCACATCCTTGAGTGTTTGTAGACTTAGATGTCTACTTGGTGGACTGTTCCACCTATTGAAATAACTCCCTTATAGATATTTTAGTATCTCCTATAGCTTTCCCCTCTTTCTTGTTGCAATTTGAGCTCTCGAGCTATTTTATTACCTTAAGCAGGCTCTTTTAGCTTCTTCTTCAGCTGGTTGCTTAGTTTGTTCTTCAAGTTCTGTGCCACATTTGAAAATCAACAAATATTTTATAACCCTAAATTTGACATCCACAGGGACGTCATTGGTCTCTTAAACCACTTTGAACCATGAACCTTTGAACCATGAGAGCTCATTGGTTTAATCATTCAATAGTTCAGGTGGTCCTATTGGCTCCTTAGTTCAATTGCTTCTTTGCTTTTCAGTTGAACCATCTCTTTGAATTGGTCTCTATAATCTTCCACTTCCTTCCTTCGCTCGAAGCTTCTTTGAACCTTTAAACTTTGAGTCATTTTGGTTCAATGTTTAATGGTTCATTCTCTTTCTCAGAATCCTTTGGTCCTTTAAAGTTTTTGGATCCTTTTCTTCTCTATTGAACTCATTGAACCTTTGAACTTTGAACTCTTTTGGTTCAAGGTTCAATGGTTCAATGGTTCATTCTTTGTTCTTTGAATCCTATATTTTTCTAAGTCTTTCAAACTCCCCGAAGGGAAGGTGTCCCTTTGGGCCTTGAGAATGGTCCATTTCATGGTTACCAAGAGCCCCTAAAAGGGTATCTACCCTTTGGGGTCCTTCGAGTGGCCTTGTTCTTTAAATCCTTCGGACAAAAAGTCTAAAAGAAATCCTTTAGATATTTTTTTCTAAAGGAAATATTTCCTCTACCTTTGCTGCTTCCTGTCTAGCCTTTCAACATTCCTTCAGACATTTTGTCTGAAGGATTTCACTTGTAAAATTTTGCCGTAGAAAATCTTTCTGAAAGATATCCTTTTGTTTCTTGTGATTGAACCAATTGATTGAACCAACAATGGTTCAATAGTTCAATGGTTCAATGGTTCAATACTGTGTTCTACTCATTCAATTGACTACTTGAACCAACCACTTTGAACCAATCCTAACTAAAATAAATCTTTTAACTTTATTGAACTCATTGAACCTTTGAAATTTGAACTCTTTTGGTTCAAGGATCAATGGTTCAATCTTTCTTATTTAAAGTCTTCTTTTCGTTAAGTCTTTTGAAGCTGTTGAACTTTAAACTTGTCAAAGTGCTTAACTCTTTAAGTCAGTAGACATCATTGAACATTTGAACCCATTGAAACTTTGAACCTTTGGAGGTAGGGTTTAATGGTTCAATGGTTCAATCTTTTATTTGAAGCCCACCGATGAGTCTTTTGTTTGAACTTCAGCGTTGAACCATTCTTGAAAATGCCTAAATGTTGGAACTTCTTTCTGAGAAAGCCTGCCTGTTGAACCTGCGAGTCCTTTAGCTAAAAAATATTTAATAATGAAGAATTTGAATACTCAAAACATTTTTTGAGAAGGGAAGAGAGAATTTTGGCCTGTAGGACCAAAATATTTCATATGTTGTCCCCAAAAATGAGTGACAGATTTTGGGAACAACAGGGTGCTAGTTCACAAAAATAAAAATTTAATGCAAGCATACCAATTCGACTAATGTCAATGATGCAAGGTGGGAAATAACCCACAAGAAGTGGTCTGGCACCACAAGTAAGTATCACAACACTAATGACATCAACTATGACAATTATAGTGATAAGACCACCACCTACCTCCATGGTTAAAGGCATTAGAAGACCAACACCAAGATAGGTGCTAGGGGGATAACCACCTCAATACCAACTACCCCCTATAACAAATCTACTATGAAATAACTATACACCTATTAGAGTATTAGGATGTGAAAAATGCTATGGAATATGTGTTGAAATGTGAAATATAGTGTCATACATGAGGCATAACCTAGTTGGAGTACAAGGCTACTTAGTTTATGACCACTTTACTTGATTGCACCCACACTTGGTGTTTCTCTAGATTTTTACTAATTATATTTAAATGAGGAAGAAACTAAGGTTAAGGGGTTATGGGTTTGATATTACCTAGATTTAGTGTGCACTGTATCCAAGCTTTGTGGGAGCTCCTCTTTGGCTGTGGAGGAAACACCTGCAGTAAGAATGAAACTTAAAAAAAAAGATGTTAGAAGAGGATATGGTGGACTACCAAGCTACGCGTTTGGTCTTGGAAGCATGAAGCTCCTTGAGGGATGACAGTTCACTATTTAAAGATAAAAGTGTTGTAAAGGAAGAAATGATAAATGACTAAAGAAATGGAAAAGATGGTGTGTACCTATTCCCTGCAGCCTGTGTATCTCAAAATGCTACAGAAGGCTGGTTGAAGGTTTTGTCTAGTCTACATGAGCTATTTGGATGGCTTTTTGATTTTTTGGTCCAGAACACAGTCATCGACATCAGTTGGCCTATCGAGGTCAGTCAGTTAAATAGTGCTGACGTTGTTTGGGTTGTCGATGTCGATAGGGGTTATTGGCCTTGTACGGCTTTTAGAATATTTTTGGGGTAGACAGAGGGGTTTCTAGAAGTTTAGAGGTTGGTACAAGGTTGTGGGAAGGTGAATGAGGTCTGAGGAAGGGTATAGGTGGAGAGTTAGTGTGTAAAGTGGGTGAGAACAAGGGGAAGGCCTTTCAGCCCCTCCTCGGAAGAAGTCAGGCCTCTTGACAGTATTTAGAATTATCAATGAAAACTAATTAACAATATATTCTAAAACACTGAAATGAGAACTAGAGTACTTAGCTTTATTAGGTGAAGACCCAGAGGTGTCAAAATAGTGATTCCCATTGTGGTTGATGTGACCAATGTTCTGAGCCAATGAAGCAAACATGGATTGCTTCAATTCAGTAGCTCGAGGTCTTCGTACAATCTTTCAATCTAGTCTCTAGAATGATTTGTGCAGAGTTTTGGTAGCCAGGAGAATGATAGTCGAGTTCTAGTGCTTGAAATCTTAGAGTGTGCATGCAAGTGTGTGAGAAGGTAGGGGAAGCTCAATGTTAGAGCTTGGTTTATGTAACCGACGTCGGTGATCTCACCAGCATCGGTTGTAGGTTGGCTGACGTCGATGGAGAGAGAATAGGTAAAAGAGGCTATTTTTAGCTCTTTGCATATTTCTCCACCCGCCAAGTGCCTTTTTCATTGGAGAATGGTCAAAACAAGGGTTTATGAGGCATGGGAGTTGGTTAGGGAGTTAAGATGGAGTGAGAATAGGTCATGGGTAGTTAGGATTTGGAAGACCTAGTCTCAGGCTGACTCATAGGTTAAGAAACAGTCGTAGGGTGAGGTGTCTAAGGTGAGGTAATTAATTTAAAATAAGTAGTTCTTAAATTAATAAGGTGTGCAAGTGTGGGTTAGGAGTGTTAACATTTAGAAGAGGACCAAGGGGGGTTGACATGATATTGGTGTCTACATTTGCCCCTTTTTGTCTTATGGTTTGTCCTGACAAACTGCAAGACAAAAATAGATGTAGGTTGCCCTAGGTATGGGATGAGGTATTCCCCCTCAAAGTGGGAGTCGAGAGAAGGTAATCTAAAATTAGGTACCAATTTGATAGGTAGTGGATGGGTAGGGTGAGGTTGGAGTGTGAACGTTGCAATAGTTGAGATTGTGCGTATACCACTTCACTTGATAGGTAGGTCAAATTGTTACAGGCAAGGTCAAGGAGGACTAAAATTGAAGTAACCAGTCCCCAACTTATTAATGGTAGCTGATTGGGTTAAAATGATCAAATCTATAGCTCTAATGGTCGAGGAGGACTAAAATCAAAGGAATCAGTCCCCAACTTATTAGTGGTAGCTGATTGGGTTAGATCGATCAAAGTTGTAGCTCCAATGGGCATCATGTTCCAAGTATTTGGGCTAGAAAGTGCTCCTGGAAAACATGAAAATGTCATAGATATTAGGGATCAACTTGGTCATGATCTAACAATATGTGTGAGGGGCACGTGCAATTTGCTAACTAGTTGTGAGGTACCATATGCAATCAAAACAACCAAGGCAAAGTTGTCTCGAAAGTGGTCGTGGTCTAAAAAGATAGTTGCGATCTCTGAGGTCATTTGTCAAGTCGAGCTGAGATATAAGTGATCTCAAGTGTTGTTTGCTGTGGTTAGGGAGATGTATATGATCTCTAATGTGCCCCATGTGAAGTCTAAGGTGACTTTTATAGTTTCAGGGCTAGTTGTTTGGTCATGATTTTAGGCAAGTTTAGAAAAGACTTATGTTTTTGGGTTAGATAGTTGGTCTATTAGGTAGACAAATGAACGAATGGCTGAGCTAACCTCAGAAGACCCCATGCCAACTAAATACTGCCTATATAGCCCCTATTTTAAGGCCCTTAGGCCAATGTAGTTCTCCCAAAAAAGAAAAGTGGAGGGTATGTTATGGATTGGGTTTGACTAGGTTAGGTCATGGTTAAAGGTTAGATGGTTAAAAAGACTAAAAATGAGGTAGTTAAGGATAGGCAGTGAGCCTAGGATTTAGGGTAGGCAGTAAGCCTAGGGTTTAGATAGTTGGTCCATTAGGTAGACGAATGAATGAATGGCTGAACTTACTTCAGAAGACCCCATGTCAACTGAGTGTTGCTTACATAGCCCTTATTTTAAGGGTCTTAGCCAATGTAGTTCTCCCAAAAAGGGAAGAAGAGTCAAAGAGGTTGTTAGTTGTTTGTGTAATGTTTGCTAACATTGTTGTGTTTGTGTTGGTTGGATATAGGCTAGGTAGACATTGACGCTATGAGATCATCTCCCTACATTGCTGATGCAGATGCATTGAGACATCATAGGGGAGGAGTGGGCACATATGGCTATTGTAGGGCTCAGTGGGTTGCAGTGATATTGTTGAGTTGCTAGAGATGTCAGTTTGATGGTGGCATTGATCGAGCGGTGGGATCATACCACCAACACCTTTCACCTACCGACTGGAGAGTTGACTATGATAGTGGATTATGTGTATCAAATTTTCTAGTTGCTGATACATGGGGTAGATTTATATGCATGCTCAAGAGAGGAGCATGATATTCATATGGTTACGTTGTTTGGGAAGCACGCTATTGAGGCAACCTACCATTTAATGAGTTTTGCATATGAGCCGATTTATGTTATAGATGAGGATGAGCATCAACTAGACATCTTGATGATGATCAACATCACTGTATATGCCCTACCTGATGCAGAGGGAGGGAGATTCTTGATCTCGATGACTGGGGTTTTGGCAGACATGTTAGGGGAGCAAACAATTTTTGCATGGGCTCCAGTATTTTTGGCTCAACTATACAAGGAGTTATGGGGGATTAGCTGGTGGTGGTATAGCTTGTGTGTGGGCCACCTCCTGCATTATTAGGCTTACGAGCATATCGTAGTTACACGACCTCTTGGCCTCCCAGTAGTGATCCAAGCCAGCTTTAGAGTTGGTTTCAGGCAGTGGCGAGAGGTCATGGCATAGACACATGTGGATGCCATCATCTAAGATATTTATTATTATAGGGGGTATTAGATGCCCTGATCCCAATAGATATCATTTAGAGGCCATACTTGATATCTCTGGCATTTAGAGATCAGGCAGAGCAGCTAGTGGGGGTTTAGAGCCTGTGATGGGTGAGGGGCAGGCAAGTTGGCGAGCTCGAGAGAGTTCTTGCTGAGAGAGTGTGGTGCCAGTACAAGATTTTATAATATGTGCCACCTACTTTCCCATAGTATAGATGGGATGATATTGAGGCACCCCTCCCACTACCAGAGTAGATAGAGTAGCTAGATTTTGAGGAGATACCTGTAGGTCTAAGTGTGGGAGATCTAGGGTGTACGATGGCCTACTTGGCTTGGTGGGTAGGTCACCATGCTGTGATGTAGAGGGGACCACCTCTCAATCTATAGGTGGTTAGTAGAGAGAAGGATGCTGCCATTCAAGTGAGAGATGTAGCACGAGCATAGGTGGCAGTGCTTCAGGGATAGGTGATAGTTTTGACAATGCAGGTAGTTTCCCTGACAGGGCAAGTTACTACATTATAGGGGCAGTTGTCTATAGCCCAGGCATAGGTATTGGTAGGGCAAGGTTTTAGAGGGTAGGGCCCTATTCAGCTGCCACCGTAGTAGCCAGTGCAGCAGCTAGCTTAGCCACCGCCACAACAGGTAGTAGAGCAGCCACCTCAGCCACAACCATAGAGTTCTCGACAGGGCATGACATCAGGATCGATGGGTCCACCACAAACTGTACCTATATCTAGGTACAATACTACATTGGATGAGATTGTGTACTATGAGGGTGCCATTAGGGAATTTCCATAGATCTAGCGATATTTTGAGATGCTAGCTTAGTAAAAATCTGTGTTGCATGCCACTGCCTCCAGTTCTCAGAGACGGTGATGGTCAGAGAGTGGAGGCAATTCAACATTTTTGCGACCACGACCACCACCACAGCCTTGAGGTGTTTGTAGTTAGGTGTATATATATATTGGCCTACATGCCATTGATGCGAGATGTACATACATATTGAGAGAGGCACATATATATTGTATTGTTTCAAATATTTTTGATGTATAACTTCATTTGACAGTTATATATAGATGAGATGTTTGAGAGATTGACATGTTATAGATGTGACTTCTATTAGTTATTTTAGTTATGTCAGTGTGTTTAGCATTTCCCATATATTTGATGGTACATGCTTAAAATAATGAGCGTATGATGATGTTATAGCCTTTTCCATATTGTGTGATGGTGTATGTTGTAACATAGGTTATGTGGTTTTTCATTCTTAACAATCTTCCATATTGGTGATGGTGTATGCTAAAAATGAAATGAGTTTATTTATGCTTCAACAAGTTTCCATATTGGTGATGGTATATGCTTGACATAAATTGTGTTTGGTTGATAGTTTCCATGTGTATTGTTTTCCATAGAAACTAATGTGAATGGGCTATGATAATTTATATAACACAAATTGGTATTTGCATTAAATAAATCATGATGTTATGTTAGTGGTTAGAAAATGTTTTGGTTGTGTTTTATCAGAAACATGTGATGTTATTCATGATAAAATTGAGTTGAATGTTAGGCTCATAATTTTATAGTGAAAATTATGAGATGACAATATGTGAGCATATAATTTTAAGACACTGCATCCTAAAAGATAAACTGGCATGTGACGAAGGTGTGTAAGAAGTGAAAGGCGCATTGCTCTTTCATTGACAAGGACCATAATGATAGCATAGATAGAGTTTTTTCCAAACAAAAGCCCCATTCATGCATTACGTCTTTGGCCATTTGTTTTTGTTAGAGAAGTATCCTAATCACTTGACGTTAAGTGAGCTCAAAATCCCTTGGTTATTTTGGGTTAATAGGTGTGATTATGTGATATAGCGTAACCCTTTTTAGCAGGGATAACTTTGCCCCTTTTATAGGTGACCCTGAGAATGACTATAGGTAAGTCCATGACATAATAGTTTGTCAATCAGTTTTTTTTTGGTAGACTGATCAATGTGGGAAGTCTACTTGGGGATGTTTTGTTTTGTGGTTAGGAGATGCTAATCGATGCGGGAAGCTTCTGAGAGGGTGCTGTGTTTGTAGCAAAATTTGGGCATAGCCATCCTTCGAGGGAGTGGTCTATATTTTGCTTTGTATGTTTTGATTTCTTTGAATAGCTGTCCTTCAAGGGAGCAGTCTATTAATTACAACAATAATGCAGCTATCCTTCGAGGAAGCAGTCTACATTTATAGTTTATGACCTTTTAATATTTTGTTAGGCATCCCAGTTTTATGTTTTTTTTTGTTGACTGAACTTTTAGTCATGGACTAGACTATAAAGGTTTAGGGGTTTCCCTCTTATTAGGACAAAGCATTAATGCTTAAAAAAAGGGTTAACTAATGTTTGTAGGGAAAAAGGGTTGAAAGGAATAGGAATGAGGATGATAGGGGTTGCTCAAGGGATGAGCTCAAGTTAAACATCAAGTGAATGATTACTTGGTTAATAGTAGAATGGTCACAGATGCAAGGCATTAAGGGGCTCAGGTTCTAGCCAGCCTTCGAGAGAAGATAGACAATAAGTGCCCGATCCATACTTATTATATAAGGTTCGAGCCAATTAGGAACAAACTTGCCTCGTTTGCTTCTTTCCATATTAGTCACGTGTTGGTTTTCTTTAAGGATGAGATCTTTGATTTTGAAATCTCACTCTTTTAGATTTTTGTTGTAGGCATGCTTGATGCGATCTTGGTAGATATGAAGATGATTAAGAGTAGCAAGACGACGTTCATCGAGTAACTCGAGTTGTGTTAATTGATCTTGATGAAAGTCATTTTTAGAGAGTATGTCATGTAAGGAGATGCGAAGAGAAGGTATTTATACTTTAAGAGGCAAGACGGCCTTGGTTCCATACACTAAAGAAAAAGGTGCAACACCTGTAGGGGTTTGAATGCTAGTGCAGTAGGCCCATAAAGTGAAGGGGATGTGAGTGTGCCAATCCCTTCTAGTGTCGTTGACCACCTTCGTTAGGATTTTAGTTAGGATTTTGTTAGAAGCTTCTGCCTATCCATTTTCTTGTGGATAGTAAGGTGAGGAGAAGCTGAGCTTGATGCCAAAAGCATCTGAAAGCTTTTGGATAGTTTTGTTTTTGAAAGATTTGTCGTTATCGGTGATTATCTTGTGAGGTACACTAGAACGATAGATGATGTGGTGGTTAATGAAGTCGACGATTTTGTCAGCTTTAGTGGAGATGAGGGGAATAGCTTCCACCCATTTAGTGAAATATTTAGTTGCTATGATAATAGACTTATGTTAGAGAGATGAATGAGGGTTAATGTCACTAATTAGATCTAAGCCCCATTGTGAAAAGGGCCAAAAATCTTTAGCAACTTGTAAAGCGTGGCTAGGGACATGAAGTAGGTTAGCATGTTGCTGGCATTTGATACAATGCCAAACATAGTCATTGCAATCTTGGTGAAGAGTGGGCCAATAATAGCCCAGGCGGAAGATGCACTTTGCAACCGAGTTACCACTGAAATGTCCTCCACAAATCCCATTATGGACTTGTTTGATGGCATGAGATGTTTTAGCGGTGGTTAGGCATTAGAGAAGGAGGCCATCAAAAACTTGTTTGTAGAGAAGACCCCCTAGCATGGTGTATTGAGCAGTACTTTTGATAAAAGCCCATCTTCCATTGCTAGAGAGGTCAAGAGGAATGATAGAATAAGTCAAGTAGTCAACAAGTTGTTTATACCAAACATCATGTGGACTAGAGTTGATATTGCCAACAAAGTTGATGTTAGTTGAGATATATGAGGGCAATGCCAAATAGTGTACCGTGACATAGATTCTCGAGGAAGTAGATGAAGATGGGATATGTAAGGCAAGAGAGGACATTATGTCAACAAACTTATTCGTAGATCGAGGAATAATTTACAAGAGATAATGGTTGAAAGACCCTAACAATGTGTCAACATGGTGTTTATATCATTGAAAAACTATATTTTTACAAAGATATGAACCGTTAATTTGATTAACGACTAGTTGCGAGTCACCAAAGATATTGATTGTCTTAATGCCCAAGAAAAGGGTAGTTTGAAGCCCCAAAATTAAGGCTTCATACTCAGCCATGTTATTGGTACATTTGAAGTTGAGTTTGAAGGATAGAGGCATGGGCTCACCCTCGTGAGGGATGAGAATAACCCCCGCACCCCCACCAAATTGACATTTAGATCCATCAAAGACCATTATCATTTGATAAGGGATGTCATTGGTGGATAGCATAGTGATAGACTCATCAAGAAATTTGTAGTTAGAGGGTTGGTTATCAGGTAAAGGGGCATTTGCTAGTTGGTCAGCGATCGTTTGCCCCTTTATAGAATTTTGTTGAATGAGCCAATGAGCCATACGTTGGTTTTGGTATGGCTTGGAATGCATGTATTTGAGAGGGTCAGTGTGGGTGATGATGTAAGTCTTGTGGTTGAGGAGATAGTGGCAGAGTTTGGAAGCAGCAAAGGCTAATGCCAAGCAAAGTTTTTCAGTATGAGTATATCAAGTTTTGTAGTCAATGAGCATTTGGCTTATATAATAAACCACCTGCTAATGATGTTGTTCAGCTTGATGCACGATTATGGCACCTAAATAATTATTTGTTGCTAAAATGTAAAGATAGAAGGGTTGGTTGTCTTTAGGTGGAATAAGGACTGGTGGAGAGACAAGATAGCGTTTAAGAGCTTTAAAGCCTCTTGGCAGTCCTTGGTCCAATTAAAGGAGACATCCTTCTTGAGGAGGTGATGGAAGGGTTGGCATCAGTCAGATAGCTACGAGATGAAGTGATGAATAGATTAAAGCTTACCTTGCAGGCTGTGAAGTTGTTTAAGGTTAGTTGGTGGGGGCATCTCGAGTATGGCTCAAATCTTAGCTGGATCTACCTCAATGCCATGGAGAGAAATGATGAAACCCAAAAGCTTCCCTAAGAGAACCCCAAAGACACATTTCTTGGGGTTGAGTCAAACATTATATTGTAGTAGGTGAGTGAATATTGTTTTGAAAATGGTTAGGTGGTCATGACGAAGTTTGGATTTCCCTAGCAGGTCATCGACATAGTCCTCCATGATTTTGTGGAGGAGATCATGAAAGATATAAGTCATGGTGTGTTGGTATGTAGTGCCTACATTTTTTAGGCCAAAAGGCATGACCCTATACCAAAATGTCCCCCATGGGGTGATGAAGGTGGTTTTATGTTGATCTTCTGGGGCAATCAAGATTTGGTTATATCCTGAAAACTCGTCCATGAGTGATAAAATCTCATGACTAGCCATAAGATCAATAAGTTGGTCAATATTTGGCAAAGGAAAGTAATCCTTTGGGCAAGCTAGGTTGAGGTCACGATAGTCAGTACAAATTCAAATTCCCCTTGTTGCTTTTGTGACAGGGACAATATTTGACACCAATTATGGATAATCAATGGGTTGGATAAATGAGGCAGAGAGAAGACATTGAAGCTCCTCTTTGACAAAGAGTGTGACATGAGGATGCATCTTACGAAGCTTTTGCCTGACAGGCTTAGCTTCACAGTTCATGACAATTTTGTGGATGACAATGTCGAGGTCAATACCATGCATATCACTATAGGACCAAGTAAAGGCTTTACTATGATCTATAAGGAATGTGGTATAGTCGATTTGTTCCTGGGCATCTAAAGATTGACCAATCTTTAAAATGTGAGGAACATCAGAAGATGGGAGATTAATGTCAACAGTTGATTCATTTAACATAACTTGTGTTTCCAAAGGAAGTGATCATTGTATGAAGGAGTCATCTACACCCATGTAGGTGAGTATGGTGTCATCATCCAAGCATTGGACAATGTTGATGCTAAAAGATTCATTGTCTATCATGTCTGGATAAATGAGAGGAAGAGACCTTGATGCCCCACCTAGTTGATAGGTCAGGGGTTCCAAGTGAATGGCATTTATGAAAAAAACTAGGAGGGATGGAGATCTCTGACTCTGTAGGTGAGGGTGGGGGAATAGGCGAGGTTGGAGGAGAATGCTCTATGACAGTTTCATGACAAGGGATCTTAGAGGGTTTTGTAGGTTCTTTGAAACCCATGCCATGTCATTTCTTGGCATTTTTGATTGCCTCATCATTTGGAGGTTCAATGGGCTTGTGGGGACTTTGTTCATAATGCCCAAAGCTAAAACCCTTCCATGCACACCTATGAAGATAGGTGTGAGCAAAGCTAGGGTTGTTGAGGAAGGAGAAATCACAAGTGAATAGTCAAGGTGATGAGAGAGGATTTCCAACTGTAGGAGCCCAATCTAGCCCTCCATAGGTGAGATTAGTTTGGAGATCAGGAGGACCATATGGGATGACCATTCTAATGCGATGGTCGTAGTTAGGGTGGTGATGAAGTTTTCCATATTCTTGTAGAGTTTGGAACATGTCAAGGGTAAGCAAACGATACTCCCTAAGTGAAAGGCACTGGAAGGTATCTTCCATAAGATCTTTCGTGGTCACTTGAGGAGTAGGCGTAGGATTGAGCGGTGTTTGCAAGCTTATCGAGGCTTTTGTGGGTAGAGTTGGTGTTTGGGTGGATGTTTTCAAAGGGATGAGAACATCATTAGGTTGTTAGGTCATGTTGCATGTTTTAAAGGGGGAAGGGTTAGTAGAAATGACATGAACCTGCCCCTCGTGTTCAAACTTGACACAACGGTGCAATGTGGAAGGGACAGAGGTCATGGCACGTATCCAAGGTCATCCCAACAACATGTTATATTGGAACTCCCCCTTGATGATATAGAAAAGTTCCAAAATTATACGTGGGGCAATACGAACATGCAAGACCACAGTGCCAACGGTAGTGGCGGTGGCATCATTGAAAGAATGAAGAATTGCATCAGTTTTTGACATGCAGTTCTTCAAAAGGACTAGTTGATCATATGCATGGGTAGAAATGATGTTGATGCTAGCACCTCCATCAATCATAATCCACTTAATGCAAGTTTGATCAATGTAAGCCATGATAAAGAGGGTGGCATCCTGATCTTCCATGTTGGAGGTAGGAATCTCAGAATCACTGAAGGTGATGGAGGCAATGGTTGGTAATGATTTGACTAAAGTAGCTAGTGGTTGGGGGTCTTCAAGTTGGACCTCCACTGCCTATAAAGCTTTGATCAAGGCTTGGCAATGTTGTGAAGAGCTTTGTATTAGGTCATAAAAAGACATCTTCATAGGGGTTTGGTGAAGTTGTTTCACCATGGAGTCACGAATTGCCTTCGAAGATGTTGGTTGAGATGTGCCCAAGATAGAAATCTTAGGCTTTGGTGGTAGAGAGGGCTTGGCAAATGGATATGTCCAAGGGGTAGAAACTTTTTATTTTCCTTTATCCTTTAGGGTTTGGGACTTGGTGGCCACATTAATGGTGTTGATTTTGAATAAAGGGGGAGAAGGTGGTAGAGGGACCATAATCTCGCATTGGGATCCTGATTCAAGTGAGGAGGTTTGAGAGGCATGGGATGGTGTTGGTAGTTTGTCAAAAAGATAGTCAAGAGAATCCTCAATGAGAAGGGTGTCCTTTTCCAAGTGTTGGTGAATGAAAACCTTAAGAGCATTGCAACTCTCAGTATCATGCCCAGGTGTGTGATGATATAAGCAGATTTGAGTGTCGTCGAACCAAGATGGTTTTGATCTAAAAGGTCAGTATGGATTAATGGGTGGGAGAATGATGCTAAAAGACTACAACAATTAGTGTAACAGTGAAGCATAGGAACCCACTAATGGGTCTACGCTTGTTATTGTAGTAGGCGTTGACAACTTCTGTTTAGGAGTTATAAGTGGAGTTTTTCATACCACCTTTTTAGTTGGTGGTGTGGCCATACACATAGGTGGCACTTTCTTGATGAGAGGTGTCAAATTTCTTGGAGGAAATATGTTCTTGATAGGTAGAGGGAGTAATGGAGGCATTTTGTCTCTGTGAGTTGTTGGAATAGGGAGCACTCCTGTTAAAGTGGAAGGATATGGACCCAAAATAGAGGGAAATGGTGAAGGTGGGGGAGGAGTAGACCAATGTGGTTTAGCATTCTCCTTTAGTTTGGTGTGAGGACCACTATTATGCAGGGCAAGGTTCAAATCTAACTTCACTTGTGGGTGAGTGAGGTTTGATACAGGGTGAACACTTAGAGATCTAATCTATTTCAGCATGGTGGACGCCTGCAAGGGTTTGGATTCAGACGTGGAAGGCTGAGCTTTTAATGATTTAGAAGTGAAAGCTTGATCCTCATTAGAGACTTTAGGGTAAATCATTGTGGAAGGGTTGGTAGTATAAGGTGAAGCTGGATGTGTAGGATAAGGAACCTTAAGTCACTCCCATAATGCCTCATACTCTAGGTTCTTAGAATGGAGGAATCCTAAGTTTTTTGCCAATCGAGAGAAGGGTTTAGATGATGTTGTGCAAGGCCTTACAGTCGGTCCTTCAGAGGATTTGGGCAATTGTGAGAGCAAAAATGTGTTGGACGCAGCGATCACGGGCCAAAAGTGAGAGAGAATCATCACCGGATCTTCCTCGGCCGAAGTGGGTGAGGTGGTGAGTTCTTCTCTCAGTGGAGAAGGGATTGGAGAATTTGGCTCTTCAAGCAGATATAGCGCAGGGATGATCATGCCTTCCATGTGTGGTCTAGGAGCATGGAAAGTATGATCCTCCATTAGTAATAAGAAGGATAAGGGCAGGGCCACTGATGTTGGTACCATCAAAGCATCCTCCAATATGGGAGAGGTCAAAGTAGACTCTCTTACGTGTGAAAGGGGTTGGATGGAGGACTATATTCCATAGGTGGAGGAAAAATAGGAGAAGAAGGCTCCTCTAAAGGGTGAAGCAGAGGGATGATGGCTCCTTCTACATGAGGGTGTGGGGTATGAATGGTAAATTCTTCCAATGGTAGAAGAAGAGGGAAGGTGGGGGCAAGAGGAATAGGTAATATAGGATCCTCATGAGGTAGAAGAATGGGTATGGGAGGTGCTTGATGTCGTGGGGGTGATACAGGTGAAACGAGTTCATCCACGCAAGGAAGAGGGCATGGCAAAGGGAACTCTTCATTACATAGAGGTGGTATGGGTAAGATAGGCTCTTCTACCCATGGTGGAGAAATGGGTTGACCAACCTCTTCAGATTATGGGAGAGGTTGGATAGGAATGAAAGGAAAGACCATGTCGACCGTGCGTATGTTGCATTCTTGAGGGTCATCGACCATGGTCTGAACATTGTTTTGACTTAGGGGATGGTTAGGAAATGGTTTCCTAAAGACATCCATGTTTTGGTTGGCCGGTGCATTAGGGTTATCCAAAACAAGATCCTCTTTGTCTAACATGTCTTAAACAATGTTTTTTAAGGTTTTGCAATTATCTGTGTCATGACCCTTGACACGATGATAGTTACAAAAGTCATTTTCCCTATACCATGCAGGGATGGCTCATGAGGGATAAAATTAGATAGGTGGTCAAATTTGAGGGAGATTAAGGACTCCCTATTTCACTAATTTATCCACTATAGAAGCATATGATTCTCCTATTGGAGTGTATCATCGTTGTTCATACCGTTGTTGGAATTTTCTAGTGATGTTTTGTGAAGTGGGTGGCTCAGATTGGTTGGTTGTGATAGAATATGGTGACCTAAGGACCACAACATTCACTGATCCCTTAGACTTGGAGTGGGAAGAGGAAGATTTGGAGGAAGAAGGGTCATTGGATTTTGCATTGGTATTTTTGCTACGCAATTTGACCCTGTCTTCTTTTATTGCATAGAGTTTAAGTTTTTGGGCCATAGTGAAAGCTTCATCGAATGTGAAAAAAGTTTGAACCCATAGAGTGGACGAGATGTGCTTGGCACATGCTCTTGAAAAGAGCTCAATGAGCTCAGGTTGAGGTAGTGAGAAGGAGAGTTAGTTAATCAAACCTCTCCAACAGGGGATGAAGTCTGCTATTGACTCATCCTCAATTTGTCTAATGGAATCAAGGTCTGTGATGGAGACCTTCTTGTTAATATTGATTGAGAAATGATCAAGGAATAACTAAGTGAGTTAAATGAAGGTGAAGAGAGAATGACTGGTAATGGAGCTATACCAGTCAAGGGCGGCACCAGAAAGTGACAGGGAATGTGCGAAGCAATAATGCATCACCGTGCGCTATGAGGTAGCAAGCGTGTCTAAACCTCATAGATGTTGTTGTGGGTCCTCTTTACTCTGAAAGTGAGTAAATTTTGGGAGTTCCCACTGGCCAGGGTATGGTCAAATAGGAACTGAAGGGTGGATAGGTTCATTATAGATTTGTTTGTATGAAAGAACACTCCTTAAACTTGAAACAAATGTCTCAAGGTTGGACATCTTATCCATCAGCATCTTAATTAGATCGGTAGATGGATTGGCATGAGGGGCACCCCCTAAGTTATAGGGTACCTGGAAGGCATTAGAAGGGGTGTATGACATACTTGGTTGCATTTGTGTAGGTGCAACATACTGATAGTTCATCATAGGGGCTGATGTCGAGGTCACGGGGGCTTGTGCCGTGAAGTTGGAGGGCACAACTTGACTAGATGCCACCAAGGGTGGTTGAATGGTGGCAACAATAGTTAAAGGATAAGTGGTCACTCTCATGTTTATAGGTGCAAGAGTGGATGGGATAGAAACAATCAAGTTTTGGAAAGGTGTCGAACTTGGTTGAATTGTTTGCATTTGAGGGGGTACAAAAACCTTGATGGAGGTAGGGCAAGAAAGGATAGAAGTGGAGGCCAAATCTTGAACATTAGCCATGGTTGGGTTACTAGTCGAGGTAGTGGCCTGCGTGACCATAGGTTGGGTAGCAGAGGCTATTGATATCATTGCCTCTTCAACCAAAGAAGTTGGCATCCCATAAATATGGTTACCCAAAGGATCTCATGTTTGGCTTCTAGTGAGATATGTTGGAGAGCCTTGACGTTGTGGTCAAGGAATCTCTCAAAATCTTGATCCCCTTTGGGAACAATAGGAGGTTGATCGGGGGTAGGTTGGATAGGAGTATGCTCAATATCTAAAGTATACTCCATTAGATGACTTGGAATGAAGGGCAAAGGTGGGAGTGGCTGTTGACTCACGTGGTCAACAAGGAATTTGGCTTGACTGCGTGTCAGGACCATCCAAGGTGAAATGGGTTCAGGTTCTAAAAACTATGTGTTTTAGTTTCAAAAAACTAGAATTTGTGTTAAACAACATGAAGTTTGGGTTTTAAGCTTGTTGTTTGGAAAGATTTTTTTTAATTTATTGATAGTGATCGATGTCAGTTGTTTAATTGATATCAATTAGAAAATGTTGCCGATGTCGATGGAGAAACCAATGTCAATTTTTGTGTAATTCCAAAAACACAAAAGATTGATAGTTTTTGGAAGAAGATATTCTAAGTTGTTTTGGATTTTAGAATGATATGACCTTACCAGCTTAAACAATCAGATCAAACTAGCATAATAGATGATTAGGCAAGCAACCTCTAAAATGTTAGATTCCTAGGAATGAGTTTTTAAGTTGTGGTGGCTTATGCCTTAAGAGAATGTGTTGGGAGTGGGGCTTGTAGAATAGGTCCTAGAGAGGAAGTCTATGGCTAGTTTTAGGTTGTGTTATGGTGCTCAAAGATATCTGTGTTAGGGTTAGTATGTGGCCTGGTGCTGGGGCTTGCTCCCTTCACTTCACGAACCCAAAGTCGATCTGCGCCGCTTAGCCAAAATATACCTTCCCTATAGTTTATACTCTTCTAGAGAATAGAGTGGGTCATCCTCTTGGTGGTGAAATCTAAGTAGGATCGTTGGGTGGGGTAAGGTATCCGCTAGGTGATGAAATCCTAGACGAGCCTTGTCTCAAGTAAGTTTATGTGTTTGATTTGAAGTGATTGTGGTTTGGTTGTGTCACATTTGTGCACTACGATTCATTCATAATGTTTTAATTACTAAGTGGGCTAATTGTGCATCCAAGAAAGAATGAAATGCAATAGTTTTTAACCCAAATCAAAATATGTTATTCAAATGCAAACAAATGGAGAAGAGGTAAAGAGTATGAGTTTTTCACTACTCTATGATGCATGTAAGAAGTAACAAGAAGAAAAAGGGATGTTATTTTTAACCTCTGCTAATGATTTCCTTTTGAAACAAAAAGATAGAAGAGGGGATGTAAGAAGAGAATATTTTTCTAATGCATCTACATGAAAATTTGGTTTTTTTAAAAGAAGAAGAATGAACCCAAGGAAAACTCCAAGGGTCCCACCGAGCGTGCCAAAATGTTTCTCTAGATTTTCACTAATTGCATTTAAATGAGGAAGACACTAAGGTTAAGAGAGTGTGGGTTTGATGTTACCTAGATTTAGTGCACACCGTATCCAAGCTTTGTGGGAGCTCCTCTTTGGCTGTGGAGGAAACACTTGCAGTAAGAATGAAACTTAAACAAAAAAGATGTTAAAAGAGGATATGGTGGACTGCCAAGCTATGTGCTTGGTCCCAGAAGCATGAAGCTCCATGAGGGATGATAGTCCACTATTTAAAGATAAAAGTGTTGTAAAGGAAGAAATGATAAATGACTAAAGAAATGGAAAAGATGGTGTGTACATGTTCCCTGTAGCTTGTGTATCTCAGAATGCTACAAAAGGCTGGTTGAAGGTTTTGTCTAGTCTAGATGGGCTGTTTGGATGGATTTTTGGTTTATTGTTCCAAAACACAGTCACCGATGTTGGTTGGCCTACCGAGGTCAGTCGGTTAAATAGTGCTGACATCAGTTGGGTTGCTGATGTCGATAGGGGTTGTTGGCCTTATATGGATTTTAGAATATTTTTAGGGTAGACAAAGGGGTTTCTAGAAGTTTAGAGGTTGGTGCAGGATTGCGGGAAGGTGAATGAAGTCTGAGGAAGGGTATAGGTGGAGAGTTGGTGTGTAAAGTGGGTGAGAACAAGGGGAAGGCCTTTTAGCCCCTCCATGGAAGAAGTCAGGCCTCTTGACAATATTTATAAATATCAATGAAAACTAATTAATAATATATTCTAAAACACTGAAATGAGAACCAGAGTACTTAGCTTTATTAGGTGAAGACCCAAAGGTGTCAGAATAGTGATTTCCTTTGTGGCTGATGTGACTGGTGTTGTAAGCCAATGAAGTGAACATGGATTACTTTAATTCAGTAGCTCGAGGTCCTTGTACAATCTTTCAATCCAGTCTTTAGAATGATTTGTGTAGAGTTTCGGTAGCTAGGAGAATGATAGTCAAGTTCTAGTGCTTGAAATCTTAGAGAGTGTGTGCAAATGTGCGAGAAGGTGGGGGAAGCTCAATGTTGGATCTTGGTTTATGTAATCGACGTTGGCGATCCCACTGGTGTCGGCTGTGAGTTGACTGACGTCAGTGGAGAGAGAATAGGTGAAAGAGGCTATTTTTAGCTCTTTGCCTATTTTTCCACCTGCCAAGTGCCTTTTTCATTGGAGAACGGTCAAAAAAAGGGTTTATGAGGCACATGAGTTGGTTAGGGAGTTAAGATGGAGTGAGAATAGGTCATGGGTAGTTAGGATTTGGAAGACCTAGTCTCAGGCTGACTCATAGGTTAAGAAATGGTCTTAGGGTGAGGTGTCTAGGTGAGGTGTCCAAGGTGAGGTAATTAATTTAAAATAAGTAGTTTTTAAATTAATAAGGTGTGCAAGTGTGGGATAGGAGTGTTAACAGTTAGAAGAGGACCAAGGGGGGGTTGACATGATATTGGTGTCTACACTTGGTACATAAATTTTGATCCCAACCAAGCCATGGTTGATTATGATACTCTAAAGGATGCATTCTTGAAGGAATTTGACATCCCAAAGTTTGAATAATAGAACATTGCTGTGTTAAAAGAAATTACTTGAGGAATCTCAGAGAGTATGTGCTTGTATGATGTAAGGTTTAAAAATATCCTATCAAAGCTCCCATATGATATTCACCCTTTTCAGCATGCATAGTGGTTCATTGGGGGGTTGCTCATGTCATTTCAAAGAGTGATCTCCATGAAGACTTTTAGTGACCCTCGATAAGTACTTAAAGACACACTTAGAGTTGAGGTAGTCAAAAGTGTAGACACTGGGATTAACCCATTTATGGAAGTGCAAATTACATCTATGGCCTCCCAAGTACAAAATATTACTACTAGCTCTTTGCATGACACTCAACATGGACTATGGTGTGTCAATTTTGAAGTAAAAGGCCATAATAGAACTAACTACCACTAAAGGAATGTGCACACCTTTATTATAAGCTGTGAAGTATGTCAAGAAGTGCATGACATCCAAAACTATCCTTTGTTGTAATGCACCAGCGAAGTCAACAAAATGATCTATTGTTAGTTGTGTGATGCCTACACCCATACCACTAATGATTATTAGGTGATTGATGAAATGTGTGAAAGCATGGAAAGAGGCACATGAAAGGCTACAATAGTAGCTAGAGGTTAGGCAAACCAATGTAATGATGGCTAAAGCCTTTAAAATATAGTCTTCAATATGTAATGAGGTGCTAGTAGGAAATGCAGAGGATACGGTGGTAGAAGGTTCCCATCACACTCATGCTATAAGTATGGCTTAATAGAGAATTATTAGCATGATTTCCATACATAACCCATGTGTGAGTAAATTAGAGGGACCCATAAGGTTAAAGAATGCCCTGACCTATACAAAAAGTTAACCCAAAGTAGGCCTGGTGTAGACAAGTGCATATGAATGATCAGGTGCAAGTACAAAATGGAGAAATGGGCCCCAAAGGCATAACATACACACACATTGGTAGTCAAGGTATAATCAACTACTTGTAGTGGATTCACCACTTAGTCACCAGTTGTGTCAGTACCTAAGTTATGCCTTGAGTATAGGGATAAAGGTTGAAATGAATGCATAATATGACTTGAACTAAAATTTACACTATACCTAGACTAGACCCAACATGCCAAAAAGACATATTATAATTAGCTATGCATGTAATCTAAAATCTGAAAGGGGAGATCTAATTAACACAAGACCTATAAGCATAGGCTACTACCTCTCAAAAGAAGTGGGATACCTAAGAATTTGAAGTATAAGAATTAACTAAAATCCTGAACCTCTTGCAAATAGAAGGAATGTTACCCCTATTGAAGAACTTGCTCCTAGAGCATATAGGTCAAAATCATGTTGACATTGTCATGCCATGTATGGAAATCATATAAGAAGTTTGACATACACAAAATGTTGAATAAGACCAAGAAATCCTAGTGGATGCCACTATTAATGGATGGTCTATCTATGAGGTTCTTGTAGATATAGGCACCAAGGTCAATATCTTGACTAAGAATTCTTAGGAGAACATGGGTAAACTAGCCTTGATACCTTCTCATATATTCTTCATGTCCAATAAAACTTGGGCATAAATTATCAAAATTCTTAAAAGTTTAGTTATAAATATCATGGGCACCAAATTCTGCATCAATTTTAAAATAATAGAGTTAGCAAATTAGGATAATTACCTTACACTCTAAGGAAGGCCATGTTGTTATGAAAATAATGCAAATATGAGCTTCAAAAGATAATACATGACATTTGATAATGGAAAGGAGAGGGTAGTTATACCTCTCTCAAATGACCAAGGACCCCCTTCTGTTGAGAGCATGGACATAGAGGATGATATAAACCATATCTATAACATCACAACACAAGGCACCAAGACTCTAGTCCCAAATGATCAAGGAATCCTCTCTTGGGAATATGGATAATTAGCCTTAGACACTACTAATATTTCTTGTAACTGATGGGTTGAGGAAGCATATGGACAACTGTTTGATGATGCTGCTTGGTGTGCACAAAAGTGCTGAAGCCAATAAAGACATTCTGGGTAAAATTTAACCATGCTTCTAAAACATGGGTCCTTTGTACCAAAAAAAGGGTAAAAAAAGTGTTTTGCCTCAGTAAGGGCAAACTTATAGTCCTCCCAAGATATGAAGGGGGTAATCCAGTGGAAGAGTATGTCTGTGACTTTGAGTCATGAGTCCCATAAGAGGTAAATAGAATGGGTGCACTAGTATATACATTGAAGAACACTATGGCTCATTAGTGAGCAACACAAAAGCCTAGATTACCAACTTGGCAAGATGTGAAGGTAACCATTTACACTAGATTTAGAAAAAAAACAATGAGGATTTTGACATTTTAGCCTACTCTAGTGACTCTAACCCTATCACACACGTACATTTTTGCAAAGAAACATGGACTATTTGTGGTGACAACACCCTAATAAATCTATGGGTGGATGCCTTCTATAGAACCTTAAAGACATGGGCATAGGTATGGTACATAGTAAATGATATGTACCATGAAACGATATATTGGGATGCCCTTAAGGAGTAGTTTGTTCATACCTTCTCCTTTTCTTTTTAAAATCTTGAATTGATTGAGCCATTATAGGTAGTTTGAAGGTTAGTGGTTGAGGACATTGCTATATTGAAGGAGTGCCTAAAGGACCTATTTGATGAAAAAGGGTTAACACTCCCAACATTATTTAAAGAGAAAATTCCAAACATTGATTCTAGTGATGACACATGAAAGGTGCACAAGTAGAAGAATTTGATAGGAAAAAGGAAGTTAGTGCACCAAGTTAAGGATGGCACCCCAAAATAAAAAGAACCTACCCATCTTTAGGTAGAAACAATTGAGGCTAATAGAAAATTTGAGGATTCCCACCATGAGAAGCATGAACCCTACCAAAAACCATTAAATACTACCAAGGTAGATATCAATTCACAAAGGGAGCCCA
This sequence comes from Torreya grandis, assembly GCA_037957365.1. NCBI lineage: Eukaryota > Viridiplantae > Streptophyta > Pinopsida > Cupressales > Taxaceae > Torreya > Torreya grandis. The sequence continues at coordinate 3,378,449 of JARHVA010001270.1, forward strand.
AAATTGCCAGAAGGAATTTCAAGACTTGATCATATAAAAATAAAAGGGTATGAAAGGTGCACACCCATACCTTAAGAATATGAGCATCAAACTATTCAATGATGCGAGACCCATCAAAAAGTGGCCTTATAGGATGAACTAAAATCTTAGCACCAAGGTCAAGACTAAGATCAATGACATGCTAGTTGAAGGAGTCATTTACCTGATAAAAGAATATGAATGGGTAATCCCCATGGTCATCAATATGAAAAAGGATGGGTTAATTTGATATTTGTGTTTACTATAGACTGTTTAATGCCACCTACATGACTGACCCCTTTACAACTCCCTTCATAGACAAAGTATTAGATGTCATCACAAGTTGTAAGATATACACATTTACAGAAGGGTTCTTAGGATACCATAAAGTCTAGATCAAGGAGGAGAATAATCCCAAAACCACCTTTGTGATTGAATGGGGGATTTTTTCTTATAACATAATGCCCTTTGGGCTAAATAATGTGCTAACCATCCCAAGTGGTGATCACTGCATTTAAAGACTTCATTTACAAGTTCTTCCAAGTATACTTAGATGATTGAATAGTGTATGTGTTAGTGAAGGATCACTATGATGATTTGTGCCTGATGTTTGAAAGGTACAAACAACTACAAATTTATTTGAATCTCAAAAAGTGTGTTTTCACAATTCCATTTAGCACTTTACTTGGGCACATCGTCTATAAGGATGGTTTACTTTTTGATCCAGCCAAGATCATAATCATCCTTTAGCTTTAAACCCTAGTAATGTATAAATATGTTCACACCTTTTTTTGGCATTATGGATATTATAAGAAGTTCATAAAAAATTATGCTAGGATTGTGGCACTACTAGAGGAACTCCTATGGAATGATGGCCCATTTTATTGGGGTAAAACACATGAAGATGCTTTTGAGACCCTGCAGCTCAAACTAGCAAGTGCACCAATATTATAATTTTTTGACTAGGCAACTCCCTTCTATGTCTACGTTGATGCTTCTAGTACCACAATCAGTGCTATTTTTACATAACTAGACAAATGGAAAATGGATCATCCTATTTCTTTCACATGTAAAAAACTAAGGTAGAACAAAACTACACCACAAATGAGTGAGAGGTGTTTGCCATATACTACACCATACATAGTTTTAACATTATTTGATGAAAAAACCCTTCATCTTATTCACTAATCATGAGGTGCTTACTTGGTGAATAAGATCATTTCACATGAGTGTATTTGTTGATGATTTTTTTTATTTCAATTATTCCAATTTTCTATTGTAGTGAAGCTAGGCAAATAGAACTCGGGCCTAGACCATCTATCATGTATAATTTTTGGTGATGTGGTAACACTAATTAAAGATGATATGCCTTATGCATAACTTTACTAGATCCATTACATCCTAGAAGACTTGGTAAAGATCACCACATTTTTGACCTCTAGATTTATGCCTTAGATAATGATAACTTAAAAGAAGTAGAAGCTTACAGTTCACACCACCATGTTTTAACTCATTGGAGAGGAACTATATAAGTAGATCCATGACAAAATAATGCACCGTTGTGTCCTAGAGCATGAATGAGACTCATTAGGATAAGAAGTACATAAGGGGATTGCTAGAGGCCATTGTGATAGCGATGCTACAATGGGCAAAGTGTTGTAATCAGGCTTATGGTAGCCAACTATGTTTCAAGATGAAAAATAATACACCAAAACATGGGACATCTACTAACACACTAGAAAACCAAATCACTAAGATGAGATGCCCCTCATTCTCATCTTTTTCCAAGCACCATTTAAAAAATGGGCCATTGATTTTGTTAAGTTGATTACTCCCACTGCAAGGCATATAGGAGCATGATACATTATGGATGCCATATATTACTTCACCAAGTGGGCCAAAGTAGAACTGAACAAAGATTATATACCTTCCATAATAACAATATTCATCTAGGAGAATATTATCAATTGATATGGATTCATGATTAGCTTGACTAATGACCATGATGTGAATTTCCTCAATGAAACAATTTAGATCTTGTTATCTAAATATATGGTGGCACACCATAAAATAACACCTTACCACCCCCAAGCTAATGACATCATAGAGGCATTCAATAAAATATTGGGTATGTGCCTCATAAAAATATGCGATATTGGTCATAAGGATTGGGATGACCATGTGATAATAGTGTTCTGTGCTTATCATACAACATACAAGTTCTTGAATAAGGCTACACCATTCCAATTGGTGTTTGGTTCAAAGGTCATTTTACCTATAGAGTTCCTAGTGCCTTAATTATGCATCATGTGTATTGGTTGATTGGATGACCAAGAGTCTTTAAGCCCACCCCTAGAAGATTTTGAGTAGTTTTATGAGACATGCACCCAAACATGGTGGAGCCAATAGGTAGAAAAGGCACACCACACCAAAATATATGGAATGATAAACATGTCAAGTGCAAGGTATTTACAAAATGTGCACTAGTCTTGTAATATGATTCTAAGTACCTTAGGCACCCACGTAAGTTATAGATCAGGTAGATGGGACCTTATGTCATCCATAGTTTATTGGAAAATGACACATGTAATCTAGATATTTTGGCTAGTGAAATGCTCCTCGGGTATTTCAACTATAATAGATTGAAGGTATACCATAACTAAGATGGCACTTGTGCCATCTAATACTAGCTTTCTAGTCAAAAGTCAATCATTTTGTCTTATAACAAGAATAAAATTGGTGCAAGCCAAATATTTTATTTATATTTATTTTTGTCATGTTGTTTGAATACACATGGTGTTTTTACACCCATAAGAGAAATTTTTTAGTGCTTACACCCACATAAATCCAGTTGGGTGAGTCAATCCTAGTCACTTTTTAAGCACTTGAGGCTAGACACCTAAGTCTCTGAGTAAATGTAAAGTACGTCAGGTTCATAATGAATTGATGAAGGAAGGTGTACAAGGTTTTCATGTGTAAGAGATCAAGAGGAAATAATGAGGCACTAGAGGACCAACACAAGGATTTTTATGGGGTAGGGAAGGTTGAAAAAAGAGACATGAAAGCATAGAGAAATCAACCAAGAAAGAGAGGCATGCTTGAAATGAAGTGCAACACCATGAAGATATGTAACCTAAGAGGTTGAATCATTTGTATGTGAAGTGTTATGACTAGGTAATCATAAGAATGGCAAAGGTCATGCCAAGTTGAACCAAGCACAAGATAATGATTTTTATGATAGTTGACACCCACACAAATAGTTGGTAGGAAGTGATTGTTTAAATCACCTGTCACTTCAACAAAGAAATCATTAGAAAAGTTAATGCTATGATGGTAGAACAACAAAAATCCATAGTAAATGAGTAGTTGGGTGGTGGATTTTAGTGGATTTCATGGGTTTAGTAGATTACAAGAATCTAAATACCTTTGGACATCAATGTGGTAGCTAAGAACATTATATAAAAAAGTAGATTGTAGATAAATTAAGGTCACTATCATTTTTAGGAGATTAAAACACAGCCAAGAGTTGAGGCTATTGAGTGAGAAAACTCTACCAAAGAGAACTAGTCACCCACAACCTCACCTAGCAAGAATGAAAAAGCAAGAACATTGCATTGTACCCTAAGGAGAAAAGAAGGCAAGTGGAGGGAAATTGGTAGAGAAATAAGGGAGTAGGATTTTAGTGAAATGATTAGGCCACCATTAACGGGGTAGGAAGCTTGATAGTCTAACATGTAGTCACATTTATCATGACTATGGAGCATGCCAGGCACAATTTTAGGCTTCAACATAATCAAATAGCTGTACTTCAATAGTAGTAGGTTTAAGATGGGCAAAAAATGGCTAAGCACAGGTCTGCCACAAGTGTAAAAAGATGAAAAGAAAGCATGGGTATTGAGGGAAGCAACCATCATGAAATTGGAGGCATAGATGGTGGAAGGAGTGAGCATCACATAGATAGATCCAATTATGAGTGTAAAGCTTGCCTATAGATAGATGGAGTACCCAATAAAGGTTATGGTGGGGGACAAGTGGGTGTCATTTTCACAAAAATTGTGAAGAGTACCAAGGTAGGCACTACATTCTTTGATGTCTCCATCAGAGACAAATTGGCAACCATGGGCACCACATAATTATTCAAACTATTGAGCTTTGGCATCCTAGAAGACTTGGTTCATTTATTCCTCTCATGAGTACATGATGATCAATTCTAATTTGTTAGATGGCACATTAGGATCTTTATAAGCCTTATTTAGGAGGATCATAGGGATAACTAGCATAAGATTAGACATACGAGAGATGATGGAAGATGAGGTAGAGGTAGAAAGGGTCACAAAGCTCTTGGGATACTACAAGTCAATATTTTCATTCCCCTTCAAAGACATCTAAGACCCTGACATAAGTGGAAAAATGCACTGTATTAGCACCAAAATTTGCCCTTGTGGCTGGTAGTTTAATATCAGTAAGATCTTCTTGTGCATTGCCCACCATATGGCACAAAGAGTAAGATTTAACATCTTCAAGTTCATTACAGAGGATATATTCAATAATTTACAAGAGTTCCATCAATTTCACACAACCTTATGATGGGGGTACATGTTGTTCCTTATAGGTGTACCAAATGGTAGTGATGACCACTTATGGGTGTTCTCTCCAAGCCATGAGTCTCTAACAATGAAATACTGGGACTTTATCTTCCCCCCATATTCTCATAAAAGTATAAGACTAGGGTACAAGGGTGGTTTAAAAGGTATGTATAATCCTTTGGGAAGGAGTGGTGCATCCCATAAGAACTCCCCCAGTAATTTGTGGTATTGACAACCTTTACCATGATGCAACACTTCTATGTTGTGCACCTATCATTCATAGATAGAAAAATATCAAGGTAGATCCAGTTGCCTTATGCATTCTCAATTAAGTAATTCATGGTGATGCTAAGGAGGATCCCCAATGTGTAATAACTTGAGATCTAGGTCAAGGCCATGGATTATGATAGAAGTATAATGAGGTGATAATTTATGCACCCTAGAGCTAAGGCCACCAAAAAAGAGGAAGATTATAATGACATGCCAGACATCCATCCCTTCTAAAGGGTTATAATAATTGGGAAGATATTTAACCTCTACTATGAGATGAATCTGCACAAGAAGGGTGAAGATCCTAGAAAGTATGATGATCACCCCATTTTAGTTGATAATGAAGGGAAGGTTGTGCCAAAGAAATAGGTGAAGACACTCCAAAGGAAATGGGGTGATAATTTAGAAGAGATAATGAAGCACATATAATTGAAAATTTCCTCTAAATAACAAATTTCACCCCCCACTCCAAAGAAGCATGTGAAATTCACATAAGAGGGTGATTCTTCCAGAAAGAAGCTAAATAAAAAGACCAAAGGACCTATAATATTCCCTACCATAACCCTTGTAGACATGGAGAGAGAGGAGACCCTCATACCCATAATAGAGGAGGAGACTAAAGAAGTAAGAGAAAGGACCTGTATCCTATAGATAGGGGAAGGAGAAGAGGATCTTAATGACAAAAATGTGCAAAAATCCCTACAGAGTGATGTGATCACCATGCTATAGGTAACAGAGGAAATGGTGAGCCTCACATTTAGTGCCACCTCGTTAATGATCCTTCCAAGGAAACCAACATTGACATCTAGTGAAAAGGCCTTCCTAGCAACCCTTCAAATAGTTGAGGAGAAAAGAGTGGCTTGGAGGAAGATTAGAGTGAGTGATGAAGACATCAACAAGGTTTTGGTGCTTGAAGGGAAGTAGAAGCTTGACCAAGAAAAAAAGAAGGGAAAGTTGGAAAAAAGGGCCCCAAAGGTTCCCACAAGCACATGATCAGTAGTTGAAGTGGTTAGACAAATTCCAAGTGACCCCACTAGGAAAGAAGAAGAAGTTGCACAAAAGGCATGCCCAAGTAGTGAAGGGGTGTCTAAATAAAAAGAAGGAAATACTAGCACCTTAGAATAATAAACATAGATGGTAGAGGATCCCCAGTAGTAATAAGGCAAATCTAACATCAAAGGAATTACCCTTGAGGTAAGTAATCAAAAACTTAAGGTAGAAAATTGAATGAAGGGGAGAAGTTTGATGAAGAAACCTTGAAGGACCAAATAAGTGAATCCTTAAAGGAGCATGCCGAAGAGAGTGGTGGCACTAGTGAAGAGGAGGAAGTACAAATAGAGAAGGCTATCATCAAAAAGGATGATAAATATTTGAACATAAGGGAGATAAAGTAGAAGAATTAGGGAGATAAATTTCTATACATGTATGAAACTATGCTCCCCAAGCCACTATAACTAGGATGTACAAATAGCTCTACTTTATGTTAGACCACTATATAGACATGCCCCAATTTGAGGTGTCTCAAGTAGCTACTATGAGCTTGGAAGATCTTGAGCAAGGGTAGAAATCCCTTTTTATCGACCCTCACACCATGAACCCAGTCCAATCTAGGAATGTGTTAATAAAGTTGGCTATTAAAGTAAAATGATGGAACATAATCAATGATGTCAAGGTGAGGAAATGGAAAATGCTCCTCAAAGAAGACAAGGATGAGGTGAAGGCTAATATGTTAAAGTTGTAACAACTTTGTGAGCATGTGGAGATGATCAAATCATCTCTTCTGGTTGACATCAACACTTTAGGATTTTCATAAGTTGATAAGATTTGTGTATTGGTGGAGAAGATGCTCCCAAGTCTATAGCCTGAACTAGTAGAGGAAGAATATCCTAGCATTGGACTAAAGAAAGAACTATCAAACAAGCTCTAAGAGGTAGAATATATCTTCATGAGGTTAAAGGAGGGTGCAAAAACAACATACACCATTTTCTTAAGCTTCTCCAACCAAACCTCAGTAATATATTCATGACTCAAGTAACAAAGGATGGGAAGGAGTAGCTAATGGATCAAGTATACTTTGAAATTAGGGTAGAGCAATTGTCAATCATGGGTAATGTGAACTTAGTAACTAGATCAAGGACTAGGAGAGGAACTTAGAATAAATCTTCTACACTCTATATACTAAAGCCTGTGATCAAGGAGAGATTTTAGATGGAAGTGTGGAAAAAGTAAAAGCCAATGTAGAAGCCTTTCATAAGGATATGGAGAAGACATATTTACTTGTACTCACTATTACATCCTCTAAGATAGATAACACTACATAAGAGATCAAGCTAACCATTAAGGGATTTGAAGACTTTAGTGTTGAACTCCAAGAAAATATGCCTAAGTTCTATAGTCTTAAGAGTTTGATGGCTTAGTCTAAGGGCAGACTAAAGTTTTTATATGGGGTAATTTTGGGCCCCTATCTCATTAGTAGAGGATTCATGCAAACTTGACATCCACATAGGTGTAAAGAGATAATTATATTAAGTGGTTAGCCTATGGGTTTTTGTAGCTAGCTAGAGGTTGCAACACAAATCTTTCACCAATTAAAAAACAACTAACCATCTCCTAGATTTTTAGGGCATCATCAAGGATTTAGAGAAATGTGGTAGGTACAACATGGAGTTCGTAGAGTCATAGAGCCAGTGAGTATGATGAAAGAGTTCCAACTCAACACTCAACATACAACTTTCACACTCGTGAAGATGTTCCTAAAGTCTTATATAAAGATCTCAAGACAAAAAAGGATAAGAGATGTAGGACTGTAGAAAAGCACTGATGAAATGAATTTACTCTATAAACATAGTTATAGCCACCATTGAGGCCTTAAAATGGAATGTAGGCCACTCTAGCTCTAGTTGTATATGCCTAAGCTCATTTGTGAGCCTCTAGGTTGTTAACATTATGTATTGAATATACACTGGTTATGGACATTAAACAAATGACAATAGTGTTGCATTAAAATATTTTATGTGTTTAGTTTTCAAGTCCTATAGTGTTATTAATGTAATTTCAATAATTGTGATGTCATACATTCAATTAAATTATGTTAATTAGTGTTCATGCATTTTATTGGTTTGTAGCTTTAATGGAGTCCCTATAATGAATAGTGACATCATCATCATTTTACATAAAGGATGAGTATATATCCTGCACCAGTGACCCAAACCTTATTTGAATTATATATGTTTAGTATGAATAATTTGAGTAAAAGCAATCTTATGACCCTTTAAGCACCTATTTGACCCCTAGCATAATCTAAGAAAGGACTGTGCCTATGGATCTACCCTAAATTTCTTTGAATCACTAAAGTCACCTAATTGAAGCCTCATGCCATGGCATAACTAGCCTAATGTGGGACCCATTACCTTTTTAGCTATGCTTTGGATGAGTGCATAAGGTGTGTACCTTATGTGGATTGATGCTGATGCAATCAAGTGATTAAATGTTGAGCACAAAAGGAATATCCCATGCTTATGCCTAGTTTTAGTAAATTAAGACCCTAGACTTTTTCACAAGTTAGTTATAATGTATGTTCTTTACATTATAATCATGTTGGCTTATTATTTGGTAGTATTTTATGATATTTATGTCATGATGTTATGGTCTAACTACCTAATTTTTGTGAGTTTGACATAGGAGAAACTCATCCCTTAGAGCACGATAGAGGGAGAGCATCATCAGAGTGGGTGACATAGATGGAGATGTTGGAGGATGATAGAGAAATGGCTAGAACCCTGCACATACTGAATTAGCTAGCACATGTGTATGCATAATTGAATGGTTAGCATTAGTGAATTTTTAATGCTGTGTGAATTTAGATAATGGTTAGTTATGTGTTAGCTTAGTTTATTATTCATGTGGGAGTAACCTCATATGATTGGTTAATTCAGTTTGAATAATAATGTGTTAACTAGCATTTTTGATAGAATATGATTAACTTACATTAGTCATATTGAAACTAATTTACTTCTGTTAAGTTAGTAGTAATAAAATAATTTTATTATAATTAATGTATTAATTATTATTTTAAGGTTGAAAATATTTAAATTGGATAAAGCAAACAAAAAAACAAAACAAAATATAAATATGAAAAGTAAATAAAAACAAATAAAACAAATAAAATAATGGTAATGTATTACTAATAGAATAAAACAAAAAACAAAAAAGCAAAAAGCAAAAAGAAAGATAAATCCATTTTAGTAAAAGTAAAAGAAGGGCTGCACAAAGGAGATAAGAACAAAGCATGGAAGGAAGGAGGAAAAAAGGAAGAAAGAGAAGAGAGAAATGAAGGAGTAGAGAGAAGGAGTAGGAGAATAGTGTAGAGGTTATCTTGGCATGATTTTCCAAGCTGAGAGTCTTAACAGGTAGGTGATCTATTTATAATTGAATTCTAAATTTGTAGGTAGTAGTTCATGAAAATTTTGTAATTTGAATGTTAATATTAAGATTTATATCTTCAAAAGACTATTGACTTTCAACTCAACAAATTAGTTTTATGACAAAGAATATATATATTTATATAGACAATATAAACACTAGGAATCTATGAGCTATTCGGTGACATAGTATATATATTGTTTATAGAGGTGTGAAAGTAGAAATTTACTATATGTGAACATGAATAGATTAAATATCATAAAGTATATAACTATATATATCTTGATCATTTATGTCCTAACTAGCTGATACAAGCAAAGCAAACTAGTTCGATGAACTACTTTACTGCATCTAAGATATTATATGAACCCTCTATGCTATGCCTACTTATAGCGGTCATGTATAACCATATTAATGCTATTTTAACAATATATCTTGAACACACACACACGCACACACACACACACACAATGATAATAATTTTGATTATAATTACATACAATGATCTATTGAAACTATGATAAAAAGCTATTTAAACTAATGATCAAATAATTGCATACATCAATAATAATAATAAGATGATGATAAGTAATTTGTTGTATCATAGCGTGTAATTAATTTCATACATTTTATATAACATTGATATTAATTGAATACAATGATATGTTTATTATTGAAAATTATATGGTTATAAAATTTAGATATAGAAAATATTATAACCAACGATTTCTATAACTATATCAGTGATTTAGAATTATTGAATTCTAACTATTTAATATCTTTGAAATTATATCACTAGGACTAAGGTATATTGCTTACCATATCATCATACTTTAATTATATCACTTAAAGTAATTGAATAGATTAATGACTTTAGTAACTATACCTACAATTTATTTATATAACTACAACAAATTTATAACTCTGATGACATGTAAATTAAGTTTGAGTTATAATTGTAATGATTTACTATCTATCAGGCATGTATTTTTAGGATCTAATTCAAAATAAGAGCTTTTGTAAATACCCCTAACTCCATATTCATTGAATATCCACCAAACCTTCATGGCAATAGGAAATTAAAATGGAAATTAAGCTATGAGGTCAGGGAACATTCAAAATGCTTCTTTTATTCAATGAGTTTGAGAGCATCCTTATCATAGAATGCATTTTGTAACCTATTTTATATACATGCATATCAAGGCATTTATAATTAGCTAAATTAATATGGATAAGCTCCTGTTATGACTCCATGAAATGTCATGTGGTGAAGGCAATGGCTCGCTTATTTGTAGAAATGGGTGACTATACTAAAAAAATTATAGAAAAAATACATTTAATGTATATAGATGACTAAGTTAATAATAATATTTTAATAACTTAGATTGGACAATAATACCATCTACATATGTTATGCCTCTATACTAAGACATCTATCAATATTATAGAGCATGTCTAGTACAAACCTATGCAATTGGTAAACATCCTATCTATACGTGGTCGAACATTATATAGTATGATACATAATGACTTAACAATGTCAATATGTGGTAATTGTAATATGGTAATCCAATACTATTACATATGATGTTACTATTTAATATGGTACTAAAATTATGATGTAATTATACTAGATTATGATAGTCATATGATGTAATTATCGTTTATCTAATGTGGTAGTTTATTACTATGTGGTATAATCCTAATTAAAAATGTTTAAGGAGTATGTTACATATGGTAAATTCCAATAGTCATCTAATATCAAATTTATAGACCATCTATGGATAATGAGATAGTTACCACATGTTTGCATATTTTGGATGTCATAATAGAAGTATAGGATAATATGCATAGATGGCTATAAAGAACTATGTGAGTGTTTGAATGTTATAAATAATGGTAATATAATATGAGTATAAATAGTCTATTGCCTATGATAATATATTCATTAATATTATGGGAGCATTAATATCTATAATAGATCATCAATGTATTTTCTGAATAGGACAGTTATAATGATTAAGTTATTGGTCGGAGTTCTAATGACTATTGATATTTATAAACCATATTTATATATTGGTAAGTACTTGTATGCAATATATAGTATGAATACAACTAATATATATGAGGGTACTCATGTAGAATATATATATACAATGACTTGGGTATTCATATAAAACATCACATGTATTGGTGTATTGTGTCATATGGCTAAACCCATAACTAAATGAATGGTTAAACTAAGTCAAAGGGTCCCATGGGTTTTGAAACTATAAAACATATGAATACAACTTCTTATAAATGTATTTATTTTATTGAAATATTATGTTCACATGAGACATAACTTGGTTAACTGATTCTCTGAAAACATTATGGTTGTTAGTATATATAAGGACAATAATGAAAACTGGTAATCGATACATATTATGAGTAAATTAATATGCAAAAGTGTTTAAACATATATAACATATATTAGTGCATCATGATGTTGGCCTATAATTTATAGTATTATGCATTTTAAACATTGGATATACCTAGATGGTATAAACTGTACTTCCTTGCTTATTATTAGGATTATGAGACATTTGATTCTTGAAATTATAAGACTGATTGTCCATAATTGAGTAGTTGTGCATGAACAATGAGATATGATAGTATTGGATGCCATAGAGTGTATTATATTAGAAACTAATTATAATGATTAAAAAATTGTAGTCTAAGTGTATATTATACTTGAGTGGTACAAACTATAATTGTTATGCCTAGATTCATTCATATGTTTGACAGACCAAATATATGCATTTTGGTTATCTCTATGTTTAGTATGTTTTATGATAGCTAGTAAAAAGTACTATATTGTGTATATTTACAAAAAATAGAATATTTTTTCTTATATATATTATATTCAATTAGTATAATATGCACTTATTTGCTTATTATTTTTATGATAAATGATATTGTGGAGATTTATTCATACATTTGACAGATTAAATGTATGCATTTGATTATTTATATTCTTACCATGTTAAGTGATTGATATTAGGAATTAATATATATGAATCTATTGGTTATACTTATGTTAACCAATTCTCAAATGTCTGATACTGAGTAAGTAGTGAGATAGACTTCACTAGCTTACTAGTATCACAATGCGAGATGAAGGTGATTTGATCAAGTGGTGTCAATAAAATTTACTAATCCTAGAGATCAATAATTATATGAAAAATTTGGAAAAATTAATGTTAGTTTGAAATTATCATTTCATGTGTATGATTTACATGTTTATGTGATCGTATTGAAATGGATTTATTTATGATACACTGCATGTTATTAGAAATCATACAACACACGAGTAGTAGCTTGACTCTCTAAATTCCCATACTATCACTATTTACTAATCCATGAAAGGAGGACCATTACATAATGAGGGATTGTGTGGGGGATCGATGGTCCATGGTTAGTGTGAAATTTCACTCAAATGATACTCTCCCTCCCCATAACAAGACTTATTTGGAGATGACACTTGAGATTGCCAAAAATACTGGAGTTCAAGAACTCATGATCCATGGAGATTTATATCTTGTATCTTATACATTGTATTTTATTTATTATTATTGAGACATATTTTAATAAAATGTAATTATTACTTGTTTCACATTGATAGCAGTGCCTGTATGCTTGCACCTACTATGACTAGGCATTTGTAATTAATTTCCATATTTATTTATGATGTGTTTCATATTTTGATAGTGATCAATGACTCTTAGATGTCACATGATTATTTATAGTTAATATTATTAGAATGTTATATCTATATCACTAATTATATTTTCATGGTGAAGTCTAATAAAATAATATGTTGATTAAATTAAAAAAGAAATTATCATATTTTTCTATGTCAAACCTAATGGGGTTGTTACATATGGTACTAAAGTTGTGGCTCAAACTCTAGGACCTAATGAGTCCACTAGAATTTTTGTAACCTTCTATTTATCATAAATAAGAATGATGCAAATATAGAGTATCTAGAGAGGGTCCTTTAAATGCTAAAAACAACCCTCCATTTGATCCTAACCAATTTGTCACTGAGTGAGCAACAAAGTTAGATCTAATTTTTATAGCCATGAATAGATATAGGGATCAAATTATAGTATTGAAATAGGAAGTTCATGGAAATTAAGAGGAAGTACACTATAATTTACTTAAAGAGAATCTTACTGAGTAGGAAAACCTTTAGGATGTGAGAACATAGGTTGTACCCATATATGCAGAGCCTTGTGACATAATATTGTACTGGTTAAGTGAAGTTTATTTTGGACTTGTAGTACCTCAATGCAAAATCATTCTACACCATGATTGGAGTTGTGATATTTGTATATCCTCATGTATGGATTGATGACTATTATAGTTAATATACATCCATGATTCTTGGAATTATGTTTACCTATGTGGATGAAATGTTGTGTGTGGTATATTGAGTGTGTACCCTTAGGAGCACTTGTACCCTCATAGAGTAGTTAAAGGGTTAGTTTATCAAGTGCCTCAATGGTGATGGTTGTATATGACATTTGGATAGGTGATTGCATATCATAGTTCATGAGTCACGACCAAAAAATTCCTACAATATTTTTGATCACTTAAATCAAACACCTTGAGAGTGGTTACATCTTTACTTGGTAATTAAGTCACCTTCACCATTTGTGTTTAGTATTGTGAGTGTTCAAAAAATATGGGATGAATCTTGCTTAAGTATATATTCATTATTTTTGTATCTTATATACACTAATCCTTGAAGCAGGAATCCTAAAAGATCACTTTTGGATTTGCACCACTTAGTATGGTGGAAATTATCTTATAGTAGAGTGTAGATGTCTTGGTTGAGAATTATTATGTGTTAGGAGTTTGTTCATCGATTGGCACCCCTATGTTTAGATGGATTAGGAGGAGATGTCATCTCACATATATATCACAGAGGTTAGTTTTTACTCTCTCACTCTCCTTTGACATCATTACAAGCTACTAGATGGATTTATATTTTCATGATGTTGATTAAGTGTTCCCTTAATCAAAAACTTTCTTCTATAATGTTGTTTGATAAAATTACCTAGAGATCATGGGATAGTGTCTCCTACTTCTTGTTGATAGAATAGTGTAGGAATGGAATGGATTGATACATCTATGTAGTAAATATTTTCCTTCCAATTGTGGAAACAGGTTGTGATTCTATATTTATAAGTTTGGCAAGTAAGTAATGATTATGGCAACTTGTGTTGTGATGTTTTATTTATACCATGTGAGGGTATTTAAGAGTTTTGTTATTGTGGCTTTCTAATGTTACTTTATCTAAACTTGTGAACTTTGACCACATGGAGTGGCAAAACTTGAATATATATTAGTTTTGGATTAAGAATTATAAGTTGATTATAATTGCAATGTTATTATTTACCCTTGATTAATTTGATATTATTCTCATCCTATTAAAAACATGTTGTTTTGATGAGACATTTATATACCTTTTATTTAGAGTGAGTATGGAATATGATGTGTAAAACATCTTGTTAGTCTAAGGAATTGAGAGACAATTTTAACTTATTATGTATCTAGCTGAGCAAGAAGGGAGGCATTATCTCTCTTGTTATTTTTATAAGGTTGTAAGAATGTTGTGATCCTTGGCCTTTGTATGTTATGTTAAGTTTAACATTATTTTCTCTTAACTATGAGTATAATAGAGATGGGTTACATGGTGTAATTTTATACTAGTTATGTTTGGATAATGGTAAATTAATGCAATTATGAAATGATTGTATGATTTTAATTTTAATTTATGTTGGTACATCTTGAATTATCTAGCATATATAATTGCTTTCTATGATCTATTAGTATGGATTTGTGATTCATTAAACCTTTTACACATTTTGGAGATTATTAGGTCATGGATACCTAAAGTTTGAGTGGTAAATTAAGAACATGAGTACTAAGAGATGGGAGTGGACCCTAGTTAGTCTCACATTGACTTGATAGTTACTGAGTTTGTATCTGACAAGGGGAGCTTGTCAAATCTAGGATTTGACAAGTGGGACTTGTTAAATTCAATTATATGACCATACACATGTATACTATGGAATGTTTATTCCTTAATTTTGTATACATTAGAAATGTAGTATTTCTAGTTCCTATTCATCATCATACTTATTAAGAGTTATGTAAAGTAACGACAATATTGACATATTATACTTATCAGGAACTGGGCAGAGTAGAAATGGTATTAACTTATATATATCATTCTTACCAAGTTACCTAAACACTTTTATTTGGAATGAGAAAAACACTCTCTAGGATAGATAAATGTGCAAAGGGTCAAGGAGGCTTTGTGGAAATCTCTCTAGCCATTTATTTTGGATTTTATGATGATTTCATGTGCTTTTGGTTGAAGCCTAAATTCAGGAAGTTAGTGAAACATTCATTGAGATATGTGGGACCCTTTAAGGTATTATAAGTGGTCATTCCTATAGCATTTAGGCTTGCCTTGACAGTTTTGGACCCTAGGTGGTCATAATAGAACCAATCAGAGTAATTGATGCTCATAAACTTTATTTGCATAATAGAGAGATGTCATAGTGCAAGTCTTGTGGGATTAATACTCTGAAGATGGTGCTACTTGGGAGAATTATGATGAGTTTTACAAGAAATTTCCACACTTATAAACTTGATTTGATGCTTCATACTATGTTATTTTTCTACTAATTAATGTTTTTAATTTAGAAATTATGTTTGAATAAGTGTCATCTAGTATGATGACCAGATTCAGGGGAAAGGATGTTACATCCTAATTTCTCTCTAAGTAAACTTACTTGATTATCCATGGATTTTCTATAGTTGATAATTTGGTTTATTAATAACTAAGCTATAAGCTATTGTGGGACAATGGTATGTTGATTTGCTTACATGATTTCATTGCTATGAGTTAGTTATAATGTATGTTCTTTACATTGTGATCATGTTGGCTTGTTATTTAGTAGTATTTTATGATATTTATGTCATTATGTTATTATCTAACTACCTGCTTGTTGTGAGTTTGACACAGGAGAAGCTCATCTCTTAGAGCATGATGGAAAGAGAGCATCATTGGTGAGGGTGACGTAGATGGAAATATTGGAGGATTATAGAGAAATGACTATAACTCTACACACACCACATTAGCTAGTATATGTATATGCATAATTAAATGGTTAGAGTTACTAAATTTTTAATGCTACATGCATTTAGATAATTATTTACGCATGGTTAGTTGTGTGTTAGCTTAGTTTATTACTCATGTGGGATTAACTTTGTATGATTTCATTGTGGTTAATTTGGTTTGAATAATAATGTGTTAACTAAATTTTTTGATGAAATATGATTAACTTACATTAGTCATATTGAAAATAATTTACTTATGCTAAGTTAGTAGCAATTTTTTTTTGTTATGATTAATGAATTAATTATTATTGTAAGGTCAAAAATATTTAAATTTGATAAAGCATCCAAAAAATAAATAAAACAAATAATAAAGTCTATTTAGGAAAAATAAAAAAATGAAATGTAAATAAAAACAAATAAAAAAATTAAAATAATAGTAATGTATTACTAATAGAATAAAATAAAAAGGAAAAAAACAAAAAGAAAGATAAATCCATTTTAATAAAAGAAAAAGAAGCACTGCATAAAGGAGAGAAGAGCAGATCATGGAAGGGAGGATGGAAAAAGGAATAAAGAGAAGAGCAAAGTAAAGGAACAGAGGGAAAGAGCAGGCAAAAAGCATGGAGGTTATCTTGGCATGCTTTTCTAGGCCGAGAGTCTTAATAGGTAGGAGATTTATTTATACTTAAATTCTAAATTTGTTAGTAGTAATTCATGAAAATTCAATGATCTGCATGTTAATATTAAGATTTATATCATCAAAAAACTATTGAATTTCAACTTAATGAATTAGTTTTATGGTGAAGAATATATATATTTATATATAGATGATATAAACACCAAGAACCTAATATGCAGTCGGTGACATAATGTATATACTATGTATAGAGGTGTGAAAGTAGTGATTTAATATATGTAAACATGGACATATTAAATATAATAAATTATATAACTATATATATCTCGATCATTTATGTCCTAACTAGTTGTTATAAACAAAACAAATTAGTTCAATGAACTACTATACTACATTTAAGATATTATATGAACCCTCTATGCTATGCCTATTTACAACAAGTATGTATAACCATATTAATGCTCTTTTGACTATGTACATATACAGTAGATTACTTATTATCAGCTTATCATTATAATCATTATATGTAATTATTTGATTGTTGGTTTAAATAGCTTCTTATCATAGTGTCAATAGATCACTATATGTAATTATAATCAGATTATTATCACTCATATATATATATATATATATATATATGAGTGATAATAATCTGATTATAATTACATATAGTGATCTATTGACACTATGATAAGAAGCTATTTAAACCAACAATCAAATAATTACATATAATGATTATAATGATAAGCTGATAATAAGTAATCTACTGTATCACAATGTAATTGATTGCATACACTTTATATAGTGCTGATATTAATTGAATAAAATGATATATTTATCATTGAAAATTATATGGTTATAAAATTTAGATATAGTGAATATTATAACCAATGATTTATGTAACTATATCAATGATTTAGAATTATTGGATTCTAACTATTTAATATCTTTCAAAGTATATCACTAGGACTAAGGTATATTGCTTACCATATCAAGGTACTTTAATTGTAGCTCTTAAATTAATTGAATAGATTAGTGATTTTTGTAACTATTTTTATAAATATAGATATGATTTATTTATATAACTACAATGAACTTATAACTCTAATGATCTATAAATTAAGTTTCAGTTATAACTGTAGTGATTTATTATATATCAGGCATGCCTTTTTAATATCTAGTTTAAAATGAGAGCTATTGTAAATACCCCTAGCTCTATATTCTTTGAATATTCACCAAATATACATGGCAATAGGAAATTAAAATGGAAATTAAGCTATGAGGTCAAGGAACATTCAAAATGCTTCTTTTGTTCAATGAGTTTGAGAACATCCTTTCCATAGCCATGCATTGCGTAACCTATTTTATATACATGCCTATCAAGGCATTTATAACTAGCTAAATTAATATGGATAAGCTCTTGTTATGACTCCATGAAATGTCATGTGGTGAAGGCAATGTCTTGTTTATTTGTAGAAATGGGTGACTATACTACAAGAATCATGGAAAATAATATATTTCAAGTATATAGATGACTAAGTTAATGATAATAATTTAATACCTTATATTAGACAATAATACCATCTACATATGTTATGCATCTATACTAAGACATCTATCAAGATTATAGAGCATGTCTGGTACAAACCTACAAAACGTGTAAACATCCTCTCTATATGTGTTCTAACTTTATAGAGTATGATACAAAATGACTTAATAATGTCAACGTGTGGTAATTATAATGTGGTAATATGTTATTATTACATATGATGTTATTATGTAATATTGCACCAAAATTATGCTGTAATTATACCGAATTATTATTTCATATGATGTAATTGTAGTTTATCTAATGTGGTAGTTTATCAAGATGTGGTATAATCCTAACTACAAATATTTAATGATTATGTTACATATGGTAAACATTAATAATAATCTAATATCATAATTTATAGACCATCTACAGATAATGAGATACTTACCACATATTTGCATAATTTGGATGTCATAACAGAAGTATAGGATAATATGCATAGATGACTATAAAGAATTGTGTGAGTATTTAAATGTTATAAATAATGGAAATATAATATGAGTATAAAAATTATATTACCTATGATAATATATTTAATAATATTTTGGGATTATTAATATCTATAATAGATCGTCAATGCATTTTCTGAATAGGAAAGTCATAACTATTAAGTTATTGATTGGAGTTCTAATGACTGTTGAACTTTATAAACCATATTCATATATTTTTAAGTAATTTTATGTGATATATAATATTAATACATTTAATATATATAAGGGTATTCATGTAAAAAATATATCTATACATGGACTTGGGTATTCATATAAAATATCACATATATAGGTTTATTGAGTCATATGCCTAAACCCATAACTAAATAAATGGTTAAAATAAGTCAAAGGGTCCCATGGGTCTTGAAACTATAAAATATATGAATACAACCTCATATAAATTTAATGGTTATTTGATTGAAATATTATGTTCACACGAGACATAACTTGGTTACCTGATTATCTGAAAACATTAGGGTTATTAGTATATATATGTACAATAATGAAAACTAGTGAGAGGTACATATTATGAGTAAATGAATATGAACATGTGTTTAGGCATATATAACATATATTAGTGCATCGTGATGTGTGCCTATAAGTAATAGTAGTATGCATTTTAAACATCGGATATACCTAGATTCTATAAACTATACTATACCTAGATGGATTTAAATTATGGGGTTTGAACACATTCAATGATAGTGACCAAGTAGCTGGGAAGAGAATGAACTTACAATCATCACACATACTGAGATAGTAATGAATAGAAATATCAATGGTGTCTTTAGGTTTTAGAAAGGAATCATTGTGAACTTTCTAATCAGTTGTGAGTATTCTTGAGTAGTACTAAACATTTTTTATATCTTCTTTAATGACTTTAGATGCATTTATACCAAATACATGATCTAGATTAGATAGAAGTATGTTGCATGTTTATTTCAAAGCTAGAATAAAAATAGGGATATGTTCATGAATGTAATTTAGTGTAGATAATATATCTGATACATTATTCATACTACAAAAATGAATTCATCATTGAATGAGTCATCATCATCATCTTCATCATTTTCTTCTACCTTGACAATTTCCATTTCACTTGAAATAAATATTAGGTACCATTCATTTTTTTCCACCTTCACATCTTCTTTGATTTCAATCTTGGCATAACTATGAGCTTCAATCTATTTAGGGTTGACTGCTTTAGATTCAAATCCTTCAAAGAACAATTCTACAATGGGACATGAAAAGTAAGTTCTAGAAGAATCTTCACTTTTGACTACTGAGTCTTCCATTCTGATACATGAGGAATCTTCTTATTTATAGAAAATTGGTTCCATGTTATCTTTAATTTCAGAACTAATAAAATCACATTCTACATTATTGCATCTCTCTATTTATGGTTTAATCTATTATTCTTTAGATAAACCATTTTATCCTATAACTGTGAGGTTTGAACAATCTTTTAAAATAGGTAAATCTCTCTTCTTTGCCAAGGGGAAAGCCAAATTATTTGTATATTCTTTTATCAATCATTAATTCTTCCAAATGTTAACCTTCTTCCATAATTATGAAGCTAAAATAATCATATGTGACAGGGAGTAATTTCTCTTTTTCTTTATTGAAGTTTTGATATGCTTAATCAAGAATTCATCTATGAAATATATTTTCTTAATATTGAGTGCTCTTTATTATATCAGTTTCCATTGCTTCATCATCACTAATGACAATTATAACATGTTTTGAAGCTTATTTCTTTAATATTTTAGATAGAATTGTGACATCTTTAATTTTGATAAATTCTTATTGTGTGGTTTCCAATTCATTTATTTTGTTCCTCATTAAGATAAATTTGATATCTAGGTGTATATAACTAATGAAGACATACAATTTGTTATTGGGACTTGACTAATTTACATGAGGAATCAATCTCAATAATTTTTTGAAGTGTGTTATGAACTCTCTCATCTGCTCATCATCATTATTTTGCATTTGTAATAAATTTGATAATAATGCATATACATCCACAACTTGTTTTAATCTATTCAAGATCTTGTTATTCAAGGAGTCCCAATTCATAATGCATCCATCTTTTAGGTGCCATAACCACTCAACAACAGGTCCAGTGAAAGTTTCAACAAAAAGTATCAAAGTGACATATTCATGCATAAATCCCAAAATGTCTTAAGACACTATGAGAGTCAAGATATGATTATTTACATCTTGACCATTTTTTCCAGAAAACTTAAAAAATAATTTCCTTGATCTTGAAGAAAATTTATTATACTGAGGCAAAGCCAACAGACCAAAATGTTTTTGCCATGGTACATGAAGAACATTTGGGTTAGGGTATACCAATGCCATTTCTTCAATCAAAAATATGTACAAACTAGGTAATTCATCTCAATGAAGACACCAACCTCCATTCTAGGGGAGGTTCCTTGAAATGTCTAAAAATTGAGTACATAAAACACCTTAATCCCTAATGAATTCATTAAAACTATTCGTTGAAAAAATTTTTAGGGGGACAAATGTGAAATTTCAACCAATAGTATGGGGACAAAGTCCCTTCATTAATCAACAATGTGGGGGAAAAATACCTCTCCTATTATTAGGTAGAGCACCTTTATTAAAAACCAAAAATAAAAAACAAGAAAAGAGTTATTCACAATTTTTTATAGCAAAATTATTTTCAATAGCAGTTTCATACTTTTAACCAAAAAGTATGGAAAGGTGAAAAAGGAAAATGAAAGGAATGATGGAAATGAAGGTAAAAAGAGGAATGAAAAATTAGATGATTCAAGGTAGATAAACACAAAAATATGTTATAACAATCCCAAGGAAGAAAAAGGATAACTCTAGGTAAAATACAAAAATTAGGTAGCTAAACACAGAAACTCACTAGAATACTCTAAGATTTGAAATTATGACAAGGGAAACCTTTATCATATAAATGGGATGGGAAAGACATATTATGGACATAAAAATATGATATATACACCAAGTGTATTGGATATTATTACAAATAAAGATATATAAGAACCTCCTATTTCCTAATAAAAATAGATGTAAATTCTATTTTTAATCCCACCAAGGCTTCACAATGACAAGAATTCCTAATGTATGTTCAACATAAATTTATACACTAAAAATTTCATATTAATTGATGATATAATAATAATATTTTAAAAAATTGAAAGACTAAGAATCAAAGTGGATTGACATACTCATGCACATCATTCACTAGAAAGATTCATGGCACAAAGTCCTATAAATTAATTCTGTATTGATCCTTTGTGGGGTTGTACATATTGACTCCTTTCTTTCATCTTTTAAAAAGTCCCAATGTAAAAAAATCCAATTGGCAAAAATCCAATTTGAGCTCAACTAAAGCTTTTTTCAAAAATGATCCCCAAACTCCTATTTATATGTTACAATGGGTGGTTACATTATATAACCACCTTTTCTAGGTTTTTAGAAGCTTGTAAAAGTGCAATGGCAAAAATACATAACTTAAGATTTGTAAAAATGCATTAAGCAATTTGCACAACTTGTAAAAGTGTAATGAAAAATTTGCACAACTTAAAAAAGTGCATTGGTGTTTTTGTTGAGCATGGTCATTAATGTTAAGTTGTCATTAATGTCAAAGAAAGCATGAGACACTAGTGCATTAATGACAAAGAAGCTGTGTTTGATAGCTTGAAGAAGATATGGCACACTTGTAGATCTATAAGGATAAATAATAAGTTGTGAGGCATCCAAAAATATCTTGGTAAAGCTCTAGTATGTCACTTGATCATTTGGAATGAAAAACATGCATCTTATAGATTAACAGAAGCCAGACCATCACTGCACGTCATGAAGATATGAATGAACTATCAAGTTTATGCATTTAATATAGGGTCTCAAAAAGCCAACTGAGGTCAAAGGATTTCATGGAGATGTTATCTATAGTTCCAAGAAGGTATCCTATAAATTTGGACTCTTGAAGTGTTTTATAGCTCATGTTATAAACCTTTAAAATTGATCTTGCAAACCATGATGGGGTAGAGACCATCAAGTTTAACTTTGTTGAAGTCTGAGGTCACTAGTCAGTTGATCTAATGGTGAGTGTTCATCATCTAGATCTTGATCCAATGGTGGGTATTTGGTTAAAATGTCAAAGAATCCAAGATTACATGTGCTAGTGATAAGTGTCACTATTCTGTTGAGTTAATAGAAGATCAATGGTTCATGGGTGTTCATACTAATAAATATCGATGGTGCGAGTCAAGTCAAAATTCAAATGTGTAAAAGGCATGTAGAGCTGCCAAGTGGCACAATCATAGGAGCTCTGATCTAAGATCAATGATGAGTATTGCATGATAAATATCAAGACACTCAGAGGAGATTGATGGTTTTTATTTGTCCATAGTTACCAAGAAGCATGATATGAGGTTAAGGTGCTCGAAGTTTAGTGTCTAAATAGTGACCGTTGGAATTTGAATTTTCAAATTTATAAAGGAAAACTAGTGCTTAATTTTTGAGCTATATATTTTGATCTAGGATGAATTTATTGATGCAAAAGTGATAGAGGACTTCAAGGTTCATCTAGTTAATATAGTTATAAGATATGAATGTTTATATAGGTGAAGATATGGAGCTTCAAAGTTGACTTTTTGTTCATTCATGGTGATACTATGTGCATGATAATGTTTGAGCAATTTGTGCTTTAGTAGAAGAGTGTTTTGGTGGGATTAATCACCTAAAGATGTCTTATAGATCATATGGAGTGGACCCATGTAATTGAAACTGATCGTATATTCTTAATTTTCTTGATGGAGTACTAAATGGGTGAATAGGTCTCCATGAGACCTATCAGGGCTACTAAGACCTAATTGGAAGGCATAGTTGTTTAAGTGTGACCCATATATGTTATGGCTGGGCTATGATAATGTATTTGAGCTATGTATTAGCATGATAGATGTCTTAAGGGTTAAGGCAAGTCTTTTGGCTGATCAAGAAGATGATATGCATGAAGACTCTATAAATAGTAGAGACCAAGGTAATGGTTTTTTGACTTGAATATGCATGTGTTGAGAGAGCAAAAGATAGAGATGAATGAAAAAGATCAGAAAGAGTGTGCTTATTGAATGGACTGAAGTACATAATAGATTGAGGATGAGCAAAGAAGACTAAAGAGATCCGAAATGATGTTTGGATGTATTAGTTGTATGAATAAGCTTTGAGTGTGTGTGAAGAATGTAAAAGAGAGGTGTTAAACATTGTTTGTCTAATCAGATTGATTTGCAATCAGAGTTTTATAACTATTGATTTCATAGGTGTTGTGTGGGTGCTCAATATCTAGAACAAGTGGGTGCTTGTTCATATTTTGAGGTGGGTGTTTCACTAAAAGGTCTCATTTTATTTATCACCTTAAGTAGTCCATGTGTTTTTAGGCTTGAGAATGGGTTTCATTCCCTAAGAGGGTTTCTCATGTAGATCTTGTGTTATGTTTGTGATATTACATCATCTTTCTTATTCATTGTTATGAACATCTTATATACTTTATAAATGCTTGTGGTCATTGATTAAGAGTTTGAAAGGATTGTAATTGAAGTTTGAAATATCTTATATCATTGATTCACTCCCCTCGCTTAGTGATTATACCTCCAATAATTGGTATCAGAGTAGGAACTTGATTGCAAGTTTAACCACTTGAAGGTGATCTAAGATACATTATGCCAAGTCAATAGATGTAAGGTTTCTTTACAAAGCAAACACCACTATTCAATGGGTTAAATTATGCTTTCTAGAGTACAAGGATGAAGATATACATCATGTCTCTAGGGTTTGATATTTAGAAATCTATCATGGATGGTTACACTACAACAACTAATCTTCCTACTAGTGATGCTGACAAGAAGTTGAATGAGAATAATTTAAAAGCTATGAATGCTATCATTTGTGGTCTATCAGAGGTTGATTTCACCAAAGTGATCCATTTTAATTCTACCAAGGAATTTTAGGTCAAATTATAGACTATCTATGAAAGAGACTCAAAGGTAAAACTGGCTTGTTGTAGACCTATTCAAGGCAATTTGAAAGTCTCAAAATGAAGGAAGAAGATATTGTGGCATCTTATATTCTAAAGGTTGATGAGGTAGTAAACATGATCATAGGTATTGGAGAGGTGATTGATGAAGCTACTATAGTAAAAAAGGTATTGAGGACTCTTACACTAAAGTTTGATTCAAAAGTCTCTACTATAGAAGAAAGTCATGATCTCACTCAGTTGAAGATGGATGAATTGCATGGCATCCTTATTGCCTATGAAATGAGAGTTGATGAAGATAGACCTCCCAAGAAGGAAATAACCTTCAAGGTGATCAAGGAGACAAAGACCAAGTAGAACAAGTTCAGTCTCAAAGATTTTGATCTTAATGAAGATCAACTTGAAGCCATGATTGTAAGAAAATTGAATGTAAGATTAGGTAAGTATGAAGGAAAACTTCCTTTCAAATGTTTTTCATGTGGTAAAATTGGTCATTCTATAGCTAGATGTCTAGGTACATACAATTTTGAAAACAAAGAAGCTCATAAGGAATCTCATGAGGATGCACACAAGAAATTTAAGGCCCTAGTAGGTATAGAAAGTTCTTAAGTAATAAAAATGGAAAGAAGGAATCATACAAAGGTAGTAAGAGCATTTACCATGAAGAAGACAATAACTCATCTATAAAAGAAGAAGTAAACACATTTGACAATGATTATTCTTTTCATAATGGGGGTATGGAAACATTATTCATGGTTATTAATGATGATGAAGGTGAATGTTCTTTAAATAAATATTTCTTTAGTGGAGATAACTCAGAGGAAGAAAATGAGAAAGTCACTCTTGAAGAAAGATATCTAGATATTATGGAAGAAATGAAGTTACTACAATGAAAGAATAGAAAATACAATTCTTTGATCAAATCCTATGATGAGCAAATCTAAATTTTTGAAGGTAGGCTAATTAATGAAGTCAAGGAGCATGATGAGATCACACAACAACTTGAATCTCAGGTTTGTACTCTTAATGAATAAGTAAAGAATAAGGATGAAGAGTGTATCATGTATCAATAAAAGATAGAGTCTTTGTAGATGAAACTAAATAATTCTATGATCAAATATAAAAATGATGATTTAGATAATAAGGATGAATTGATGAATGCTCTTGAAGATCTAAAGATTGAGAAGAAAAAGAACAAAGAGATGATGTCATAAATCAAGGACTATGAAGAATAATTTAGTGTGTTTGAAGCAAGATTGAATGATGACATTAGAGAACATGAAGATACTTTCAAGCATCTCAATAGTCAATTAGAAACTACGTCTACAAGCCTAAAATCCAAAGAAGATGAGTGATTAAGATATGTGATTAAAATTGAGTCATAAAATGTTGAGTTAGACAAGACATCGTATAAGGTGAAGACATTTATGAAGTTTGAATAGAGCTCAAATGATCTTGATAATATTCTGAGGAGTCAAAAGCATGCAAGTGATAGAAATGGTCTTGGATACAAAGAAGAACAGAAGTATGTAACTCAAGACAAGATAAAGGCTATTATGAACAAGAAAAATTAGACTTTGAAGATAAATCATCAGTTAATGAATGAAGGTGTTGGCATAATGAAGACAAATTAGATCAAACAACCAAATAATATGAGGTATGTAAATTTTAATGGTTATTGTTACTCTTGTAATCAGTTTGGTCATAGGTCAAAAGATTGTAAAAGATCCTCAAAGAATGAATTTTTATAGAATTATGAGCAAGACAATGGAAAGCATTAAGAACATCATCACTCAAGATAGTCAATAGGTTCACAAGGAAAGAATGACATATTTTGATACAAGTGTCAAGGATTTGGTCATATTGCTATGTTTTGTAATATCTTCATTAGGGGACCAAATGATCAGGTACATAATCATGAAACTTCAATATCCCAAGGTATGTACAATATAAGAAACCTAATTTGTTTCAAATGTAATGAGAGAGGTCAAATAGTAAGGTTATACAAGAATGAACAATATTATACTTCAAAGATTATCAATCCTATCATGAAGAGAAATATTCACAGTGAATGGATACCTAAGAAGGTAAATGATAAATAGGATCAAAATGGATTATTTGGCATGATAGAATAGGGAACAAATTCAAGTATCAAGGAAAAAGCCTTATCTACCCAAATGGAGAAAGAAATCAAGTAGGATCGTGATATAAAAGAAAAGACTAAGGTTGAGAAATCATTCAAAGACAATCTAAATATGAGGAAGGACTGCAAGTCAAGTGAGAGCATGGAGATATGTGAATCTCCTAAGTTTTGGGATCTGTAGTTTCTCTATGATAGGTGGGTGTCTCTACCTATGCTTCTTAGGAGACATCTTTCATGTGTGGAAGTGTGTGATCTAGGTAATGATCAACTTGCCAATCAGTATATATCTTGAAGGCAAATGATAAGTAAGAGATTGTGAAAGATAAGCTTGTAGATGAAGGAATTTGGGAAGGTTAAATTAGTTTAGATGTTGGTTCAAGAGGTTGATCAGTCAAGAAAAGGATAAGAAATTATATGTTAAATGTTAGATGTTGGATGTTTTTCCATCAATGACAAAGGGGGAGATTATTTAGCATGGTCATTGATGTTAAGTTGTCATTGATGTCAAAGATAGCATGAGACACTAATGCATTAATGACAAATAAGTTATGTTTGATAGCTTGGCAAATCTATGGCATATTTTTAGGTCTATAAGGAGAAAGAAGTTGTGAGGAATCCAAAAATGTTTTGGTGAAGCTATGGTATGTCATTTGATTATTTGGAATAAAAACATGCATCTTTTAGCTTAGGAGAAGCCAGATCATCACTGCATGTCATATAGATATGAATGAACCATTAAGTTTGTGAATTTAATATAAGGTCTCAAAAAGTCAACTAAG
This sequence comes from Torreya grandis, assembly GCA_037957365.1. Taxonomy (NCBI): domain Eukaryota; kingdom Viridiplantae; phylum Streptophyta; class Pinopsida; order Cupressales; family Taxaceae; genus Torreya; species Torreya grandis. The sequence goes on from JARHVA010001270.1 coordinate 3,406,602, forward strand.
GTCAAATGATTTTATGGAGATGTTTTCTATAGTTCCAATAAGGTACCCTAAAAATTTGGACTCTTGAAGTGTTTTCTAGCTCAAGTTATAAATCTTCAAAGTTGCTCTTGTAGACTATGATGGGAAAAATACCACCAAGTTTAACTTCATTAAAGTCTAAGGTCACAAGTCAATTGATCTAATGGTGAGCATTCATCATCTAGATCTTGATCCAATGGTGTATATTTGGTTAAAATGTCAAAGAATCAAAGTTTACATGCACTGGTGACAAGTGTCACTATCTCATTGAGTTGATAGAAGATCAATGGTTCATGGGCATTCATACTAACAGAGATTGATGGTGCAGGTTGAGTCAAAAGTTATGTGTCAAAGGCACACAGATCTACCAAGTGACATAATTATGGGATCTCTGATTTAAGATCAACAGTGAGCATTGTATGATAATTATTGAGCTATTTAGAGGATATCGATGGTGCATATTTGTACCTTGTTTCTAGGAAGCACAAGATGAGGTTAAGGTGCTTGATGTTTAGTGTCTGAACAATGACTGTTGGAATTTGAATTTTCAAATTTATGAAGGAAAACTAGTGCTTAGTTTTTGAGCTATATCTTTTGATACAAGATGAATTTATTGATGCAACAAAAAACAAAGTTATAGAGGACTTCAAGGTGCATCCAGTAAATCTAGTAAAAAATATTTAAATGTTTGTACAAGTGAAGATATGGAGCTTAAAAGTTGAATATTTATTCATTCATGGTGCTACTATGTATAGAATAATGTTTGAGAAATTTGTGGTTTAGTAGAAGAGTGTTTTGTTAGGAGAAATCACCTGAAGACATATTAGATATCATATGGAGTGGGCCCATGTAATTAAAATTGATCATGTGTTCTTAATTTGCTCAATGGAGTGCTAAATGAGTGAATAGGTCTCCATGAGACCTATAAAGCCTATTAAGGCCTAATTGAAAAGTGTAGTTGCTTAAGTGTGATCCACATTTGCTATGGCCAACTTGTGATAATGTATTTGAGCTATGTCTTAGCATGATAGATGTTTTAAGGGTTAAGGCGAGTCTTATAGCTGATCAATAAGTTGATATGCACAAAGACTATAAATAGTAGAGACCAAGGCAATGGTTTCTAGACTTGAATGTGCATGTGTTGAGGGAGTAAAAGATAGAGATGAAGGAAAAATATGAGAGAAAGTGTGCTTAGTGGATGGACTGAAGTAGAAAATAGATTGAGGATGAGTGAATAAGACTAAAAAGATCCAAAAGGATGTTTGGATGCATTGAATATATGAGAAAGCTTTGAGTGTGTGTGAAGAGTGTAAAAGAGAGGTGTTAAACATTATTTCTCCAATCAAATTGATCTATAATCAGATTTTTAGAGATATTGATTTCATAAGTGTTGTGTGGGAGCTCAACATCTAAAATAAGTGGGTGCTTGTTCATACTTAAGGGTGGGTGCTCCTTATGAATTGGGTGCTTCATTAAAAGGTCTCATGTTTGTGATCATCTTATAGGACAAGTAGTCCAGTGTTTGATGGATTGAGAATGGGTTTTATTCCCCAAAAGGATTTCCCATGTAGATCTTATGTTATGTGTGTGATCTTGCATCATCTTTCTTACTCATTATAATGAACATCTTGTATACTTTATGAATGCTTGTGGTCATTGATTAAGAGTTTGAAAGGATTGTAATTGAAGTTTGAATGTGTAAATTTGCTATTACAAACATGCAAAATTTGTATTATGAGAATGACTCAAAATTTACAAGTGAAAATTGGTTAAAATTTGATGGAGAGTTGTTCTTCTTCTTCTTCATCAAGGATGATCTGGACCTTTGTTTTACACTGATCAAGGAACTTCACTTTACTTCTACAACTATAATACTTTATTTGCTTTTAAAATTTCAATTTTTTTTTGCACCATGAATCCCTAAGGAAAATTTTTATTCATCAAATTATATTTCTAATTCATCAAACGATATCCAAAATGGAGTTTGATGTATAAAGGGAACTTAAACCTTGCTTGGACACATCTAGAATTATGCCTTACTTGAATAACTATGATTACACCCATTCATTTTACAAGTTAAATATTAAGTTTTTTCACCATGTATCATCAAGGTAATGTTTTTCATCAAATTATCTTTATAACACATCGAATGGGAGCCAAAATTTAGTTCATATGCAAAAGTTATGATCCAAGGGCGATTAACCCTTTTGACATTTTTTGATTATTGATTTGTCAGATACTAACCATTTTAGTTACAGGGTTTTTAGAATCTGACCCCTATATTTTTAAGGGTGTCAAAATCCAACCCCTCTATTTGTAGGGGTGTCAAAATCTAACTCCTCTACTTGTATGGGTGTAAAAATTTGACACAACTATTTTTAGGGGTGTCAAATTCTACCCCCTCTACTTTTAGGTGTGTTAGATTCTAAAAAGTGAAAGACTTAGGAAAATTTTGCTTCTTCCTTGATTCTTATGGAACATATTAAGGAAATTTATGAGGTAAGTCATTTCAAGTCTGAGTAAGGATCTATTCACATTTATACTACCCTTTCTTATATAACCTGTGCATACTTGAAATATGGAGTAATCTTTGAGAAATTATTTGAGTATAGAATTGAAGCACAATTATGAATAACTTTGCCTTAAATCATTTGTGATCTCTTTAGCACTTTGAATTTTCTTCCAATAATACATCTATAACTTCATCATAATATCTTGAACTAATATCCAAATGCATGCTTCTTATATTCTTATCAACCAACCTTCATAGCTTGATTTTGTCAAAATAATATTTGATCTAAGGATTGATGATAGGCTCATCGCAAAACTTATTTTATACCTTGTGTGATTTATCTGATATGAGGTTTATTCCATGTGTAGGAGGCACTTGTGTTTTTTTGATTGTATGCAACTTTATCTAGCATCAAGCATCTTGTTGTAACTATCCAATTATACTATCATATATGACCTTATCTTTAAGAGTGGGACTTAGTTCCAAGGAGTGGTCTATGAATTGCAAGCAATGACCCTTCACAACTTCGTTAGAATGCAAAACATACTATATATGATTCTTCATGAATTATGTTTTTATCCAAATGAAAAATATGAAGATATCAATAGTTATATCAATGTTGTTATCCTCTTTAACCCTTGAAAGATCACCCAGATCTCAAATGTAAGAATAATCTTCATGCACTATAATAAAATTTGTATTCTCAACTCTATCTCCCTTTTTATCATGCTTTCTAGGATGATAAGAATCTTGAAATGACACAATAGGAAATAATGAATCTAAAATATTTTCGTACCTTAGGTTATTATCAAAATTCTCAACTTTTTCTACTGAAAGAGAAATTGTTGAGACATCCTCAACACCCCCAACTCTGTGACTCAAAACTTATAAATTATGTCTGACCAAAATATTATCCTCAAATGCATATCCATCCATAAAGTTACTCTAAAATCCACTAAATAGATCATCATCTGGAATCTCTAAGGATAGTGTAATATATGATGCAACTTTCTTCACCTCCAACTCTTCACATCTAATAAGTGAAACATTAAACAAACCAAGCCTTGTCCATTGGGTTATGGATTAAACATCCATTTTTTTAAAATTTAACTTCCTTATCATTAAAACATCTATAATTTCTTATGAGAGTGCAATTGGGGGTGTTATCATGAAATGCAAAATTTTAAGATAACATAGGTATGCCCCAAATTTATAGACTTCTTCATGCAAAAACTTGCAAGAAAACATGTATAAATAAAGGTCCACTCATGATAGAACAAATAAAATAATCTAGATCCTTAATTTTTTTTAAACTGAAAATGAAATAAATGAATAAACCTATGGATATGCAAACTAATCTTCCCTCTATTGACCTCATTTGGAGAAGGGGATGATTATACCCCAAGGATATGACACTATTAAAAAAATGGGTTTAGAAGTAAATGCCTTAACCCCCATTGGAAACTGAGAAGTGATATTAGTTAAGCATCATATAAACCTCAATTATAAAACTCAAAATATCATCATAATAATTTTTTGTGGATCCCCATACTAAATTCATGTGTAAAATATGAAGCCTTGTACTTGGATCATTTTTAAAAGGTGGAACCCTCCATCAAGTTTGTATGTAAATTTGAAAACTCTAAATCAACCACTATAGATATATTTTAGAATCAAAGTTATTATGTAGTACCACTTTTCCCATCATATAGTATAAAGGTGCATGCTTAAAAAATATCCGTGCATCAAATATGATCCATACATGCCTCAAAGTGATATAAAATTACATAATCTATATGTCACTATGTCCATTATAATAAAAATATTACCTACTCAATGTAACCAATGTAAATTAATTAATTTGTTCAGATCCATTAAAATTGATAAATTTATTCAATCTGATTCATGTAATATGTCTCATCATGTCATAAAATTTGTCACCTATTCCCCATGATCTTGTAAAATCTCCTACACATGCCACACATATTTGTCAATATGTCAATCTACCATAATTTGAATCTCAATATTTCCAAATGTGAATCATAATGTGTCCCATAATCTAAATTATTTGTGTGACAAGACCAAAATTTATAGGACAAACCCAATAGTATGCCCCCATTTTAAAGTGGGATGAAACCTATAAATCACTCATCTCAAAAAATAAAATAGTTATATCCATGATGTTATATATAAAATATTTAAGCCTATAAAGCATGTGTGCTAACATAATTATGTATGTCATCATATAATGATTTGATCATTCACACAAAAATGAAACATGTTACCCAAGGCATATGAGTGTCATGTCAAGTAGATATAACAATTATGCACACAATAATAATCATTGAAGTAATAAACGCTCATCATTATTCCACATAAAAAATGCATGATAATAATCGTGGCATCATGCATAATAAAAGAATACATGATATGAATCATGACATGCCAAGCTCTACAACCATGATAAAATCACACACATATGCACACATAATCTCATTATCAAAGACATAATCAATCAATACACAACATGGTCCTTACTTGAATCTAATTTGACATAAACAACATGGCCATGACATGGATAAGAGGATCCTTGACATAACTGATGCAAGACATGACAACACATAATTAATGCACTCATAAAAGCATGCAAGATAACATATAAATCACCATACATCAATGGTAACCTAATGCAATAGTCATCAATAGACACACATAAATCACATAATGTAACACATAATGGTCACACATAGAACACAAAATTTCACACACATTGATCATTACACAATGTGGATCAAACATGCATAGAACAAACAATGCTAGTCTATATAATCAATCCATGTCATCATCTACCATATAACATAACACCCTAAAGAGTATACATAAGATAAAGTCATGTATAATCAATCAAAGTACCTCAACATGATTAATGAAATTGTCATAAAAAGACATGACCCAAAACATGTACAAATGTTCCCCTAGTGTAAGCCAACCCTCAATGTAGAAAGGTATCCCATAGGTATAAGGAATGTCTTGCATCTAATTGTCCATGTATCATATGTAACATGTATATTCTGAATTTCACTCATGTGAACCATAAAATACATGTGTGTAGAAAATTAATATGTAATCTACCTTATATATATGATAAATAATATTAATCAATCATGTAACTATCAAAACATGTCATGCATATGTCATATTTTTTGTTTTTTGAATATTGGTATTTCTATTATTATTATTTTTTTGAATTTGAGATGTTTACATGTAAAACCAATGTAATTTCATGATGTTAATATGGTTATTCACATGCTTTACTTCAACTAAAGCCAAACAATAAATCCTTATACCCAAATTTTCTATAATCACAAATTGTCTCAACCAATTTGGTTTGAATTTGAGTTTTCTTTCCTTGTATACAATATGTTTTAACCTTTTAGGGTTTTAATAATGCAAATCATATGTTTGATTAAAGGGATAAGTAGAACAAATCAGTGAAATAATATGCAATAAATAACCACTTATTTTTTTTTATAGATTTTGACTTTCTTTGACTTTCTAAAAATAGTAATAAATATGTGCAAATAAAGACTTATCTGGAAAACACATGACATAGAAGATGTGAGTGCTGAAGACTAAGATATGAACATGTTTGAGTGTCATCAACTAGATCCTTATGTTAGATTTTTTCCTAGATAGTAGCACCACACTTGGACAATAGTGCCATGTAGCTTTAGTGTCCTAAAAATGGTGCTAGTGTCCTTTGTGCAAGATTGTTCCTAAATTTTGGGTGCACTTGCACTTATGTTTCTAGGTTCTGTTCTTATACATGTGAAGTCTTAAAATATATATTATGCCTATAATAAATGATTTATGATGAAAACCCTAATACTCCTTGTAAATAAGGCATGATCTGAAAATGTGTGTTCATTAATAGGATAGGCTAGACATCCTCAACACCCCACGATGAAGAGAGTTGCCTATATACCAATACTCTGAGGAGGGGTCAAGACCAATGTAGTTATCCCCACCTAAGTGATGGTGCAAGTTCAAGTGATGATATAATGATCATGGTATTGAATTCCTTGAGTATGCTTGAGATTGGAAATCTAGAAAATCTAGGCTAAGGGCAGCTGTAGATATTAGTATGTAGAAGTAAGTCAGAATAGGGATTAATAACCTTGATTTTTTTCAAATTGTTTCACGTTTGAATAGGTATTTTAAATATAATTTCCATATAGTGAATAGAGGTATAAAATTCATATATTATAGTGTTCTATAGCTCGTGTAGATAATAAAATATGCTTAGGCCAACCTGAGGAGGGTTTGACTTTTGAAAATTTATTTATTTGAGAAAGTTAGGGTAAAAGGCATTACCATCATGTTGGGGACACTAACACCATGTGGATCTAGTGTCCTTAATGTGGTGCTAATTTTTAGCTAGTAGGCTACTAGGCATGAAGGGCAAAGATATGGGAATGAAGGTTTGAGACTATGTTTTAGCTGACTAAGGATGCTTGTGGTCCATACAAAGGTTAGAGAAGTGTAATACAAGGCTATAGGATAGGTCTAGGGCTAAACTAGGAATATGATATCTCAAGTAGCACTCTTAGCACTTAAACACCACTTTTAGGTGATTACATTTGGCCTCCTTTATACTAGAAATGTAACAAAGTGAAATGAATAGTATAAAGGAAAAAAAGTGTACCTAGACTTACTTAGGAAGTAAACCCTATATAGCTTAGTCTAAGTATGTGAAGCTGGGTCTACATATGTGAATCATGATCCAAAGCATGACCTACAATGAAACATGAAAAAATTAGTCCTTACTTAAGATATATTAAAATCAAAAGACTATGTTGAATAAATTAATTGAGTAAAATTGAGTAAAGAGATGGGAAAGAGGAAATGAACAAATACATCTTATTGGGTATGTGAACTAATGCATGAACCTAGTGACAACCTATATGTGTGTATGTATATAGTGATTAAATTATTGAATAAATTGGATTGAGGTTATAGATTACTCAATCCTCATATATCGTGGTTTTGACTCCATCATTGTCCACCCCTACTTGGTGGATTATAACCTGTGAATAGCTTGGATTAGACTGAAAGTGTGTCTAACCCTGTCATGTGGGTGGATAAATAACTCAATTAGGCTATGAATTAATAATTAACCACTCATTTATAGTAGATACATCTGAAACTAAACTATGTAAAGTGTTGGAAATATCTAACTAGGTATATCTAACTATGTATGTTAGCTTCGTAACCACTTAGGTACATTAGTTAGATCTAGGCCATTTAAGAATGCCAACCATTACAGATGGAGTAAGGCATGAAATTGGTGACAACCTAGAATATGATGTCAAGTGTATACATCATATAAAATGAAATGAAGTTTTCCATTCCATTTAATCAACCTATGTGTAATTAAGCATATGTAAATAATGTGCCTTGCGCATGCCCCCAATTTGATATCTGGGTTTACTAATTTTGAACTAAGTTATAATAACTATATTTGAGTATCTAAAATGAATATGAGAATGATAATGTCATACATGATGCCCCTAATTTGAGAAAATGATATGAATCTAAGCTGAACTAGTGTGAATATGAGCAAAATCAGAGCATAACTATCAAATCTATATCTGTATCTATGCAAACTTATACTATACTTGGTGTATTATTCTAGTTAATTTGAATTGCCCTAAAAAAAGGTCTACTAGACAATAACACCATGTATTAGATAGTATTTCTATGTGGAACTAATGTCCTTATCTGGGTGATAATGTCTATCTAGTTTTAAATTTGAGTCACTGTACTAATTTATGATTCCTTATTTTTTTTGTGTTTTTCCTATGTCTGATTTCTTGAGACTGAGCTTGAATTCTAAAAAATGTTTTGTGAATACAATGTAGGAACCTGATCTTGATGACAAACCCTTATGAATGCACCCTTATTTGTTGGTAGTTGTTGAATCTATGAAATAACTATCCTCAAAAGAAATAACTTTGAAAAATGTGTTAGCCAGAGCATATATGATAACTATGTGATGTCTAATATAATGTGCAAACATAACATCAGAATGTGAGAGGATTTGAACATAAATATGGAATGTAAGATGTATGTTATATCTAACATTGCATAAGGGTGTCAAGATATATGTAATCAATGTATATAACAAAAAATTTGAGTAGCTACCTAGAGGGATGGGGCATAATGTCCATCATGGCACCCAAGTAGGAAGGGTAGATGCACGATGTCCCTCATGGCATCAAAAATTGGTGTGTGTAGAAAATAAAGACAAGGGTCATGACCTAAACACATATAATAAAACATACATATAAAACACATGAGGCACATAAAAATAGTCCAAGGGGATATAATACAAGGGACATGGGAACATGTCACTAATTATGAAAAAATAAAACATACAAGGACATGTTTAAATGCCCACATACGTAAGTAACAATAAAGTTGGCTTAGAGCCACATAGAAGGACATGTTTAAATGTTTGCATACAAAATTAGAAAGGCACACATAAGGTACATGGGCACATGTTCAAGGTATACATGAATAAAAGTGGTGTAGATCCAAAGAACAATGTCATATTCAAATGTCCTTGAAAATAAAAAGTATAGAGAATACTATCAATTCTAAACTAAGAAAGATAAAAATAAAAACATGCTTGAATGCAGTATAGATCTATGTAAGAGCTAGGATGTGTATATGCTGAGTCTAAAGTAGTGATAGTTGATAAAAATTTGAGTATATATCAATGATCAATATCAAGATATATCAATGCATAAACTAGAATATAAGGAATGTAAGGATAGAACATAGTAATAGAAACTATGTATAATATGCCCCTAAGTGGGTGAATGTATCAAATTAATAACCATGAATCAATGTGTATGCCCCAATGGGTATATTATAGCAAGTATAGATTAATGTAATTGACTTGAGTCCTATAAGCAATTTTCAAGCACTCAACAAGAACAAGTGAAGCATGTATGTATGTATGTATGATAAAATTGACTATACTAAGATAACTAACATATGTAGTGTCTAGAAAATATAAGAAATATAAACATATCAATGCATACATTATGTAATTTTTGTATTTTTTAAGTAATATTTTAATGTTTTTATGTTTTGGCATGTTATATTGTTTTTGTATTTTCTAGATATAAGCTATGTACAAGCAAATGAAAATAAACTATGTATAAGGAACAAGAGAGAAGAAAATATGTACAAGGGGGTAGGAACCATACTAACTGATGAGTCTCATAAAAGATTCACTATCACTATGATCTGTGTCAAATAAGGGAAACACAATTGTGCATGCTATGTGAAATGGAAACTATGATCCCATAATTTGTTATAGTGAGCAATCTGTGTTTGTATATGCTTGTGTAGTAGTGCTATGAATCTATGGCACTAATTGTGATACCCTATGAACTATAGGGTTTTTAAGAACCCACCTAGTAGAATAAGATGTAGGTGACATAGGTGACCTATGATGAGAACCCCAAGAATCCAATAATACTAATATCGACATAAACTAAGTGGAGAAAGGTCCTATAGAATATGTGACATATGTCTAACATATGGGTCTCTCTAATAATAGTTTTTATGGGAGAGTATGCATACATGATGATACCATAGGAGTAGACCTTTCCTACATTGGTGGCTCTATCAAAATTTATGATGTATGCATAAGAAATTTACTCTAATCTATGACTGATAACTATGCTCTATCTGGTAATGGTGCTAGAACTATAACTAGTGACTATGTTATAATAACCTATGGGAAAGGTAGAGGATACTCATATGGGAGATCCTCAACTTTGACCACCTTATTTATGTGTATGTATTTAAATCATTTATTCACTATAGATGGGATGTATTGGAGATATTATAACCATGGCCTACCCAATAACATATCAAAAACACCTACACTAGGTACTACTAGAAATTGAGTGGCTATATGTGATGGTCCAACCTATAATAAAAGCATAATCTCCCTGATGGAGCTCTAAACGTGACCACTAAAACCAATAATGAATATATCTATAGAGAATATATCTTTCTATGAGTACCAAAAATGCTACAAAAGTGTCATTATGTACATGCTAATGTTTGACCCTTTATTAACCATACCACTCTGGATAGGATGGTGATCAATGTATGCTCATATAAAGAATGCATGCAAATCTATATCATCATCAACAATCTCTTGATTTGAGAATGTTATGAATGGTCTAGGTAGAACTATAGTATTAGTATATGCCAACAATGTTTTTCAATGGGTGTGCATCCACTATAATATTATGATATGAAGCTAGTGGTGGATGTGCCTGATATGTGTAGTGAACACTTGATGTGTTCCCTACCTCATTTGTTGTGTGATTTAGAAATGGATCTAAGAATATATTTAATGACTTATCTTCTATTTTATATGTTTTTTGTTCTTATATGGGTGTGACTACATCAATAATATTAGCCTCAATTAAGTCTTGTATCTTATGTTTTAGGGTTATGCATCTATTTATTGTATGGCTTGGTGCATTATGATACTCATAAAATGCATTATAATCATAGTTATTTGGAAGATTCCATGTCATATCAACCTATTTAATGGGAGGGATAGATGATACATTTCATTCCAAGAGCTATTTTAAAACCCATGTTGGTGACTCTGGAAGGTTGGTGAAAATTCAATGTTAGGGAGTGGATAAAACCAATCTTGGAGATGGTTCAGAAGCTACGTTGACTGTGGATTTTTGATCACTCTTATTAAATAGGAAAATTGCCTTGTATGAATGATTATTTTAAATCTTAACAATTCATTTTGATCCATTAGTATAATTTATTTTTCCCATTAAGATAATTTTGACCTCTCTTTCTTTTATTATGTGGCACAAATCTGTGAATGTAGGAAACTTCTTAAAAAAGATAACTTCATGTAATGTTGGTAAAAGACTTTGTTTAAAGATGTCCTAAAACTCTTTATCTACCATGGGGCTATTCAATTTGGCAAATATAGTCTTGCATTGCAAGACATAGTCTATGATAAATTCATTTAACTATTGTTTCAACTTTGCAACTTGGGCATATGATATTTTATCACTGATATTGATGGAGAAGTTGTGAAAAAATATGTTAGCCAAAGGATTGAATTCTATGATATATTGATTTGGTAAGCCATAATTTTTTTTTAGGGTATAATGGTTTAAACTACAAGGAAAAAATTATTTAAAATCCAATCATTGGACACATAGTCTAAACATGTTGCATGAAAAACTCTGAGATGATGCTTTGTGTCACCTTTGACATCATATAATGTAAGCTTAGTGCCACAAAACTAGATGGTAAGGGAGTTAATACAATGTGATGTGCCAAAGGTGTATGTAAGAGAATATTATAATCCAAAGCATGTGATGGCCTAGTGGCTCCCTTATCAAGATGTAACACCTCAACCTGTAGAGTATGAATCTCATGCATAAGGGATTGTATATATATAGTGGTAGAACTAGCCACAAGAGGTGTAGCTATCATTTAAGGTTATTGAATTACAATTTTATGTTGTGCTAGCTAATTTGGCCCCATTGTAGGTGTAGCAATTTTTTAGCTGGGGGAGTTGAAGATTGACCATTGTTTGTTTTATTCTTGATTTATAACAAGGCTTGTAGGATTTGTGCATGATGAAGGGGATGTTCTCAAATTCTATCTTTGAATCCATATAATATCTCATTTTTTTTGATAATCATGTCATCATTATTAAGTGGAGGGAGAGTGTCCTAATTTTCAATGTGTATATCATCTTGATCTCGATTGCGTTTTTCATCTTCAGATGCATTACCATTGAAATCCACATAATCAGGGTGTGAATGATGCTTAAATAGAGATATGATAGGTCCCTTATCCATGTTATAGGCTTGGATAACATGAATCTGAATATGCTATATAAGATTACCACCTAATCTATCACTTCTTATTAATGGAAGAGAGATGACTTTTTTAGATGGCATATAGTAAATAAATTAGAATAGATCTTCTAAAACATAATATATGAAATAAAAAAAATTGAAGTAGATAATAAAAATAGGAAAAAGAAGGATACAAACCCTAAGAGAATATAGGGTTAGGGTTTTTGAATTAGGGTTGTTTTAAAAAAATTAAATTATATTTAAATAAATGAAGACCTAATGTGGGATTGATTTAGTATGCTAGGTTTGTGCTAAAAAATTAAAAAACCAAAAGTTTGTAACCCTAATTTAGTGTAAATTTTTTTATATAAGGTAAACTAGGGTTTTAAGCAATATTCAAAGTAAGTCAGGTTCACCAAATATTTTAACCTTTTCAAGTTTTATTAATGTAAATCCTATGTTTGATTAAAGGGATGAGTAGTCTAAATTAGCGAAATAATATGCAATAAATAACCATTGATTTGTTATAGATTTTGACTTTCTAAAAATAGTAATAAATATGTGCAAATAAAGACTTATCTATAAAACACTTAATGTGGAAGATCTAAGTGTTGAAGATTGAGATACAAATAGGTCTGAGTATTGTCAACTAATTATCTATGTCAAATCCTCTCTTGGATAGTAGTACCATGCTTGGATAGTAGCACCATGTGGCTCTAGTATCCTTTGTGTAGGACTATTCTTAAAATTTGGGTACACTTGTGCTTGTTCTTATGGGTTCTATTCTTACATGCACAAAGTCTAAAACTCTATATTGTGCATGTAATAACTGATTTATAATGTAAACCCTAATCCTCCTTGCAAGTAAGGTATGAGATAAAAATGTGTGTTCATTACTAGGATAGGGTGGACATCCTTAACACCCCATTGTGAAGAGATTTTTCTACATACCAATATTCCATGGAGGGGTCAAGCTTGATGTATTTATCCCCATCTAAGTGCTGGTATAAGTGCAAGTGATGCTAAAATGATAGTGGTCTTGAATGCCTTGAGTGTGCTTTAGATTAGAAATCTATAAAATATAGGCTTAGGGCAACTGTAAATGGTAGTATTCAGAAGTAGGGTAGAATAGGGATTAATAAATTTGATTTTGCTTAACTTATTTCATGTTTGAATACATAATTTGCATCTAATTTCCATCTAGTGGATAGAGGTCTAAAAGTCATGTATTTATATTATTTTGTAGCTTGTTTGGATAATAAAAAATGCTTAGGTTGACCTTAGGAGGGTTTTGATTTTGAAAATATACTTGTTTGAGAAATTTAGGGTAAAGGACATTATTTCCATGTTGGGGCACTAACACCACATGGATATAGTGTCCTTAAAGTGGTGCTAATGTCCAACTGGTAAGATATTGGGCATGAAGGGCTAGGATCTAGTAATGAAGGTCTAAGACTATGTTTTAGCTAACTAGGATGCCTATGGTTTGCACAAAGGATATAAAAGTGTGATAAAAGGTTACAAGATATGTCTAGGGATAAACTAGGAATAGATTGTTTCAAGTAGCACTCTTATCATTCAAATAACACTTCTAGGTGATTACACAATAATATTCTTTTGATCCTCTTTTAGCACCAAGTCAACATTTTCAAATTCTCAAATTCTCAAATTCTTTTTATATGCTTTCCTAATGAAATTTGATATAGTTTGAGATGTTTAATTAACTATATTTGTCTTTCATCCAAAATTTATAGCTCATGCAATCACTTTTCATGATACTCATTGTGCTTGATGATATCCTTTAGAGAAACACACAAGGATGGTATATCTAGTTGAAAAGGCATTACAACTTGTAGCTATTTTGGGCATGTGATCATTCTTACAATAGGCCCATAAGGCACAAATAATATAATTTTCCAATCTTAACCATGATTTACAACTATTTTTCTTTATATTTTAGTAATTGTCTTATTCATTGCCTCTACTTCCTTATTTCCTCATAGGTAATAAGGAGTGAAAAATGTATGATGGATCTTGCATCTAACACAAAATTTATTAATAGTTTTATTCTTTAAGGAGGACCCATTATGTGTTATATTAGGTGAATGGAGACCAAAACATAAAATGATACTTGTGTTTTATCAAAATTTTGGATAAATGTAAACTAAATCCTAATTATTACAAACTACTAAGTAAAATTTGAGTGTATATAATATGCAATAAAATACACAAACTAATTTGGAACTTGATAAATATGGAAATGTGCTAAAAAGGGAAAGTGTGAAATAAGAATGACTTAGTAGGAAAATCAATAATGTAGGACTGTAAGTGCAATAGTGAAATTGATTATAGGGATTTAAGAGGTCAATATGAATTAGGAATTGAGATTCACATCTACTTAGGATAAGGTTATGTTATTTAAATAAAACCAACTTATGTTATAATTTTTAAGGAGAGATGATGTCTTGTAGGATTTTTGCCCTTTGCTTAAAATTGAACATGTGTGTCTTTGATTGTTTATCATGTGTGCATGATCTATATTGCTTAACTCCTTATGGAAGATGTTGTGTACCTTACTCTTAAATTGAAACCCCACCTCAATTAATAATTATGGATAAGTGGAACAAATAGGAAAAATGGGTTAGTGACTGAAGTTGTGATTGAAATCAACACCTTTTATGTTGAGTGTTTCCTACATACCAATACTCTAAAGAAGGATCAAAATCCATTTATTTATCTAATACTATTGTGGTGTGTGTGAAATATTGGGGTAATTTTATATGTTAATGTAATCTTGGTGTGATTAAGTTATTCAAGAATGAGATGTGATGTTAGAGGTTTATGTAGACTTTTCTTAGGGCTACAGGGGCTTTGTGTACTCAAAATTAGAAGAATATGTGTTTTATTCTCAATGTGTAGTTATATATTCTAGTTATTTTCAATTGTATGAGACTCTAGTGAATAACAGTTATAAAATGGGATTTCTAGTGATCATTTGAAAATTCTTTTAGATGAGACCTGTAAAACATGTAGGATGACCAATTGGGTGAATTTAAATTTGAGTAAATAATAGTTATTTGGTAGAATGATGTGGCTGGTAGATTCAAACACTACCTATGATCATGAGAGTCCTGAAGGGGAGACATTATTTAAGGAGTAGAGATAACTAAAATTTAAGTGTGGATCAGTCTACTAATGATTTTAGGTTTCTTAAGATGGTGAATAGGGATATTCAAAAGCAAAATTTGCTTAAGAGGTGAGGGTCATCCGTATAGAAGTGAAGGAAAAGCAGTTAAGGACTGTGGAATCATGTATGACTTAAGTGTGTATAAGGAATGATAATAAGTGAATTGTTTTAGAAATAAATTAACTTGTGTCTATAATCACCCCATTTTATTCTAGCAATGTAACAAAGTGAAATTACTAGAGTAAAAGGAAGAAAGATATACCTAAATTTATCAACGAAGAATAATCTTGCATGTAGGCCAATACATTGAATTGTGATTCATATAAGTATGCAATGAAACATGTATAAATCAATCCTTACTTAAGATGGAAAATTGAAAAGTAAAGACAATAAACTTATAGATCAACTAAAGGAACAAACACACCTGATTAGGTACGTGAACCATTGTGTTTTTTGGTGAAAACCTAATGACTATAGAGGGTAGAAACCTTGAAGATTTTCATTTCATTAAAACACTTAGATTGGAATATTTATGACCCAATCCTCATTAATAGAAGAGTGTGATTAATAATTCAAGGTGTACTTGGATCTATCATTAGATACTTAAGGTAGTGTAAACACTATTTATGAATTATATATCACCTTAGTATTTTAACTTAGAAAATACATATTATGGATAAACATTTAGCTTCTAGACCTTTCTCACTACCAAAATCTTACATACATTATATTCATGCATAACTACTTATCTCTTAGTTTGACCAATGTTATTCTGATGACCCAGGCCTTCCATCATGCCTAGAATGATATAAACCTACTTATCTTCCATCTCTACAATTTTTTTACTACATTAAATTTCTAACTACTTGAACACTTGTCTCTTAATTAGATGCATACATCGATACAAGTGTCCTATCTTAATGCAAGTGTCTAGTGCCCTAAATTCACCTAATTTACAAATGAAATATATTCCTATGGTTAGCCTAAGTGCTTTAATGTAAGATATTATCCAAATATATTGGTATAAATATAATATCAAACCTTATTTAAACATGAACCTAACATGGACCAAAAAACACTCGATTAAGCACTCAAGTGAGTAAGGCTTCTCTATTTTCTCCTACTTTCATTTCAGTCATAGAGAGAACCTATCTATAGGTCTGAAGTTCTAAAAGAGTTGCCTAAGAGCTATATTTTATAATTTACAAGCTAGGTCATTATTATAATTTCTTATCACACATTACATGATTCACACATAGGCCAACAAGTAGGGAAGAACAACTTAAATCTTATTCCCTCTTTAGAGTATTGTCTATGTAGGTAATGCTCATTGATAGAGGGGTATTTGGGGAAACTTGAAACCATGTGCACACTAACCAATTTTTACCATAGACATATGAATATGAATAACTAGGGTTTTGATATTTGACAAGGAGTGATAGTCCATGTCCTAGATATGAATGCACCTGAGTGAAGGTGACACAGAATCCACAAGCATCCAGGTGGTTACATCCAATTTCAACATGTATTCCATATATAACACCTAAATATAAGTTAGATAAAAGTATTGACATAGTCATCTCACATTGCCACAGATGTTTATGACTATAGAGGTCAAATTTACATAATTAGCTGATTGCTCCAAAATCTAGATCTAGTCTACTTTCTACCTTTTCTAGATCTAGATCGATATTAGAATCTAAACCAAATAAGTATCTTATTGTCATTGTTATTAAAATATATAACATAGTTTTAATTTATATATTTAGCATCTCAACATAATAAATTCAATATATGTTTATTTGAGTTTCATAAATAATTATCCTACTTTAGAGATAGTCTACCATCCTTGTACCCTAAGTTATCTCTACCCATTTAACCCTAAATTCCCCTTAATCTAGATTTTTAGGTTAAACATGTAGCACATTAAATGTAATCCTTGTATGAATTATAAATGATCATTCTACTATAAAACTAGTGTAAAAAGGTGAATCAACCATTGTAGATGGAATAATTTTCATTTTTGGTGCAAAACTAGTGTTAAATTGGCACAAAACTAGTGCAAAAAGTAGTGTGATGTGATTTTGACGTATATAATGTATAGAACAAAATGGATTGACAATCCTACTGTGAACTAGTTTAAAACTATGTAAATAGGTGGTCATGTGCCACACACATTCCCCCAATCTGATATTTAGGTGTTTATAGATTTTGAAACTGAGTAATATCATGTGATTTTCTGAGCAAAATACTTATGTGCTAGTCTAAAACATATGTCGTGCATGATTCCCATAATTTGAAAATTTTTTGAGACAATTCTAAGTATTCATCTGGAATAACTTTGTATACCTATTATAAATTTCCCTATAACTAATTGTGATTTTAAGAAATTCTAGAAATCATTGTTTTCTTCTTACTGAGACAATACCACATAATTTTAGACATGACCAATCTACACCTTTATCTAAATGGAGAGCTATTGTGTGAAAAAACTTTATGGGTAATTTTTGAGTATGCATTGTGAATAGCTAAGTAAATCCTACACATTTCTATCTATGCAATGTGTTGTTTTATCTTAGTCTCTAAGACAAGCCACTATGTATGCCCCCTCTTTTGAGGTGAGTTGTGAAGCATGCACAATAATTTAACTCAAAATAAAAACTTAAGAAAATGATGTTATAAAAAATATTGCCATCTAAAGTAATAATGATAATATTGTATATTATGACATCATCATATATAAGCTAGGAAATATAGTAATGTAAGATGCATATAGAACAAGGAATATACAAGTTCATGTCTAGATAGATGTTAGCAATGAGAAATTTAGTGAACATTGATAATATAATGAGTAGTTTAGACTAATATAGAATAACTTTGGGAGGATGAATTATATCCATCATGGCATCAAAAATATAGGGAAGATGCATGATGTCCATCATGGTATCAAAAACTAAGTAAACTAAGCAAACAAGTATCATGCCCATGATGCATACACAAAGAGCACATGTAAAATCACATAAAGCACACTATAAGGCCAAGGGTCCACATACAAGGGACATGTTCAAATATCACTCACATGCATATAAACTTACAATAAGCCTTAGATCCATAATCAAGGACATGTTCAAATTACCATAATCCAAATAAGTGGAATACATACCAAACATGAAACAAGAAAACAAACATGAAAAACATGCATGAATAATGGATGTTGATATAGATAATAAAACTATAACATCATGATATTCAGTATCTTAGGTATCTAGTACTATATCAATGTAAAAATAATTGAACAAATAATCATGCAATGTAATGTATGAAAGTATGAACAATAAGAATAGTCATATAATGATAAAACATGTGTAAAAGGATGCCCCCAATTAACTTGTTGTGATGTAGATAAGATGTAAAATTCATGTGAATGGTTTGAATATGAAAAATTAGAGCTTGTGTTCACTAGGACAAGTCCACTAGAATCAGATAAGAGTACAATGTGTTACTTTGTAGATTATAGTGGTTTTGCTTGTGTAATTTTTTTGGGCTTGAGACAATATAACCACTTGAAATTACCTCTGAGAATGACAAATTGTATGTTTTTAAACTCACTCAAATGCACTCATGAAACGTTTTTGATATAAAACTAGATATAGAGAAGTAATACATATATTTAAGCATAAATGAATTGATGTAAATGAACTATACATAACATGCATAAGTCTTGGTTTTAGAATTTTTTGAAATATTCAATTTTATTTTTCAAATTTTATGTAGAATTTAAATTATTTAAATATAAAAGTCTCATAAATGCATAATATTCATTGTATTCTTGACTAAGTTTTCTTCAAGTGAATCGAAATGATAAACTTTTGTAACTCATCTTTTATGTAATCATATATGGACCCAACCAACTTGGCTTGAACTTGAATTTTATTTCTTCTTTCACATTGATGTCCCTTAGATTTTCATTTAATACCCAATCACCAACCTCAAATTATTTATTGTGGATTCTTTTATTATATGCCTTTTGAATGAAATTTTGATATACTATGAGATGTTATGTTACTTGTATGCATTTATTGTCTAATTTTTATAACTCATGCAATGTTTTTATTTATATTTATTATCTATAATTAGCCCTTTAAGGGTTATTCATAAGGAATGGGTTTCCAATTCTAGTGGAAGCATTGCTTTTGTCCTATAGACCAACAAATATAGAGTAACTCTAGTAGGTATGCGAATGCTCGTGTGATAAGCCCGAGTACATAAACTATTTGGTTATGGAAATTATCACCAAATTTAATAACTATCTTACTCAAGATATTATTTATAATCTTATTTATAGATTATACCTGTCCATTACCTTGAGGATTAAAAGGATTAGAAAATGTGTTTCATATCTTATATTTAGTGTAATTCTTTTTAACAATTTTGTTCTTAAAATATGAACCATTCTCTGTGATGATAGCTAAAGGAATCCCAAAGTGAGAGATGATACACATCATAAAAAACTAACATATGTCCTCTCTTGTAGTAAATTTTAAAGGTATAGATTTCACCCATTTGGTGAAATAATCAATAGTTATAATGCTAAATTTATTCCCACTTCTTAATTCTATATTTATTTTGCCTATCAGGTCGAACCCTAAAACTATAAATGACAAGGGGAAATAATGGGCTATAATTCATGTAAAGGAACATGTTTTTATTTATTACACCTTAGGAAATTTTCACATAGTTTGTCATATTATTGACATTCATGTTCCATTTATGTTCCAATACTAACCTAGTTGAAGTAATTTGTATGAAATTGCTTTTACACTAAAGTGTTCATCGTATCCACTATCATGCACCTACTAAATTTCTAAATTAGCCTCCTATGTGTTTAGGAATCAAACTAATTGTCTTTTGAAGAATATTTTAAACAAATCCCATCTAATGATGACATATTAAACTATATCTCTCGATAATTTATGGTTATCATTTTTGGTGAAAGTACTTGGTATAATTGACTTATTCAAAAATTTATATATGAGTAAACCATTTTGAATCATTTGCATAATGTGTAGTTGCTAAGATTAACAAGGTTATTAAATCTACATCTAAGATTGATGTATACAATGCATAGTAAATATTGATTGATCATTGTTTATGCCAATTGGTATTAAATAAGCCATGCTAGCCATTGCATTTACATGGAGATTATATTTTCATGGGATATTTTCAATTGACAAATTATTGAAGTGTGCATACAAAAACTATACCATATTATTGTATGTGATTAAATTTTCATATTTTGTCTAATAAGCATTTATGATTTGATTTATAAATAATTAAGAATCCTTATTCTGAATAGATTTTATTTTTAAAGTAAGAGAAATGTAAAATCCTAAAATTAATTCCTCATATTCTATGATATTATTTATACATGAAAAACCCAACTTGTATGTAAATGGCATAGTCTCTCCTTATGGCCTAGTAAGAATAATTCATACATCAACACCTGATGCACATTTTGAACCATAAAAAAACATTGTCCTTGTATCCTCAGTTGTATTATATGTAGTTAAATCATCCTTGAAAGTATCTTTGAGTGGTTTTATATCTTGTAATGGGGCTAAAACTAATTGGTGTACAATAATTTAGCATTTTACTGACTTCTGAGATATAATATTTAAATCAAACTCCATGAGTGACATTACCCATATTTATATTTTTCCTGACATATGAGGTTTTGACATGAGAAACTTTAATGAATAAACTTGGTAATAAATTCAATCTCATTATTAATCATGTAGTGTTGAAGCATTTGGGTATTAAATACAAAAGCCAAATATAGTTTTTCCATTGTAGTGTTATTTCACTCATAATCAATGAGTGTGTAACTGATATAATATATCACTCACTCTTTGTGATCATCATCATAATGTGCTGATAAGATGCCTAGTGCATGATATGTAGTGAAAATATATGACAAGAGTGGTCTATCTAGGATTAAAGGTATGCCAATGGGTGGATTTAACAAATATTATTTAAGTGCCTAAAAAATTTCCTAACATTTTTTGTCCCATTTAAACTTTGTATCTTTTTTGAGTAATATTGTAAATTATTGCATCTTATCTATTGATTGAGATATAAAATGACATATAATTTAATTTTACCTTGTAAAAATTAGATCTGATTCAACTCATATGGTGGAGGCATATCAATAATAGGTTTGAACTTTTTAGGATAAACTTTAGTACCTCATAGTGATATAATTAAACCTAATAATTTTCCTGATGTCACTCCAAAACTACAATTTTTTGGATTTAGACATACATTAAAATGTCAGAGTCACTCAAATATCTTTAATAAATTGATTGCATGATCTTGTCACTATTTTGAATATGCAAGTAAATCATCAACACAATCCTCTACTATCTTGTGAATAAGATCATGAAAAATGTGTGCCATGGCTCATCCCCAATGTTTTTTAATCCAAAAGGCATTAGTATGAAAAAAAAAGGTATGCCATGGTGTGATAAATGATGTTTTCTCTTGATCTTCCTTAATAATTTAAATTTGATTATAATTGGAAAAACCATCCATGAATGATAACATATCATATTTTACCATTAAGATTTACAACTAGGACAATGTTAGACACCCACTTTCAATAGGCCACTGGTTGAATAAAACTTGCATCAAGTAAGCATTGAATCCTTCCTTAACTAAAAATGCAAATTTGGGATGTATTTTTTTAATTATCTACTTAACTAGTTTTGCATCTGGATATAGTGTTATTCAATGAACTACAAATGAAGGATCAATACCTAGCATATCAAATATGCCCAAACAAATATCTCAAGGTAATCATGTAATGTTTTCCTTATTAATTTATCTTCATCATCATTAAGTGTAGTATAAAATTGTAATACTCTTGGGTCCTTATCTATCCCATAATTAAACATGATGGTCTCTTCATTTATTAGTTCAAAATGATCTTCAATATAAGGTGTGGTATGATTTATATCAAAATCATCAACTTGGACATCAATTTATGAACTATTAGTCTCGCCAAAATTTGCATGAGCATTTATGAAATGAGTAAACTTATTCTTATGATAAAAAGAAGGGAGATCCTTATATGATCCTATATATTATAGTAGAGGCTCATCATTAAAAAAATACATATAACATCAAAATATCTAGTGAAACAACATCATCAATACATTTTGGATATACTGCTAATAATGTAAATACATAATTAACTAATTTTTAAACCTATTGAAGATTATTTTCAAAAAAATAATAGGTCTATTTATATATGCACTGATCTTTCATTTCCTAAATGATTTGTATAACCAAGGCCCTATTTGCCTTTATGGGTATATGCCTTAATTTAATGAAGAATACCTTGTGCCTACTTTCTTAGTCCATATGCTTTATAACCCATCTTTTGTAGATACTGTAATTTAAATTCATATTATTGTTCATTTGTATTATTAGATGAAGTTACTTCTTGTGTAACTATATAAGTCACAATGAAACTATGAATATTAAGTTTTACTACTGGTTAGGTAGAAAAATACATACAAGGGACATATTTCTATGTAGATTATATGACTTGAAAATACTTAAATAGATCATGATCTATGGGACATGTATATATACCCTTGGTAACTAAAATTCAAACATGCATGTAAGGTAGAGGGATGAATTGTATATCATGAATCTAAGGATTTCCAATAAAAATGTTGTAATTAATACCATTGGGCATGACTTGGTATGCTACAATAATAGTTCTAGGACCCAATATGAGATTCAAGATTATATGTCCTAATATCTTATGATAAATATTATAAAAATCTTGAATATGTGTATATGAATATTCTAAAATATTATCATTTATATTGGGTATCTAGATAAATGAGATATTAAAAACATTCAAGTCTAAGCCATCATCAACTAACACTCGCTTAACACCCATGTCATCAATTCCAAGTTGAATGTAAAAAGTAAATACTAATTAATAATATGATGTAGTGGTAAATATTTCTTTTCAAAATATATAGATTATTTTATCCATTGTAATGAGTTAATGATAGATACAACATAATTTGATTCGACATTACATGGAATAGTAGTGTTATGCAATGATACATACAAAATATACTTATATAGATTGGACCATTGGAGTAAATATAAAATGGAGATATTAGCTATCATGCTATTAATTTGGTTGATAAAATCATACCCTTGGGTTATTTCATTTTATCATGCATGATGGGGTTCCCTGACCTTTTTTAGGGAGAATAAAATAGATTATGGGATATACTATAATCCTAGGGTGAATAGTAGAGTCAGGATGGTGGCTAAGGTAATTTAGATATTTAGGGGACTGAGGAATGAAAGGAAGAAATTGAGCCCTATGATGTCTAGTAATAATAACTGGTAAGTCATACTAAACCATGTAACAATAAACATCATGGGATTGTTCATTAGTAAAGTCTTGATTTATATCATATTTTATCTTTTGCTTCAAATTATGTATCCATGGAATTGCATGCAACTTAAAGATTTTTCATATTACAAGAAAAATACATGAAAATAATATTAAAAAATAAATAAATCAAGAAATAATAAATAGATTCAATCATTACTATAATGATGGGTATGAAAATGAAGAAATCAACAATCTAAAACCCTAACACTAATTCTAAAAAAAATTGAAAGAAGGAAAAACCTAAGGAAGCTATATCTTTTCAATATTCAATAATAAACAAGCTCACTAATATATTTAATAAAAAAATAGGATAAATGGAATATAAATCCTAATTATGAATTTTTTTTGAGTAAAATTAGAGTGCATGAAATATGTAATAAATTACACAAGCTCATTTAGAACTTGATAAATATGGAAAGGTGCTAAAAGGGATAGTGCAAAGAAGAATGACTTAGCTAAAAAATTAAGAATGTAGGACTATAAGTGAAACTATGAAACTAACTATAGGTCTCTAAGAGGTCATTTTGAATTAGGAATAGGCATTCATATTTGCTTAGGACAAGGCTACATTATTCAAATATAATTGACTTATACTATCATCTATAGGGAACATTGATGTATGATAGGGTTTTTTCCCTCTTTATAAAATTGAACCTATGTGCTTTCACTTGTTTTTCATGTTTATGTGATCTGGATCAATTAACTTGATACAAAAGTTTCTATGTACATTATTATTAGCTTAGAACCATAAATCAATATACAATGATATATAAATAGAATAAAAAAGAAAAAAGGGATAGTGGATGAAGTTGTACTTGACTCAACACCCCCTATGTTGAATGCTACTTACATACCAATACTTTGAAGAAGGATGAAACTCCATGTAGTTTTCCCATACTATAATGGTGTGTGTGAAAGAATGGTGTAATGTTACATGTTTGTAAAATCTTGGTGTGATTAAGTGATTCAATAAAGACTTATGACCTTGGACTATGCAGACTTAGCTCAGGGCTACTAGGGCTATGTGTACTAAGAATTAGGAATAATATGTACTTTCCCCTCAATGTGGAGTTAGATATTTTGGTGTTTTTCAATCAAATGAGTGTCTAGTGAATAATGGTTAGAAATTATGGCTCTATAGTGGTCATTTTAAAATTCCTTTAGATGGGAATTTTAAAACATGTAGGACAACCTGTTTGGTGAATTTTAATTTGAGAAAGTAGTTGTTATTTATCGAGAGGATGCAGCTGATAGTTTTAGACTATCTTTGAGTGGGATAATACTAAAGGAATGACCTTGTCTAAGGATAAAATATGGCTAAAATAGAAGTGTGGATTGATTTTATAGCGAGTTTAAGATAATTAAGATGGTGAATAGGAATATTCAAAATTAGATTTTTCTTAAGAGGCAAGGGTCATCCACATAGAAATGAAGGGTGGTTAAGAATCATGGAATTAGAGATGAGTTAAGTGCAAAGGAATGGTCAAAAGTGTATTATTTTAGTAATAAATATTAATTAATATCTAAAATTTGTCATTAAAAACCAACATATGTCTTACCTATAGTCTATTACAATGGTATCACCTAACCAAGCTTTACAACTATTTTAGTTAATATTTTAGTAATTTTATTATTCATTGCCTTTACTTGCCCATTGTCCTAGTAGGTAATATGGAGTGAAAACATATGATGGATTTTGTATTTAGCACACAAATTTTTAATATTATTATTCTTGAAGGAGGACCCATTATTTTTTATAATAGTTTAAGGGAAACCAAAATGCAAAATGATATTTGTCATTAAAAACCAACCTATGTCTTACCATGTAGTCAATTGCAATGTTACCAACTCGACCCATTATAAAAATGAACTCATTGCCTTTTGATGATTTTGGATTTATCTTTCCTATTAATTAAAATTGCTAAAAAGGAAATGACAATGGTGATATAATTTATTATAACTAATGTGAAGGCACATGATTCAAATTACTGTCATTGACATTTTATGCCTAGTTGCATGTTATTGACATTATCACTCCATCATAGTCCAATAGTAACCCATCCTCAATAATTTATAAGACATTGATTGTTCACTAAAATTTCCTCCACATTCACTATTTTGTACCTCCTATAGACCTATCTTGGCCTCTTCATGACTAAGACATCAAAGCAAATGTCCATCAAATGATCATTTAAAAATATCCTCTCTAATTATAACATATGGGATTACATCTTATTTCAAGTTGTGTTTGTCATCATGTGAGAAATTATCTGGGGTGATAGCCTTATACAAAAAATTATAGATATGGTTATACCATTTTGAATTACTTATTCTTCATGTGATAGGAAGTACCTCTTAAGTATACAAGTTGGCCATCATAATCAATGGCTTTTATAGATGTATAATAAAAATATATTGATTCTCAATGATGTTGATAAAAACAAGAGAAGTTTCACTAGTGATAACATTCACATGATGATTATTTTTATGAGGTATGTTCTCAATTGTAATCTTATCAAAGTATGTCATTTAACACTGTACCAAATCTCTATATGGGATAAAATTTTCCCCTTTTATCTGATAAACATATGAAACCTAAATGAATTTGAGTTGAGAATAACCATTTACTCAAATATAATTTATCTATAATGTGCACATAACATATAATCCTAAAATCAACAAGTCATATTCCAACATGTCATTTACATTAGAACCTTAAGTTTTATGCCAATGTCATAGGTTGTCCCTAAGGAGTGATTAAAACTATTCTTTCTATAGTGCCTAAGGTGTATTTATATCCTTTGAAGTACATAATACAAGTATAATCATCAATATTATATGCATTAAAATCATCTCAAAAATATTATTTCTTGGGGTTGTGTTAAGTAGTGATGTTATAGCTAGTTGATCGACAATTACCTACCCTTTTACAATTTTTTGAGATATAAAATTTAATAATAATTACATAAGTAAAATCACTCAATTACTTATGTGTCCTGAAAAATATGGATTCATCATGAGATACTTTAGCATATCGACCTTTTATGATGACCTGTTTCATTATTGAACATGTAATTTCAAAGCTTTTGTGTTAAAAAATAATGACAAGGCATAGAATTTCCATTGCATTATAATTTATTTAAAAATACATATGTATGTGGCTGATGTAATAAATTTACATTCCTTATGATAATCATCATATTATTCCAAAAAATCTCATAATGCATGATTCATAGTAGAAATTTATAATAACAAAGGTTTATCCAGAATTAGAGGCATCAAGGTTGGTGGATGAAGTAAATATTCTTTGATTTCATCAACACCTTTTTAAAAACACTTATCCCATTATAACTTCATATATTTTCTTAGAAACCATGTAAATGGTTGGATCTTATCAATTAATTAAGAAATACAATGTTTGCTTTCCAGAATTATTCCTTGTAAACTCCTTAATTGCTTTAACCCCTTGGGTTAAGGCATGTACATAATATCCTTTAATTTATTTGAATCAAATTTTATACCCCTATGAGATATTATATAAACTAATAGTTATCTTTAATATACCCACAATATTCATTTCTTAGGATTTAAACACACATTGTATTTGTGTACACATTCAAATATTTGTTGTAATCCCACAATATGATCTTGTTAGTGTTTAGATTTTATAAGTAGGTCATCAATATAATCTTTTGTAATTTTAAATATGTATACCATTAAAAATGTGCATTATGGGCCTCTGATAAGTAGTTCCCACATTCTTTAAATTGAAGGGCATGACTAAATAACATAACATTCTCTATGGTGTTATAAATGTAGTTTTGGGTTGATCTCCAGGATTTATTTTTATTTTATTGTATCTAACAAAACCATCCATAAATGATAACATCTAGTAACTAGTTGTAGAGTACACAATCATATCAATGTTTGGTAATGGGAAATCATCCTTGGGGATAGTTTTATTTATATATAAAAAGTATTTACACACTCTAATTTATCCATTTGTCTTGGAGACCAATATAATATTATAGACCCACTAACGTTAATTGATTGATCTAATAAACCTAACAGCAAATAGTCTTTGAATTTTCTCATTAACTATAAAAGCTACTTTTGGATGATCTTTATGATTTTAAGCTTAAATGGATTTACATTAGGGTGGAGAACTATATGATGTAATGTAACTGTAGGATTAATTCTTGACATATCTCAATAATCCTAAGAAAATAACTCAAGTAAATCATGTACTACATGTCTAAAAGCTTTGCCCTCATCATCCTTGAGCATGAGTGCAAGAAACATTTATCTTACATAATTATCTATCCCACCATTGAATTAAACAATTATTTAATTGAATAATGTTGAGTGATCTTCCATTTATGGTATAGTAGGAATTATATTAGGGCCATCCAACTAGACATCATCATATGATATTTAAATCTCTTCAAAATATGCATGGGCATTTATTGTATAAGGAAAATGTTTCTTATGATATAAGGAAGAGAGATCATAATATGCCCCAAAACTCTATAAGAGAGGCTGATCATTATAAAAATAATATAATATCCAAATTTATGGTGAAACTGTATCATCAATGAGGTCTAGATATACCAATTCTAGTGTTGATATATGATGCACTTCTTATGCAAGATTAGGTGTTAATTTAAGTAAGTTCATATAAATACTCACTTCATTTATCTTACTATCCTTATTATGCTTTGAATAATCATTATATCTAAGGCATTTTCTACCTTTATGATTATATGGGGACACATGATTAATAATATCTTATTCTTACTTTCCCAATCCTTACCCATTGTATCCCAACTTTTATAGATATTTTAATCCAAAACCATATTGAGTTAAATTCTTTGCTTGTGGTAGAAGGGTAATCATGTTAGGTACTAGTGTTTTAATGTCATTACTCAAAATGTGATGTCCAAAATCTTGAGTAAAAGGTTGTATATGAGGTATGTCATTTTATATAGGTTGGGTCATTTCACAATGCTTGAATGGTTCTTGATCCATTGGATAATTGTATATATATCTCCTTCATGACTAAAATTGATATACACATGAATGATAGAATGAACTAAAATCATGTCATGAAGCCAAGGTATACCCATTATAAGATTATAATTAAGATCATTGGGCATTACCTAAAATACCATTGATATTATTCTTGGACCCATAATGATATTCACTGTAATTTGTCATAGTATTTTCTGGGGTATATTGTTGAAGCCATGAATATTCATATCAGAGTAAGTAATATATTTGGCTCATATAATAAGTAGAAAAAATAAATATATATCACAAATATTGAGTACTCAATGATCCGTTATCCACCAAAACCAACTTAACTCCTCTATTTATGATTAGTAGTTAAATATACAAGGGATGTTGATTAATAATGTGTCTAGGAGGTAAGTCTTATTTGTCAAAATAAATAATATCCTCACTTCATCATAATGTATTATGAATAGATGTATAATGTGGTAAGGTTGTACGATGAAATCCCACATGAAAAATATCCTTATAAATAGTTGATTTTTGAAATAAATGTAATGTAAAGATCTTAGCAAGAGTATTCTTAAGTTGATTAATAATATCATACACTCTTTTTGCATTAGGTGGTGCCTTAGGAGGAGGAGGAAGATTAGGAGGGAAATTTTGAATACGTACACTTTGTGATATAGGATGACACATCCTACCTCTTTATGTTATGATAACATATACCTCAAAATCTATTATAAGCCTATGGAAAATAATGAGGGAGGGATGGTATTTATCACTATATTGAGGTCTAGGTAGAAGAATGAAAGGAGTCATACATGCCCTCTAATGTCGAGTAGTATATGGAATAATATAAAAATATATATTTAGTCAAAATTCATTACTAAAGATATCTAATAATTATTCATTATTAATATTATCCTTAGTTTTATTGAAAATAAATATATCCCATTTCATTGCATGATTTTGAAATAGATTACATATTTGAGGGAAAAAAATGTAATTATGACAATCATAGCTTGAAATAGATAATATAAATTATGGAAACCCATTATCGTGATGATTTAATTATGTGAATAAGGGGAAATAAAAAAAATATTTTTTAAACATTAACATAGAAATTTGAAACCTAGGATTTACTATGCTCAAGACAAAGATATAATGTTCTAACTTTTATTCACCAGAATGTTTCATCTTATTTCATATTTAGTAACAAGTATAAAAATATTGAAATTTAGATTTAATAATATATATCATTCACCATACAAATTTTGATGATGAAAAATGATTTATTTCATTTACCAAATATATAAATGTCTAAGGGAGAGGGTACTTAGCTGACATTTTGTTTTATTTTTATCATTATTTATGCACAATCATTTGAATTAGTCTAAAGTGGTTATATGATCACTCAACTTAGAATAATGACTATAAAAATATGTCATGATGTTAATAACAAATAATCAAACACCTATGCCAACTAAATATGTCCATTGTCTACCAGAACTATCTTTATGTAGTTTTCCTGTATGTTTTTCAACATATTACTATGCCTACTTGTCAAGATGATTTCTGAGTGATTTAGAATCCTAAATATTGTAAAAATATTATTAATTTGTCTTCCTTTTCCTTGAAACCATATAACCAATTTAAAAACTTGTTTGACCTAGAAAATGTTTTGGAAGTGCATATGCCTAGTATTTTAACTTTTATCACTTTATTGACACTTTTTTTTGTAGTGGCTTGTTAACACATCAATCTCCTTGAGTGTATGCATTAAAGGGTGTATTGGGAATGATGTGGGACCATATTTTTATACTTTTGAAGATATGTTTGCATATTAATCTATCAAACCATCACTACTATTAATTTAACCTTTTTTGAGTCTATCTATATTTCATCTCTGTATACTTCCTATCTAGATTTTATAGATTCATTATATCTTATGGTATCCACCTTAATGAAACAATTTATTTTGTACTTAAGTCTTAATTTTACTATATTGGCTAGCCCAATATAATTCCAAGTTTGTCTTCTCACATTTATACTATATCATCCTAGCCAATATTGTAATGTGCTTGCCAACATCTTCTAACTATATCAACCTAGTCGATACCATTAGCCTAGATTTTAGGGTTGGTTCAGGGTATTGGATTCATATATAGAGATAATATTTTAATTATAATAAGATATATAACATT
This sequence comes from Torreya grandis, assembly GCA_037957365.1. NCBI lineage: Eukaryota > Viridiplantae > Streptophyta > Pinopsida > Cupressales > Taxaceae > Torreya > Torreya grandis. Next base: position 3,437,959 of record JARHVA010001270.1, read on the forward strand.
AAATCACTCTAATTTTGCTTGAATTTACGCTTTGAGGAAGCATTTGGGAGATTTAGTAGTTTAAAACCTTATCTTGGAGGTTTTGTCTTATGGTGTCATTGAAGCTCAATAAGAGAGGCATTTGGGAGTTTTTAACTAAGGATATCTAGTTATTCATCTAAAAATTTGAGGTATTAAACATATAAAATATCTTTCAAATATCCACTTAATCTAAAGAGGGAGTTTGAAGTGTCAACAGGTCCAACCCAAAGTAAGTATTTTTATCCCTACTCTCTTTCATTCACTTACTTAGTAGTTTAGATGTTTTTTATTGATTTTTGGATGTATTCATGTGTTATTTATTAGACTCTTCCTTATACTAAATAATTGGTATAGATATAAGGTTTATTAGACTTTATATTTATCACCTTAGGTTTCATATACCCCCATTTAGTTGGCCATTATACCTTGCCTTATTTACAATCACTTACCCATCATTTAATCTATTCCTCCCCTTTATAATTATTTACTTTACTTGCATCTTTATAATCATAGTTACAATCATTTATTCATTATTGAGGTAGTGAGAGATATATACTTATGTCATAAAATAAGCTTTGGAACCTTTTTCTCTTGACATTTGAGTTGTAGGTTATCTTCTAATAGATACATAGATACCATAGGTCATTACCTGATCGTCCAAGTATAGACAGGCTCTATCTAATTAACCTTATTCAAGTCCCGATCTATTAATAAAAAGAGGATAGTTGTAGGTCTTCTTATCCCATTCATACATTATATTGAACTCAACAAGAATTTCATTCCACTATTTATTGGATCAATTTCATATTTTTCCTTTTGACTTCTTAGTGACATCATCAAAATTATCATATATCTTTTAGTCCAACTATGTTGACTAAATCAATATCATTATTTATTATTAGAAACCATATTAGGAAAACATATATAGTTTCATATTTTTTATAATTGTGTCAACCAACCCAATAACATTTAGTTTCTTTTCTAAACTTTATCAGCCAACCTGATACACTTATATGTTTACTTCTAAATGTATCAGCTATCGTGATACAATTTTATTAGATTGGATTTTTTTTTTGACTATATCAACTAATGTGATATGATTATAAGTATTTTTTCATTTCATTGAATTTTTTAAAATTTACTTTCAATGTATATCATATTTATCTCTATCTTTATTTTATTTTCCTATAACTATGTTCTAACAGTTGTAAAAGTCATAGGAATTATCATTCTAGTCCAAGTGGTTAATAGTTTTAATAGAGCTATAGTGTGAGGAGTAATAGCCAAATACTAAAGCCATTAGATAATAGTATATATATAATTTAGTTTCCATGTACCTCATGGTATATCATAACTATTTAGGTTTTTATTCTTTAGCTTATAAGAAGCCTATTAGCCATTTGATTTCATGCACTGATAAGAGGTTACCCTTGATAAGTTACTCTCAACATACCTTAAAGATGAGATAGTATGGATAAGGGAAAATGGAATCCTTTATACTCAGTTCACTTTGGGTCTTTTTTCACTATTAACACATGAAATCAATATATCTGAGAACCTATTATTAGTGTAGGTTTTTAATTCAATTTTATCATTTTTCATACACATGTATTTAATTTTCTTAGGTGTAATAATGAGGTCACTTAGGTGTAATAATTAGGTCATTAATTTCATTTACACATGTCTAAATAGTAGTCAAATAGGTTAGTGTGAATGCACTTTTCATTTACCAACCAATGTTGACATCTTTCACACGGTGCTCACTATTCATTTGGCAACTAATTTTATTTTCACATTACCAAATGTAGGTGGATTTATGCCTCTCTTTTCCTATTTATGTAACTATATTCAAAGATATTTTTCCTAAATTATGAATATAATTTATTATTCTTCTCATTCTTGGTTCCTATTTTATAATAAGACTATCTATTTTTGCATGTTAAGAGTCTAGTGCATTTGAATCTCACCAGTTTTTGATTATGGATCATTTTGATAGATTGAGGCTCATTCTAACATGGTATCAGAGTAATGAACACCTTATTTTATTGTAATGCATTTTTTAATTTTGAGTATTTGAGTTTGTATAATATAAATCATCTATTCTATAAGTATGCTCTTATCCCGTGTCCTTGGATGTTCTAGAGAATAAAAAAAGAATGAGGAATAAAGTATTTGTGTAGGTCAATTATTGATTGGCATGTTTTTGATAAAAATTGACAAATACATTGAGTCTAGAAGGCCTCAAAACACTAGGATTTCCTATCGATTCTTAAAAATATATTTTTTAAAAGAAAAACTCATTTTTCTAGGTTTCAAGGCTAACGTAGGAGAAATCCATATGATTTCAGAGGATTGGTGGTTTATTAAAAAGGGAATATTTATAGTTTTTAAAAAAAATTATTGGGTCTATTACCATTTTTTGTTATAGACAATAGTTTTTGAAATATCTGTAGATATATACAACCTTAATTTGCATGCATTAACATATTGTGTGTTTTTACACTATGGACCAGATGAGGGTTTTTATATCTATCTTGATAACCTATATTGGTTGATATTTTTTTGTGTATTGTATTATGGTGGATATTATATTGTAATAAATTATCTATGACCTCTATTGGTTTCCTTATTTTTGTGTGTATTATGCGATGGTGAATACTATGTTATATTGTGCACTTTGACTACCTTGGTTGTCTTTACTTATATGTAGTGTTGTAGCTACACACCTACATGTTTTAATATGATAATTTATACCTCATGTACATTGTATGAATTATTTTTACCCATGACTTATCTATATTAGTCAAACTTATACTCATGCTCCCATCTATATCTGCACCTACCTACATCAACCCAACCAATTTCTAAATCCTAACCCCTTATCACATGGGAGTTTAACCCATAGTCACTACCAACCCAAAATGGATTAAAATATTTGTTAAGATTTATCGTGCAAAAAAAAAAAAATTGAAATAAATTATCAAACACTAAATTTACTCTGTGCAAGAACTAAGAAAACATTGATTGGGAAAACTTGTAAAACACATAAATTTCTGTAGACAGCGCCTTTTGAGGAGCCATTTTTTGAAAGTTCAATTTTTTTGAGTTCTTTGATTTGGTATTGTTTTCATATTCTTGTTTTTTTGGTACAAGGTAATTTTAGCCCCTATCAAAATTATATACATACTAAAATATAAAGTACATAACCTCAATAATCTTTAGGGTTTATTGGTAATAGTTTTAGGGGTTTTTTGTGCTTTGTTTCTCTCTCAAAATTTCATTTCTAAAAATATATTTCTTTCACTGCACTAGATTAAAACATGGTTCTACATCTCACACTATATAATTATCATTAGTGGAAAACTAATGTATAAATATTTTTGAGGAGTAAGGGTTTATATAAAATTACTATGATATTAAAAATGAACCAACACCAGATGCATAAAATACTAAGTGGTTTAAATAATGTGATGAGGCCTATGGTATTTGGTGGGACTTCCCAAAGGAAAGAAGGCATTACAAAATAAGTGGGTATACAAGATAAAGGAGGAAGATGTAGGTAAAAATAAATTCACAGCCAAAATGGTGGTTAAAGGTTTTTCACAAAAGAAAGGTATTTATTTCGATGAAATATTTTCTCCGATTGTTAAAATGACTTCAATTAGAATTGTTTTGAGCTTAGTAGCTATTGAATATTTACACTTAGAGCAGTTAGATGTAAATACTACTTTCCTTCATGGGGATTTGAAAGAGGAAATATACATGGAGTAGCCACAAGGTTATGAAGTTAATGGTATGCAGAATCTGGAGTGCAAATTAAAAAAGAGATTGTATGGCTTGAATGAAGCTCCAAGATAATGGTACATTAAATTTGATAGTTTTAAGACGGAATATGATTATTCTAGATGTCACTCAAACCATTGTGTATATTTTAAAAGATTTAAAAACGGTATATATATAATTTTACTTTTATATGTAGATGATATGCTTGTAGCTGGTTCCAACATGCACAATATTAAAGTACTCAAGAAATGGTTAAGTGATCATTTTTATATGAAGGATCTAGGTGCAAATAAATAGATCCTTGGTATGAAGATAACTAGAGATAGAAAGAATAGGAAGCTAGAATTATTATAGGGAGAGTACATTAGAAAATTATTGAAAATATTTAATATGTAAGATGAAAAATTAGTTGGGACACCTTTGGCTGCACATTTTAAATTAACAAAGGAACAATGTCCTAAAACAAAAGAAGAAAAGAACATGATGTCAAAAATTCTATACTCATCAACATTTGGTAGTTTAATGTATGCAATGGTGTGTACAAGGCTGAACATTACACATGTAGTGTGAGTGGTGAGTAGGTTCATGAGTGATCAAAGAAAGGAACATTGGAAGGTAGTAAAATGGATCCTTCATTACTTAAGAGGGACCATAGATACAAAGTTAAACTATGGTGGATCAAATGTGACATTATAAGGATATGTTGACTTAGATATGGTAGGTGACTTAGATGGTAGAAGAAGCACTACAAAGTATGTGTTTATAGTAGCTGGTAAAATAGCTAGTTGGGTATCATAGTTATAGAAGGTTGTGGCACTTTTAATCATAGAGGCTAAGTATGTTGCTACTATAGACGCAAGAAAGGAAATAATTTGGTTATAAAGGTTATTGGAAGAATTAGGACATAGTTAAGAAAGATGTACACTTTATAGTGATAGTTAGAGTGTAAGCCATCTAGCAAAAAACTTAGCTTTTCACTCTAGGATAAAACATATTCAGTTGCAGTATCATTTCATTCATTTAGTAATAGAGGAAGAGCAACTAAAATTAGAGAAGATACTAATAAAAATCATATGGATATGATGACCAAATTAGTTACAAGAGATAAGCCAAATATTTGTTCATCTTCTATTGGTCTTCATGGATGATAATTAAATTAATGAACTTATCCAGGTCTAGATAAGACAGTGGATGCAATAATAATGGAGTTATTGCAATCAATCTCCAAGTGGGAGATTGTTAGGTGTGGAGCCTAATTATCTTCTAGGATCAGAGGTTAAAATCATGATGATTATTTTAGCTGGGTTTGGATCCTATTCTTTATATCCCTATTGGCATGGGGGGTTGCAAGGGAGAAACATTGCCTTATAAAATTATAATTTTTTAATCAATCTGGGCCATTGATTATAGGTTTCTAGATCTGATTGTAGAGGTTATGCTTAGGTGTTTTTCACCTTAAAATGTATTGAGATATGGCTGAGATGTGAGAAAAGAAAAATTAACACAGAGTGGAGGCAAGCAAGGGGAAAGAGGTGTAACAAGGTTTGTTACAAGATCTTTTTTCTCTCTTGTATTATTAGAAACTATATACTGGACACGTTTGTTAGATGTAGCCCATTTTGGGTGAACCACATTAAATCTGGTGTCTCCTATTAGGTGTATGTGTTTATTTTTTTTTTTAATGTTTGATTAATTCATTTCATAGTTTATTTTGTATGTAATTTGGGGATAAATATGGGTTTTAATTTATCCTAACACTCCAACTCAAGCCAATGTTATAGTGGTTACCCTGACCTTGTGGGTAATATTCCACATAACCTCATCAATTTTGAGGACAATAAATCCAATGATACTAGTTTGAAAATCAAAATAGAGAACCTTCTTTCTAGCATCATATCTTAGTTTCCACCCACCTTGCATCCCTATTCTCATAAAAAATCATCTAATAAGTTTCCAGCTTCTGTGGTCATTTATAAGAAACTTCAGATACATCCTCTAGTGACATAATGGTAGAATACATTAACATATATCTCATCACTTATGATTATGATGACAATTACACATTAGATGACCCATAATTCTTTGGCTATGCCTAAGCCAAAGATGCAAAACTCATCCACTACCATTCTTCTCTCAAATGCTTTTATGAGCAATCATCAACTTATTCTATCATTAATTTGATTAATGTTATTCAGTCTATCTTTCCTTCCATATTTCTTCATTGATCCTTTTACATTAATGTTGATAGGTCTAATATGGAGTGAGTTCTACCTTATACTTCATGTACAATTCCTATTATTTTTTAGCCTTTTCAGAGCATGTTTAATGATTAAGCTATGAATGGACCCTATCAATTTATTATATTTTTTGATCCATCAATCTCACTTCTTCCATAGATGTTGGCAACACTTGTATGACCTACACCAAGCATGTCTCCCAAATAAATAACAATTCCAATTTGTTTATCAACACAAAGTTTATAGTCACTCATAGTAATAGTGCAAAGTGTATTGGAGATATCTAAATAAACAAAGTCAAATTATTGACTCAACCATTATATGTCATGATAGTAATGATTTTTTTGATGAGATTATAGAAAGACCACATTATGATTCTCCACATAGGTTGGAATCAACACCATGCCCACCCACCCAAGAAGATGAACCATATTGTAAGTTTCATAAGGTATCCAGTTATTTAATTTAGGAGAGTAGAGATTTTTAGGGGTTTTTAGAATAATAAAAGCTAAAAGGCCTAACTCATACCATGTGTAGTTGACCACCTTGATCTACTATTCCTAGGTGATCATATTGCTTTGATGGGACTAGTATGCATTATTTAACTCATTATCAATATCTTCGTAAGTATATCGATGCAATTTATATTGAATCAACTAAGTTTCCAAGTCTATTGAACATGCCACCTACAAATATTACACCTGATTATATCCCTTAAAATGGGGAGGTGTATTTTATTTTTACTAGTGTTCTACACTTCACACATATAGGTGTAGAACTGATTTATTATTTTTCAAATTAATGGAGTTTTATTATTAATTAATAAATAGGTCTAGAATAAAGTAAATTAGTAAATAATGTGCAATAATTAAGCCAATGATTTATGTAAATAGATTGTATTTATGCCTTTTCTAAAAATAGTAATAAATGAGAGAAAATATGACTTAGCTTATTTAGAGCTATCCAGTCTAAGATAGGGCCTAAAAATTCAAGTAAAGGACTAAGTGTCTAAAATATGTTATTGAACTTCATTTTCTAGTTGGATAGGAGTGCTAAAAGTGGGACACCTTGCTATTTGATGTTTTAGTTCTTTTCTAATGCTGTTGTTTAGGTGATTTGAGTTTTTTGGGTTCTGCTCGATAGGTTTGTGTTACCCTATCAGTGACATATCAAAGCTTAAAAGTATTTGGAGATCACTATGCATCTATTTTAATCTTGAAAAGCCCTAGGAGCTCTTTGTGCTTGAACTTGAAATGAAATTTAGGAAATAGAGAGAAGGGGTTAGTGTGTAAAGGATACACTAGATGCACTTCACACCCTATGTATGGGCACACTGCTTACCAATAATTTGAGGAGGGATCAAGCTAATATAGTTCTCCCATTGAAGTGCTTGGTGAAATTATGTATGAAAATGCAACTATATGTAAAATTAGATGTAATTCAGATGGCTAGGGACTGGTGCAAGAGTTTGAATAAGCTTAGAATAATATTGGAAGGTTATATGTAGAGAATAAGGAAAAGTACTTGAGTGTACTTGCTTATATTCTTGATTATCTCTTGTAAATGAGTTCCAAACCTTCTAAATATAAATTGAATGGCCTTTTATATGGAATCTTATGATCATGGGTTAAATTAATTCATGTTATGCCAACATGAATTAAGATAAGGATTCAAGAAAATATGAGCATTTGAACCAAATTTTTATTTGGATAATAACACTAGAAATAATACACCCTAGGTTTTAGTGCTTCTATCTAAGTTGGTCACTATTGTCGAAAGGGAATGAGACCTAGGGGGGTGGATCTAGGCTTGAAAGATCTTCCTAGGTCTATAAGGGTTAAGTCTGAAAAGCTATGGATGACTAGGAATCAATGAAAAAAAGCCTATAAGGGTTGTGCAAGCAAGTAGGAGGACCTATGGATTGGGTGTCATTAGCCACACTCAAGTAACCAATTTTTTCATTTTACATGACTCCATTTACCTCAAATTTATTTTAGTGATGCAAAAAAGCAAAATACTTGGATAAAGAAAAGTAGAAATCATACCTAAACTTAATTTTAAGGGAGAAGCTCATGAAGCTGTGCGGTGCTGGCTGTGCATAGAGAGAGCACACTGTGAAGTGTGAATTTTTAATGAAAAACATAGAGTAGATCAATTCTTACTAGATATGATATATCTAAAATAAGAACATACAAAATTTAGGTAAGATAAAGAGGAAGATAAAGGAATGAATACACCTCACCATGTATGTGAACCAATACAAAACTTATTATGATGTTGGGTTGTGTTAGATGATGTTGGGTATGTGTTGAATCAAGAGTAATATCATGAACATAGCTAAGTGCTCAATTCCATAGAAGGTGGCTCAAGAATGCAAAGATAGGCCCTTTGGCTCCATCATCACCAACTAATTAAAATTAATGAATCATGCATGTACTAATCGATGTTTGGACTATGTGTCCAATCCTTTTGAATAGATGGCTCAAGAATACAAAGGCTAGCTAGTCCTTTGGATCCATCATTGCCTCGTGAAGTGAAGATATGAAGTGATATTGGTATAGAATAAATGTCATATGAGATGGCTCATGGAGCCTATGGATGCTCTGAAACTCTGACAATGTTGCATGGATAGCCAAATGTATGCTAGAAACTAGGCCACGCTTGGCCATTTCAAAAGATGGAAGTTAGGCTTATATGAAGGCCACTCCAAAAATGATGCAATAAGCTTATGTGAAAGCCAACTTAGGAAATCAAGTACTCAGGAAGTTAAAATTGTATGAAATTTCAAATTGAAAAATGATGCCAACCACTTGTAGATGGATTAAGGCATGTAATTGATAAGAATTCTTGGGTAATAGACTAAACTCAGAAATAAAAGAAGACCAATATACTACACACATTGTCCCCAATCATTAGTTTCTAGAATGTGGATTCTAATCTAAAAGTTATGTCAATAGCCTAATATAAAACTAGAAGTGAGAGCCATCATGCTGTACATGATACCCCCTATATCTAGATTCTTTGAGAAAATTATACTAAAACTATTGATTTTGACTGATTTGGATGTGAAAAAACTATAGTTGAACTAATTTTTTTCCCTATAACTATAAAACTTGGGTGTTTTTATACCTAGACAAGAGAGACAAAATGAGGACACCCTTGTTTTTGATGATTCTGTCCATTTTTAGCACTGGTGTCCTATGCTGAAACTAGTTGTTGATCTAAAATTGTCACTATTTTTCTATTATATTATGACTAGTTTGACCTTTGGATTCTAAACTAGGTGATCTAAATGCTACTATTTTGACTACTAGAAACTTTTATCTCCATGACAAAAAACCTCTTTTTATTTCCCCCTCTTTTGAGGGTAGGAATGATGAACCTATAATGACTACCCTTAGAAGAAAGAGTCCTGCAAGTGTGTTATGTCGTATAGATACATGATATAATAATGATATTTGAAAATATATATTTAGATATAATAATTTTTGTATTGAGAGATTGTTAGATCAATAGGGGTATGCCTAAATAGATATAACAATGTAAAAGCATGTGCAATGTATTGAACTAGAACTAGAAATGTTAGATGTTAGTTTTTAGTTGTTAGTTGTTAGTTGGAGGGATAGAGCATGATGTCCATCATGGCATACAAAAACTAAAGGTAAATGCATGATATGGATCATGGCATTAAAAACATGGACAAGTATTAAAGAAACAAGTATATAAAGTAATTAGTAAGAAGCATACAAGGATGGCCAGGGGGCCATGTAAATAAGGGACATAGGCATGTGTCACTCAAATTGGAAAGCAAGCATATAAGGCATGTTCAAATTACACATACACATATAATTTGAAACAAGAAAATATTGTCACATAGAAGAGTACACATGAGGGACATTGGTAAATGTCTAAAGTTATGCATACAAAATGCAAAATTGGAACTAAAAATACAATCACACAAGCTATGCTAAGCAAGGAATGAAAGCAAGTAAACTAGAAATATAAATGCATCTATCTAATCAAAGGAAGAAGTGAAAGGATGCAAGACATGTTAGTACAAGACTAGGTATAAGTTAAGAGATACACAAGTGATAGATATTAATGAAATGTCGATATAATAATCTATGTAATCTGGTAAGTAATGTACATCATTATGATAACTTAGAGTGTGTAGTGAGGATTGACATAACCTAGATGGTGTTTTCACGTAGAAGATGCCCTCAATGGGTATGTATATCAATGTGTGTCTCGAATGTAGAAGTAGGAATGCCCCATCAATGGGTAGAGTGAAGCAATCAAGTAATTGGATGTCACTACACACACTTAAAAGAGATCAAGTGAAGCATGGTAATGTAGATAAATTGACATACCATAGCATGAAATAACAAATGTAAGTCGTAACATGATAGTAGTAATGTAAAACATGGATGATGCATACAATTGAAATGTTTTTTGGTATTTTTCAAATATTTGAATATTTTTAAAATGTTATAATGTTTTTATAATTTGGAATTTTGAATTGTTTTTGTATTTTGAAATATAAGCTATGTAAAATCAATCATAAGGAGACTATGTACAAGAAATACTGAGAAACTATATACAAGTAAGCAAAAAGAAACTATGTACAAGTAATACTAAGGAGAAATAATACTAACCAATGACTCTCATGGGAGACTACCTATCATGGTGTCTTGTATAAAATAAAGGAATCATGCATGATTGTGAATCATGAGGGAATGGCTATGAATATGATTTTGAATATCTAGATTCATTATCGATATATTGGAAATCATAATAACTTGTGTTGTTCTACTCATCATAATCATCTTGATTTTGAACCAATGGAGTTATGGTGCTAATTTTTGTTGTATTTGGCTCTTTTCCTTTGATAAATTATGTTTGTGAATTATTTGCCTTAGGATGTTCAATAAATCCTAAATCTTGGTGATAAACATTATCAACTACTAGAATAGGAGTAGTGATGTCTTGAGCATGCTTTCCCAACCCTTGACCTTGAAAATCAAACTATTTGATATATTTTTGACCAAACCCACACTACTTTGAAAGTTGAGCCTCATTTTGGAGAGATAGATTTACATTATTTTCATGCTTTACCTATACCTGTGGTACTATTCCTTGCTTTGATTTTGATTTTTGATCTTTTTGTTGTTCTGAGTTATGCTTTGGTAACCACTTTTGTACTATTTTTGAATTTGATCCTTTGTGAATGTGTTCTTGTGTCACTCTAGATTGCTTGACTGATTTCCATTGTATAGGGTCCTTATTAGCAATTATCTATTGTATATGTTGTTTTAATGCCAAACATGAATCTGTGTGATGCCCATGCATTCTATGATATGCACAAAAATATCTAGATCTTCTCACTGGATGTAGATGAGGTAGTTTTATCAACTTATATTTAATCATTTCCCTTAGTACCTTGATTGAACTCTTATTTGATCTTTGAATCACTAGTTGTATAGTTACTTTGTTGTGATTTATTGTTTTGATATGTAATATTACTTGTAACCAATTGACTAGGTGAAGGTATATATACATGATTGACAACATAGTGCCTTTGAGGCCTTTGTATTACAATATAATTTTCAAATGTTGTGATATTTTCATGTAATATCTTATTTTGCATTTGTAAATCTGAAATTAACTTGCTCATACTGGTGATTTGATCCCTTAGCATCTCACAAGTGCAAACGCTAGATGCTTTCAATTGAACATATAAGCACATATGTTGAAGATGTTTTGAAGAATCTATAAGATAAATATATGCATTAAGATCAATAGTATGGGTTGCCTCACCTTTTGGAGGGATGATAACATAGACCTGGTTAGAGGGAAAGTAGCTATCACCCTCTTGGGGGAGAGGAGGAGAAGGAAACCATTACTTGTGTATAAGATATGTCATTGAAACTTGACAGGTGGTCGTTAGCTTATGCAATGGATCCTTTAGGTAGAAACCATGTATGTGGGAAAAAATGCATGTAATTGGAGTTATAAGTTGTATAACAATATGTTTATAAATAACATTTCACATGAGAGTTAACAAGCAAGGGAGAGAGAGCATGTATTTATTCATTGATGGATAAAGAACTTTGACATGTGCTATCACATTTCTAATGTGTTTAGCATGATAAAATTAAAATTTTTTACATATGAGAGATAAAAAGCAAGGGATAGAAAGCATGAATTTGTGCGTGAATGCATAGAAAAATTTGACATGAATCATAAAATTTCTAACATGTTTAGCATGATAATCTTGAAAAAATTTCCACATGAGAAATAGAAAGTAAAGAGTAGAGATCATGAATTTTTGCAGAAAGGCATACAATCTTTTGACATGTAACATAACATTTCGAATGCATTTAGCAAAATGGAGTTGGTAATTATTTCATATAGCAAAAGAGAATATGTAAAAAGAATTTTGAAATTTTGTGAATTTTTGGCAATGAATTTTGTAATATCATCCCATATAATGAAACATAAGCATGAAATGCAAATTATGAAGCTTTGTACTAACATATGATAGACTTCATCATTTATGTACATGATAGGGCCCATTATGGTTTCCTTGTTATTTGCAAGAAATGTAAGAAAGGTTTATACATAAGTGAGAATCATTTTTTCAATTTAATTATGGATGTAAGGTGATACCTCAAGAAGCAAATAGGTGCTAGTATATGCAACTAGGGATTTTTAAAAAATATTTTTGCAAAATACTATGAATTTTTGAAATTGAAATTGATTTCTGAGTTAAGTATTCAAGTAAAAATTTGAAAATTTATGGGAAAAAGATTGATTTAATGGGACCTATTAGATGTAACTAGGGTTTTGAGAAAAATAAATTTTTGAAAATTACTATGAATTTTTGAAATTTAAAGTGATTTTCTTATTTTAATATGCAACTAAAAATTTAGAAAATGATTGGAAAATTATTGGGATCTTGTTGATGCAACTAGGGTTTGAAATAAAAATTAATTTAAAATTTACAGCTAAATTTTAAAATTTAAAATGAATTTTTGATTTTAATATTAAAGAAACAAATTCAAAAATTAATGGGAAAAATCAATTAGGACTTTACCCTAGGGTTTTTAGGGTTTTCATGCAAAATTTAAAGTAAGGTTCACCAAATGATTTATTATTTTTTAGAATAATGGATTTTTATTCTTAATTAATAAATAGGTCTAGAGTAAAATAAATCAGTAAATAATGTGCAATAATTAAGACATTAATTTATGCAAATAGATTGCATTTGTGCCTAGTTACAAAACTGGGATAGTGTCAAAAATAGGTTCCTTAGATTCATTTTTTGGTTGGATAGGAGTGCCAAAAGTGGGACACCCTACTGTTCAACATTATAGTCCTTTTTTAGTGCTATTGTCTAGGTGATCTAAGTTTTTTGGGTTTTGCTCGACAGGTTTGTGTTACCCTGTTAGTGAAATATCAAAGCCTAAAAGTCTATAGAGCTCATTGTGAATATATTTTAATCTTCAAAATCCCTAGGAGCTCTTTGTGCTTGAACTTGAAAGGAAATTTATGAAAGAGAGAGAAGGGGTTAGTGTGTAAAGGATATGCTAGACACACTTCACACCCTGTGTGTGGGCACATTGCCTACATATCAATACTCTGAGGAGGAATTAATTTAATGTAGTTCTCCCATTGAATTGTTTGTTGTAATTATGTATGAAAATGCAACTAGATTTGAAACTAGGTGTAATTCAGATGGCTAGGGATTGTTTCAAGAGTTTGAATAAGCTTGGAATAATATTGGAAGGCTGTATGTAGAGAATAGGGAAAAGTGCTTGACTATACTTGCTTGTATTCTTGCTTCTCTCTTGTAAATGAGTGCCAACCCTTCTAAATGGAATTTGAATGGAATTTTATAGGGAATTTAATGATTATGGGTTAAATAAATTAACATTAGGCTGACATGAATTAATATAAGGGTTTGGGATTATATGATTGTTTGAACCAAATTTGCATTTGGACAATAACACTAAAAATAAGACACCCTAGGTTTTAGCACTCCTATCCAAGTTGGGTGATATTGTCTATAGGGAATGAGACCTAAGGGGATGGATCTAGGCTTAAAAGAGCTACCTGGGTCTATAAAGGTTAAATATAGAAGGTTGTGGATGACTGGGAATCAGTGAAAGAAAAGCCTATAGGGTTGTGCAAGCAAGTAAGAGGACCTATGGATTAGGTGTTATTAGCCACACTTAAGTAACCAAAATTTTCATTTTAAATGAATATAAGAGTTATTTAACAATAATTTAGAGCATTTTTGAGGCCCTCACCTCAAGGTTTCAAATAATGCTCACATGGTCCATCTAAGATGGAGGAGATGCCTCCCCTATGACTAGTGTCATCTATTAGATTATAATATGTGTGTACCATGGTATCGTATATTCCCCATATTGGTTATTATCATCATGAGGTTCCATGAAATCCTTCTAGTGTATATAATTTTTCATTAGATCTCATCCATTAGGCCATCCTAGCATAAATCTAAGAAAGAGTATAAGAGACCATTATCTGAGTCAAATATCAATTGAAACAAGATTTAACATATGTTAATGATTATGTATGTTGAGATATTTCATGGCACTTATGAGTAGATAATTGTTTCATACCATTTACTTCATATTTTCTATTGATTGTATTTCATAATATAATTTTTAGAATATATAGTGCTTGTTATATATATCTTGATTATATCACAATATTTTACATTTTAACACTTTAATTTTCAGTATGTTTCTTTGATTTGTATCAGTTATATCACTTTAAAATCAGCCTTTATTTCCTTTTTGGAACTTAGGCATCACCTTCATGATTTATTTTTTAGTATTTTAGTTTTCCCCTCTTTTGGGATGATTTACAGTCGACCTTGGTGTCACTCATAGATCTTAGGTAGCATACCCAGTATATTTTATCACATCTCTAAAATTTTTAAGTTGGCCTTAGTGTCCCTAATGGATATCAGGTAGCACATCTAGGTATATTTTATCACAATCCTACTATTTTTTAGTTGGACTTAGTTTTATTGTGATTCTTTTATATTTTTATCCCCCAATTTTTGGGGTGATCTCTCTAATAAATGCTTGTGATAGACCCTATGTAGGTTAATATGTATTCTCTAGTGACATGATTACCATATTTCATATTGTTTTCCTTATTTGGATTCCCTCTCCAAAGTTTGACCCATATTTCCATGTAATTCCAAATTTAACCTAGTCACTCTTAAAGCAAAAATTTATCTTCTTGTGGTTAGTTATTATCATATCATCATTGTATCATATTATCACATGGATAGATCTTCCATGATCCACATATTTCCAATTAATTTCACTTGAGGCACACTTATGTTAGTTTTGAGAATGCACTCTTTCTTGTGGTGAAAATCTAGGAGTCTTTTAACCACCATGGTCTTTAGGTTCCCATCTATAGTGTCCATGTGTAAGCTCTCTTGTGTTAGTTATATTTATAACCCATTATTGATTTTTTAAAATACTTACAAAGGATGAAAATAGAAAAATCCAAAAGATTTAAAATCTATATTTAAGATAAGGTAATGTTAAAAGGCAAATCAAATCTTAAAAGTCAGATCACACCAAAAGAAATGATGTTTTTAACACATCTAATTTTCTATTCAAAGCTCAAACTCCATAGTTAGCCTCATCATATATCCAAGGTATATTAGGGTATGGTAGGATAATAGAATGGGGTAGGAGGTCTCATTGATCATTATATTTTATCACATTCTAATGCCAACTACTTTTTTATATAAGTACTCAATATTCATAGTAGATTGATGAATTAGTAAGGGGTCACAAAGAGTGGGAAAAATGTTGTGGGGAGGTAGGATACTTTTATGTTTCATGTGTTCTATCCTTCATGGGATGATCCATATACTTCACTAGTTATCTCAAGTTTTTGTTTTCTAGGTAGAGTTATCTAGGGTCATTGATGTTGAAAATTATTAGTCTTGCCAACTTAAATTGAGTGTCTTGTTTCCAATAAAGACCATATTTTTGCCTTGGTAATGCCATATTTTCCTTCCCTCATTCTTCCTCATTGAATGGAAAGTCTATTTATAAATTTATCTCATATTATTTACTTCATATTCTCTATCTCTTTCAAACATTGTAACATTATGGTAGTTGTAAATTTTCCATATTTAAATTAGAAGTTACATCTTTGAATTGTTTCAAGATGCTCTCTTGGTCATTTCCTTATATTTCTAGGGTTTATCTTATCTAGGTTTAGGACATTGAGTTTTTTATTCACATTTTTTGGGTCATTCCATCCCCTTTTTACATTTTATGCTTTCATTATTCATGTCTTTGTTTGAGTTTAGTTTGTTAATTATCTTAATTTGATGTTTTTTAAATCATAAGTCAATTCTCTATCTTTTGTTTGATTTAGATTGTTACTTCTCTTATTTTGAATATATTTTTGTGTTTTTCATTTATAAGTAGCCTTGGAATTTTGGATTAACAAATTTACTTTATTTTTATCTAATTCTTTATATTTCTTAGTTCTAACCTAGCCTTATCAATCTCAACTTTTCAAAATTTCCAAGTTTTCCAATAATTTTTGAGAGTTTTTGATTTTATATATATTTGTTGACCATCATGCATATGTTCATATTGATTTTAATTTTTTTTAGCCTTGTATCCCTAGGGTTTCTCAAATTCAACTACTATAACCTCTACAATCAACACTATGGTACTTAAATGCAATCATACTATATCAATGTAAGTCAAGGTATGCATATGTTACTTTCAATTTTTTAACATTTATTTTTATTTATTATATTTTGTGTCTTTATGTTTGTATCCCAAAGTATCATCTTGAATTACACTATTGCGACATGTGATGATATTTAGGTGGGGCATAATTATAAACCTAATGTTTTCAATTTTATCATTTTACTAATGTTTTCTCTTGTAGCATCTTGTTGATGCATCAATCTCCATAAGCACATGAATTAAATGGTGAAATAAGAATGGTGTGGGATTGGCTTATGGTACTTTGAAATATATGTTTGCATATTAATTATCACACCATCATTACCATTAGTCTAATCTCCTCCAAGTCTCTATCTATTACTCCTATCTGTTTAATTTCTATCTAAATTTTCTAGCTTCCCTATATCCTCAGATATCAACTTATATGATACAATTTATTTCATGTTTAATTATTCCCTATACATATTATCCAACATGATCTAGTTCTACATTTTTATTTTATCAGCCTGGCTGATACCATACTATGCCAAGTAATATCTTCCAATATTGTTAGCATGGCTAATAAAATTAGCCTAGATTTTAGGGTTGGTTTTAGGTATTGGATTCATATATATAGGGGTCATATTTAATTCGTAATAAGATATATATCATTAATACACTCTACTTGTGCTTGAATTTCTACCCTAAGTAAGTAATTTAGAGAGTTAATAACCTTATCTTAGAGGAATTATCATTTGGTGTCATTAAATCTCAATACGAGAAGTATTTGAGAGTTCTTATCTAAGGATATATAGGTCTTCATCTAATCATTTGAGGTCTTCAAGCTAAAACATATCTTGAAGATATCCTTGGATCTAAAGGTGTAGATTGAGGAGTCAATGAGTCCACCCCAGGGTAAGTATTTCTATCCCTAGACCCTTTCCTTTAATTATTAGATTAGATATTGTTTGTTATTTTGTGGATATATGTGTGGATCTTTTCTTAGACTCTTCTTTATAATGAATAAGTTGATATAGATATAGAGTTACTTATCCTTGTTATTTAACACCTTATGTTAGATAGAACCCCATATTTTGGACCATTGCACCTTACCTTATTCACTTATCCATCATTTAATTTACTTTTACCCATTTTAAAATTATTTATTTTACTTGTATCTTTACAATCATTTACCTTTGTTTAGGTCTAGTGAGAGATATATATTTATGTTATATGCTCAGGGTTTGGAACCATTTAATCTTAACATTTGAGTTGTAGGTTACCCTATGGTAGATATATACATATCTTAGGTCCTTATCCACCCATCCAAGAATATATAGGCTCTATTTTATTGACCTTATTCAAGTCTTAGTCTATTAAGACAAAGTTGATAGTTTTAGGTCATCCTAATCCATGCATATAAAAAGTCCCAACCAAACCTCATTAAGTCGTTGAGAATTTCCTATGTTCTAATAATCTGAAGAGGGATCAAACTACAGATATTTATCCCATGCATGTGTATGTATGCTTAATAGTGTTTTACTAGAATGCAATAAATATATTTGGCTTTTGACATTTGACAACATGCAAATTTGACTTTGAAATTAGTGTTTAGACTTGGTTTTTAGGATAATTATTTTGAGGGGTTTTCATATTTATAAACTTTAAGATAATGTCTCAAGGGTGTTCTAATGTATTTTTCAAGGTGTAAATGGTTTTATAATAGTCACCAGGTGTACAAGACCTTAGTTTTTTCTTGTTTATAGATTAACCTTTAGGTAATTTCCCTCCATAACTGACATATAAAATATGGAGGATAATCAAAGGGAGGGGTTTGAATTTTAAAAATATCCATTTGAGGAACATATGGCACTAGTAGTAACTAGAAGCATCCAATTATTTTTGACATTATTGATGAAGGAAGAAATAATGTTCTAGAGCTTGGTGATAGTCTACTTAGGATAATAGACCATTATAGTGTAAACTAAAAATATTATGGGTATGAATGGAAATAAATTGGGTTGGAAAAGTTAATAGATAGGAATTTTAGTTATTTTAGGATTTATATGACCCTTTTAGCATAAAAATGTTGAATAAATCATATTGCTTAAGATATATAATTACTAAACAAATATGAGTGTAACTAGCTAAATATATCAACTTGTTTTTTTTTTAAAACATAAAAGGATTAATGTACTTATCTTATTTTGGGCATGAGTAGGTATATAAAGGGATAAAATAATTTATAAAAATATGAAATGGGACTATTAATGCTCAGATCTATAAATAAAGAGTCTACATGAGCCTAGACAAGTTCACACTCCTTAGGCACCTGCACAGTGTGACATTATTTGATGTACTACTAAACTATCCATTGTATTTTTACTACTATGTGACTATGTTAGCCATGGTGTTTATGCTAGATAAGGATGCTTGTCTATTATGATGTATGCAAATCTATGTGAATATCTATATTTTTTCCCTCTTTACCTAAAACCCTAGATATACACTATAAGCCAATTGTAAAACTAGGACAAAGGTTGAAAGGTAAGGGTTGGGATAATATTAGCCACCCTACTATGACTAAGCGATACCTACATATATAACATCTAAAGTGGGAAGTGAAACTAAATGATTTATTCCACCTAGTTGAGTGTGTGAAATATTATGTAATCTAGTATGTCGTGCAAATATTGTGTATGGTTTTCAACACTTGAAAACATGTGAATTGACCTTGTAAATTATATTTAGACCTAACTCAATATTTTATAATTTTAGGGGTTTTATATTTAGGAACTTCTAGGCAATTCCTCGCAATGTACAGATGCAATTCCAATGAGTGCTTGATATATTGATATAGATAAAATCTTAGGCTTGATATGTTTATATATTTAACTCTTTGGATGATTTCCTCCAAACTAACATGCAAAATGTGTAGGGTGATCCATATGAGCAATTAAAATTTTGGAAACTTGTTGTTATAGGTCACAGTGTCAATTTTTTCCTAAGTGGACAAGTTTGAAAGAATGAACTTGTCTAAGAGACACATACCTATCTAAGAAACAAGAACAATGATTTGAGGCCAATGGACAATTTGAGAAAGATATTAATCTATTTTGGAAGATATTTGGAATATTCTATGTATAAATAACGACAAGTTATAAGATCTAGACCTGTATATGAGAGGATAGATATGAGGAATGGTGAATAAGAGTCATGTATGTGAGCATAAGTCAAGTAAGTTATGGTTTGGTTAAATTACACATTACCAAGTGTCTAATACCTATTCTGAGTGGCTACATTTTCTCCCTTTTTATTCAAGCAATGTATTTTCTAGAGTAAGATGATAGATAATGATACCTAAGGATAATTTTGATGGGTGTTATCAAGTATGTACTATGTGTTATGGATTTCTAAATATGAACTTGCAATCAAACATGTAAAAATCAATTTTTAGTTATGACGTAAAAATCAAAAAGTGAGAACATTAAATAGGTGTGAAATGAAATATTAAAGAATGAAGACACATGTATGTATGTGAACTAGTCTTATATTTTGGATACAATGGAGAATGGGGTGATCATGCCCCATTGAAGATATCTGAGTAAGAACATGGGTTAAGTTGAATATACCCCAACTCTCATTTGAAATGGTAAAGTGCCTATAAATTATGTAACACATAAATTCAACCCCACACAACTCTAATAAAATTGAGTAAATGGAATCCACTATGGGTTCCAATAAATATGATAAATGATTGAGAGTCTTCATAATTTTTTATATCATCCACTATAAATAGATTATATGATTTAATTTGAGTAATGCATAAATAATGCTTGAATATAATTTATTTTTTGAAATAAATTTGAGTAATATAGAATAGAGAATCGCATGTGTTTCTATTCCATTTGGTAATGAGTAACCCAAATCATATAACCTATGCCAGTATATCATGATATATGTAAAATTGTGAACATCTTCCATGCATATGCCCCCAGTATAGTATCTTGTGTAATCTATGTAATAATTTGTTAAAATATGTGACATATATCATAACCTTATGAAATGTGTGACATATGTCTTTAATATTCCCCCAATCTAAGTCAATCTATCAACATATAAGTAAAACCTATGATAATCTTAAGTAATCTTTGCCCAAAAATCTAACTTTTTTGTAACTATGAGGGTTTAATCTTTAAGACAAGCCATTTCATATGCTCCCCTTTTGAGCTAAGGAATGAAGCATGTAAATCAATAATATCAAGAGATGGTATTTAAATGGATCATGCTATATATAAAATATGTAAGCAATGTAAATCATATAATAACATTTAGAGAATATGTCATCATTGTAAGAATAATGCATTTGAGTTGTTAGCAATAGTTTATTAACAAGAATATAAAACTAGTTTTCAAACTATGAACAATAAATGATTAGAAATAATAAGTAAAATAGAAAAAGATATGACCCATGAAGCCAATAAAGATAAATATTTTATTCCACAATGGCATGTCTTCTCCTTCTTCTCACATTTGCCTATAAAGGCTCTTTGAATTCCCTTTTGAATATTCTTCTCCTATGATTCTTTGACTTATTTTTACTACCATTACATTCATTTTCTCAATTAATGCTAAATTAAATTAAATCTCACTTCCCTATACCCATTCTAACACTCACCTAGACAAAAATAGGTATCTCACCCCAAGATACAAATAGGCCCTAAATTTTTTACAAATTTGCTCAATTACAAATCACTTTGAGATAAACCACCTAACTACTCCTAATCTCCCAAGTCTCTTTAGTAGGACTCCATGCTTTTATACTCTACCTAAAAACCTAAAATACATTTATAATCTTTCAAAATTATGAACACTTTTTTGTTCAATCTACATCCAACTTGAATGCCTTGAGACAATCATAAACACTACCATAAAGAAAATATAAATCCATAGGAATTCAAAGAGTAAAGAAAGGAAGACAATAATGGGACTATCCATTTCACTTGCATCTATCAGTTGTGAAAATATACACTTAGTATCTCTTGATATCACCATATGATATTCTCAAATCTTTTTAAGAATTTAAGCATCGACATAAAAAAATAGCAACATGGATTTGGTGTATTGATATGTTGTAAGGGATGAAATAACTATTGATGTGTCATTTGACATGGGTATCCAATGTTAGGATATCAGGGTAGTGAATCCTATCAATTTTCTTCTAAAAGGATTCCCAAGAGTTGAGTCTCCCCGAGGTCTTCATCTAATGGGTCACGATGCATTGATTTTACTCAATTGGTCATTTGGACTATTCTAGTCAAGGGGCATTTATTGTTGTGGGAATATTCAAACTTTATTTTGTCATCATTATAGTATTTTGATGGTTTAGAGGAAATGCAAGTTTAGTGATTTTTTCATGTGGATTTTCAATGGGTTTCTAAGAATGATAAAAAAAATTTCATTTTATATTTTTCCTACATGTTAAAATTAACATTTGTGGGTTGTTTAAGTGAGTATGCAGATGATTTAAAGGGTTTATTACATGTATTTGACATTATATAAGTGATAATAAATAACATTAATTCCATTTAAACATTAAAAAATGTATTCACGAATGGATAAAATACTCTTGCAATTATTATAAACATTAGTAATAGATTGCATTCAAAAAACTAACTTAACCTTAATTAGTAAATTGATAAAAAATAATAAGATAAGGGAAAAGGGGAAAGAAAATTCTATAATAACAATGATAAATTCAATTTAAAAATCACATGAACTCCTTATAATATCCACTAAACCAAATAACATCCTCATAATCACATTCAAAGCCAATGTAACCTTCTGAGGAGAATAAATAAGGAGAGACCAACCACAACCATCATATACTTGCACATGTTGTAAGAAGATGATCCAAGTCTTCTATTAATCTTGACACATTATTTTGATAACCAAATTAGTCCATTACAATTGATCCCTTGAAATTTTTATAGAATAACAATAGGGGATGGGTTTAGGGAGATATTACACTATAAAAAATAAAAATTCATGGAAATGAAAATGTGATTGACTAAAATCTCTTTGTAGGAGAAACAAACTGACCTTTTGATGATAAAATTTAGCCATTATAGAGAAAATCAGTCTTCCAAGGGGAGTATTTTCCCTCCAAAATGCCTAACCACCTCCATTAATGCCTTATATACGCCATTCTTCCCTAAATTCACCACTTTTGTTATTCACTTCCTGAAAATAGACCAAAAACAAGTCAAAAGTTGTAATTAAAAGTATGAACAATAATAATGTTATGAAAACATGAATAAGTTTTCAACCAAGAAGAATTAGACAAAATTAAAGGAATCATTGCATCCAAGATGGAGTTTCCTTTCTAAAAAAGTAAATAGTTTCAAAAATTGACTCTAGAGGTGAAATTTATCTTAAAAAAACTCACTCTAGGTCTAAAAACACACCTAGTAGACTTAACCAGGCTTTCTGGCTTGATATGAAAAATTTAATTTTGTTTTTGAAAAATTTCAACACTCAATGCTAATTGGGATTTCAACCCTTTATTATCACTATGGAGAACTTTGGGGCAACATTGATAGTCCTATTCAACTCTTTTTCTCTAAATAACACTAGGTTTGCATCATTCAAAGTTGGTGTGGGGGACCAAGACCTGATTAACACTATTTTCACTACTCATAGGGTTTCCTTATTATTTAGGGATTAAAAACCAATTAAAAAAGGGATCAGGGCCTCAATATCCTTGATGACCTAGTTGAGGCTCGAGCCTAAATAACATTGAGTTTGATGGTGAGGACAACCCATGACCTAGTCGACAAATCTTCCTATCTAACACTACACCTACACTTAGCAAAAACCTAATAAATACCCTAGACCTAATTAGGTAGTAAATACCCAATTAAAAATACACCATTTACCTATTTTACTAAGTCCTAAAGTTGTTTATGAACCTTGATTACAACTACATCCATCCCTCACTCCTAACCTAATCAAATAATAGACAATAATTATAACTAAACTTGCCCTCACCCAACTGTGAAGACCTAGTTATGAATCAAAGGCTTGACTAAAAATACAAAGAAAACATGACTCCCTCAAGAATATTGTGGCTAACACACCCCCTTTTCATAAGAAATGGGGGACCCCTCTTTTGAAAAACTCATAACTAGAGTTCTTGAACTTGTTCTCACATTTTTGTTGGCTCTACCTGTGTCAAGTCTCTGAAATCCCAGGTCACCCTATTAATTGTTTTCTCCTCAAGAATATGATGTGGATAATGACCAATTTATTGAAATATAATGCATCATTTACTTATGAAAAATACCAAGGAAAATCCCATCTATGTTCCATGATTAGGGTGGGAGCTCTTGCTTTAAATGTTTAACATGCTAATTTTGTAGGCTTGCCCTTATTTGGAGGTTCCCAGAGTCTCAATCCTACTCGGTGTATTAGATCCCAAAACACTATATGGCATTACAAAGCCTAGTTAGCATCTAAATGAGTATTTAATTGATAATTATTCCTTTTTATTTCACTTAGTCATTTTAAATTTTTTTTATAGGGTCTTCCACATGTCAAAGTATTAACACTACATAGTTTCAGGATATTCAGTTGAGCGGTAATCAGAGGCTTCAAAATAATAATGTAACACATGACCATTATCAGACTTGTTAGTCTCCCATTATGATATATATGCCATATCCCAAGAGGGCTTACTAAAATTAGTGGGCGCCATGAAATTTGATGTCAGATGCATCAATCTCTTAGGCCTAAAAAAGATGTTAAAACTTGAGAGAGCCTAATACAATCAACAAGTGTCATGTGACCCTAGTTTAAACATCATCAATGCTCTAGCTAATCAACCCATGATAAAATTAGAATGGCCAGTCTCTTGGACCTAACAAAGATGTTAGATCTCAGGTGAGATTAGTCTAACCAGTGACTTCCACTTCAACTAGTAATAGAGTGGTTAATCTCTAGGTCCTGACAGAGAGATAAAAAACTAGGAGAGCCCAAATAGATCAAGAGACACCACATGCCTTGAAGGATAATAGTTCCCTAATTTAACCAATGAATATCTCTCCATTATTAGAATTTTTAGTGTCTTAATGTGGTAAGGATGTTAAAACTTGAGAGAACTTGATGCAGTAAGAGACCACCATGTGGATTATGGTAAAAAAAGTCAATCTCTTGGTTTGATAAGGATATCATAATTTAGGAAAACTTAATGTATCATGATATGACACATGGTTTAACCAAATAACTTAACAAATGGGCCCCTTAAAGTTCCTAAGATAGCCATAAAAAAATACATGTGGAACCATAGAGGCCTAATTAGAGGATGCCATGTGTCCTCAGCTGACATCTCATCTTCCCCTAAGGATATATCAATGAAATGCTAAGTTGTGCTTGGGTCTTGAATATTAATATGAAGACCAATCATGATGTGATAAGTGGTGTGAACTTAGATCTCTTGGGAGGCTATAAGGATGAGGTGGTCACACACCTACCCCACTCTAGACATTGATGAAGTGGGGAACTTAACCTCGATTAGAGAAGTTAAAAATGTCACATCACCTTTATTGAATATATTAAATGACATGTAATCCTATACTTAAAATTTAACTATGGATTGGGAAATCAAGTTGAGGATTTAACCACCCACTCAAATTTGAATCCATGATGGATGAGACACCAAATGCCATTAATTTAGGGAGATGAATGCAAGTTTATATAAGTTTTCTAAATAAATATCATTAGCTATTATATCTCTGAGCTACCAAATTCAACCTCCTTAATTTTTACTACCCTTACTACTTTCATCACTTTCTTTTTCATCTTGAGAGTTTTTACCAAACTTCATCCCATAACAATGGCCACCTCCTATTCAAACCCCAAGGTTGATCTTGAGTATAAGGACACTCTATTCCCAAATGGTTTGACTCAATTTAAGAACTATAACAAAATATTTAAGTCCATTGACATGGTTCCCAAAGAGTCAATTACCAATGATGATGATGATGAGGTTAAGTTTTAAGATGCTCTATAAGCATACCAAAAGTGCAACCTATATCAAGTCATGACTAAGCTTGAATGTTCTCCCTTACATTGACTTATTTGGAAAGATTTTACTTACTACCAGATAGGTGTAGGATGACATTCAAAATTGGGTCTACTCATCCATCTCCTATCACTAAATTTCCAACATCTCAGGCATGACTTATAAAGCTTATTATAATCTCCTATACCCCATGTTTTCATATGACTCGATAGTGGTGAAGACTTGGACTAACACCTTCAAAATATATGAAGTCCTCTAGGACTAGGTGGAGAACCTAAATGCTAGATGGGTAAATAAATAGGTTTTTAATGCATACATGATCTACAGCTTCAAGGAGGGATTTAGGATTGGTATGATCCTACTAGGATAGCTATTTAGGGCCCTAAATTGCCTTCACATCATTAAAATTTGGGTGCCTCTTGATTCATATGATCTTGGATATATCCCAATTCCTCAACCTAGGAGGAGTGGTTAATTTAAATGTGGTTAGAGCCATAGTGGATGCATGGGTATGGGGACATTTTTACATGATGAGCTATATCATAGATGCAATTTGTGAGATAATCAATTTTAATCCCTCTACCTTTCCTGCATGGGTTCCCAATGACCCTATGATCCATGTATTTTTATACAAACTATATGGCCACCAATACAAAATAACATCTGAGACATTTGTGAGTGTTTATACCTAGTAGTATACAATGTGATCAACAAAACCCCTATGGCCTATCTATTACAAGAAATCAAAGATTCACTAGCTCCCATTAGAGACTATTAGTGTTTTAACCTTAAGACTTATAGGTATTTAATTCCTTTATTTTTAAATAGCTGAGTATACTAAATCAAGGTAGATATATGCAGTAAATACAACCACTATTTTTTTATATAATTGACTAAATTTAACCTCTATAAATATAACAATAAATAATGTAAATGAAAAATTATCTAGAAAATGATCAAGATAAATGATTAAGAGGTTGAAAACTAAGGTGAAGGCTGGTATGAGTGTTATAAATAGGATTCAAGTATCAAAACCCCTCCTAGATAATAGTTTCCTAATTGTAGAGTAACATCATGTACCATTAATGTCCTTATTTTGGTATTAGTGTCCTTTATGTAGGACTATTTTGAGCTTTTGGGTGTATCTATGTCTGGGTCTATAAGTCATGTTCCTATGTGCACAAGTTATAAGACCCTATAGATGATCTATTTTGACTGATTCTATGAGCAAACCCTAATCCTCCATGTTGTTGTGGAATCTGGTTGATACAATCTAAAAAGTGTGTTTGTTAGTGGGATAGGGTGGACATCCTCAACACCCTGCTATGACGAGAGTTGCCTACATACTAATACTCTGAAGAGGGATCAAGCCCAATGTAGTTATCCCCACCTTAGTGCTATTGCAAGTGCAAGTGAAACTAGTATGATGGTTGACTTGAATGCTTTTAATGTGATTGAGATTGGAAATATGAGTAATCTAAGTATAGGAATTATATAGATGGTATTATGAAAAAGTAGGGTAGAATAAGGATTGATAACCTTAATTGTGCATAACTTGTTATGAGTTTTCATATGTAATTTTAATCTAATTTCCATCTAGTGGTTAGAGAGATAAAATTCATGTATATATATTATTCTAGTGCTTGTGCAAGTGATAAAAGAGGTCTAGGCTAACCTTAGGAGGTTTAATTTATAAAAAGATATCTATTTGTGAAACAAGGATAGAAAGGATAGTAGTGACAAACTTGGGACACTAGCGCCATGTGGTGATATTATCCCTATTATGGAACTAGTGTCTAGGTGGCATAACCTAAGGCACAAAGGGCCAAGATGTAAGAATAAGTGTTTGAGACTACTTTAGGGATGACTAGGGATGCCTGTGGCTTACACAAAGGTTGGATAAACATGAAAATAGCCCATAAGATAGGTCTAGGGCTAAGCTAGGGATAAGTGGTCTCAAGTAGCAATCTAAACACTTACGTGTCATTTTTAGGTGATTACATTTCCCCCCCCATTTATTTTATAAATGCAATAAAGTGAAGTGGCTAATATAAGGGAATAATAAGTAAACCTAGTCTTACCTAAGAGGTGAAGCCTATGAGTTTGGATCTGAGTATATGAAGCATGCTCCATTGGTGTCTTGTAAGTGAAATGTGCATAGATCAGTCCATACTTAAGAGATATCAAAAGCAAAGACAAAATTGAGTAAAGAAGTAAAATTAAGTAAAATGGAGTAAAGGGATAATAGAGAGGAAAATAATGGATACACCTCATTAGATACATGAATCACTGCATAAACCTAGTGATAACCTATGTTTGAGCATGTATATAGTGATCAATCAATGAATAGTTTGGATTAAGTTGGTGGATTACTCAATTCTTATGTGTGGGTGGCTTAAGAACTAAATCTAGTTTTGACACCATCATTTCCCACCCCTGCTTGGTAGATCATACTTGTGAATGACTTGGATTGGATTGATGGTGTGTCCAACCCTCTCATGTAGGTGGATCAAAAACTTAAGTAGACTATGAATCCATCATTGCTTACCCATGTGTAGTAAATGCATCTATATTGAAACTATATGATATATCTAGAAATGTCACTGGAGATATCTAATTAGATATGTTGGATCTATGGCCACTCGAGTATATTAGGTGGATTCAAACCACTCAAGAATGTCAACCAAGTAGATGGAGTAAGGCATGAGCTGGTGTATAAACTAGAATATGATGTCTGATGTATACAACATAGATAATTCCATGGAATTTGTCATTCTATTTGATCAACTAGTGTGTAAGTGAGTAAATGGAAATAATGTGTTGTGCACATACCCCCAAGTCTGATATTTGAACATATGTATTCTAGACTAAGTTGTAAAAATTTATATATGAGTATCTAAATTGAAAATGGGAATGGTCATGCCACATATGATTCCCCTAATATGAGAAAATTGGTATGAATATGAAGTAAAATAGTATGAATCTAAGCTAAACTGGTATGAATCTGAGCTAAACTAAGCAAAATTGGTAAATCTATAACTAAACCTATGCAATCCTAGATTGTACCCACTATAATTTTCTAGATAATCTAGATTTTTTTGAAGCTAAGGCTACTAGACACTAGCACCATATCTTGAACAGTAGCACCATGTGGTGCTAGTGTCCTAATTTTGGCACTAATGTCCATCTATTTTAATTATATGAAATAGTACTAATCTCTGTGTCACTATTTCCTACTATGTTTACCTGATTCTAATTTCTATAACCTAAGCCCATGTGATAAAAAATATATTATGAGTGTAATGTGAGAGACTGGTCTCTATGACAAACCCCTATGAATTCCTTCGCTTTTTATGGGAGTTGTTGAACATGTGCAATAACTTTCCTCAAAATAAAAAGCTCTATGACATGTGTGTTAGCCAGAGCCTATATGATATTTGCATAATAATCCAATATAATGTGAATATATAACATCAAAATGTAAGATATTCTAAGCATAAGTTTGTAATGTGTGACGTATGTTAGATATAGCATTCACAAGGATGTCAAGATAGATATAACAATATATGTAACATAAAATTTGAGTAATAACTGAATAACTACCTAGGGGGATAGGGCATGATGTCCATCATGACACTCAAGTAGGAAGGGGAGATGCATGAGGTCCCTCATGGAATCTAAAAATGGAGTGTGTAACAAGAAAGAGAAAAGTTTCATGGCTATGATGCATATAATAAATCATACATACAACACACATGAGGTACACAAAGTATGCCAAAGGGCCACAATACAAGGGACATGGGCACATGTCACTAAATCTAAGAAATCAAGACATAAAAGGACATTTTTAAATATCCACATATGTAAATAGAAACCAAGTTAACTTAGATCCACATAGAAGGACATGTTTAAATGTCCACATACACAATCAGGAAGGCACACATAAGGACATGGGCACATGTCCAAAGCATACATACTGTGAAAAGAAGTGGTGTGGAGCCAAAGGTCAATGGCATATTCAAATGCCCTTGAATAAAAGAAGCATATAGATACAATCAATTATAAATGTAGGAAGTCTAGAACTAAAATTATGCATGAAGATGTAATAAAAATCTGTGTAAGAGCTAAGATGTACATATACTGAGTCTAAAGTAGTAATAGCCAAAAAAAATCTAGTGTAGCATGATCAATATCAAGATATAATAAATCTAAATTTATGATTTAGAGTTTAGAAATATGTAACCTGGTGATCAAAACTATGTATAGGGTGACCCCAAATTGTCAAATAAACAACCTGTGTATCTATGTAAATTCCCCTAGTTGATAAATAATAGAAATTTAGATTAGTGTAGTGGAACCAAGTCCTATAGAAATATGTAAGCACTCGACAAGAATAAGTAGAGTGTGTATATACATACATACATACATACATACATACATACATACATACATACATACATACATACATACATACATACATGATAAAAAAGGACTCAACTAAGATAGCTAGCATATGTAGTGTCTAGCAAATATAAGAAACGTAAACATGGTAATGAATACCATCTATAATTTATGTTTTCTAAGTAAATATTTGAATGTGTTTTTTTATGTTTTTGAAATATTATATTGTTTTTGTATTTTATAGATATAATATATGTACATGCAACATGAAAATGAAACTATATACAAGGAGAAAGGTATAAGGAAAGTATGTACAAGAAGGGAGGAACAATACTAACTGATGAATCTCATAAGATACACACTATCACTATGGTCCATGCCAAAAATAGGAATGGTAATCTCTCATGTAGTGTAATTGATATGTTATAGCTAAATAGTGTTACAGTATGAATTTGAGTATTGTTCATTGTTAAAATCATGATAATCATAATAACCTAGAATGGCTAGTGTTGACTTTTATTGTATCTAGATGAACATAGGGAATTGTCTCATACTATGGATTTGACCTTTTTGGATTGTGATTTGGAATATTTATTATGATTTTGCCCTTTTAAATTGTGCTTATTATAGGCATATGGTGCTCTAGACGCTCTTTTGGTAGAAATATTTTTTTGAGAATGCTTGTTGGCCTAGCATGATATTAACTTTGCAACTTAAGTTATTCCCCTTTTTATAACATTTCCTATGTATCTAGATATTTTTACTTGATAAACTATATCTATGAATGATTTTCATTATAATTTTAAATAAATCCCAAACCTTGTTGATTGACATTATCAATTGTTAGAATAGGATTAATGATGCCTTGGGATTACTTACCCAAACCTTGCCATGATAATCAAACTATTGTAGATATTTTTGACCAAACCCATACTGATTTGAAAGTTGAGCCTCATTTAAGAGAGGTATATTTTCATATTTTACTTGATTTACCTAATTTTTTATACTATTTATTCCTCTGATTATGATCTATGAACCTTTTGCTATTCTATATTATGCTTTGGTAACCACTTTTGTACTATTTCTAAATTTGACCCTTTTTGAATTTGTAGATGTGCCATTGTATATTGTTTGGATGATGTGTCACTATGTGACTCATTTGTATCCATTATATACTATATTTTCCTTTTCATTGCTAAAAATGAATCAGTGTGTTGCTTATGCATTCTATGATATGCACAATAATATTTGGATCTTCTCATTGGGTGTAGAGGAGGTAGGTTGATTAAGTTAGTTTTAGTCATTTACCTTAGTATCTCACTTGAACTCTTATTGGACCTTGGTAAACTTTTTGAATAACTTATAATAGATGTATTGTGTTGCACTTTATGATTTGGATATGAAAGAGTGTGAGGCACACATTTTATAGGTGTAGATGTATAAACATGACGAACACTAGCATATTCTGAACACTTTGCACTTGTAATTTGATTTTCCAATAATGTGACATATTCACTAAATAACTAGTTTTGATTATGTAATTCTAATATTAGCCTACTCATACTAGTAATTGTATCATTTAGAGTCTCACAAGTATAAACCCTAGTTGCTTCTAATTAAACATGTAGGAACACAACCTGTAGGGGAGAGTCATGGATAGGCTGAATTTGGGAATTAGTAATAATAGTATAAGTTATTTTATCTTTTGGAGGAGTGACAACATGGAATTGGTTGGAGGGAAATTAGATATCACCCTCATGGAGATGAGGATGAAAAGGAGATTTTTTCTTGTCCACAAGATATGAAATTGAAACTTGAAACATAATTGTTAGATTATATACTAAATCCTCAATATGTGTAAGGGTTGGCTTCTTATTAGAATTCCACATAAGATAAAGATAACATGCTATGAAATATGACATATATTTTAAATAACTTAAATCATCATATACATGTGTGTTTATGTCATCTTTGAATTCTTTCCAAATAAAATGAAATAAGCTTGCAAGAGAAGCTAGAAAAATTTGCATCAAAAAGTAACCAACTTCATCTATCATTATTATCATGATTATATGAAATATAAATCTGGTTGAGGGTCCTAGAAGGATGGAAATAAAAACCCTAGGTTTATCTAGGGTTACGGTTTGTGAAATATTTTAAGTA
The DNA here is from genome assembly GCA_037957365.1 of Torreya grandis. Classification (NCBI taxonomy): domain Eukaryota; kingdom Viridiplantae; phylum Streptophyta; class Pinopsida; order Cupressales; family Taxaceae; genus Torreya; species Torreya grandis. The sequence continues at coordinate 3,470,394 of JARHVA010001270.1, forward strand.
CATTGGGTTCACCAATTATTTTAACCTTTTAGGAATTAGGGGTATGTAAATACTATATTGTTAAAGAGATGAGTATAGTAAATCATGGTATAAATATGTAATAAATACATCCATTAATTTGTTATAGAATTGACTAAATTTGAACTTTATAAAAATAGTAAAAAATAATGTAAATGAAAATGTAGTTGGAAAATGACTGAGATGGATGATCTAGAGGCTAAAAACTAAGGTAGAGGCTAATCTAAGTGTCATAAATGAGGTTTTAAAACCCCTCATGGATACAAGCACCCTAATTGGACAATAGTATTATAATCATACTTCCCATGACCCTACTCCTCCCTATGATTACACATCGACTAATGTGTAGACTACCTACCCTGGTTATATTGCTTGGAGACATTTACCACTCACTTAGACCTTTTTAACATCATATTCTCATCCCCACACATCCTCATCACATCTTGGTCCTTTCTCACACTAGATAGGCTCCCTAGGGACCCCCTAGGGCCCTTTCAGAGGCTTGTTGACCAACCTAAGTGGCATTTAGGCCCATGTCATAGTTTAGGGAGGAAACCCATGCCTTAGGCCACATGTTTCCTTCATAAAATCCATGGCCTAGGCATAATATATGAAAGAGTGCCCTATTTGGACCCAAAAAACTAGAAACAACTAATTTTTGGCTTTTCAATAGATTAGGTTTGAGATATACTTTTTCCTTATTCATTTGAGTCTTCTATCTAATCTATCTCTTGGATTATTGCTATAATATTATTACTTGATCATCACACTCAAAGCTTAGTCGCATCCTTGAATCTCTCTTATTTCTTTCTTGAAATGATAGCTTTCATTGTGATAGAGGATGCCCTACTCTATTACAAATATTTTTGGTGATTCACATTTCTATCTATAGTGTTCCTAAAGCTTGTGGGTTACTCTTTTCTCCCTCAAGATTATATTGCATCTATCTCTTATTATCCTTAAATTAGATCTTCCATAGATTGGAAACTTCCCCTTCACCTCTTCCACAACTTTTAGCTCTTAGTCTGGACTCAGCTCACGCATAGCCTGATCCTCTTCCTATCTTGCTTCCTAGCTTGGATAATAAGTTGGTAGAAAGTCTGCACATATTTATTGAGTTTGATATGAGGGCACTTTTATATGCAAAGTGAAACTATTTTTTTTATTTTTTTTAGTATACATGTTAAGGTTTGATTGATATTAGTAATTCAATTGCTTTGTGTATTGTTTAGAATAGTTTTTGAAGTTTATGCATTGTATGTGGTTGAAATATATCTTCATTACTTGAAATATTTTCCATTAAATGTTATACTTGCATTAGAAACATTTTTTATTACATATTAGGACTCTACATGCTCAAAAACATCTATAAAACTTGCCTAAACAATCTCTCTCTCTTGGTAAACTAGAATATTACATTGTTAGAAAAGAATAGTGTTGAAAGTGAAAGATAAATTAAACCTAGACTAGCCATGCTTTTAAACCCTTTCTTGAAATTTTTTTATTTCTTAAAAAGTCTTTCATTTAGATTGAAAGTGCGTTAGCTTATATATTTACATACCATTTTTTATCTCTCTTTATTTGACATTATTGTTTCTATAATTCATATGCAATCAATTGTCTAGTCTTAACTACTTGCTTTACTATGGTTAGATCCACTAGAGATACCTACATCCTTTGTATGCTTGATCATGCTATCCCTAACTTGGTTCACGAGTCTATCTATAGCTTGGTGCAAGATGGCATACCAAATAGCCACTATAGATATCTTATATCCCATATAAACCTTGAGCATTCTAACCTCTTAATGGTTTTTTTTAGTACTTTATGTACCCCTTGCCAAACACTAGTGGTTTCATTTATATTATTAGAGATACATTCTATCACACCTAGTGGGATATCAGATATGATCTCATGCTAGTTTTATCCCATTTAGAGCTCTCTTAGCTAAATCCCCTATGTTAACAGTTAGGATTTGATTTTAGTTGTGTTTTGGCTCTTGGCTTGCTTTTTTATCCTACTTTGGTTCTATGTCATTCTCCTTGTTGGTTATTCATCAATTTTCCTTTTCTATTATCTTCTATGTTTCTTATATTTCATTACATCCATGGCTATCCTCTCACCCTTGGGATATCAATCCTATTAGATTCAAGGTCTCATCCCTGATGTCATTCATGAGCAAGCCACGACTGCAATGGAATTCCATAGACACCATAGGATCCAGGAAGTTCCCTAGACCCAACATGGTAATTTGTACCCTCTCACATTTGTAAGGGAATAAGATTTGTAGGATTATAACCAATGGACTCAGTCTCCTTTCCATAATCATTCATATAAGAATGTTTCTTCTCATCCTTATGCCATGTCTCATTCCCCTATTCAAGGTGATGAGGATCCTATCATGTGACTAGGACCCAATGAGCTATGTGTAATCATTGATGATTTTCATAGATATGTTTAGGTGAATGAAGTGCATCCTTCTTCCCTTTTGATTTAGTAGCATGCTTCCTTTAGATACAAAGCTTGTGCCCATTAAGTTTTGAGTACCTTGACCAGTTCTTGTGTGAGTTACCTACCTCTTTTTTGATAGGAGACTCTATAACAAGAACACCCTCATATCCATGCTATGGATCATAGGTATTCCCACTCAGTGAGGTATCTTCATTGTAAATATTCTTCCTAGCCTCCTAGCCCTTTAGAGTTTTCAATGAGAGTGCTAATTTTGATCATCACCTATGGATTAGAGATATATGGGATGTTTATTAGGAGCATCAATGCCCACAAATTAACCCTCATTTGATGGCATGTGATCAACACCATGGGGATTTTGGTCATCATGACCACTTCCATGAGTATGCCACATATTCTAATCATCCCTATGAGGAACACTATCTATCTCATGGTTATTCCTCACCCTATGGTAGAGATGATTTACACCATGAGTATCTTCCCATAAATAACTCCCTTAACATCATCCTCTCCACTATAATGGTTATGATGATGCCTATGTGCATAGGTGACATCATTACCATAACAAGCCCCCTCCTAGAGTTCATTTATAGCCTAGTATCAATCGTGCCTATGAGGATCTCTATTAGAATCATCTAACCCCTTAGGTACATGTTATTCCCCTTCCTACTCCTATCCCTGAACTGCCTAAGTTTAATGGGAATCAAGATTCCAATCCCAAAAAGCATATTGAGGCATTCATGATGACATGTATGGATTGAGAATATGATGAAGGCATGATGTTGAAGCTCTTCTCTCATTATCTATGACCTGAAGCTCTTGTGTGGTTTTAAAATCTACCTCTAGATTGTCTATCTAGTTTCTAGATCCATCTAGATGACTTCAACTAGTACTTTGATATGTCTAGACCTTTAAACCTTGGAATATAATCAATCACCTCTATTGAACATGCTAAGGGTGAGTCAAAATTTTATTTGTGTGTAGGTGGCATTCAACCATCCATACATGTAGAACTAGGTTATTGAATGATCAACTTTATGATATTTTCATGTGAGTATTGAGGCAAGAGGTTCACCTTGAGGTCCTCAAGCATGAGCCCACCTCATATGATGAAACTATTAATGAGTGTCTAAAGTTTAAAGTATTTGAGGTTTTTACATGCATGAAACCTATACCAATATAAAAATCTTCTTTTTCACATGATCAAAATTACAATGTGACTAATGATGGTGTCATTGATTATCCTCTCGAGAAGGACAAGAAGGATAATCACTAGGTGAATGATTTAAGCAATAAGCCAACTAAAAGTAAGGATTCTAAATCAAGAAAAATAAAATAATGGATGGTGTTTCCTTATGACCCCACCAAGTTTTTTAATTTCCATCAGATGAGGGGGCACAATGATGCTAATTATGCCACCTAAAAGTTTGTTACACAAGCCTCACTTTCATTTTAAAGTTATTATCTTATAGAACCCAACAAAAAATTGAATATGTTTAAGGAGCCTCTACCTAACCTTGACAAAGAGAAGAAAAAGAAGAAATTAAAGGCTAAGGCCCCTTGTTCTCCTTTTTTCTCTTCCACCTCTTATGATTCCTCTTCTTAGGCTGACCCAAGAGGGAAATCTAAGTGTGAAAGTAAAAATGTCATTACTGCTATTGACATATCCTTTAAAAGGTATGAGTGATTCATCAACATGTGCTTAGGTTGGGTCATTGATCTTGTTAGAGAAAATAGTGGTGCTAGGCCACCTATTCTTCCCACAAGGGTAGGGAATCCCAAAGTTACTTTTAACTTTTAGTGTAACATCCCTCCCTAAGCTAGACAACATCCTTACCACATCATAAAGGAGTTACAGGGCCTCTTAGTTGGGATCTCCATTTTAGACCTTCTTTGACTTTGCCTGAGCAAAGGGGCTTCATCTTTAATGAGCTTAGTCTCTCTTGTGATGGTCTACTATAGGATGATGTTACATTTTTATTCAACTCTAACACATCTGACCACCCTTCCCCTCTTATCCTCTCTTTTAACCCCACTTATTTGCTAGATGATTCAATTTTGGAAAAGAGGGCTAGGTTCCCTCTCTATATTAAGACCTTCATTGATGACTGCCATGTTAAGTAGTGTATCATTGATGAAGGAGATGTATTGAATATCATGCCCCTACATGCATTCAATAAGCTAGGGATCAATCAAAAGAATCTCTTTGATTCTTGCCATAACTATATTGGTTTCAACAATGACATGGTTATACTAATGAGGAACATGAATATCTGAGTCAAGTTTTGCCCCAAGATAGTCAAGATCAGGTTTTGTGTGTTAGAACTTGAAATTTCATATAAAATGATTCTTAGACATCCTTGGACCAATGCCAAGTAGGTTATTGTGCCATCCACATTTCACATGGTTTAGTTAGTGCATGAAGGTGAGGTTCATACCATAGAGGCTTACCTAGATCACTGGGCATTGCTCTATGCAAGGATAAATCCCTCATGTGAGGATTTAGATGTCTCATCACAAGGTTCTATAGACTCATATACTCTGATCTTTGAGTCTCATTTTCTTAAGGATGAGAATTTGATCCAGCTAAGTATCGATCAACACTCATTCCTTCAGAGTCTATCATGTGTTGAATAACTCCCTCTTCCACTCTATGATGTCAAGTCAGATCGTCTCTTCTTAAAGACCTCTTTCAAGATATCTCCCTATATGTTAAGCTTCCCCTTGCATCACACTTTTCCCATCAGAGTATAGGCTCTCTCAATGTGTCTCCCATTGAGACCATTAAAGCATTTGAGTCTGATATCTTGTGCTATTTCATTTATGTTATGGCACATAACCTATTAATAAGAGAAATCCTTACACCAAGCTCATATGGGCTTATTGTAAGTACTATTATACCCTTGATCATCTTGGTTTGGATATCTTTCTCACTGATGGCCCAACCCCTGGCATTCCCCTCATGAATGTCCTCATGGTTCAACCTAAAGTGTAAGATCAATCACCCCATATTATGCCTTAGTGTTTTGAGGAAGGAAATGGTATGGATGTTGAAGGATCCATAGACATCAACCTTAGAACTTCAACAAGGCCAAAGATCATCAAGATTAGTGCTAGCCTTGCTCTATAAGAATGGGATGTTTTGGTTACCTTCTTATTTGATTTTTTAGATGTATTCCCTTGGTAATATGATGATATAAAAGGCATGGATCCTAACATTGTTGTCCATAACCTCATTATGGATGATGGTACCTGGCTTGTTTGCCAAAATTAGTGACCAATGGTAGTTAAAGTATCTAAACTAGTCAAGGTTAAGATTGAAAATCTCATATGAATGGGCTTCATCCAAGCTATTGACTACCCCTGATGGGTTTCTAAAAATTATTCTTGTTCTCAAGAAGAATGGAGTGGTTTAGATATACATCAAATTTTGAGATCTCAATATGGCTTTCCCAAAGGATAATTTTCCTACTCCTTTGCTTGACCAAATTGTTGATTCCACTACTAGTTTTGTGATCATGTCCCTCATAGATGGATTCTCAGGGTACAACCAAATCGGAATTTCATTTGAAGACCAACACAAGATGAAATTCACTACCCTATGTGGTACCTTATAATATGCCATCATGCCTTTTGGTCTGAAGAATGTTGGGGTCACGTATTAATGTGCCATGACCCGCATTTTTCATGATCTTATCCTCATAGAGCTGATAGACATCCTCAATGTTAAGGATAACTTCTAGCTTGGACCCCAGCTAGAATATATGTCTCTTTAGTACCCATATGGTCACCAACATCTTCACTAGGTCACTAAAGTAATATAATTAGGGAATATTTATTAGTCTCCAAAGTCCTACACTCCATAGGTAATCCTAGTCCTCCATAGGTAGAACATCTTCCTCCTTGGCTAACCATGATGGGAATCTCTCCTAATTAGTCACCATGCATGGTCTATCTCTCTATAATGGCTAGTCCCTCACCTATGAAGCCTCTTCCTCATATTATAGGCTAACTCCTTCCTGTGTCTAAACAAGCAAGCAATAGGAAAATAGATTATTCTACTGGTCTAGAAATGAGAAAGACTGAATAAAAAACATCAATTTTTATCTATCTAGCTTATTTCCCCTTCTCCTTTCCTACTCTATCACCTTCCAAAACATTTTAGGCTCTTTCAAGATCCCTAAGGTCTATTATGTTGCCTTAATGCCCTAATCCACAACTTTCTAGGTAAATCCATAGCTTAACAGTGCCCCAGGCCATGGCTTAGGGTGTGGCATCTTAGGGAACCCTAGGGCTCCCTATTTTTCCTCCCATGAGGCACAATTTACATTCTATTTGTCTTGTATTCTTCATTTCATCAACCCCATTATTTTGAATCCTTTTTCTCCCAATTTATCTATTGAATCATCTATAATGGTTCAAAACATGTTTAGGGCCTCCCAAACCCTAAAAATGATCAAAATTTACAAAAAATTTGGTCAGAGGACTTACCCAGACCATCATGTGCACTTGTGGCATGTTATCACATCCTCATTTACTATACTAGGGTTTTGGTAGCTTTTGAGATCTCCTTTGGCTCTCTTAGAGTGAAAATGATTTACTTTTTACTCTTTTTTCCTCTTTTAGCCCTCTTTCTTGCTTTTAATGGGCCCTTTTTGGGTGTTTTTCCCTTTTTTGCATTCCAGACTATGAAACCTCTATCTTAGTGGTTTCATCATGTTTTAATCACATTAGTGGATTTTTTTTTTAATTTGATGTCTCCTTAGGTCTGTGTTGGCCCTATTTTGGTCCCTTAGACTCATTCTAGGTCCTTGTTGACCTCTTAAGCTTGTGCCCCATTTTTTGGGCACCTAGGGATAGAAGTTACTTGCTATAATTCTTTTAGTTAGTCATTTATCTACTTTACCATGGTTGATACATTCTAACTCCCCCTCTCTCTTTTTTGTCATGGTTGTATGTAGAGTAGTTAATTAGATACAATGGTTTGGGACTTGCTCTAAACTTACTGACTGGTCTTTATCTTCACTAAACTTCCCCCCACTTTCCCTTATTACCTCTTACCACAACTAATGTTAGTCAACCATTATGTTTGTGGCTTGGTTTCATTAATTTTTCCCTCATGAAACTCACTTACGTTGCCTCACTTTGAGATTGACTTTTGACAGTTTCTATTCTTGCTTCTTCGACCCCCATCATGGTGCACCTCTTAGTGGTGATTTACACAAATGGTGGTAGTTGGGGAAACCTAGGACCAACAATTGTAACATAGGTTATAGATGATCCATGGGGACATAAGCTTATTGTAGTTAGTTTCTTCCTTACTAGTGAGACAAATAATGCCATCGAGTATAACATAATAATTTACACCTTGAATGATGCCCATGAGTTAGGTTTATGCTATGTGTAATTATTATCTAACTCACTCTTAGTTGTGTCTCAAATATTAAATGTTTGAGCTATCCTTAAATCTTAGTTGCTCCCCTCTTTGAGGTGGCATGTGATTTTTGCTCCTTCTTTGAGGATGTCTATCTCACCCATATCCCTTATAGGGAGAAAATTAGGGATGACACCTTAGTGAATGTCATTTTGGATAGTATGATTTTATTTGATATCACTTGAGTCCTTTATTTGTAATATATGTAGATGGAGCTGTAGATAGATTTTGGATTATACAACATTTACACTCACTCAAGGATTGTACCATCAACTTCTTCCACTGCCATCCTTATTTGGTAAGTATAGGTAATGTTTAATTTTATCTTTTTAGTTCTTGCTTTCATTTTCTTTGGTGTGGCTTCTAGGTACTGCACAACACTCCTTGTTCATTTAAAAACTGATTACTTGTACCTTGGGGGCATATGCAATTGTACTTCCTATGACCCTACTCCTTATGATTACACATCAACTCATGTACAAAATACCAACCTTGTTTATTCCACTTATAGACATTCACCACTCACTTAGACGTTTCCCACATCATATTCTTATCCCCCACATATCCTTATCCTATCTTGGTCCTTTCTCATGCTAGACAAGCTCCTTAGGAACCCCCCTGAGGCCCTTTCAAAGGCTTATTGACCACCTTAGGTGGCCTTTAGGCCCAAAATACATATTAGTGAGGAAACCTATAGCATAGGCTACATGTTTCCTTCACAAAAGTTGTGGCCTAGGCCATAACCTAGGCAAAATGCATGAAAAAGTTTCTTACTTAGACCCAAACGGCTAGAAATGGCTAGTTTTTAGCTTTTTAGCATATTAGGGTTGAGATATATTCTTTTTCCTCATTCATTTGAGTCTTTTATCTCATCTATCTCTTGTATTCTTTCTTTTATCTTCGTAATTGATCATCACACTCAAATCTTGGCTACCTTGTTGAATCTCTCTTGGTTCTTGCTTGGCATGATAACTTTGATTGTGATAGGGGATGCCCTACTCTATTTTAGCTATTATTGATGATACTCCTTGCTATTAATAGTGTTATTATAGATTGTGGGTTTTTCCTTGATCCCTCAGGACTCCATTACACTTATCTCTTATGTTCCTTGCATTGGTTCTTCCATAGATTGGTAGCTTCTCCTTCACCTCTTCCACAACTTTTGGCTCTTGGTCTAGACTAAACTCACACACAACCTAATACTCTTCCTCTCTTGCTTCCTAGTGTGGATAATTAGTTGGTAAAAATTTTGCACATCTTTTTTGAGTTTGATGTGAGGGATGTTTTCTATGCAAAATGAAACTCTTTGTTTATTTTCTATAGTATACATGATAGGGTTTGATTGATTTTAGTAATTTAGTTACTTTGTGCATTGTTTATAATAGTTTATGAAGCTTATGCATTATATATGTTGAAATATATCTTCATTTCTTGAAATATATGACATTACATGTTATGCTTTCATTGGAAATGTTTTTTATTACATAGTGGGAATCTACATGCTCAAAATGATCTATACAACTTGTCTAAACAATATCTCTCTCTTGCGAAAGTAGAACATTGCATTATTGGAAAACAATAGTGTTGAAAGTGAAAGATAACTCAAACCTCAATTAGGCATGCTCTTGAACCCTTTCTTAAAAAAATATTTACTACTTAAAACATATTTTATTTGGCTTGAAAGTGCCTTAGCTTCTAGATTTACATATCATTTATTAGCTCTCTTTATTTAGCATTATTTTTTATATAATTCATATGCAATCAGTTGTCTAGTCTTAGCTACTTGATTTACTATGGTTAGATCTATTAGAGATACTTTTATCCTTTGTGTGCTTGATCATGCTATCCCTAACCTAGTTCAAAATTCTGTCTATATCTTGATCCAAGTGGGTAAATTGGATAACCATTATAGATCTCCTATAAAGCATAAAAGGCTTGAGCCTTCTAACCTCTTAGTGGTTTATTTTCATACCCTATGTATCCCCCTACCAAAAACTAGGGGTTCCATTTAGATTCTTGGAGATACATGTACCATGTTGCACTAATTTCCATATTTTAGAGGTATTGTCTTATGTGTAGGACTATTGTAAGCTTTTGGGTGCACTTATGTCTAGGTCTGTAAGTCCTATTCCTATGTGCAAGTGTTTTGAAACCCTATAGATGACTTATTTTGATTGATTTTATGAGAAAAACCTAATCCTTCATGTTACTAGGGCATCAAATTGATATAAGATAAAAATTGTGTTTATTAGTGGGGTAGGATAGACATCCTCAACACCCCACTGTGATGAGAGTTGCCTACATACTAATACTCTAAAGAGGGATCAAGTTCGATGTAGTTCCCCCCACATAGGTGCTAGTGTTTAAGTGCAAGTGAAGCTAGTATGATGGTTGACTTGAGTGATTTGAATGTGATTGAGACTTAAAATTTAAGTAATCTAAGATGATGAATGTTGTAGATAGTAGTATGTAAAAGTAGGGCAGAATAGGGAATGCTAACTTTAATTATGCATAAATTGTTCTGAGTTTGTGTATGTAATTTGATTGTAATTTACATTTCATGGTTAGAGGGATCAAATTCATGTATATATATATTGTTTTGGTGCTTGTGCGAGTGCTAAAAGAGCTCTAGGCCAACCCTAGGAGGTCTAAGATTTAAAAATATATTCATTTATGAAACAAGGAGGGAAATGATAGTAACACCAAAATTGGGACACTAATGCCATGTGGTGCTAATATCCCTATTATGGTGCTAGTGTCTAGGTGGCATAAATTTAGGCACAAAGGGATATGATGTAAGAATGAGGGTTTGGAACTACTTTAGGGATGATTAGGGATGTATGTGGCGTATACCAAGGATGTATAATTATGAAAATAGGCCCTAAGATAAGTTTAGGGCTAAGATAGGGATAAGTGGTCTCAATTATCACTCTTAACACTCAAGTGTCATTTTTAGGTGATTACAACTGGTATATTTGAGAGGACACATTCATCCAAGTCATAAACATTCTTAAGGAGCCCTCTGCTTACTCTATCACATCCTAGATCACCTTATAAAGGTCAAAATCACTTATCAATTAGTGGAAGGCTTTTTAGGTATTGTATCAGTCACCAATAGAAGGTCTACCCACATCTCCAATCATCAATAAGGATCATGTGTACCACTCTTTCCCTCCCTTGTAAAATATGGTGGTTGGCTAGGACTCTTTGGTATTAGGTAGAGCTAAGCCATGGGACTAGGACCTAAAGGGTATGATACAAGCCCATCTGAAGAGGTACTCAACTTTCCTCAACCTCAATTATGGCCACCAAATGGTAGATGATGATGATTTGTATCTAAATGTCACAAATGATAAGGAGATGCTCACAAAGATAGAACCTTGTTAAAAGGAGAAGGGTAAGAAGGTCTATTTCTCCATTCCCTCATGAACCCCCTGCCCATTTTTTCAATCTTCATGGGATGTCATGTTGAATCCACCCATAATTTATAGAAGAGTCCTACATGGAATCTCATTGCCTTCTCCCTTATGACCAATGACTTCCCTTACCATGGCTCCACATCCTCTACCTTTGGTAACTCAATCAACTCAACCCAAGAAAAGTCAAGCTTGAGTGATCCAATGATAAGTAACCCAAACATAGGCAACTTCATAATAAATACCTCAACCCCAAGCCACCTAGGTTTTAAGGTTAGACATCAGTAGCAACCCATAAATGATCCCAAAGTAGGATAAATAGTAGGCACTGGTACAAGTTCATCCCCTCACTCCATCCTATTTCTAGTTGCCTCTAATGGCACCACCCATTATATCAATTCTACCTCCTCCAATTTTCACCCAAACATTCATGACCTCTACCATTCTTGGCTTCCTACCTTCTTCATTTCCATCCACCCTTTCCATTCCTCAACTTGAAACTTTCCTAGTGCCCCCACCAACCATTCCTCAAATGCAAGTACTTATAAGTGCCCTATCTTTGCTGACCACCTTAGTTATTTTAGGAGTAAGTCCACCCATGTATATGTCTTAAATGACTAGGTCCATCCCTATAGTCCTTTTGACAATGCAATAACTCTCATATTTGGCCTATATAACCCTCACTATATCACCTCCTTCCATAAAAACATCTATAGCTGACATGAATAAAAGGCTGAGGAAGAAATGAAAGGTAGTTCATGCCCAACCCATGATGCATATACTAGCTAATCAAATTCTACTTCCCCCACTAGTCTTTTTTGATGCTTTGGCACTCACCCCATTGGCTCCTCTCATATCTCCTTGAACCCTTTTTCCATGACCACTATTGGACCCTCAAATAAGAATAAATTCAAAAATTTACATTTTAAACAAGTATTTCACACTAGAAATATATCATAATATTTTAATATGATTTTTACAAAGCATGTGAAAGCTTATAAAGATTCACGGGGTAGTTGTGGGGAAACTAACTTTCCCCATAAACTGACTTATTTACTAAGAAATAAAAAAATAATAAATTATTAAAATAATTAATTTTTGATCACAAATAATCCAATAAACTCCCCCTTGATCTAAAGGGGTATAAAAGATTAAAGATATAGAACAATGACTCTAAAGTCATCAAAGGATCTCTATCATATCTACAACTAGTGCATGGTACCTATGACACTGACAAAAAACTATGTCAGTCTATAAAGAAGCCCATCCTTATGAGTTGTGGCAAATAATGGCTGATGAATATGATCAATCCCTTCTCATCCCTGGTGATCATCATACTGTACTATAGTAGAACATGATCAAGTATGTTTAACTATATTGACCAACATAAGGTCCCACATAAGAACCCATCCAAGTGACAACCTTGTACTTTGTATGACACATCTCCTCATGCCTAAAAAATGTTGGTGACCTTTGCTCAACACTATTGGTACTAGCAACCCCTATCAACTTGTACTATCACTAATGACTGATTAAAGTCCAACCAATGCCTAAATCTTCTCCCCCTACTAGGTGAGAGGTGAGAAGCTGTGCATCAAGAGAAAAAAAACAACTAACCCTATTTTCTTGATATCATGAATATCAAATATTGAAATCTAAAAATGGAATTGTAAGTAAGAACACAAGCCAAAATTTGCCACTCAAGCATTGAAAGCATACTCTAAGTCAATAACTAACTAGAAGGGGTAATTGTCCTTAAGTGTCCAAGGAATCCTCTAACCTCCAATTTTAATACTTAAACTTTGTCAATTACAAGGATCTTGATGAACTTGTAAATGATGGTGTGTTTGTTGACAACATAAACAAGAGGTGTCATTGTGAAAATTTTCATTGTGAAGGTGTTGGCTTCTACTGATAATGCACCTTTATACATTGTTAAAATAAACATATATGGAATATTAAAAACATAAAATAAACCATTTCATTATGTTTGAAATGTATATAAACCTATAGTTTGACTAGTCACATGACCACCTTTGCATAAAATAATGACTAATGAAAAATTGTCTCAAAAAGTCATAAATATATCTTTATATCATCGAGTTAACATTTAAAAATAAAAAATATTTTTAACCAGAGTTTAAGTTAAATAGGTTTTTAACCTTGACCTTCATGTTGGAAAGTGACCAACTAAATTACTATAACCAACTCCCCATCAACCAACCTATCATTACAAAAGTAAAATATGATAAATATTTTAGATTTTGCCAAATGTAAAGAACTTAATTTTAGGGTAATGGATTCACTTTGCATGTTTAAAAAAAATGGAATTAAGATTTCATTCCTTTGGGTGGAACTGACACTTTATGATGAAGATTAAAAAATTAAATGAAAGCTTATTTGATTTTAGGTTTTGAAGGACATGCTTTGTGGCTGTTGCATGCCATCAAATGATGTTTTACACTACATGTACTACTGCTATGCTCTATTGTTTGGATCTTAAAAAAATTTCATATATACATAATTATAATGGTGTTTTTCTTCTTCATTCATCCCTGATATTTTTTTTACACATGGGACTACTACACAAATTTGGGAAGCATCATCCAAGTACTTTAGATTAACCACCATCCAAATACTTTTATGAATATTCTATATGTGATCATCTTTTTCAATTTATGGTAGTATTAAATTCAGGTCTCTTTTCTTCCCTTAAATATTCACCATACAAATTTAATGTATTACTAGAATAAACAAAAAAAACCTCAATAGTGTTTCCTTTTACTCGTTGCCATTCTACCTTGCAAGGTCATCATACAGTTTTAGGCCATGCTCCTTCATTTCAATCCATTAGAAATACTATACATATCTTCTCTCCTCTTTTAAATTTTTTTAGTGGCTCTAATACCACTATTGGCCCCTTGAATAGGAATAAACTCAAATATTTACATTTTGAATAAGTATTTCACACCAAAAATATATCATAATATTTTAAGATGATTCTTACAAAGCATGTGAAAGCTTATAAAGATTCACAAAGTGGTTGTGGGAAAACTAACTTTTCTCATAAACTAACTTATTTAATAACAAATAAAAAACTAAAAAATTACTAAAATAATTAATTTTTGATCATAAATAATCTAACAACCTTGACCACCTAGGGATTCAGATTTAATCAGCCAATCTTATGCCTTCTACTAAATAATCCACTCTTAGGGGTCATCACCCCTCAGGTGGGCATGACCCAGAGTCAGTGGTAGGTGCATATGTTCCCTTGGGCCTCACCAATCACTTTACCCCCTTTTGACCCTATGCCTCCTCCCCTTCCATTTCTTTCATCATTTAATTCCTCTACTTCTTCTATTCCTCCTCTACTCCATCCTCAACCTATCACTACCATCTCCACCACCTCTCCAACATCTCTTAAGACTTGAGGGATGGTCCCAGTAGCACAAGTGTTGAAAATTTTGATGTACGTCACCCTAGAATTATAATGGGATTTTAAGAGCACCATGGGGAGAATGTAGAAGATCTTCACCCAAAAGCTCATGCAAGAGTGAAACCCTATGGTCTGAAAGACCCAAAATCACTTATTCTCTCTCACCAAGGTGAGGACTCTTGAAGAAGAAGAAGATATGGTAGAAGACCCACTCTCAATTCTATGATAAATGCATGATATGTTAGAAAATATATTTGAGGAAATGAAGATCCAAGTCAAAATTATTGAGGCAAAATTCAAGATCTATTCATTTCCAAGTTAATTAGGAATGTTAATGACACCCTCCTACAGTTTTTCTCCACTCTGGGGAAGGTGGTAGGGACTAGGGAGGATACCCAAGTGTTCATTCAATAAACCTAAGACTACTTGGAGAGGGTCACTATAATTTATGAGAAGTGCTAGAAGTTAATTATGGTGGTTAATGAAATCATGTTACCATAGCTCAAATTGATGCCTATATCAGATTTGGGCTTATAATAGACCTACGTTGGGACCATGAAGATTATAATGGAGGACTTACATTTTCCCAAATGGTGATGGGACCCTTAAAATATGGTAAAAGGAAGATATTGGATTATTTAAAATATGTCAATATCTTAGTGTTTTTATACACGTATGTCACTTTGCTAGATAGGGGTGAATTTAGAATCTACCTAGGTCACTTCAACTAGGTCA
Organism: Torreya grandis; assembly: GCA_037957365.1. NCBI lineage: Eukaryota > Viridiplantae > Streptophyta > Pinopsida > Cupressales > Taxaceae > Torreya > Torreya grandis. Next base: position 3,485,905 of record JARHVA010001270.1, read on the forward strand.
TGAAGGAAAAGGTGTCCAAGGTAAACCAAGAGGGAGCCTAAGAAGTTCTTGAGCTTTCAATACAATCTACAATGAGCATCAACCAAGTGTTTGAGGTCCAAGTGTCAATGGAGATTACCATCCATGTGTACCAAAGACTAGTAGCTTGGGCTAAGATAACATTCAAAGAACCCCCAATGAACCTCACCAAGGATCAATATTTTGACCTCATGGAATCTGTGCTATAAGCCAGAGAGGTGAATTCAAAGTAGTTGGGAGCCACCTCTTCGATGATACCTCCATGTATTAGTTGAATTGATTCCCCATGGATCTTTTCAAGAGTGGGATTAAGGGGATTTTATCCATATTTTGAATTATATAGTTATAACCACTAGGAGTGGCCATCATGGTCTAGGATGGGAGTCTCATGTTACTTAGGGGTGAATCCCATCCTTATCTATAAAAGTGAAAACATGTTGTAATTAGAAGGTTGGAAATTTTTAGTTTAAAAATGCCATTGTAATCAATCCAAGATTTCACCCATGGTTTCCTTCACCTCCTTTTGAATTTTAAAGAGTTGGCCAAGATTGACCATTATAATAGAACTGGTTATATTAATGAATGCTATTTCAACACTTTTAAGTGACACATATTCTATGTATCAATCATCCTTCATTTTAATTTTAAGTGAATATTTATGCCCAGATAATTATTTTAAGACTTTGTTACTTTATGAATGCAATGATTATGATGTGCATGTTTATCATAAACTCATTGTGAATTCCTCTCATTTTCTCCACAATACTAATAACTAGTGTGATAACCTACAAGTTATTTTGAAATTTTATGTGTGATTTAGTATATACTTTTAGTATTGCTATTTAGTGAGAATTTATAAAATAATCATTCTTAGCTGCTTCCATAGACTCTTCCCATTATGTAACATTAGAGTTAAATATTTTGGAAAGACTCAAAATACATAGGTATAACTATGATGGATGTGCTCAGCTCAATTGTTAAAGCATTAATTTCACTTGTAGAAAATTTATTTATTGCCTTACCCTTCCCTCTTTGTGTTTGTTTTGGAAATTGACTTACCCTTTACTTTTTTTTTAGGAAGTATTGGAGAAAACTACCTAAATAATAGTAATAGATTTAAATAATTAACCCATTCACTCTCGATCAGGGGGATTGAACAACTAGTGGTGAGGTTGCATCTCTCAAATATTATTCCACACAGGCTCCATTATGAAGCCAAATATCTAAAACTGTGCCATGGGCTGATTTCAAATCAGTCCTAAAATGGAAGATAAAAGTCCATTAGTTTTTGCCATTATTCTCTTTGAAAATACTCAATCTCATGACTATTTTTAGACAGGGATCTTGGAATGAACAATAGATGGCACTAGAAGGATGGCCTATTTTCTTTTAAAGATAATTGTAAGTAGGAACCCAAACCCTTAAAGTGTATTTTATTGATTGAATCTTGTTTCCCCCTTCATAATCTCTCCATTGTTGTGTGATTCAAACATACCCAATAATAGTGGATGAAAGGGAAGGCACCAAGAATTTATATGTTAAGTGTTGACTTATTTTAGATCATGTTTATTGGTAATAACATATTAACTATTGTTGGTTTTTGAAGCATCTTAGATACTAGTTCACCTATCACTAGAGCTAGGTCCCATCATGGTTGGTTGGTGGTTTCCCCCTTGTTATTCCATAGAAGACGTAGGCTCAATAGACCTAAAGCTACCATGATTCCAACTAGCTTGTCCCCTCAACCTCTCCCAAATAGACTGCCTAGGATGGCTTGTTTGGCTCGCTCAGCCATTAATGTCCCAAAAGTTATCTATGACTTATACATAAACCACAAGAGGTTTTTTTCCCATTTCACCCATGGTGTAGAATGGACTACTAAAGATCATTTGAACTATTATAAAACTTCCCTAAAACTCTTGAATGTAGAACATGAGGATGTGGTGTGCAATATTTTCCCATTCACATTGATGGACTCAATATATGATTGGTTCCTTAACCTCCTTGAGGACTTCATCCCTAGTTGGGAACATTTTAGTACTACCTTCCTCACCTAGTTTAGGAAATTAATAGACCCCAGTGTCTTGTACCAACAATTTGCCTATATTAAATGACATCCCAACAAACCTATTAGGAAATTCAATGCTAGGTTTCAAAAGATGTATGATTGAGTTACCATGCTCTACCCAATCAACCCCAAAATATCACTCAAAATGTATAGGAATTTCTTGGACTCATAGACAACTATATTTCTAAGAAGAGATCCAACAATAGTGGACCTACCCCTAGCTTATGCAGGATCCATTAAGGTAGATAAGAATTTGAACCCTTAAGGTTAGATGATGGCCATCATTCCTAATGTGTTACCATAAATGCCTACATTAAGCCTCTTTCCTAATGCTAATCAAAATATCCTAATGCTTCAGCCATTCCATGTAACACATTAACTCCCATTGGGTCATCCCACACCAAACCAACACTGGGTTTTCTTAACCCTAATAACCATGAAAAGGCTCTTTAGGTGCAATACCAGGTAATGTTGGTAGCAAATAATAATACCTAGACTATTTCAGTTTAATTAGGGTTTCAAGTCATTCATTTATGGGGTTAGGTGCTCATTTAGTTATTTGAGTCAATTATGGATTTATTACAACTAGGCACAAACATAGTATATCCCCATAGAGCTTAACATTTATCACCTGACTGTGCTGGAATAAATTCACATAAGGTGTAAGCCTTATGTGCTCACTCGAAGCACAACATAGAAAGAATTGGGTCTCATATTAGGCTAGTTATTCTATGACATAATGTACCATATGTAAGACTTGGTCATTTAACAAAATATTTTGGAAGATTCATTAGCACAAGATGTTTTTAAGTGGAGTCTATTGGTATATAGGTGCAAATCCTATTTGAGGAACTACTTCTAGTCGTAGGAGTGAAATCCTATATTAGGCCAGTTTAATGATCTCAAGGGTGAAAGCCTTTGTGTTACTAAGCTTAGGATCATTTAACACTTTGAGGGGTCAAGGAAATGCCTTAGATCAAGTTCATACTATATCTCATACTTATTTAAAGCATATCAAAGCTTGGGTGCATGACTTTTCTTACACTTCAAATATTTTAGCAGAGTATGATGATGAAATCATATTTTACATAGGGATGGCATTAATAACTTGGACCAAAAATTCATTAAACAAGACATTCATTTATTGAAATTACACCGTTATAACTATTAATAGTAATTTCACAATTCAACAAAGAAGTGAAAGACATTAAATAAAAGGATACTATGTATCATGGTAACCATTATTCTTCATATACTTCAATCTTCAAATATAGAGTACAATTCATATTGTAGAAAACATATTACATAAGGTAGAGTACAAGCTTCACTAACTAATTATTTACCCAAGGGATCACATGCGAGCTTGGGATTACACAAAATGGATCCTTAGTAGCATCCATGCTAAATCCTACACTAATATCATCCATATCTAGAGTCAATTATATAGAGCTTCACTATATTGGTTTGCCTCCCTCCTCTTTATTGGCTCGAGATCGACTTTATATCACACATGAGCATCTATATGCCAGGGTGGAGAGCAGACACCAAGCACTGAGATAGAGCCTTTGTTAATAATTTTTATATATCCATCACCTTGTGTCCCTTACATAGTGGTTTCCATGTGTAGACACTCATGAGGATGTCCTAAAAATTTGGGTACCAGTTAACCACTTATCAGCTAGTGCTAGGTCTATGATGATTCTTCTAATTGGTACAAAAGATACCAAAACAATAATCATGCCAAATGATTTGCTCACACTAAGATATATATTAATTTGGCATAGAAACATACTTAGATGAAATAGGAGCTCAAAACTACCCCATAAAAATTTACTAGTCCACCCTAGACTAGGCTTTCAAAGCTTTTAGTGCACAAAACTTGGGCACACTCTCCTTTAGCTTAGTGCTAAAGTCCTCAAAGCCCTTGATGGAAAACTTGAGTTACTTAGTGGTTCTCTCTATCTTCATGGATGTGGAACTAAGTAAGAGCACATCTATATTCTTTAATCCCTTCTTAAAGGCCTTAACATTTTCCTTAGCTTTTGTCACTCTTCCATCCAAGATTTCCCATTGTTTGTAGGCTTTGGTTTGTAAGGTGTGAAAGAGTGATTCTAGGTTTTGTTCCTAGTATTTGATCTATGTGCTTAAGACATTAACCTTCCCCATTATCTAGGTGCATTCTGACCTACTTGAAATATATACCTATACCATCAATTCCTCCCTCTCCCCCTTTGCCTACTTGAGGCATACAACTATGACTAATGCCTTGTTAGAGAAGTTGCAGAAGATGGCATCAACTGCATCTACATCATTTTAAAGTTTAGAGAAGAGTTATTTTACCTCTTCAATCTTTGCAACTAGCTCATTTTTTAGTGTGGCATATGGGCCCTCCTTTTCTTCTTATGCCTACTCTGCTTTTAACCTCAGGAGCATCTGTTCCACTAGCACACATAATTTGTCAACTTGTGATAAGCTTGATGTGTCAACACTATTTAAGAGGGATGGATCAATTATTTCTATGCACTCAACTAGTTTATACAACTTAAACTTCATGGCATACACCATTTTATTCCATCTCTTTGCCGTAACATCATTAATGATGTTTTTTTCATGAATTCATTGGCCATCTAGATGAGTGCATTGGTAGACTTGACTAGGTTCATGGTGTGGGAATTTAGGATAAGGGAGTCATGCCCCTCCTTAGGTTTATCTACACCTAATGTGGCCTTCTGAGGTACCTCAAAGTGAGGCTCATATATTTAGATATTGAATGCAAATGAAATCTGATGGTACATCCTGGTAATGGTAGACTCATGGGGCATGTATTTAAATATGTAAAAATCTTCTTCTATCCACCAATTTTATGTCTTTTCCCTGAGGCTTAATTCTATATCTTCTTCTTCTATGATGGCCAACTCCATGTTTTATTCTTCTTCTTCTTCATTGGTGAAACCATTCTCTTTATCACTTTCCTCTTGGTTTATTCTTCTTTTTCATGTAGGTGTTCTTAAGACTTGTCCCCTTTATCTTCTTCTTCTTCTTCTTCTCCCTTGGTGCTAGTTTCGCCCTCCTCTTATTTTTCCTGGGTCTCTATGACACTATTTGTTGATTTTATAAGGAACCAACATCACCTTACTTTTCTTCTGGTACCCCTTCACTACTTGGATGCACCTATAGTGCATCTTGGTTTGATATGCTGGTGGAGGTGCCAACACCTTTTCTACTACTTTCTCAATTGGTTCTGTACTTATAGAAAATTGTTTCTCTTCCTTCTCTTTCTTGGCCTTCCTTTTTTTCTAGTGCTAAGGCCTTTTATTGCTCAGACTTCCTTTCTTCAACCTTAACTCTATCAATATGCTCTTGAGTCATGATAGATTACTTCATGGAATCTCTTTTATTCTCTAGCAATACTGTCATCTCTATTTATTCCTCTCTGAGGCCCATTTTCTTCCACAAGCTTCTCTTTTACTCCTTAGTTTATGGAGGCTATAAGGAGGGATCTTTTGATGAGGTGATGGGAAGATTTTTTACCTCTCTAAGAATAGTGATAGTGATTCCTTAGAGGGCCTTTTGGAATTATTCAACACTAGGCTCTTCTCTTACTTATTCTAAAATGTAGACCTTGGTCCCTCCTTCCTCCTCCTCCTCCTCTATCTTTTCCCATGCCTTTTGCACCTCCTTTCCCTCACATGCCTCTTGTGCCTCCATATTTTCTAAGGTTATTATTAGCATCGTAATGGGATCCTTGGACTTATTCTTCTTCTCCTTCTTTCTAGAAGATGCAATCCATAACATGAAGGTCATGCAATTCTTATTTGATACTTAAAGGAGTATATTCCTTGCCAAAGTTGATCCTTAAATTTATTCACTCTTGAATTTATTCAAGTGTTTCTCCCCACTTTTTCTAGAGAGATTTATTTTACACTATTGGCACTGACTTCCCTTCATCACCAATCTAAAGGGGGAGATCATCATCCTTCCCAAGTCTACATTATTTTTTCTTGGATTCATCTCATAATATAACATGTCTATGTGCCTGAGAAGTAATTTATTATGGAGGGGATGTAGTTTAGTTGATTCAAGTCATCCTCCTCATATTTTGTATCTTTTCATCCTAGGTGAACATAATAGTTTCACAACTTGCTCCTCTCCATATCTATAGCCTTCATCAGGATGTCCAACTACTATATGTTGGGAATTCTCCTTAGTGCATCCCTAAAATACTTCATGTAAAATGCATAAGGGAGTTTTAGCTAGCCTGAATGGTTGCTATCTATGAATGATAAACATACTACATATAAGTGTTGTATGATGATGAAGGTTACCATTCAAAACATGTTTTGGGGAAGCTCCTCAAGGATGTATCATTCCATCCTGAATGCCTTTATATATTAGGTTACCACCCCATTACTTGAGTCTTGCATTTTTGGAAGAAGGAAGGTGGGTTGGTGAAGTATTGATACTTTAGTGTTGAGGAGTCTTTATGTGTTAAAAGACCCAAATATTGTCTTCATCACCATCAGACACACTGATCTCCTTGATCACAATTAAAATTAACATTAACCCCCAATTTAAGCTCTCCTGCATTGTGTGACACTCAAGCATGTTCTTCACCATTTCTTCAGTAATGAATTTTGCTATGTTGAACTTGACCCCCTATGACATATGGTGGGTGATGCATAGGTATGCCTTGGTGATGTCCATCCACCATCCACTGGGGAAAATTTTCAAACTTAAAAGTCATGCCACTACCCTCATACCAAGATCTTTGATGTCCTTTATTTGGAATGCGAATCCTCCCTTGTAGTACCTAAGGAGTTTTGTAACCCTTTATACTTCAACATCATCTACCATCATCTAGTGGATGTTTGCACTAGAGTCTAAGAGCTAGGGGATTCTGCCAATTAGGCTTGTTGAAAACCACAAGCACCTCCATACAAAGTAAAAGTGGTCTCCATGGATGTGTGAGAGGAGAAACTGCATGAGTTCCTCTAGCTTCCCAAAATATGGTAACTCATAGAGCTAAGTTATTTCAGTGGTTACAAGTCTATCTTAGATGGATGTCAAAAAATACCTTACTCACTTCTATCTTGGCACTGATATCAACCACCTAGTCTTATGCTAGATTTTGTGCATTGATTGAGGTGCAGTGGTTGTATTATTTTAGCTAATAGGTGTGCGCAAAAAATGGCTAGTTTTATCCTACCAAAACCTCTATGGGAAATTACATTTCCCAGTATAACATCTTTAAAATCACCTTAAGATCAACTACTATGATGTTAACCCATTCCATTGACTATGTTTTCTTCTTTGAAGCTCCTATCTGTTTTATCATCCTTGCCCATTTGGTAGCCTTCTATACTTGTGGCAGACTATAATTCATCCATTTCTTTCCCATCCTAAATTGGCTAGAGTTAAAGCATGATCTATTGATTTTGTTGAAGCCTCTAATGTTTCTTGGCACTCCTCATAGTAGTGGGGTCTATGAATACAACTTCTTATTTTGATTATTTGGTTATCATTAATGGTGGCATTGGTATCATCAAAACTTTCTCCTATTTGGTTCTCTCAAAATTCTTGTTGCATAAACATCCTTTCTAATCTCAACTGGAATACAATCTCCTTCTCTTTGAAACCATTCTTGTTTGGTTGATGTGGGTGCTTAGGGTTTTCCTCTGGTAGTGTTTACTCACTTTAGATCTAGTTCATCTCTAGTTCTATGCTTAATTTTGCTTAAGGTTTGTAACTTAAACCAATTGACCTTTTGCTTCTTTATACCCTTAGTTCAAATACCATCTTAGTTGTAGGTGAATAATGGCATGGTGGAACCTAGATTTATTAAAATCTATTAAAAACCATAAAATCCATAAAAATACACTACCACCTATGCATTCAATGTGGATATTTGTGCCTCCACTATCACCTCATTAAATTCTTTAAATGGTATTATTAGTGAAGTGATACATAGATCAAATGGTCACTTACCACCTAACTTCAAGTGGATTCTAGCTTATCTTGATAATCTTCCTCCTATAATTTATTCACTTGGCACAACCTTCACCTTCCTCATAATAACCTGGGTGTAACACTTCACATGCACGTAATTTAGCCTCTAAGGTTCCATCTTCTCTCCTTGTTGTAATTTCATTTCAAGATCACTTTCTTGTCTTAGTTGATTTATCTACACTTTCATCTCTTGCCTTGGCCTACCCCTACCCCATAGAAATCCATTATACTAGTTCTCTAATGCTTCACTCTCTAGGTGTCTTGTGCACTTAGCGTCCTATGTTACTCTCTCACATCTTATGCACACTAGCATCTTGTGAACCTCTCTTCGTCACTTGGTACTCATATCTTCAAAGTTTAGTGAATTACATGCACCCATAAACTTAGGTGTCTAGCCTTAGGTGATTATAAAGTAACCTAGATTAACTCACCTTTTTGGTATTATTCATGGAAGTGCCAAAATAGTTCATTTTCAAGCTTGAAAGTGCCTTGCTTATTCACTCATCACCAACATAACACAAAATAACACAAAACATAAGGAAATGTTTGGCTTGCACCAAAATTTATTTTGGTCAACATAACAAAATAAAATTATCAAAAGGAAGTCAGTAACTGATAGCACAAGTGCCATCCTATTGCCTATAAGGGTTCAATTAGTTACCATTAAAATGCCTATGGTGCATTTAACTTGACAATGTGTGCATCCTGCATGCACTAGTTTCCAATATGTTGTGGATGATATATGGACCTATTCACCTAATTTGTAGCTTTCCTAGGTACTTGAGTATAATAATGTTCTTTCAATCAGTACTTTATGCTTAATATTCTTGTCATGCCACAACTTCTAGCACACCTTCTCTATCTACTAGCTCCACCTTGATTGGGCATGCACCTCATCTAAGCGCTCAAAGTCCTCCAACATTGCACTCAATGATTATTGGTCATCTAAATGACCAATATGAATAATGCGTAATGATGTCAACATGAAGTCTAATGGTATAATTTCCTCAATGCCAAACACTAGTTAAAATGGTGTATCCTTATTCAGGTGCTTATAGGTTGTGTGATATTCCCATAATACTACTGACACTTGATCAGCTAAATCTTTGTGATTAACATCACATATATTTGTGAGGCACATTCCTACTTTATTTTTAAATGCCTTAGTGGTGCCATTTTATTGTGGATAATAAGGGGTGGTCTTATGGTGCACCACCTTGTGTTCTATTAATAAGATATGCATAGTTTCATTGATAAAGTGTGTGCCTCTATTATTAACCAAACTAAGTGGGTACCCATAAAAAATTATGATGTTCTACCATATGAACCTCATGCTAGTGGTGGTTATGTTGTTTTTTGTTGGTAGTAAATCAACCCACTTAGTGAAATAATTAGTGGCTGTTAGAATATATCTTGTGCTTATGCACCTTGCTAAATGAGTGGTTAGCCTAACAAAATCAATGGCCCATTTTTTGAATGGAGCTTAGGAAAGAATGGAGATGAGAGGAATTTCATTCTAGTGGTTGGTATTCCTTATGCACTAGCATATATCACATTCCTTGGTGGAATCCTTTACATCTTAGAATAGACTTGACCACCACATGCCTGATTGCAATACCTTACACACCATGGCATCTCTAGCATAATGGCCACCTACAATCCATTCATACACCTAACATAAAATGGAGTCCCTTTCATGTTCTAAGACACATCAATCAAGGAATTCATCTCTTCTTAGTTTTTATAGTTCCCTTGGATGAGATGAAAAGGGGTATCATGAAGTGTGAGCTATTTTTTTCTTTGGTTATCATAGTCTAGGTGCAGATCCTGATGTTCGAAAAGTGACTATCTCTGCCAAGTCCTTAGGGAAATGATAGACTTTATAGAGTTACAAATATAGCATTTCATCCTTGATTGGAGATATTGTATCATTGGAATCGATGCAAGATAAATGGTTTGGGTCCAATTTTTATTTACATTCTTGATGACAATTGAGAACTGGAACTCTTGAAACAAAACTATCCATCTACAAATGCTCCCATGGAGAATGGGATTGTTCATGAGGTACTTAGCACCTCATGGTCTATGAAGAAGATGAATGACGTATCCAAATGGTATTAGTTGGATTTTTTTAGGGTGTAGACCATGGCCAATACTTCATACTCAGTTATTATATAGTTCTACTCTATTTAGGTCAATTTTTTGATTGTAAAGGAGATGGGATGATCCATTTTTCTTTCACTAAGTTGTGCCAAAATGGTGCCAATTATAGATCTAGATGCATTGATATAGATGTGGAATGGGGTCATCCATTTGAGAAATTGTAAAATAGGTGTGCTAGATAATTTGAGCTTTAGAGTTTTAAAGGCATCTTATTATTTTGCATCCCAATAGAATGGGCCATCCTTTCATAAGAGATCCTCTTATGGCACCAAAATATTTGCATAACTCCTTATGAATTTCCTATAGTAGTCATAATGGATGAGAAAGGTAAGAACATGATTTTGCATTGAAGGGGTCTAGAAGTTAATGATTATTACAATCTTCATGGGATCGATAAATAGACCATCTTTATAGATGATGTGCTTGAGCAAGGTTCTAAATGGTGTTGTGAAAACACACTTATTGAGGTTTAAAGATATTGATAGCTTCCTACACCTTTCAAACATTAGTAATAGGTTATCATAATGGTCCTTTATGAGTCCATACATAATCCATTCATCTAGGTACACTTGGAGGAACTTATGGATGAAGTCCTTAAATGTAGTGATCACCACTCTAGAGAACATGGTTGGTGCATTATTGAGTCCAAAGGGAATCACATTATAAGTGAAACAACCCCATTTAGTCACAAAGTTTATTTTGGGATTATCATCCTCTTCAATTTGGACCTAATGGTATATAGAGAACCCATCAATAAAAGTGTAGATCTCACAGCCTATGATGCCATCCAAGACTTCATCAGTGAATAGAGTCAAGAAGGGGTCATTGATTTAGGTGGCATTCAACATTTTATAATAAATGAAAATGTGAATGCACCCATACTTCTTAATGCTAATCACCATGGGGCTCACCCATTTAAATTCCTACATCAGGTAGATAATGCTTGCAACTAGCATATCATCAATCTCCATCTTCATATTGGTGCAAATATTGGGGTTTATTCTATAGGGGTGCTTATTGACAGGTCTTATGTAGTCCACCAATTTTATGCTCATCTTCCCAAGGGATGGGTGGGAGCCCTACATGTCTTGATAATTTCTAGGAAACAAGTCTTATAACTCTTTTAGGAGATCCACAATTTGTACCAGCTCTACATCAGACCAATATACACCCATAGTATCCATCTTTGGTTCCCCTTCTACACTAATGCCTACCTTAGTAGTATTGAGGAATGCATAAGAGGGCTCATTCCTCTCTTAATGGGAATGCTCAACTTGCCTACTCCCCTCAATTGTCTCTATGTGAAGATGAGTTGGGTCTTCTTCATTGGGGGTGTTATCCTCTATTTGATGCACTAGTTTCTTTTTGCTTTTCAAGGTCATTTAGTTGTACTCTTTCTAGGTTTCATCATCTTCTTCACTTGAGTCATTGTTGAGAACCTACTCCTCAAATAAAGTTGGGAGTACCAATTCCCCAAACATGTCTTTTATGTGCTCTTCTAAGATTGTAGAGTCCTCAAACACTACCATTATAATTATTTATAGTGGCTCAATCAATTCCAAGTTCTATGAAGAAAAGGAGAAGGTGTGCATAAACCTCTCCTTGAGTGCATCCCAATTTTTTCATCTCATGGCACATCTCATTGACAACATACCATGATTGTGCCCACATCTTTAAGGTTATATAGAAGGTGTGCACCCATAAGTTCCTTGGGGCATTTGCATGGTAGTCAATCTAAGTTTTGTCTTATAAACACACATGTGCTATTGGGTCTAAATCACTAGAGTATGTAAAAATGTCTAGATCCTCTTTGATTTTATAGAATCTAGTGCATATTGTTGCTTTCACATCTTGACAAGTTGGTAAGCTAGGCCTTTGTACTATCCACCAATGAGTGGTGGTACTCAAAGTATACACTAGTACACCCATCCTATCTACCTCCTTTAGGATGCATGACTCAAGGTCACAGACATATTATTCCATAGGAATGCTCCCCTCATACCTTGGGAGTATGGAAAGTTTACATTTGCTCAAGAAAAATGCTATCTTTTTCTTCTTTCTATTGTAAGGGACCCATCTCTTCTAAGTGTGATCAATTTGGACCCAACTAATTCTCATAGGTTTTGGTACCTTCATGCTCACTAAGTGGCACCTCTGACTAGTCATCTCCTAAGCTTATTTGACCCATCAATCACAAGCAATGTTGATGTTGTGCAAGGTCAACTATCCATCATCCTAAGAAATCACTCCTTGGTCATTAGGGTGGAGAATCTTGGTGCCTTATGTCCTGATTTTGTAGATATGGTTGATCTCATCTTCTAGATCAACACTTTTTACATAAGGGGTCCTTGGTCTCTTGAGAGGGGGATCACTACCCTCTCCTTGCCATTTTCAAAGGTCATATATCACTTCTTGAAATGCATATCAATGTTATTTATGTAACACCCTGGCATTTCCAAGAGCATTGGATAATTATCTTGTTCAACCAAGTAAATCACTTTGAAGTTAGTATGGAACTCGGTGCCCATGATATCTACAAAGACATTTTTTAGAATTTTGATTGGTTGCATCCTAAATTTATTGGCCATGGAAAGTACATGAGGGGAAGGCCTCAAGGATTGCCTACCCATCTTTTACCATGCATTATTTGTTAATATATTAACCTCAACACCTGTGTCCATGAGGAATTCACATACAAACCATCCATCAATGGTGGCATTTACCAAGAGTTCTTGATCATACTCTGCATTCTATGTATGCCTGACTTATTGTGCCCTTTTCATGCATGGCACAATGACTTTAACTAGATTCTATCTTGAATGTTCTAAATGTAAGTTACTTAATAGGGGTAACATCCCTTATATCTATAAGAGGCATAAGATATCTGTTAGCTCTTATACCTTAGCCTCTTGGCCATCTTACTTCTTGTGAGAGGTAACAACTTGCACTTATAGGTCTTGGGCCAGTTGGAGATCCCCTTGTAGGTTATGAATCACACTCATAACCTACTACAATACATATTTTTGGTGCATAAGGTCTGGGTAGGGTGTAGCTTTGGGTTCAGGGCATGTTATACACTTAGTATGGATGTATTCTCCATATTTTAAGCATAAGTTGGGTACTAGTGCAACTGGTGGTTAAGTGATGAATCTATTGTGAGTAGTTTCTTGTACTTTGATTGGCTTTGTATGGGTTAGTTGTGCCTTCAAAGTCCATTTATCTATTTTTAGCTCACACTTGATGATTCTTGCACCCTTGTATATCCCAAGCCAACCTTGGGTCAATTTATTATATAAGTCAAGGCATTCTTTGACCTTATGTGTTCCTCAACAATACCCACATATTAGATATATAAGGCAATCATGCCGATAATGCTATGTTGAATTGCACTTGTAATATGAACATGGTGGGAATCTTCCTCCATCATATCCTCTACCTCACCCTATGATGCCTCTTTGCATTTCATATCTTATATTCTATTAGCCATAGCCATCATTTCCTTGGGTCACTTGCCCTCTGACTATTGCAGTTGCCTGCTTGGTACCTCTCTCCATTTTTTCATGCATCTCATCAATCACATGATAATCAGCTATGGTATGAATGTAGGCATTACATAGTTAGTAGTAACTAGTTGTGTTAACCTAACTGACATTTTTTAATAAAGGGAAGTTATGAACATCATGCACTTTGTGATAAAACTCATGGCTTAGAACCAATGTGCACACAATACTTCAAGGGTATTTATTCTTTTTATGGCCTTCTATCTCAAAGTTAGTGCACCATAATCTCCTTCAAGCATCTTGAAATGAACTAGTGGTTATCTTTTGGAGTTAGCTATCCATGGATGTAGTCTATGCCTCTATAAATGGGTTAAGTCTAGTATCAATGCTCGCAACTTTCTTAGTTTTGAGCATGACTTCAATCACTTTATGAGGGTTAGTGAATGTCTTCATGGATAATAATATTTGAAATGATAATAATAATCCTCCAAAGAACCATTTCACATGTTGAGAGGGATGAATATCATAAGGAATCTTGAAAAGAAGTGTCTTGAATCTAGAATCATATAGGTGTATACTTTTAAAGAGCCCTTGGTTGATTTATTTGAGCACGATGATGCTCTACTATTCAAACTCAGGTATGTCAAATTCCTTCAAGAATGGTTCCTTTAAGGTGTTGTAATCAATCATAGCCTAGTTAGGATCAAATTTCCTATACCAGGTATGAGAGTGATCAAGTAGAGTTGTCACAAATTGTGTTGCCTTATGATTTGATTAGGTTATACCCTAAATACATCATTGTAGTTCATATTTTAATGCACACTCTACAATATTTTCCATGACATGGTATTTCGGAAAGCACATGGCCATCTCATACTAAATTTGCTATGTGGGGCATGATGACATATGAGGTGATTTTGATTAGTACTTGTCTTGGTGGTGGTCCTCCAATACCTGTAGCCATTGGGTTAGGCATTGTCCCTATTGTTATTTATGGCATCAAAGATGATTAAGGTACTATAATACTAACTTGTGGCATAGACCCAATTATTATGGGCTATTGTCCAATTTCCACAACTGATATTGGCCAAACTAGAATGCTTACACTCACATTCTATGTTGTCTAGATAGCACCCAAACATCGAGAGGTATCCTCACTTAAATATTCATAAAGAACAACTTGTTCAATAAAAAAATTATAGTTTAATTTTATAAAATGGTCAAAGTTTATGTGGACAATAGGGTTAGTTATCACTCTTATTTCTTCATGTGGGGGATCCAACACATGAGCTAACATAATAAGTTTAAAGGGTTAGGAACTTATGGTGAATCTTCAATGGTCAAATTATGTAGGGACCTAACATTTTATTTACCCATGAATAATTGAGCTTGATCTATGGATTCATTATTCCTCTCTTCACATTGTTAAACTTCAAGAGATCCTTCCCCATGCCCTTCCTGCTCATTATGGGTTCTCTCATCACTTCCAAGTTCTAAATCTTCCATCAGTCTTTGCATCTACTTGTTATGGTTATATCACCTAAGATCTTGGGTGTTAATCTACTTATATCCTTCTATTTTGCTTCACCTATACATCCCCTTCTTCCCCATTACACTACTCATACATAAAAGGACTCAAATTTACATTCTCATGATTTCAAATCCATAATCCACCATTAGTTTCCTTAACTCTGCACTAAAATCTTTGACAAACATACCTTTGGGCTCACATAAAAACTAATATTCTACTTCCTTAGGGTAGGAGTATGTTGACACTATGAAATCAAGCACATAACTATTCAATTCTCCTTGCCATCATTTGTATATAGCTCTAGTCTAAGTGGTATCTAGGTTTTCAAGCCTCTTTAGGTGCTCTTTCATCCACTCAAGGCACAATACAAAGCTTTGACTTCTGTGGGTTACATAAGAAGCCAACCATCAATACACATGCTCAAATATTCCATAAAATAAGATCTCATATAGAGCATCATATAAGTTGATATGAATCCACTTCCTCAGCTTTTATCCTTTATAAGATGGATGGTTTAGTACAAATATGTCTTCCACCTATTGTAGCTAGTGCTCGATGTTCTCAAGGGAGAGTTGGATCATTGTTTTATTACACCATTGTAATAAAAAAATTCAACATGTGTCCCAATAATGGAACCATAATGTTATAGTTTAATTAGGGTTTTAATTCATTCATTTATGGGGTTAGGTGCTCATTCAATTATTTGAGTTAATTTTGGACTTATTACAATTGGGTGTAAATGTAGTATATCCCTATAACACTCAATATTTATCCCTTAACTATACTAGCATCAATTCACATAAGGTGAAAGCCTTATGCACTCACATAAAGCATAACAGATAAATAACTAGGGCCTACATTGGGATAGTTATGTCATGGCATAATGCATAATATATAAGACTTGGTCACTTAGTGAAATATTTTGGAAGATTCATTAGTGTAAGCCATTTTTAGGTGGAGTTTATTGATCTATAAACATAAAGCCTATTTGGGGATCTAGTTATAATCATAGGAGCATAGGCCTATATCAGGCTAGTTGTATGATCTCAAGGGCATAAGCCTTTATGTTACTAAGCTTATCATCATTCAACACTTTAAGGGGTCAAGGAAATGCCTTAGATCAAGTTCATAGTATATATCTTATGATTATTGCAAGGACATCAAAGCTTGGGCACATGAATTTTCTTACACTTAGGCTATTTTAGCAAAGTATGATGATGATGTCATCTTTTACATAGGGATTCCATTAATGACCTAGACTAGAACTTCACTTAACAAAACATTCATATATTGAAATTACATCATTATAACTATCAAAAGTAACTGAAAAATTCAATAAAGAAGTGAAATAAATTCAATCAAAATACACTATGTATCACAACAACCATTCTTCTATATATACTTAAGGCTTCAAATATAGAGTACAATTCATATTATAAAAATTAGAGTACATAAGGTAGAGTACAAACTTCACTAACTAATTATCTACCTAGGGGCTCACAAGTGAGCTTGGGTTTACACAAAATGAAGCCTTAGTGGCATCCATGTTAAATCCTATACCAATGAAATCTATATACAAATTCAATTCTATAAATCTTTACTACATTATTTTTCCTCCCTCCTTTTTACTATTTCAAGATCAAATTTATAACACACAAGAGCATCTCCTTGCTATGGTGGAAAACACATGCCAGGTGCTAAGATAGGGCATTTCTTGATAATTTTTCTATATCTATCACCTTGAATCCTTTGTATTATGGTTACCACATGTAGGCACTCATGAGGATGTCCTAAAAATCTTAGTGCCAGTTAACCACCTACCAATTGGTGTTAGGTCTACAATGATTCTTCCAGCTGGCACAACAGATACCAAAACAATAGTCATACCAATTGAGTGCCTTACACCAAGATGTATATAAATTTGGCACATAACCATACTTATATGAAATAAGGTCCCAACATAGACCGTACCCCAAGAGTCCATAAATAATGAGTTGGATGCCATTCGATGAATAGTAAAAAAATTGAACAAAGATTTCCTTTGGTTACAAAGGTAGATGAGAAAATCCAATGCAGAGAGTTATAGAAAAAACTTTAGTATCAAAGGCCAAACATGAATTACAACCATTCCCATAATCCCTCAAAACCCTCACCTAATAGGTTACTAGAAATTAATATCTTTGAGATAGCTTTGCTTAGCTGGTGTCAAGTGCATAGTATGGTAACCCATGGGGAACTTAACTACATAGATTTTGATTTTGTGTTTGATACATTTTAGAAGGAAATGGAAGAATAAGAGGTGGTTCCCAATCACCCATAATCATCCAAAATGGGTAAATTCCCTAGTACTACCATGGTACTAGAAACCATGGAACTCCCAAGCTAAGAAAAAGTGAGCTAGAGGAGGGTATTAGTGAAGTGTAGGTATTTTAGGAGTTCTAAAGGAGTAACTACATATTTAAGAATAAGTAACCATAACAACACTTCACTACCTCAACTCCCCCAAATAATGGTGTAATCCCACCTAACTAGAATGCTAGGAATGACCCACTACCTCTAAAACCTCAAGAACTTAGAGCTCCCATAGAAATGTGACATATCTAGGGAAAAGGAGGCTATAATATAGTGTTAGACATGAAAAATATAAAATTTAACATCATTCTCCATGAACTTCCTTAGATCATAGAACAATGTGATCTTTTACTAAAGTCAACTAAAAATCCATCTTAACCCACCCATGCAAAATCTAAAATAGCCTAGACTAATGTCCTCATTTAAAGGAATAATATGGAAGTACCTCCCTTCCATTTCACCATTAGAATATTCAATAAAAACCTACATAATTTCCTACTATACTTAGGATCTTTAGTCAATGTAATATCAAAAGGCATCTATGAAAAGTTAGGGTTATTCTTTATCAAGTTAGATAAGGTAGTGGTTAAACTAGACAAGTATGAGGTTAGAGTGGTGAGTGAGCTTATAAATGTCCACATACACTTGGAATCAAAACCTAATATTTAACACTTCATAGACATCTAGGTAGTAGAAATTTTTGAGACCAATGACATGCTCCTCAGTAGAGATTTGTCTAAAGCCCTAAATGTGTATATGGCCAATAACTTATCTCTTATATGGATATCTTGGAGAGGGGTAGCTAACCAAATTAGGGTAGGCAGAGGGCCCCACATGAAGCACATGATAACTGAGTATAGTGCCATTGAATAAAAAGTGAACCTAGCATCCTCAAACCTAAGAATCTACACATTAAGTACAAAACCAGCCAAAGATACAATTGACAATCAACTAAAATTTATAAGCCTATGGTATCTTTATGTAGATATGGCTCATTATAAATAAGGTAGTGGGTTTAGTTTTCTATTAATAGGCACCTAAGGGAAGAATTACCTAGCATGATATAGGCTATAGTTCCCATGTACAAAAAATCTAGTAGAATATGAAGTGTTAATCCTAGGGTTAAAATTTGCATTGAAACATAGGGAAAACAAACTTAGAGTATTCAGTGACTCTGAGCTAGTAGTCAACCAGATCAAGAGTAAATTTCAATACAAACTATCATATTTTAGAAGGTATAAACACTAAACTTGGGACTTAATCAAAATGTTTAATGCATTTAAAGTCATCTCTCTCCTTAGGGAGTAAAACCAAGTTACTGACTCACTCATGTCTGTAGCAACAAGATTAACCCCTAGATAACCTTGAGTTATGGGGTTGCTATGTGGAACTTTTACCTTGTCCCTCTATCCCAAAAAATGTGATGAAATTTTAATTCTTTAAAGATGACCAATAGATCATCTAGTTACTTAATAACATGGGGGTATTTGAAACCCAAATCATTGATGAGGTAGATAGGGATGACCCTAATAATGAGATAGATAAGGATGTCATCATTAATATTCATGGGAATTAGATCTAAAAGGGGTTGATTTTATTGGAGAGAGAATTTGAAATTTTAGAACCCATGTTCCAAACAATAAATCTTAAGTAATAAGACCAAAAATTCTATCTCATCAACCTTAGTTCGGTATAAAACCCCTGGGTGATCAATGTGGGCCCTAACTAGATAGACTTTGAGCTGAAGTAGTTGTAAAAACTACTTATAAGATATAAATACATAATTTATTGGGCCTATTAAGACCTTAAGGTCTTCAACCCAAGAGTGATCACTCATATTATCCACTTCAAGCCATAACAAAGACCCTTTAGATAGAGACACAGGCTGATAAACCTGATTATGGAAGCTTGAATACACAAAGAGGTCCATAAATTACTCGGTGCTGGTATAATTTTTTCTATTCACCCATTCTACCTAGGTGGCCAACCTAATGCTCATGTGAAATAAAAATAGATAAATATGCCTATGCATTGACTTTCTAAATTTGAAATGAGCTTTGAATAAAGACAATTACTTGTTACCTTCCCTTCGCAAAGTGATCTAAATGGTGAGTAGATCCTAGATGATGTCCTTTCTAGATGGATTTTTAGGATATAACCATGTATTATATAATTTGGAGGATCAAGCCAAAGATATGTTTACCACTAAATGGGGCATATTTTCCTAAAAATGAATGCCCTTTAGGTTGATCAATGATGGGGCAACCTTTTAAAGAGAAATAGACCTTACTTTTAAAGGACTAATTCACAAGTGTATAATAATTTATATGGATGAATTGATAATTTTTTCAAAGTATAGGTTAGATCACATATGGCACTTGTTTAAAGTGTTCAAAAGGAGTAAAAGGCATGGTATTTCCCTAAATCCCAAAAATAATGTGTTGGGTGTTATTGAAGGTAAGTTTCTTGGTCATATAATCACAAAAGAAGGTATTGCAATTGATCTATAAAGAGCTGATGTGATTTATAAATTGTCTCTACCTAATAGCAAAAAAGAGTTAAAATATTTCTATGGGAAAATCAACTTTGTTTTTAAATTCATTTCTATATTTGTTGAAATAATAAAAGCCCTAAATGTTATGTTGAAACAAGACATGAAGGTGGAATGACATGTAGAATCAAAGAAGGCTTTCTAGGAAATCAAGGACATAATTATGTAAACCCAGGTCCTCATCAACCTAGACTATAAACAAGATTTATATATCTACCTCTTTACTTCCTAACACACCATTACTACTTACCTCACCTAGATATTGAATATATAAGAACATCCTATTGATTTCATAATGACCACTATCAATAACACATAACTAAGATATTATACTCTAGATAAACATGCCTATGCTCTAGTCAAACTAGTGAATAAATTTGGATAGTATATTCTCAGGAATAGAGTGCATGCTATCATCTTAGACCTAGACATAAAGAATATATTGGGTGAACATAGAGGTTGATGGATGATAAAGTCTTAGGAATGAATTAGAGATCAAATGAGCTAATTTGGTCTAAGGATAGGGCCTTACCTAGATGATAATTGAGATAAACCTGAGAATAACTATACACCAAATAGACTAAGAGTTGAGGCTATAAATAGATTGGTACACTTTGATAGTACATTTATTGCTCTATGAAAATACATCACCCATACTCAACCATATGTATAAGAGAGATATACAGTTAAAAGCTAAATGGTATATGTCAAAGAATGGAATTATCTTTATAAATAATCATGAAAAAATCAACCTTATATATTTGTCCCTAGATAAAGTCAAGGAAGTAATGGTAAATTTCTATGAAAAATTGGGAGCTAGTCACCCTAATATAAATTCCATGACACATAAGGTCCTTTGAGTGGGATACGACAAGCCTACTCTATTTAAAGTTTTTCATGTTCATGTCTATGTTTTTCATCAGTGTTAGACCTTTGCCCATAGGGAAACCCACATGGTGATACCACTTCAACCCATGCTAGAGTTGGCACCATTTTCCCAATGGGGACTAGATTTCGTTGGGGTCATCAAACCTAACCCATCATATGTCCAAAAGTTTGTTCTCATAGCCACAAATTATTTGACAAGGTGGTTCAAGGTAGTTGATATGAAAAGGAGCACCACTATTGAGGTCATCAAATTCATGGATAATTCTATAACCACTTAGTTTGGGGTTCTTGTCTTTGGTATGTGATAATAGTTCTACCTTCTAGTCCATGAATTTCATAGAATGGGATTATGAAAATGGTATCATGTTGAGATTCTCATCCAATCACTATCCCCAAGGAAATAGATTGGCATAATCCACCAATAAGAATATAATAAATGCCATCAAGAAATCTATAGGAGAAAAGCCTTATGAATGGCACTCATTACTAAATTTTTCTCTATGGGTTGACCACACTAGGTATAAATAGGCCCTAAAGATCTCTCCTTTCCTTTTAATCTATGGATTAGATCTAATCATGTTGGTCACACTCATAGTACCAACTTATAAATTCATGCAAAAATTCACGGAACTAGATGACAAAGTAAATTCCCAAGTTTTAGCTATCATTCAGTTAGAGAAAGCCCATGATGAAGTTATATTAAGATTTAACAAGCATTAGGGTACCATCAAATGATGGTTTGATAAGAGGGATAAAGTTAAGACTTTTAAGATCTCTAAACTAGTATTAATATGGGATAAATCTCACAGAAATAAAGGCCAACACTCAAAGTTTGATCCTCTTTGGATTGATCCCTATCAGATAGCAACAATCCTAGGTCATAATGCCTTTCACCTTATGAGCTTAGAAGGCAATGACCTGATGCTCAAGGTAAATGGAAAGTTCTTGAAGCACTACTTCTTGGCTATTCCATTCTGTGTAATTTAAAAAAAACCTTGATGGGTTGTGATAATGTATATATTAGGTTAGTTTGTTTTAATCATGTGTTTTCTTTGCCTATTATGTGCTTTCATTCCTTGTTCCTTTGTTTCATTTGTTTGATTGTGTCCTTATATAATTCACTTGCCTTGAGTTAGACCCTTGATTGAAGTTTAGAAAATGAGGCCTCCTTGTAAAAAGAGAAGTCTATAACCACTCTGAGTGATGACCAAATTTTGGAAAGCATTGTCAAAATACAGAGAACCAAAGATGAGTTTTAAATCCCTAAAAACCATGGGTGGTGAGTGAGTCCTTCACATTTTAGATCTCAAGGGCCAATGATTCTCACTGAATTAAGTGGATTTTATAACAACTTGTACCCTAATACATGCTAACAAGCTACACTTAATATAACATCTTGAAAAAAATGGAACCATTCAGGCTAATCAATAATTGACTATATATCTAGAGTTTCCTCTCCATCCTATCACCTATGACTCAAGACTACTAAATATATTCATAAGGAATCTTGAAAGAAGGCTAGAAAAACATATGTAATTCAAATTTTGAGTCTTCCTTAAAAGGGTTATTTAGGCAACCTCCATCATAGGGTTTTTGACCTAGTTAGTAGTGGAGTAAGGCCTTAAACAAGACCAGAGGTATCTATGTTAGGGTTATAAATGTTCAGCTAGTAGCAGAGCAATACCTATGCCATTCCCCTCTAAGCCATGAGATCATTAACACACCTAAATAAATATGAATCCCAACTCGACCTTGGTTACTTGAATGAAGACCAAAATTAGATAAGTTAATTAAAAACCACTATTTACACACAATGGTGGTCTTTTATAGGGTAAGGGCTCAATATGCCACCTGTTATTGCATACTTTAGAGCCTTATTTTCTGATATTTCTAAATATCTCTTTTGTAGTCTATGTGTTCTATAAGAATAGAGGATTAACTTGTTAGGTTCTAAGTGATTGTCACCACTTTCCCTATAGAATTCACCTTTTATTATGGCCAACACACCCCATTTTAATAATAAATGGGAGACCCTTCTTTTTAAAAACTCATAACCAAAGTTCCTATACTCATTCTTGTATTTTAGTTGGCTCTGTTAGTGCCAAGTCTCTGAAATCCTAGGTCACGCTATTTATTTATTTTCTCCCTAAGTAGATGAAGGGGATAATAACCAATTGATCTAACTAGTAGGCCTTATTGACTTATGAAAAATACCAAGGCAAATACAATATTTATTCCATGATTAGGGTGGGCATTCTTGTCTTGAATGTTTAAAATGCTAATTTTATAGGTTTACCCTTACTTAAAGGTTCCTAAATTCTTAGTCCTACTCTTAATGTATTAGATCCTAGAATCCTATGTGGTATTATGGAGCCTAGTTGGTGACCAGGTGATAAGTTAATTGATAATTCTTTCTTTCACTTTCATGTAGTCAATTTCTATGTTTTCCATAAGGTCTTCCACATGTCAATGTATTAACACTACATAGTTTCAATAAATTCAACTGAGGGGTATTCAAAGGTTTCATAATAAGAAAGCATAATGTGGTTATTGTCAGACTTGTCAATCTCCTATTCTAATAGAGATGTTAGATCCTATGAGGGCCCAATGTAATTAGTGAGCACCATGAATTTTGTTATTATACATGTTAGTATATTAGGCTTGATAGATATGTTAGAACTCAAGAGAGTCTGATGCAATCAACTAGTGCCATGCGACCCCAAGTTAGACACTGCAAGTGCTCCAACAATTGCCCCATACCAAAATTAGAATGGCCAACATCTTGGACCTGATAAAGATGTTAGATCTTAGGAGAGCCTAGTTCAACTAGTGAATTCCATGTCAACCAAAAAGTGGCTAGTCTCTCAATCTTGACAAAGAGGTTATAACTTGGGAGAACTTGACCAAATTAAGAGATGCCATATGACTTAAAGGATAGTAGTGCCCTAATTTGACTAATGAATGTCTCTCCATTATTAGACTTATCAGTCTCCAAACCTAACAAGGATGCCAAAACCCAAGAGAGATTGATGTATTAAGGGAGCACCATATAAATTTTGGTCAAAAAAGTCAATCTCGTGGTCTAACAAGGATGTTAGAATTTGAGATAGCCTAACATATTTCAACATGACATGTGGCATAATTGAATAATTTAGTAGGTGGCTCCCCTAAAGGCTTTGGGATGGCTAGATCAAAATGTAGGTGGAACTATAGGAGACTAATCATAGGATGTTATGTTTCTCAAATTGACATCTCATCTTGTCCCTAAGGATATAACAAAAAAATGCTAAACTATGCTTGGTATTAAATGTTAACATGAAGACCAATTAGGGTGTGATAAGTGGTGTGGACTTAGAGCTCCTAGGAAGTTGTAAGGATGAGGTGGATACACACCTACCCCATTATAGGCATTGATGAAGTGTGGAAATAGACCCTAATTATACAAGTTAAAATGTCACATCACCTTTACTAAATATAGTAAATGACATGTAATCCTATACTCTAAATTTAACTTCAAATTGGGAAATCAAGTTGAGGATTGAGCCACCCACTCAAATTTGAATCCATGATTGATGGGATACCAAATGATATTAATATAGGGGGGATTAATGTGAGTTTATATAAGTGTTTCAAGGAAAACTCATTATCCATTATATCTATGAGATACTGAATTCAACTTCCTTGCTTTCTACTCCCCCTACTACTTTCATCATTTTCTCTTTTGGCTTGAGAATTTCACCAAATTTTATCCCATAGAAATGGTAGCCTCCTCTTTAAACCCCAAGGCTAAGCCTCAGTATAGGGATACTCTATTCCTAAATGGTTTGACTCATTTTAAGCACAAGAAAAAAATATTTAAGGCCATCAACATGGTGTTTAAAGAGTCAATTACTGATGATGATGATGAGGTTGAGTTTGAAGATGCCCTATAAGCATACCAAAAGTATGGCCTATATCAAATTGTGGATAAGCCTAAATTCATCCCATATATTGACTTATTAAAAAAGCTAGTCCTCATTCCCATATGGGTGTTATATGACATTCATGATTGGGTGTAATTATCCATCTCTTGGTAATAATTTGCCAATATCTTGAGCATGGCCTATACAATTTTATATAGTTTACTAAACCTCAATTTTTCATATGAATCGATGGTGGTAAATTCTTAGACCAACACCTTCCAAATCTATGATGTCTTATAGGATTGGGTGGAGAACCTAGATGCTAAATGGGAAAATAAAGATGATGTCAATGTGTACATGGTCTACATCTTCAAGGAGGGGTCATGATTGGTATGATCCTATTGAACCAATTGTTTTGGGCCCCAAATCACCTTCACATCAATGAAAAATGGGTAGCCCTACTTCATATGATCTTGGATGGCTCCCAAGTCCCCAACCTAGGAGGATTGGTTAATTTTAACATGGTTAGAGCCATAATAGATGCATGGGTAGGGGAAATTTTTACATGATGAGATATCTTATATACGTAGTCTAAAAGACACTCACTTTCAAGTCCTCTATGTTTTCTATATGGGTTCCTGATGGCCTTGGGGTCCATGTAATTTTGTAAAAACTATATGGCCACCAATATAGAAATAACATCAAACATTTATGAGTGTTTCTACCCAATGGTATATAATGTGATAAATGAACCTCCTATGCCTCCTATATCATAATAAATTAGAGATTTAATATCTCCCATTAGAGATTAATGGTATATTTGAGAGGACATAATCATCCAAGTCATAAGTATCCTTAAGGATTGCCTCTGATTACCCTATCATGTCCTAGATCACCTTGTAGAAGTTGAAATATCTTATAAATTAATGGAAGGTGTTTTCAGGAACTATATCAGTCACCAAAAAAAGGCATGACCACATCTCTAAATCATCATCAAGCATCATGTATACTACACTTTTCATCCCTTATAAAAGATGATGATTGCCTGAGACTTTAGAACTGGGTAGAGCTAAGCCATGGGAATGAGACCTAAAGGGGATGATCTAAGCCCATTTAGAGAGGTACTCAACTCATCTCAACCTCAATTATGGCCACTAGATGGTAGATGATGATGAGTTTTATCTAAATGTCATGGATGACTAGGAAATGCTTGCAAGGATTGAAGCCCATAGGAAGTAGAAGGGTAAAAATGTCCATTTCTCCATACCTTCCTAGATACCCTATCCATTTGATCAATATTTAAGGTATGTCACATTTATTACCCCTATAATTTATAGAATAATCATATAGGGGATCTATTTTATTCTCTCTTATGACCAATAATTTACCCTACCATGGTTTTGCCTCCTCCACATCTAACAACTCAAACATCTTGAACGTATCTAAGTCAAAATTGGGTAACCTAAAAATAAGAGGCCTAAGTATAGATAGATCTATAGTAAATGCCTCAACTTAAATACACCTATGATCTAAGGTTCAACATTAGTATTGAACTAAAAATTATCTTGAATTAGGATCAATAGTAGACACCAATACAAGTTCCTCCCCTCACTCCCTCCTCTTTCTAGTTTCTTCCTATGACACGACCCCTTTTTCCAATTCCACCTCCTCCATTTTTTCACCCAAACATCTATGGAATCCACTATTCTTGGCTTCCTATCTTATTCATTTCCATATAACCCTTCTATTTCCCAACTTGGAATTTTCCCAGTACCCTTGCTGACCATTGCTTAAATTTAAGTGACTATAAGTGCCCCATATTCACCAACCACCTTAGTTATTCTAGGAGTAAGTGCATCTATGTGCATGTTTTTAGTACTAGGGACATCGTTATATTTCATCAGATAGCGCAAAAAATCTCATAGTCGACCCCTATAACCCTCACTATATTGGATCCTTCTATAGTAGTGTCTAGATTTGACCTAGGTAAAAGCTCAAGGAAGAAGCAAAAGGCAATTCATGCCTAACCCACAATGCATATACTAAGTACTCCAATTCTACCTCCCCTTCTAGTCTCTTCTACTACTCCAACACTCTTCCCATTAGATCCTCTCATAAATCCACATAACCCTATTTTTCTCACCTCAACTACCCTATATTTGGATTTAATCAGCTAATCTCATCCCTTCTACACCCCCTCTTGAAGGTCATCACCCCTCAAGTGGGCATGACCTAGAGTCAATGGTAGGCAAATATGTTCCCTTAGGACTCACCATTCATTTCTCCCCTTTTGTACCCATGCCTCATCCCCCTTTATTAATTTCATCATTCACTCCCTCCATTTCTTCCATTCCTCCTCTACCTCATCCTCCACCTACCACTACCATCTCTGACACCTCACCAACACTTCCCAAGGCCTAAGGGATGGTCTTAATATCATAGGTGTTATAAATGATGATGTAAGGCACTTGATAAGTATAATGGGATTTTGATTGCACCATGGGGAGCATATAGAGGATCCCCACCTATAAGTTCATACAAGAGGGAAACCCTATGGTTTGGTAGACTCAATAGGACTTATTATCTCTTACCAAGGTGAGGACTCTAAAAGGAGAATACAAAATGGTATAAGACCCACTTTTAGTTCTTTTAGTGACACATGATATGTCAAAGAAGGTTCTCAATGACATGTAGATCTAGGTCTATACTCTCGAAGCATAGGTCAAGTTCTCTTTCCATCTAAAATTAATTGGGCATGTTAAGGATGCCCTCTTACAACTTTTCTCCACTTTAGGTAAGAAGGTAGGGACTATAGAGGATACTTATATGCTCATACAATGAACCCAAGATTATATGGAGAGGGTCACTATAATTAATGAGAAGTTATAAAAGTTGAATGTGGTGGTTATAAAGGGAAGTTATTAGATCTCAAATTGATGCCCATCTCAAATTTGGGCTTATATCAGACCTACATTGGGACCATGAAGACTAAAATAGAGGAGTGGCTTTCCTTGTCCCAAATGGTGATGAGACCCCTATAAGATGGTAAAAGGAAGATATTAGATTATTTCAAAGAAGTCAATATATTGATGTTATTCCACCCAGATGAAACTCTAATAGACAAGGGAGAATTTAGAATCCACTTAGATCACTTTAAACAGGTCATAAGGGAAAAGGTGGCTAAGGTGAACCATGAGGGAGACTTGATAGTTCTCAAGCTTTCAGCACAATCTATAGTGAGCATCAACTAGATGTCAGAGTTTTAGGTGTTAATAGAGGCTTTCTTTTGGGTGTACTAAAGACTAGTAATCTAGGCTGAGATGATCTTTGAAGATCCCTCGATGAACCTCACTGATCTAGATCAAGAGTTTGACCTCGTGGTAGTCGTGTTATAAGTCAATGAAGTAAAATCAAAGTAGTTGGGAGCTATCTCTTCCATGTCACTTTAATGTATTAGTTGAAGTGGTCCCCTAATAATATTTTTGGGAGTGAGCTTAAGGGGATTTTATTTATTTTTTGAATTATATAGTTGTAACCACCAAGAGTAGCCATCATGGTCTAGGATGAGAGTATCAGGCTACTTGTGGGTGAATCCAATCCTTATCTATAAAGGTTCAACCATGTTGTAATTAGAAGGTTGAAATTTTTTAATTCAAAAGTGCTATTAGAATAATGGTAATATTACACCTGTAGTTTCTTTCACCTTCTTTTGAATTTAAAAGAGTTGGAAAAGATTGATCTTTATAATAGAACTAGTTATATTAATTAATGTTATTTGATCTATTTTAAGTGACACATGTTATATTTATCAAATCATCTTTCATTTAAATTTTAAGTGAATATTAGTGCCTAGATAATTATTTTAAGACTCTGTTACTTTATGAATGAAATGATTATTATGTGCTTACCTATCATAAAATCTTTGTGAATTCCTCTCATTTTCTCCACAATATTGATAACTAGCATGATAGCTTGTAATCTATTTTGGAAGTTTATGTGTTATTTACTATAGAATTCTAGTAATACTATTTAGTGAGGATTTGTGAGTTAAGTATTCTTAGCTGATTCTCTAGAATTTTCCCATTATGTAGCTTTGGAGTTAACACCTTTGGTAAGACTCAACACCTAATGGTATAATTATGGTGGATGTGCTCAGCTGAATTTTTAAAGCATTAATTTCACCTAGTTTTGGAAACTTTCTTTACTACCTTACCCTTCCCTCCTTTTGTGTTTGTTTTTGAAATTGACTTACCTTTCCTTTTCATTTAGGAAGTATTGGAGAAAAGTGCCTAAATACCAATAATAGATTCAAATAATTCACTCATTCAATCTCAATCATTGGGATTAAACCACTAATGGTGACATTACATCTCTTAGATATTTTTCCACATAGGCTCCATTGTGAATCCAAATATCTATAAATATGCCCCAGGCTAATTTAAAATTAGTCCTAAAATAGAGGATGAAAGTTAATTAATGTTCCCCACATTCTCTTTGAAAATACTCAATCTCATGAACATTTTTAGATAGGGATATTAGACCAAAATACAAAGACCTATTCTAGAGAAAAGTTATGGATAAAAAAGGGTTTTAAAAGAATGAAGGCAATAGATCTAATTGAGATTTATAAGCCTTGTTAGGTTTACAAGACTTTGCCAATTTTGAATCTAGATCAGATTACTTAGAAAAGTTTGATTAAGTTAAGGACTAAGAAAGGTACATATGATAAAACTAATCAAGGTTTTGATACTTGATTAGGTCTACTAAATTATAATTTTTTTGATCATCTAAAATCATTCTAACTAGGAATTCAAACAAATTTTATCAAGATATTCAACAAGTCACAAGTACATAAAAATTCATCAAATAACTAAGTGTAAAATATGGAAATGACTCACACAAGATTGATCATCTCAATGTGATATAACTTAGAGATTTAATTGGCATGGAAATCAAAGTGACCCTTAAAGAAGCTGTAGGGAGCTGAGAGAGATAGAGAGCAAACCTCAACTAACATGGATAAGAGTGATAATAATTTACTTTGGAACCAAGTGATTTATATGAAATTTTACCATTTAGACATGGTAGGTTTCAATATTTATAATGGCATGAAAATTGAGATGAGCTCCTAGAGTAGGCTAAGAGAGCTACACAAACCAAGATTCAAATGCAAATTGGGAGGTCAAAACTCCATTTTCATGTTAAATGACTTGCACAAAGTTTACTCACACATACGTGGTATTTTAAATAGTGATGGTTATAGGTCCTGGTTTGGCACACAAACTAAGATGGCCTAACCAAATAAAGTTGAGATTATTGAGACTAATGAGTCATGAGCACAAGTGAAAGCATATACAAAAATTATAAAGAGATTACATAATTATTTTAATAATGAGTGCATGCTGATTAATCAACAAAAATGACCATGATTAATTTTTAAATCTGATTGACTTTAAAAGGTAAGTGCTCAACTACCAAAATATTCATTATTGATAACCTGTGTAAGAAATGTGTTCATCCATATAAAAAATGAACATTTTTACCTATATTAAGATTAGGTGCATCATGATAGGACAAAAATTAATCCATATGGTAACCATTGAAATTTATAGCTATCTAACTCTCCTAAGCATTGCATGTACATTTCTCATGGCCTTCACCACATTGCCAAATTGAGTCTCTTCAATATCGTTTGATGAAACCCTCCTCAAAAATTTACATTAGTATTTAATCTATCAAAAATATTCAACAATATTCAAACTCCCATCTACTAATATATTGAAAATAATTGACCAACAATATTCAATCTACCAATCTCACCACCATTGGTAGTCATGTGATCTTTTTTTTAAAGATTGACATCAAGCCTATAAACAATGGTAAAAATAGAAACTAATCCTTTAGGATATTTAGGATTTTGAACCATGTTGGTGTTTATGGGTGAAATTGACACTCTACTCAAATAATAATACATTATTTTGGTTCAAATATGAAATATATAAAAACTATAGATTCATGTACAAACTCAGGTTTATTGGTGAATAATAAAGAAGATCAATTATGTATTACTTCCTCATTTCTCCTTATTATTAAAATTCTCTTTTATAATATTCTTCTACTTATAATACACCATTTTCATTTCCTTCTTTACCATGAATCCAAAGAAGAATAAATTAAATAACAATGATGACAAGTAAAATTATTACTAGATACTAAATATGTGGCCATGAATGCACTATCTTTTGATAGATTTTAGTCTAGCCTCTATGCCAAATGCACCAAAATAAAGATAAAATCTCTTAAAATACCTACTTGCATGTAAAAATCCACAAAAAAATTATAATCTTGCTTGTATTATGGAGAGAGACAAAATGTTCTAATAATAGTAAGAGGATTCAAAACCTCAATCTCTATCTAGTGCATATATTCTTATGCTAAACATGACACCCACACTCTTTTAAATAGCCACACCATTATTAGTATTAGTTTAGTAGAAATAATATAAAGTTAACTTTCAAACTATGAATACTAAATGATGGGAAATAATAAGCAAGATAGAAAAAGATACAACCAATGAAGCTATGAAAGATAAATATTTTATTCCACAATATCATGTTTTCCCCTTATTATCAATTTTATTATAAAGTATATTCAAATTAACTCATCACTCTATGGATTATTCACTTGTCTCTTTATCTTTATTTTGTATTTTCCACTTTTTTTAATCTTTAGTTGAGTTTTACATAATCACCAATTTATAAATAATTTTTTTTCCTTATGCCTATGCTAATATGAGTATGTATGATACATGTATCCTAAGAATACAAGTGTCATGTGAATATATATATATATATATATATATATATATATATATATATATATATATATATATATATATATATATATATATATGATAAACATAATACTTAATAAACAAAGCAAACAACATCCATAATCTGAGTAATAACTATGCATAAAAGTGCATGATATGTATCATGGCACCATAAATAAGAAGGAGAGTGCATGATATAGATCAAAACACTAACAAGCTCAATATAAAATCCTATTTTTATCCCCACATAATAAATAGAGTCACAAAATATGTCATAAATATTCAACACATACAATAACACTCAAAGTCACACAAGGCTCAGGGGCCACACACAATGAATAATCAAATGTCACACAAGGCTAGGGGCCACACTCAATGGATGATCTAATTTCACACACCTAACGGAAAATTTAATTTCACACAAAAAATGTACAATATAATGTCACATATCTAATGTATAATCTAATCTCACATAATAAACATAGTCAATTAGAGAATAAGTATCAACATCAATAATGTATAGAATAAGCAAAGTTGATATACACAATCAATTTATGTCATCATCACCTATAACAAAATATAATATCAAGTGAAATACAAATCTAAGTAGCGTGAGTAAACATAAGTCATGTATAATATATGTAAATTAACTAAATATGATAAATGGAATGAGTCATTTAAAAATAAAACTCGTGTAGAGAAGTTAGATGCCACAAGTACATCCCCTAATGTAGGAAGGCAGTTCCTGGGTGTAGGAAAGTCCCACAAGTGTGTGTCCATGTTATACATGACATATATGTCTTAAATCTCACTCATGTATACCATGAAATGTATGTGTATAGAAAAAAATGATATATAATGTACTATATATGATAAAGCATAAAAAATCATGTAAATAAGCAATATATATATCCTACACAAGTTTTTTTTTTTTTTTTTTAATATTATGCAGTGCTAAACAATTATCCCATAAATGGGATGATCACATGTAGGTATTGTGCCAAATATGGCTAATGTTAATTGTTTCATATGAATTATAACATCTATATTTGAGTTAGAATCTAAAATATAATCTTGTGCTGTCATATCCATCATGGTAATCATCAACCATATGATCGTGCATATGTTGCATAACTGTATGAACCATAATATTACACAAAATTTGATGTATATTAGTATAATGTGTTTGTGTTGGGTAAGGAGCACATGGATAACTATTTCAACACTAATATAGGACATGATGGAGAATATAATAGCTTTTGTGAGTCCTGGATATATATTTGATGTAATATAAGTTGTAATATTGGTCATATAGGAAAATCCACCATATTCCTTTGATCTATATGAGTATAATGAACCTTAACAAGTTATATATTCAATGGAAATGGTGGTGGGGGTGGAGGATGAATAATTAATTATGGAGTAAGATATTCAAATGGAAAACCTATAACTATGACCACCCTATTAGCATTTATACTAGTACTAAATGCATCTTATGTATATAAGGATGTCTTAAAAACATGTCAAAAACTCATGTGATCAATATAAATAAGAATATTGTAGTAATTAATATGGGGATTACCTAAATAGATAACATAATTCATCCCAAGGGGTGTTTTCTATGTCTATCAAATCCTTTGATCATCTTTGTTGTATCCAACAAATCATCTAGGGTATATTCAGACTAGAAAGGAGTGTCACAATGTCAAGATTTTAATTTGAACTATTATCTACAATAACATTGTGTATAAGTTTATTATATATATATATATATATATGACACATAAATAATGTCTCATCAAAATACTTATCTTCAATAATCTCATGTTCCTAAAATGTAATAATAGGTATATGTTTTTATCAAAAATTGTATTAGGTGTATAATATACTTAATACAAGTTATCGAGTAAATCATAATACATATGATATACAATAATCAAACATAACATTATTGTAATTAACTATATTTATAAATGTGATAAAATGGGAAAGTATGAATAAATAAATGACTTAAATGGAACTCATATATGTAGGACTACAATCATGACTATGAAACTAACTATGAGGTTATGTGGGGTTGTTATGAATCGAGAGCATGGATTCATGTTATGATAGGATAATGCCATGCTATTTGGAATTTTATTACTTGTGATGGTTTTTTTAGGGCATGACTTCATCCTTTATGATTTTTTCCTCTATGTAAATTCTAATAGATGCACCTTCACCTATAGGTCCTATATCTATATACAAATGCCTTTATTTTATTTTAGGAGTTGTTGTGTACCTTCTTCTTCACTTAAAACCCTAGTTTAATGAAAAGAGGAAATAAATACTATAAATTGGGAAAAAAAATAGGATGGGGTGTGATGGACCTCAAAACACTGTGTGTGAAATGCTTCTTACATACCAATACTCTGAAAAGGGATCAAACTCTATATAGTTCTCTCATGCTATGATGGTATGTGTATAATATTGATGAAATGCTATATTTTGGTATAATCATGGTGTGATTATGTGATTGAACAAATGAATTGTGAACTTTATGTTGTATTAAAATCTAGCTTAGGTATTTTTGGGTTGTGTGGACTCAAAATTATGAGAAATATGTACTTTCCTCTTAATGTGTAATTAGATTATATCTGGTGTTCATAATAAATGGAAGCTTCTCCACAAATGAGCATAAAATGTGATTATATAGTGAAATTATTGTTATTTAATCAAATTTGCCTTGAAAAATATACATAATTACCCATTGAGATGAATTTGAATTAGGGAAATTAGTTGTTAATTGGTGGGAGGATGAAATTGGTAGATTAAGACATGACCATCCTATTAGATTGTGCTAAAGGAACAATATCATGTCAAGAATATAGAAAACCAAATTACAAGTATCAATCAATAAATTTATGAAATAATAACATTCAATATTAGAGTTGCCTTAAGATAGGGGGGCATCTACATAAAATTAGAAAAATAGTGGTTTAAAACCATGGAATTGAATATAGGTTAAGTCTGCATAAGGAGTGTTCACAAGTACACCATTTTTATATTAAATGTTAATTTATATGTATACATTACCCCTAATTTATTATAATAATGTATAAAATCAAAATTACTAGAGTAAAAGGAAGAGTGTTTTACTTGAGCTTAACTATAAAGAAAGGTTTTGAATGTAGATCACATGCTAAATTTTACTTCATATAAACCTTTAATGAAACATGTATAAATTAGTCCTTAATTAGGATATAAATTTGAGTGTAAATAAAATAAAATTATTGATCAAATAACAAGGAACAAATACACCTTTTCATGTTCATAAACCATTATGTTTTCTGGTACAAAACTAGTGACTAGATATGGTAGAACCCTTAAAGATTTTTTTCATTAAAACACCTGGATTGGATTGTTTATGATCCAATCCTCATTGGTAGGATAATTTGCTTAAAAAATAAATATTCACTTGACTTAATCATTGCACAAATCAAGGTAGTAAATTTCCTTGGGATCTTTATATGAATCTCAATAGATCATTCTAGTGTAAAATTGGTTCAAAAATCTAAATCAATCACTATAGATAGGATATGATTCATGATAGTGAAAAAATAATGAAATATGTAGTACAAAATTAGTATAAAAAATTATGAACTGACTCTAGTGTATACAACATAAATAATGACATGAATTTTCATTCCTTTCATGAAAACTAGTGCAAATTTGGGTAAGTGATCATGTGCCATGCACATGCCCCAAATCTAATAAATAAGTATATTTATTTTGATAACTGAGTAATATAAAATTAATATCTGAGTAAAAACATGAAACACATGCCTTTCATGATTCCCCTAATTTGAGCAAAATCTGTAATAATCATATGTATAAGTTTGAAATTGATTCTGGGTAACCAATGAAAGATGTTAAGTAGATTATGATTATGAGAATTTTGGAAAATATTGTCTTATTTTTGGGATAAAATCAAAATATTTTTTAAAATCCTAGCCTACACCATTATCCCTAAGGTATGATATTTTTTGAATATACTTTCTGGGTAAAAACTAAGTATGTAATGTGATCAAGTGAGAAAATATTTTTATTTTTTGACTGTGTAGTGGACTATTGTAGCTTAGTATTTAAGACAAGTCACTATGTATTCCCCCTCTTTTGAGGTGAGTTGTGAATCTTGTGCAATATATTAGCTCAAAATAAAATTTATGCAACTGATGTTATAGAATAACTAAAATCTAAAATTATAATGATAACATTGGAAATCATGGATTTAAATTGATAACTTGAGCAATATATTAATGTATAATACATGTAAAACCAAGAATACATAATGTTATATCTAGATATACGTTAATAATTATGTACACATTGAATATTGATCATATATTAAATATTATTAAGCTAATTTAGAACTAATTAGTGAAAATTAATGATATCCATCATGGCATTAGAAAATTGGGGATATGTATGATATCCATCATGGCATAAAAAACATGAGAAAATAATAAGAGGAAAGAGTCATGGGCATACTACACACACATAGAGTACATGAAAAATCACACAAAACACACAAAAATTCCAAGATTCCACATACAAGGGACATGTTCAAATGTCCCTCACACACAGGAACACACAATAAAGCTTAGAGCCATAATCAAGGACATGTTCAAATGTCCACAATCCACAAATGTTAAATACACACAAATCATGATCAAAGAAGCAAACATGGTAATCATGCTTGAAAAAGTGAAATTATCTATGTAAGTAATTTTTAACATGATGATATCCAACAACTCAAGTATTTAGTGAGATAACAATGTAAAGTAAGCTAGAAAATAATGAAAAATTCATGCAAAGTACTATAATAAAGTAGGAACAATAGGGATAGTTATAGAATGATAAAACATGTATAAAATATTCCCCCAGTGAACTTATTGTGATGTAAATAAGCTATAGGAGGATTATTATTGTTTTTATATGAGAAATTAGAGCTTTTATTCACTGGGACAAGTCCACTAGAATGGGATAAGAGCACAATGTGTGACTATCTAGAATAGTGAAAATTTATCTTTGTAAAGTTTATGGGCTTGAGAAGTATCACCAATTGAAATTACATATGAGATTGACAACCTATATTTTCTAAAACTCACTCAAGTACACTTTTGTATCATATTTGATATAAAAGTAGACATAAAGAAGTACTACATATATATACACACAAATCAACTAATGTATATGAAATACACATCATGCACAGTTCCTAGTTTTTATAATTTTTGAAAACTATATATATATTTTAAATATATAAAAATTGAAAAAAGGAACATCATAACCAATTAATCCTATAAGAGCCTCAAAAGTATGAAATATAGTAAGGATAATCTCTCATAAATAAAAAGTATCATGCCACTATGAATTATCAAATCTCAACTCAGAATCTAAAAAATGATTTATATCTATACATAAGTACCACTATCATGATAATAATCAATATCCTATTAATGTTATTTAGTATGGAAAACTTTAGGACTCTTCTAAACCCATCATGTAGTATGAGAACTTTGTGTTGGTGTTCTTTGTGGAACACACTTAATTTTCTATAATATTGAATACATGTTGGAGTAGAGAGTGGCCCTATAGAATCTATGTGAAATTTTTAATTAAGTGGATTTTTAAGGATAAGTCACCTTTTAAATTTGACCACCTTCTTATGAACTCCTTGAATAGGTTGAACCTTTTTCAATTTCTCAAATGATATTTTTGTGTAGGAACAATAATCTTTGGTTACAGGGGGTATTCAATGGGATACCTTACACTATGAAAACCTCATTAGTAAAAATTTATTTCAAATATATTTGTATTATATAACATACTACATGAATATGATTAATCCAAATATATTCCTAGACTAGGTACTACTATAAACTTGGTGGCCACACGTGCTGAACCAATTTGTAGTGGTATGTGATCTCACTATTAAAAATATGAACATGTCTATTAAATTCCTTAATTTCAATTATTTTAGAAATTATAATTTATATGTGTATCCAAAATGTGAAATAAGTGTGATAGTTCACATATTCACACTTGAATCTTTATCAAACATAACACTCTTTATAGGTTGATGATAAATATAAGCTCGAATGAACATAAAGTTAAAATCAAAACTATCACCTACTATCTCATGTTTTGTGAATGTAATAAATGGTCTAAATGGCACTGAAACATGATATGTACCAATAATTCCATTCAAATGATGTTGTGCCTCTATATTAGGATGATAAGAAGCTGGTGGAGGATGTGCATTATATGTGTAGTAAATTCTAATTTATCTATTGTTTCTTGACTTGTATGCTTAGGGGAAGTATCAATGAATATTTTCATTGTTCTACAATCATTTAGTTGCACCTTTGTAATTTTTGTAGATGTACCCACATAAATGATGTTATCATATATTAAATTTTATATCTTATGTCTCAAAGTAATGCATCTATTGGTATTATGCCCTAGTACTCTTTGAAAATCACAAAAAAACATCTTGAAAAAATAATTTTGGAAGAGGTTTACTCACACCAACCTGTTTAATGGGAGGGAGCAATATGAGGTGACATTCCAATAAATTTTGTAATACCTTATAGGGATCTTATATAAAGTTGGTAAACTATCTCATTATAGGAGTTAATATCACAAATGCTGAGTAGGTTCTAAAACTACATTCACTATTGTCTTTGGATCACTCTTATTTTCACTCAGATTCACCTTATATGGTGGCTTACTTAGATTTTTTACATTACAAGTATAAGTTATGTTGGTTACTTAGTTTAGATTATTTATTTTTAATAACTTTATCTCTCTTTACTTAAGTGTATGACATAAATAATCAAATAATAGAAACTTCTTATACATAATGGATTATGTAGAGGTGAAATAAGACTCTATTTTAATTTATCTTACAATTATTTATGTATCATATGATTCATCATCTTAGATAAAATGGTTGTATACCATAATATATAATTTAAAATAGGCACCTTGGATTATTTTTTGAGCTTAATTGTTTGAGCATATGAAATATTCTGACTTATATCAATGAAAAAATGTGCAGGAACAAATCTTCCAAATGATTGAATGCATGAACTGATTGATATGGTAAATCATAAAACCATATTATTGCATACTATTTTAAACTTATATAAAAACTTAGTAAATAAACTATTGTTGGATTAATAGTCTAAAAATGATGCTTAGGTTTTCCTTTTCCATCATATAATGTAAGATTATGTGCCAAAAAATCAATTGGTAAAGGATAATCTAAAATATATTGAGCCAATGGAGTATACAATAAAGTCTATGAGTCAAGTGTCTGATTAAGTTTATAAACACGTTGTATTAAGTGTAACACCTTAGTCTCCAAAGATGAAAAAATATACATAAAGGTTTGTGTATCAATAATATAACCTATGCTAACCAAAGTTAGTGTAAAAATTGACTGGATAGGGATTGAAAAATGATTTGATGAAACATTTGGGTTACCCCCATAATAGATGTTGATATAAAAATTATATTTAGTGATGTAGAGAAAGGAAAGGAACCCATAAAAATAGAGGTATTTGATTGGCCTTGAGATGATTTTTTATTTCCTCTCTAACAATTATTAAAAATACATCTTGCATATCTGGATTTCTTGAAAGATACACTATTAAGTCTCTTTTTTTACTACCATAAAATCTATTAACTAATTCTATCATTATGTTTTTATCAAATAAAATATGAGAATTCTCAACTTTAAGATCACTTAGTCTAGAACTTATTCTAAAAT
The DNA here is from genome assembly GCA_037957365.1 of Torreya grandis. Lineage (NCBI taxonomy): Eukaryota > Viridiplantae > Streptophyta > Pinopsida > Cupressales > Taxaceae > Torreya > Torreya grandis. Next base: position 3,525,538 of record JARHVA010001270.1, read on the forward strand.
AGGTAGAAATAACTTTCTTATATTACATAAAATGTGAAATAAAAACTTGAAAGATTATTGTTACCAAAGAATTTTATAAATCTAAAAACCTTAATACAATAGTTGGAAACAAAAAATAAGAAAATAAACCCTAGTAAAATGAATGATTAGGGTTTTTAAATATTAAAAAATAAATGGCTTCACCAATATGTTTTATCAAAATTGGGATTAGGTGTATATTATAATTAAGACAAATAATTGAGTAAATCAGAATACATAAGATATATAATAATCACACATAAACTGATTGTAACTTACTATTTTTAGAAATGTGCTAAAATGGGAAAGTAATAAGAAATAAATGACATATCTATAAATAAGGTCTAAAGGACTCTAATAATGATTGAAAAATAGAATATGAGGTTTTGTGGGGTTGTTGTGAATCAATAACAAGGCTCTACATTATGTTGGGATAAGACAACACTACTTTGACTTGTCTAGGTTGTGTTGGTGTCTATGGGTTCTAACTTCATCCTTTATGGTTTTTTCCCTCTATGTAAATTCTAAAAAATGTGATTTTTAGTATATGTCCTATATGTATATGCAAATTTCTTCATTTTGTTGAAAGAGTTACTACATACCTTCTTCTTTACTCAAAACCATAGCTCAATGATAAGAGGGACCACATACTATAAATGGGGGTAACGGGCAAGGGGATGGGGTTTTTATTGACCTCAACACATCATTTATTAAGCACTACCTACATACCAATATTATGAAGAGGGATAAAACCCATTTAGTTCTTCCATGCTACGGTGTTGTGTGTATAATAATGGTGAAATACTATATGCTGTTGCAATCTTGGTATGATTATGTTATTTGACTTGTGACCCTATTTTCATATTTACACCTAGCTTAGGGATTATTGGGTTGTGAGGACTCATAATTTATAATAAAATGTACTTTCTTCTCAATGTTTAGTTATATTATATTTGATGTTTATTATAAATGGAAGCCTCTCCATAAATGGGTATAAAATGTGCTTATATAGTGATTTTTTTGGGATTTTCTTTATTAAGCTTAAAAAACATGTATAATGACCCATTAAGATGAATTTGAATTTGAGAAATTATCCATTAATTATTATGAAGATGAAATTAATATATTTAGACATGATTGCCTATGGGATTATCCTAAAAGAGTAGTTTTACCTCAGGAATAGAGACAACCAAATCAGAAGTATAAATCAATCAAGTAATGAGTTTAGGCTATTTGGAATGAGGACTAGGAACATTCAGTATCAGAGTTTCCTTAAGATAGGGGTTATCTTCATATAATTATAGGAATTATGGTTTACAATCATGAAATTGAGCAAATGTTAAGTGTGCATAAGGCATGGTCACAAGTGCATTATTTTGGCATTAAATTTTAATTTTAGTGTCTAAAATATATCTCTTTGTGTATAGTATAAATTGTGCCAATAATCCCATATTGAGGATTCTATTCCTTAGTTATATAAGTGTAAAAATATAGATGAGGATGTGTATTATATGTCATCTACACCTAAGGTTGATAAATAGTCTCTTATGCTGCATGATTAGGAAAAGGGTCATTGAATATATTCAACTTATCATTCCCATTAGGTTATTTTTGTGACTCCTTTGTAGATGTATTAAGATCAATTATGTTATCATCTATCAAATATTGTATCTTATGTCATAAAATGATGCATATGTTAGTCAAATAATCTGTACCTTGATGATAGTCATAATGTACATTACTTTCAAATCCCTCAGTTTGAGATTCACTCATATCAATCTCTATTTTTTGAGGGATAGATATAAGATTTTAGTCAATTAAATTTTATAATACTTATAAAGAGGTTATGATAAATGTATAAATTTCCTCATTGGTAGTGCTAATAAAACAAGATGATTAGATGGTTGTGAAGCTAATTTAACCATTACTTTCACATCATTATTATTATCATTCACTTTTGATTTGAAAGTGGGTTTACTTGGAAAATTTGAACTAGTAGTGGTTAGAGGGTTAGAACCATACTTTAATTTATTAATTACATTAAGTTTAACTTATTTATTCTTAACCATGTGATAGGTCATCAAATGATGAAACTTATTAAGCATAATGGACTCATTTAGAGGGGAAAATATGTTTTTCTTAAATATATCTTGTAATTCCTTATTTTCCATTTGAATTGTCATCTTAGAGAGCATAATCTTGTAATAAAACACATAATCAGTTATAGGCTCATTGGACCCTTTATCAATTTTTAAAATCTAAGCATTAGACATTTTCTCATTAATGTTGATTAAAAAATGAAATACAAACTACTTGGCCAAGGGGTTGAAAAAATAGATAGATTAAATAGGGAGATCATAAAACCTATGCAAGGTGTAATCCTTAAGACTATGTGGAAACAACTTCGTCAATAAATTATTGTTAGATGCATAGTCCAAACATGTTGCATGAAAGGCTCTAAGATGTTGCTCTATACCATCCTTACCATCATATAATGTAAGTTTAGGTGACACAAAACATGTTGGTAAATGATAGGATAAAATTTAAAGAGCTAATGGTTTATGTAATAACACATGAGAATTAGTAATATGGTCCACTTTAGGAGAGTTATACTATAGCTGTGTAATCTTATTTTGAAGATTAATAATTGTTTGTAGTAATATTTGAGCATTAAACATATCAAATTATGTAGTATAAAATGATGTGACATGATTAATAAACTTAGAAGGTATGAAAGTATGCTACACTTAGATAGCCATAGTAATGTGAGGAAAAATGTGTGTTAGCCCCATACCATGGGTGGATATCACATGTGTAACAAAAGGTATATATGTGGGATTAGTTTCAACAATATAATATCAACACTAATGTGGAATAAACAATTATAAAAGGTGCATTAATATTTGTAAAGAGCTCATGTTTTTATTCCTTAGATGCAACAACCTTAACATTGTTTTTATTTTTAAATTATAATATTGTTTATAAGATCTTATGTAATTCATAGTGTTGCAAGTGGATTTATTCTCGAAATGTAGAAAGAACTACAACTTGTGCATGGTCTACACCATTAAGGTCATTTGGATGTATTCAATTTTAAATTCATTATCCTATTCATAAATAGTCTTGAGAAATGGAATATAATAATTAATAACATTTTTTACTTTTATGTGTTCATTATTAACATTTTCATCAATAAAAACATAAATATCGTCATTTTTATCCATTTTAAACAAGTGTGATTGATCCAAATAAATATAAATATGCTCAATTTCAATACCGCTTAATTTATCACTTCACCTTAGTTGGATAAGAAATATAATGTTATTAAATGTCATAGAATATAAACATGAAAAACATCAAGCATAAAATACTGTGTAATGAAGGAAAATGCAAAATCAAGTCTAATTAAAATTAAATACTAAAATTTGAAGCCCTAAAAAAATAAAAGGAAACCCTAAGGAGACTAAGATTTTATATGCTCAATATAAGGAATGATTTCACTAATATGTTTTACTAATTTTGATATTTATGTAACCCTAATGGCATAAAATTTTGAATAAATCATATTTCTTATGATATACAATTTCTAAAAAAATTGAGTGTAACTAGATAAATATAATAACTTGTTATTATATTGAAAACACAAATTCAATGATGTAATTATTATTTTTTTGGTGTTTGCAAGTATATAAAAGGATACAATTCTCAATAACAATATAAACTAGGTGGGTGAATGCTTGGGTCTGTAATAAAAATTTTTACACATGCCTAGACAATTTTATACTCCCTTATCACCTGCATGGTGTGACCATGTCTATTGTACTATAGAATTGTCTATTATATTTGTCCCAATATGTGACTATGTCAACCATTACACATGTCTGATAAGTATGCATGTATCTTATAATATTTGTGAATTTGCATGGATAACCCTATTTGCATTATATTTGCCTCAAACCCTAGTTGTGTACTATAAGACAATAGTAAAAGTGGGAAAAAGGGTGAAAGGGAATAGTTGATCTAATATTACTCACCCCACTATGACTAAGCTCCACCTACATATCTAATACTCTGAAAATGTAAATCAAACTGAACATAGTTATCTCACCTAGTTGAGTGTGTGTAATCCTATGTAATACGAGTATGTTGTGTAAATCTTATGTATGGATTTCAACACTTAATAACCTATGACTTGAGATTGAAAATGGTATTCAGACCTAGCTCAAGTATTTCTCCTTTGAGGGGCTTAAATTTGGGAGATTTTGGGTAATTCCTCTCAATGTGAAAATCTATTTCAAATGAATTATTAATAAATTACAAGATAGATAAATACTTAAGCTTGATATGTTTGTATAAATCTCTTTGGGTGATTTCCTCTGACCAACATAAAAAACATGTGAGCTAAGCCATATGAGAAATTTGAAAACTAGATATTAAAAGATGTAGGGATAAATATGTGGAAATGGGCTTGTCTTAGAGGCACTAGCCTATATAGAAAATTTAAATAGTGACATAAAGCTAGGAGACAGTCTGAGAATGATATTAATTTGTTTGGGTATATGTTAGGAAGATCATGTGTAAAATTAATGGAAATTTGGAAGGTCCAGTCCTGTATATGAGAGAATGGCTATGAGTAATGGTGAATAAGATTCATATGTATGAGCATAAGTGAAGTAGGTTAAGGTATGGTTAAATTATAGATTCTCAAGTGTATAATACAAAATATTAATATCTATAATAGGCAAATGGATGGGGAAAATGGTGTGTAAGAGTCATACATATATGAAAAAATTATGTCTATCCAAGATATGTCAAAATTGATAATACAAAGTGTCTAATACCAAATTTATGTGTCTAAAAATCCATGTTTGGATAAAATATAAGAAATTTAGTACCAATAACACAAAATCAAAAAGTATGAAACATACATATGGGTTCTTACCCAAAATATATGTGTGATAATAATTATGACAACATATGCAAGAAATAAAAGTTGTCATTCCCAAATTTTACATGACTAATCCCACACAAAAATATGCCATTTTTTTGAGAATGTACATATCACATTCTACATAACTACATTTCATAATGGCTATCCATATTTGATAATGATACATGTAACGTGTTAAAAAAATCACATGCCTAAATGACATTGGTGATAATGTAAAAGTGGATGCATGGTCATTATGTGACCATGCATGCCTCATTTACTCTAATCAACTTATAGGCTCTCAAACAAGCCTAAAAATCTCTAAGTGAAACTAGTAAGATCCACAACCTAAAGGTCTATAAAGGATGAAAAACTAAAAATATGTGGGTTATAATAACCACTGGCTTGAACGATTCATCCTAAATTTAAATGGGGTTCAAGGAGGACCCTGAGCAATTATAGCAAATCATAGGGATCAATTCACACCTGAAGTCATACAATAATCTAATTTTTAAGTTGACTTACCTTTTTGTAAAAGTATATATCAAGGAGGATGCATACTCTTCATATGACCTCAAATGGGGTCTAAAGTATAATTGCTTAGCTCTTTAAGGATGGAACATTCCATATTAGCCATTGGATCCTTTTTATCTCAATGCCAGATTTAGTCAATGATGAGGAAACCCTATAAATATTTAAGGAAGACCATAAATGTTTCTATTCAATTTTTATGTTTTAATTTCATATTTTGGAGAAGATGAGTGAAGTTTTAGGTAATGGCTTGTATATAGTCATCCCTCTTCTTCTTCCTCATCCTTGGGTAACTACCATTAATGGAGTTTCCAAGCTTTTGAATTTTTTTCTATTTTACTTAATTTTGAAAATATATTTTAATACATGCATGCTTGGGTTGGTTTTTTATGTACCCATCTTATTTTAAGGAATTTAGCTAATTTAAATCTCCTATAGTTTTTGAAAAGGCCAATAGGAGCTTCAAGCTCCACCACAACCATTATTGACTGCCAACAAGGTTAAAAAAGAAGCCAATTTTTAATTTGAAACTAAAAATTTGATTTTAATTTTATGCAATAGGGGAGATAAAATTAAGGGGTGTTCCCTTTTGGGTCAACCCATACTGGGGAGTCCAAGAGCTTACAAACATCAAAATGGTCATAAATGACCTCTCTAAGATAAAAGAGCCATATCTTAAAAATATGTAGTCTCAATCCTTATAAATAATTTCATACAAAAGAGGGAGAAAAATTGAGGGGTATTCCATTTTAGGTCATCCCAACTATAGGTATCTATATTTCCATAAGCGGTTACACAAAACCATTAATGTTTAGGTGATATGGATCTAGTTTCAAAATTAATATACATGTATAAAGTTTTAGAAAAGTAAAGTTTTTTTAAATATTATTAAACTAAAAAATCAATTTGTTTATTTAACATTGCATTCTAGTAAGGTTAAGTGGAATTTAACATATGCTAACCATCACCTTGGTTTTAATTCCATGGTGGGGAGTCACTATGTGGTTTATAAGCCCTGCAATTCCCCTCTAAAATGTGATAGTCCCCATGGTAATGCTCACATACACCACCCAATTCACTAACCATGATGGTCACCACCACTCTAGTTGCTATCCCTTGGGCCTCAACTACTCTCCAAATGGTCACATGGGTAATCACCATCTTATTAACTGGGATAACCTATAGAAAGTGTCATGTGCCCTTCTAAGGGGCCCGTCAAACTTGAAACTATCCTACAAGCACCCTTAATTCAAAAATTCATAAAGAACAAACTGTAAGATCTAAATTGGTGATATGAAATTATAAAATGTGAAAAAAATCATCTGAAATTGGTTTAGTTACTTTTCTACCTCATTAGACTTGCACAAAAACTATATAAAGATTAAGTAAATTACAAAAGAAACTAGGAAATTTTAGTAGTATAACTTTAAAAGTTCATAACAATTAAACCATAAATCCAAAAATTAAAATGTAAAATTTAGAACCCTGATTAATATTATTTTTAATTAAAATTAAAATTAAGAAAAATTACAATTTTAAAAATTTTATAAAAATTATTTAAATGAACATAGCCTTTGGGCCTAACAAAATCCCTTAAATGAAAATATGAAAAAAGATTTTAAATTTATTTTTGATAAAATATGAAAAATAGTGACAAATATTTTTCATACCATTTTTAAAACTTGATTCAAAGCATAAAAGTGTTCTTTCATTAAATTTGCACTTTCTTATTTCAACTAGCACTTTAATAAAAACTAATGCATGAAAGTTCATAATCATTACGCCATATTTTTTCTTCATTATATTTAACATTTATTACAATATAATATTACATAAAAATGGATTAAAACCAACCAATAATCATTTTTTTATCATTTACATTTCTAAGGCCATGAAATAAAAGTAGTCTCCAAGCAAGCTCCAAGTATACCCATGAAGCCAAGCCAAGGATGGGCTTGCCTCCCATCCTATTGACATAATTAGCTAGATTCTGTAAGCATCCTAAACCCTAATATTTCCATATCTAAGCATAAATGACACCAAAGGTTCAAGGTAAGTGATATAAATAAGGAAGGGGATGGATAATGGCAAGGTAACAAGCTCAAGTAGGAGATATAACTAGGTGTCTCAACTAACACTTCCTTATATCAAGAGGCTTCCAAATAAGAGGTAAAAACATAGATGGAATCTACAAATAAATTTATACTTATTAAGACTCCACACTTACCATTATGTATAAAAATTTACACTCTTCACACTATTTGGGTGGGAGAAGGAGGACTTTGGAGTTTCTCACTTGCCCAAACCCTTATCCTTTGCCATTGAAGGAGCTTATAAATATGAGGTTAATTTTTACTGAACCTCATATATTATATCTTTATAGGAGGACTTAGAACTGAATTCCCTTATCCAACCCATACATATTAATGCATATACCATTTAGTACAATTAAGCCCATCTGGGTAGTAAAATAATATGATTTTAGTTCTTAAAATGGGATATAAAAACAACAAACAAAAAATGGAGGGATTTTGAATCTCCAAGACAAAAGATGCAATAAAAATACACATGATGTCCATAGGCACAACCATGGAAGATGACAAAGAGTTAGGGTAATCCAAATGGCCTTACATCCTTTTGAAAGCATAAGAGGTAAAGGGAAGAAAGATAACTCTTTTAAAAATAATAAAAATGAAAATAAATGGGTAACATGGAAACATACCTTATCTCCACCTCTTGGCTCTACATAATTGAATCTCCTACAAGTTTTGGAAGCAAGTTATCTCCTTCATAAACCATTCTCTCCTCCTCCCTCTCTAAACTCCTCCTTTCTTCCTTAATCTCTCCTCAACTCTCTAATTTTAAGGAATAATTTCCATGATTTTATAGACAAAACACTCCTACCCAATATCCAATAGGAAGGTGACACTTTTCCCTTCACATTCTTTGGTTTTTCTAAAAGCAGTATTCTATGGCATTAACTCACCTTACACATCCATGTGGGAAAGTAAAAATTTAACACACCCATTAATGTTATCACTTATACATGCCATAGGTGGGCACATGGGCTATCCTATGACTTTGTTAACACTCAACAAAAGTATTAACACATCACTTGGTCATAATGGGTCTTAAGTTCACTGACAACCACCTCTAAAAAACTTTATATCCACTTCCAAACATGGGTCCAAGTTCCCATTCGAGATTTGGTTAGGGGAGCCACTGAAGTGGTTTATAAATTCATATTTAAGAATGAATTTAATGTTAAGGTGATTTATAAGGTCTTGTATAAAGGTAATGAATATTTCAAAGGGGATGTGAATAGTGATAAGAGTGTCAAAACTCAAGATTAGATTACATGATTACACTAGGATTAAATTCTAATCTAAGGGAGTCATGAAGCTACTACACAACTAAAACCAATGGTGCACTTATGCTTAACATAGTCGTAGTTCCCTTGCATGGCTTCCCTTATAACCTGCACATCAATACACACACAAAATTTCACTACCCTAGGTAGTTGAAGCTACTACAATGTAACCACCTCAAGTAATATTTAACAATACAAAATGCATACGTAACATATATAGAACAAAATTATCTCAGTATCCCACATGAGGTAATATATACATGTTAACATGTATATACTCATAATATAAAATCACACGATAAAGTAATATTTTATCAGCTAATATGATAATGTAGTATACATCTCAATAATCAAAGTGAAATCATCCATTACCAACATCTAAACAATAATCATGTAAGAAACTAATATCATCAAGGACATAAAGTTTGTTGTGTTAGTAATAATGAAAATATCATGTCTTCAATAACATAAGGAGCATGCCAAAACAAGATATCTATATAATAGAAAAAATAAAAAAAAACTAGCATTGTGAAAATTGGGGCCACATAAAAACATTGCACATGATATAAATCATGGCACCATAAAAAAAATAAACACTTGGTGGTAGGAACTGGAAAAACCAAATATGACCAAACATGAGGCTTAAAATTCAAACATTGAAATATTGTAAATAATGTAGAATGCCAAGAAATCATGTCAAACATAAATTAATAACACAAAACATGTTGAAGACACATCAAACATTGATGAAGCACATAAAGCAATGAATGCATGGATCAACCAAATAAAACACATTGAAGACATTCAACACATCAAAAAAGTCAAATAAGTGACTCTAAACACATAATTTGGGTTTAGTATGTTGGAAGAAAAATAACTGAGATGGGGGGTATGAATCAATCTTCAAAATCTTTATTATCAATCTCACTTAAGCAATCATGAAACATTCAAACAAGACAAGCATATAGATTTTTCAAGCATAAACACCTATCCACTTAAGCATGAAATACAAGAAAACATCACATATATGGGAAAATATCAAGGGGGAGAAAACACATTGATATATGTAAATAGAATACATTCATATAATACAAACACCAATCCCAACTAGCTAAGCACCAACTCCTCAGCTAGGCTTTAACAAGCACCAACTTGTAAGGAGGCACTAAACCCTTAGATGACTTAGTAAAAAATCAGCCTCTTGATTTATTTTATCACCTTAAAGACACTTTATTTCTTAAAAAATTGATGATGACCACCTCTTCAGTTGTTTACACTCTTAGCCCTCTCAAACTACCTTCTAGGTCTCTTCACTCAATTAGGTCTCTTCAAGACTGATTAGGTCATATGACCTTGATTCTCATACATAAAACCTATATTAAATATTAATAAAATTATATACTCATATAATGGTCTAAAATACCTCCTTATTCTTTGAAATATGTTATTTTATTCACTTTCACTCTTCACATTCACACCAATAGGCCTAAAACTAAATTTTATATATACAAGCCTCTTGCTCATACACTTATTAGTCAGCCAAATAACCTTAGAATCTTAGGTAATACATGGAATAGATCTTAGGACATATTATAAACATGAATAGAATTTTATTTGAGTTTTTTAGGTCTGAAATACCTCAATTAGGCCTTTTTTCATCTTTAGGTCTCATGGAGACCTAATACAATTAGGTCTACTTTAAGACATGTTATACTTTACCTTCCTTAGAACACTTTAAAACAAATAAAATTATATAAAAATATAATATTCCACTCAAATATATCCATTATAATCTCATATCATCTTTATAGCACATTTTAGCTTAAACCACCACTTGGAGCACACCATTAATACCGTTCATAATTAGGCCTGTGCATACCCAGAAAGTCTATCTTGAACTAATAAAGATAAAAAAATTATATAAAAAAATATGGAAATAAATAACATATTTATAAACCTAATTATATTATATTCATCATAAAATTAATTATATACTTCAAATTATGTATACAAGCTCAAAATCTTCTTTGCAAAATGCTCACTCTCAACTGCTAACTAGCCTCAAAACACAATCATGGAAAATTGAACTTATGACACCTAAAATAACACAATAAAGGAATAAAAATACATTAAAATTATCATAAAACATAATAAAAACAAAATACAACAAAAATTTCATAATCTCTAATGGTAATTATTGGTCTTGCAGACTAATTTGTTGACCTTCTCTCTCATAGACCTCACTCAGCCTGACAAACCATTTTGGATTAAACATTTTAAATAATTTAAATAACTTAAAAATATATAAAAATAATTAATAAAACATAAAATTAAAAAAAAAAAAACCATGTTCATTATATACTTCCACTTAGGGCATAGATCTTCAAACTCATCACTACAACTTGCTTACCCAGAACTGCCAGTTTGCCTTGAAGCATAGTATGGTGATAATGACCTTAAACATATGTATGGACACTTTTAGAGACTTAAAATTAAATAAATATGATATTATGATATCATTAGGAAATTATCAGATAGAAATATATCATGGTTAAATGGAAAATATTGGTCTTACAGACCAATCTCATGACCTCATTGTATACAGACCTTACTGAGCCAGATAGGTTAACTTGTGAGCAAAATTTTCACTATAACCATTGACCTAAAAAAATTTGAAATTTTTTTATAATGTATTAAAATTAATAAACAACACATCCATTCACTTAGTTCTATCACTAATCCATGATAACACATCCCTAATTATCTTCTCAATACTGCTTGGGTTTCTCACTATTTCCACCATTGGGCCTGTTAAAGACTGGTCAAATTGGATGACTAGTTTAGCATACCTATGGGATATAACCTATCCATAAAATTCCATGGGAAAAAAAAAAAAGTCTCAAATTTTTTCCTCCATCAATTTATCAACTTTAACTTGGTCAACTCTAACTGCGACAATAAATCTCTATGAAACTAGCACATTCTTGTATGGTCTACTCAAACACCTGATAAACCAATCATACTTAGAGGTGTCTAGGAGATTTTAATGCAAACTATTATAACTAAAATATACATACCAATCCATTATGATTAGTTTCAAACTTCTTTCATATCAGGTCACTATTAGGGTTCTTTGAGGGTTTAAACCATCTTCCACTCTTAAGGATCATTCATAAATCATATCCCCTTAATCCAAAAAATAATGCCTATAATTTTTATCTAGGACCATTTCACATATACCATGAATATATTTAATTCCCATAAAAAGGTTATACATGTCAATGAGCACCTAAAAGCCCTTAGGTTTGCATGCCTTCATTTTATGTACTTGAGAGACCTCAAAATCACTTTTCATGCCTTTTTTTGCAAACCATGACCTAAAACTACATGAACATAATTTAAAAAACATACCTAACATTTAAAAATGATTACATGAGCTCAAAAAACTTTAAATATGATCATGACCTCTCATTAGGTCACACACTCTCTCTACTCTCTAGACCTTGACCTAGAAATCACATTAAGCCTTGAAACTAACCTTCACTCCTATTTTAATGTGATATCCACCTCAATTAAATTCTCACACAACATCTCATGGTTAAAAATTACCATAAATTATTCATATGACTTGAAAAAACCTTATGATACTTCATTAGGTCATGCATGGTTGAGAACTAGTCTTGTTACAAACTAAGTTTATAGGTCCTACCCCTATAGGCTCACCCTAAGACTCACATGAGTGATATAATGCCTCATATACTTGCTAAAATAACATAATACATCATATTATGCCTTTGTGCATCCATGTCACTAAGCCACCATGCTCAAACCTTCTCACTAAGACTTTACATGCCATTACTAGTGCCATGACTAAGCTTCTCAAGCACTTAAAACTTGACAGCTAATCTTGAATTTTTTTTTGGATGCTTTTACACCTTGATTTCATTAATTACATACTAATAAAACAAATTCATACCTATGCACATACCTATTCATTCTCTCTATGCACATTATCATGATATGACTAGGCTTCTCAAGAAACCTTATACTCAAGAACTAGTACACAAACATGATTTAATGCTCACTTGAGATCAACCAATAAAAGAATCATTAGGTTTAATTTAAATTATATCTCAACATAAGATACATTAGGTTACCTTAAAATTCTATCTTTTCACTTGGCTTACTTGTCACATCAAGCACATAAACTTATACCTCAAAGACCACTCAACATGCATCCTCACCATATGTACCTTGAAATCAATGACATCAACCTTGACATCAATGACATCAAGCTTGACGTCAATGAAAAAACTTATCAAAAAACTCCCCATTTGTCATTTATGGAAAAATATTATTCAATCTGATCACTTTCATCTTCCCCAATCTATTCAATCTCCATTCTTGAACTTTCTCCCCCTTTGACATTAATGACAAAAAGTCTTCCATAAACTACCATCTAGAATCACACAATTTTGAAATAGAGACTCAACACATAGAATATGGAGCATTATAAGAACATGCTCCCCCTTACTCCATAAACACCTCCTTCAAATGAACTAAGATCTCAAGACCACTTACCTTGTCCTTGACATGAATGAAATGATACAAATCTTTGATCACACACTAGGCCACCATACTATTGTCATCAACTACACTTACAACTTATGAACCACTTGAATTACGCCCCATCTATTTAAGCACCCATCATGTTTTTGATAATACAATAGTGTTTCCATGAATCCAAATAGATTCACTCCTTTCATAGGGCTCTAAAATAATACAAATTCAAGAGATTTACATATCTCCATGTTCTCACAAGATTGAATATCATTTAGTATATTTTTAGGCTTGATTGGAAATATAGGCTTGACATATTAATCAACCATTTGATCATAAATATGAGATGACAACAAACATTTTTGACTTGATTTCTCATCTATAGAATGCTCTATCATAACAAACAATCCATTTGAATTTGTAGACTGATCATGACTAGCCTTGACTATATTTAGTTTTCACACATTCCTTTTCCTTCTCTATTACACTCTAAGAGTTTCAAACCTCTTATATCAAATTTATGGTCTTCTACCTCTATTAGGAAAAAATATTTCAATGTGTATCATATTATGATAGTTGTAGCAAACAACCTTATACATACCTCTTAACTAATGATTCCTTTCATAATCCCATGCATATTCATTTTTAGAGGTCTTCTACACTCTCTTGATCTATGACCAAATTTATTGCATGTATAACAATAACCATTAAATGAATTAGCATACCTTATTACATTAGGATATTTGATTGGTATTTTCATGTTGATCTTCTTGTATTCATTAGCCTTATCCTTGAATTTAGCTACCTCCTTTTGGTCTTCTTTGAAACCAAGACCGATTTTATCACTTGTAGACTTTTGACTACTCAAGATGTCATCCAGAGACTCAATGCTTTTTTAAAACTTCACAAAGGTATTCAAATTATTAGATGCTTGATCCAACTCATATTTCAAAGAATCCATCTGAGTTTCATACCTAGTGCACTCTTCCTCTTTAGCCTTTAGGCTTGCAGTGACTATCTCCATATGTGCTTCAATATGATTGATGCTCTCATTATACTCCTTAGAATTATTACTCAGTCTCTCCTCAAACAATCCAATCTTATCCTCATAGTACTTAACTAATGATCTTATTTTATGATTATTTCTTCTTTATAACTTCATCTCCTCTAGAGCACTCACTGATTCTGCCTCAAGGTTCACTTCAAATTCTTCTTCATCTGATTCTACATCAACCATAAGGCCTTTCCAATTGGAGTAACCCTCATTGTATATTTCTATGGACATGAATAATATTTCATTATTATCATGTTCATGTTCATTACTGTTATCATCACTATTAGATGTGTTTGTGTCACTTACATTATATGAGTTATCTTATTTGGTATAGAAATTCTCTTGTTCTTGAATGACCCTTTCCTACCTTCACACTTCCTAAAATATTTCTTATTTTTTAGGCTTGTATACCTTATTTTAATCTCCATGATGTTCATCATGTTATTCATCATGCTCAATTTTATCCTTGTTAGGAAACTTAGATTCAAAGTGACCAATCTTATCATAGTTAAAACATTTTAAGGGCAAATTACCCTTATACTTACCATATCTAAAAATCAATTTCCTAGAAAACATGGCTATCAATTCGTCATCATAAAAATCTAAACATTCCTCATCCTTAACCTTCTTAGCTCTTGAATTCTTCTCAACTTTGAAAGTTGCTTCCTTTTTGGGAGGTCTTCATTTTTTCTCATCTCATAACTAGTCAAGATTTTATGAGGTCCATCCATCTCTAGCTTGTCCAAATATTACATCTCTTCTATTATAAACACCTTAAAATCAAACTTAGGAGCTATATATCTCAATAAATTTTTAAAAAATGTAGATTACTTCACTTCTTCTCCAAATCCTATAATTACATTGATAATTTCATCAATCTTAAATAGGTAAGATGCAATGGTTGATCTTCATTCATCTTCAAAATTTTAAACTATCTCCAATGGATATATAATGACCATATTCACCTTGGTGTCTCCTTCATATATAGTCTTAAATTTATCCCATATCACCTTAGATGAATCATAGTGCATCACCTTTACAAACTCTACCTCTGATAGGACACATAGAATGGCATTCATTACCTTGTAATTACTTTCACTTTCTTTCTTATCTTCTACATCAGTTGGTGGTGTAGGAGGTGGAGTGTATCCATCCAAAACTAACTACCATATGTTATGGCCTATTGGAATCAAATATTTCCTCATTCTAATGCTCAAAAAATCATAATTAGTTTCATTGAATAATATAGACTTACTAGTAGAGAAACCACTTTGACCTTGTGAACTAGACATCCTTGCTTCTAGAATCTTATTTAAGCTGTTAGGCCTAATTCAAAGGAATTGATATGATAAAAAAATTTGGAATCCAAATCATTTAGAGTGGGATGGGTGAATTAGTCTTAAAAAACTTTCTTATCAATCTCACTTAATAAATCATGAAACATTCAAATAAGCATATAGATTTTGCAAGCATAAATACCTATCCACATAAAAATGAATCACAAGAACACATCACATATGTGTGAAACCATCAAGGGGAATATAAAACACTAATATATGCAAATGTGATATAATAATATAATACAAACACCAAATTTAGTGAAGCACCAACTCCACATGAAACACCAACTCAATTAGGCCTTAGCAAGCACCGATTTGTAAGGAGGCACCAACCCCCTAAATGAATCAGCACCAAATAAAAATAATAATTAATTTGATCACATTTGAGACACATTATTTCTCAACCAAATTAAGATGAAGAAATTTTCATCTCTTCACACTCTTATCCCTCTTAGACTACCTTCTAGGTCTCTTCGTTGAATTAGGTCTCTTCAAGACCGATTAGGCCATATGAACTTGATGCTCATACAAAAAATATATATAAAATATTCATAATAGATAATATATACTCCTTTTATGGTCTAAAATACCTACTTTACTCTAAAATATGTTATTTTATTCACTTTCACTCTTCACACTCACACTAATAGGCCTAAAACTGCCTTATATATATAAGCCTCTTGCTCATATACTATTAGTCAACCAAATATGCTTAAATTATTAGGTAATCCATGAAATATATATTAAGAAATATTATAAGCATGAATAAAATGTGATTTTAGTCCCTTTATGTCTGACATATCTCAATTAGGCCTTATTTCATCTTTAGGTCTACTTTAGAATACATTACACTTTGCCTTATTTGGAACACTTTAAAACACCTAAAAAGGTAGGAAAATATCATATGAAACTAAAATAGACCCTTTATAAGATAATATAGGATATATAACACCTTTTAGTTTTAACCACCATTTGGAGCACACCATTAGTACTGTTCACAATTAGGCCCATGCATACCCAAAAAGTCTATCTTAAAATACTAAAGATAAAATAATAATTAGATAAAAAAATATGGAAAAAATCATATATTGAGAAACATAATGACATTAGGGCCATAAAAATATTAATTATATACTTCAACTCAGGGTATATAGGCTCAAACTCTTCTCTGCAATATATTCACTCTGAACTACCAACTAGCCTCAAAATATAGTCATGGAAAATTGAACTTATAACACCTAAAAGAACATAATAAAGGACTTAAAATGAATAAAAATTATCCTAAAACATAATTATAATAATATTCAAAAAAAATATCATAATATATAATGGATATTATTGGATTTATAGACCAATTTATTGACCTTCTCTCTCACAAACCTCACTGAGCCTGACAAGCCATTTTGGCTTCAACATTTTAAATATTTTAAATGAATAAAAAAACATTATAAATGAGTGAATAAAACAAAAAAATCCAAAAAAAAAAAAAAACCATGGCATAAAGCCTCAAACTCATCATTGCAATTTGCTTACCTAGAATTGCTAGTTTGCCTTGAAGCATAGTCATGGAGATAATGACCTTAAACATATGTATGACCACTTTAAGAGAATTAAATTACATTTAGATGATATTATGAGATAATTATGAAATTATCATATATAAATATATCATGTTCAAATGGAAAATATTGGTCTTGTAGACCAATCTCGTGACCTCACTGTATACATACCTTACTTAGCCAGAGAAGTCAATTTGTGAGAAACTTTTTCACTATAAAAATTGAACTCTCAAAATTATAAAAAACATGATCATGTATTAAAAGTCCTAAAAAAATCCTCCATGTACTTGGTTCCATCACTGATATATGATAACACATCCCTAATCATCTTCTCACTACTACTTGGGTTTCTCACTATTTCCACCATTAGACCTATTAGCAACTGGTCAAATTGGATGACCAGTTTAAAACACTTGAGGGATAGAACATATATAAAAATCACCATGGATGAAAATTAAAAGTCTCAAACTTTTTCCTCCATTGATTAATAACTTTGACTTGGTCAAATCTAACTGCTATAACAAATCATTTAGAAACTATCACTTTATTATAGGGTTTACTCACACACCTGACAAACCAATCTTACTTGGAGGTTCCTAAGAGAGTTGAATACAACCTAAAATCATTAAAATAGATATAAAAATCCATTCAGAGCACTTTAGAACAACTTATTTCATATTAGGTCACTATTAGGGTTCTTTGAGGGTTTAAACCATCTTTCACTCATAACAATCATTCATGAAGCATAGACCTTTAATACAAAAACTAATGCATGGAATTTTGAGCTAGGAAAATTATCCATATACCATGAATAGATTTATTTCCATTTCATAGTTTACACTTGCCAATGAACACCTATAAGTCCTTAGGTTTGCATGCCTTCATTATTGTTTTATTATTTTTCAAAATAATGGAGTTTTATTCCTAATTAATAAATAGGTCTACAGTAAAGTAAATCAATAAATAATGTGCAATAATTAAGCCACTAATTTATGTAAACATATTTTATTTTTGCCTTTTCTAAAAATAGTAATAAATGAGAGAAAATATGACTTAGCTTATTTTGAGTTGTTCAGTCTGAGATAGGGTATGATAGTTTAGGTACAAGATTGGGACAATGTCAGAAATAGGTTCCTAAACTTAATTTTATGATTGGATAGGAGAACCAAAAGTGGGGCACACTACCATTCAAAATTGTAATCCTTTTTTGGTGCTATTATCCATCTGATTTGATTTTTTTGGGTTCTTCTTGGTAGATCTATGTTACTCTATCAGTAAAATATCAAAGCCCAAAAGTCTATGGATCTCGATATGCATCTATTTTAATCTTCAAAATCCCTAGGAGCTCTTTGTGCTTGAACTTGAAAGGAAATTTTAGAAAGAGAGAAAAGAGGTTAGTGTGTAAAGGATATGCTGGATGTACTTCACACCCCATATATGGGCATGCTACCTATATACCAATACTTTGAGGAGGGATCAAGCTAATGTAGTTCTCCCATTGAAGTGATTAGTGTAATTATGTATGAAAATGCAATTAGATGCAAAATTGGGTGTAATTCATATGGATAGGGACTAGTTCAAGGGTTTGAATAAGCTTGGAATAATATTTTAAGGCTGTATGCAAAGAATAGGGAAAAGTACTTGAGTGTACTTGCTTGTATTCTTTCTTCTCTCTTATAAATGAGTGCCAACCTTTCTAAATGGACTTTGAATGGCCTTTTGTATAGGATTTAATGATCATGGGTTAAATGTATTCATATTAGGCTAACATGAATTTGAATAAGGATTTAGGATAATATGACTATTTGAAATAAATTTGAACTTGGACAATAATGCCAAAAATAAGATACCTTGGGTTTTAGTGCTCATATCCAAATTGGGTGCTATTATCAAAAGGGAATAAGACCTAGGGGGATGGATCTGAGCCTAAAAGAGATACCTAGGTCTATAAGGGTTAAGTCTGAAAGGTTGTGGATGACTGGGAATTGGTGAAAGAAAAGCCTAAAAGGGTTGTGCCAGCAAGTAGGAGGACCTATAGATTAGGTGTCATTAACCACACTTAAGTAACCAAATTTTTCATTTTATATGATTACATTTCCCCCCCTTTATTCTAGTGATGTAGAAAATCAAAATACTAGGATAAAGGAAAGTAGAAAGCATACTTGAACTTACTTGTAAGGGAAAAGATCATGAAGCTGTGTGATGTTGGATGTGCATAGAGAGATAACACTATGAAGTGTGAATCTATAATGAAAAACTATAATGAAATTACTTAGATATTTGTACAGAATAATTTTATATTTTATAGAATAAGAAAATATGAGAGATTACACAATGATAATTGATAGTAAAATAGAATACTGGATAATATAGCAAAGCCACTTCGAGGGGGCAACCTCCACAAAAAATGCACTATTAGTAGAATAATTCACACATGATGCTTAAATACTAACCACTACCTTATATATATAGTCTACTTAGCCAAGGTTATTCCATAGGCTGACCTATTTAAGAACATAGAGAAATGTAACAAGTAAATAAAAGAGGTATGTAAGCCCAAGTCAGCCACACATATCCCTAGACACACCAATGGTTAAGGGCATAACAAGCCCTTCCCCTTAAAAAAAATGTTATCCTCAATGTTTTGGAAAATCTAGATGATGATGTACAAATGCTTCATCCTCCCAAGTGGCATCTTCACATGGAAGATTCTTCCATTTGATTAGGTATTCTGTAATTGCTCTAGAATGTAGTTGCTTGGTGCATCATTGAAGGATGGCCTCATAATCAAGAATAAATTTTCCTTCTTCATCCAATTCTATTAATTATATTTGAATGTTAACTCTATTTCCAATGACTCTATTTAGACATAATACATGAAATACTAGATGTATGTGAGTGGATGAAGGAAAATCTAACTTTTAGGCCACACTGCTAATTTTCTACAAGATCTAATAAGGCCCATAATACTTTGGGGACAACTTGTAATCCATTGTTTTTCTTCAATGACATATATTTGTATGTATGTAAGTAAAAAAAGACCCAACCACCAATGTAAAAATGCCTCTCACTTCTATGTTGATCTTCTTGTTGCTTCATACAATTCTAGGCCATAGCTAAATTTTCATGCAAACTTGCAAGGACCTCTTGTTGATGGTGAATATGTTCTTCAACTGCACAAACCTTAGGATGGAACTTAAAGGTGGATGTGATGGATGGAGGGTGGTATCCATATAGTGCCACAAAAGGAGACATATTAGAAGAACTATGAATAGAAATATTATACCACCATTCAACAAGGGGTAGCCAATGAACCCATTTATCCTGTTTATCAAAAATAAAACAATAGAGATATCCTTCCAGACATTTGTTGACTACCTTAGTTTTTCCATCAAATTAAGGATGATAGGATAAACTATGAGTCAATTGAGTACCTAAACATGTAAATAACTTAGTCCAAAAATTACTAGTACAAATGGGATCTCTATCACTGACAATGATCTTAGGAGTCCCATGCAGTTTTTATATTGTATTGAGAAAAGCAGAAGCTACTATACTAGAAACAAATGGCTAGGATAATGAAAAAAATGAGCATAATTACTGAGATGATCTAAAACAACCATGATAACATTTTGACCATCATATCTTAGTAACCTTGTAATGAAATCCGTAGAGACCTCTTCCCAACGCTAGCTAGGGATAGATAAAGGCTGTAAAAATCTTAGAGTTTTGATGGTTTTGCTTTTGTTTTGTTGACAAATCATACATTTAGCCACATATTTCTAGACATCCCCCTTGAGACCTTCCCCAAAAAAATCTTGCTTGATCCTGTGATAGGTTTTCAAAAATCTTGAATGACCCCCAATTGGAGTTGTATGAAGTTTTTAAAGGAATTTTTTGTTTAAGAAGAGAATTATTACATAGTTACAACCTAGTTTTGTACCATAATGCATTAAATTTCCATGTGAATTTTTCAAATCCATCTAAACCCTACTAATGATTTTGAATCAAATCATGAGTATTATTATCATGTTCCCATTCTGATCGTGCTTCCTCTAGCCAATATGCTTGTAAAATGGTTATGGCACATAACAATGCCTCAACTGATTCATCTTTTTTGGATAGTGCATCTACCACCACATTATCCTTGCCTTTTTTTAGACTATTTCAAAATCATAGCCTAACATCTTAGTTACCCATTTATGTTGTTCTTCAGATGACAACCTTTATTATAAAAAATATTTAAGACTATCATGATCAATTTTTACCTAAAAGTGATGACCCATCAAATAAGGTCTCCATTATTTTATTGCATGAAAAATGGTCATCATTTCCTTCTCATAGTTGGGCTTGTGATAATTTTTACCCTTGAGTTGATGACTTTCAAATTCCAGTGGTCTTACTTCTTTCATGAGTACAACACCCATACCATACCTAGATGCATCACATTCAACCACAAAAGTCTTAGAAAAATCAAGTGGCCAATAATAGAGTAGTGAAAATATTTAATTTTAATTATTCAAATGCTTGGGTAGCTGCATCAATCCACTAACAGGAGTCTTTCTTTAACAAAGAGGCAAGTGGGGCTATAATACTACCATAAATTTTGACAAATCTATGGTAATAACTAGTAAGTCCCAAAAATCCTTGAAGTTGCTTAAGTGTCTTAGGAATTGGCTAGTCTACCATTACTTGGATTTTTTAATGATCCACTTTCACTCCTTCATAAGATACTAAATGACCCAAATATTCAACCTCACCAGCCCCAAAAGTACACTTGGAAGGTTTGGCATACAATTGATTTTGCTCTAAAATGGAGAGTACCTGTTTCACATATTGAAAATGGTCTACCCAATTTTTACTATAAATGTGGATATCATCAAAGAATACTAAAAAAATTCCTCAAAAATGGCCTAAAAATAGTATTCATCAAACTCTAAAAAGTAGATGGTGCATTTGTTAGGCCAAAAGGCATAACCAAAAACTCAAAATGGCCCTCATGAGTCCTAAAAGTAGTTTTGGGTATTTCTTCATCACAGATCTTGATTTGATGATACTCAGAACGCAGATCTAACTTGGTAAAATTAAGAGCACCATTTAATTCATCTAGAAAATAATTAATGACAAGAATTGGAAACTTATCTTTGATAGTGTACTTGTTGAGTTCTCTATAGTTAGGGCACATCCTCCAAGTGTCATCTTTCTTTCTCACCATGCAAACTAGTGATGAGTATTCACTTTGGCTATTGTGAATGATTCCTGCCATCTCTTGTACCATCTTTTCAATTTCACTTTTTTGGGCATAGGGATACCTGTATGGCCTGATGTTGGGTGGTGTACTACCTAGAATAAGTGTGATAGCATGATCATGAATGTGGCTAGGTGGAATTCCTTTTGGCATGTCTCAAAAAACAATAGAATGAACATCAATTATTTATTATAGATCAAGAGGTGGAGATGGTTGAGTTGGTTGTATTTCCATAGAAAACTAGCGGGCTATAAATCCATCGATACCCTTATAAAGAATTTTTATCATTTGATGGGAGATAACAAGTTGGGGAGATTTAGATTTTAATTCTCTTAGCTCAAATGTCCATTTTTTGAATGAAAATGCATGAATAATTCTTGAAAATTCATCTCAATAGTGCCCAAAGTGGTGAGCCACTAGACTCCTAAAACAATATCAGCTTCACCCATTAGAATAGAAAACATAAGAGAATATAATAAGTAGTCTCGCATGGCCAACTTAATACTATGACATTTTCCTAAACAACTAATAGTACAACCATCTACAATCATAACCTAATATCTTGGTGTTGGATAAATGAAACAATTCCAATGAGCAACCAACTTACTATGGATGAAGTTGTGTGTGCTCCTAGAATCAATCAAGATAGTGACCTTCTATTTCTTAAGGAAACCCATCACCTTAAGAGTTTGGGGAGTACTAATACTTGAAAGGGCATGGCATGAAATAGTAGGCTAAGAGTCTCGAGATTCTTCCTCAGGAACTTCTACATCCGCATCATGTAATTCTACATCCTCTTCATCATCATTGGCACCTTCAATGTAAAATAGTTTCTCAGAACAATGATATTCTTTGCTTCATTTGTTGTCATAACCATAACACAACCCTTTGGCTCACTTCTCCTTAATTTGTCATTGTGTTAATCTGGTGGGTTATGAAAATGATGGTGCTAAAAAGTTGAGATCACGACCAGTAGTGAAAGTTTTCCTTTTGACCACCTCTTTTTCTTCTATCCTACATGCCTTAAGGATAGCTTCTAATATAGATTGTAGTATAAACATTAAAACTTAGTCTTGGATGCTATCTTTGAGGCCACCCAAAAATAGATATGTAAAATTTCTCTCAGTGATATTTTCTACCCTTAAAGAGAGATTATGGAATTAATGAATATAATACTTCATAAGTCTTATTTACCATAGCTTGGATAATTGACTAAAATATTTATTAGAGACATTATTTTTATAATGAGTTGTCAAATACTCAATAAAAATATTCCAAGTAATAGGAGCACCATTCTTTTTCTTTTGAACACATAACCAGTGACACCAAATGAATTGCTCAGGTTCCATATACAAGGATGACACCATCACCCTCTGAGAACTAGGGGTTTGATGCAGCTCAAATAAACTCTCAATTTATTTAATCCATGTGAGAGGATCCTTACCATCAAACTTACGCATGTCAAATTTTGTCAACATCAATTTCATACCAGTATGGGAGTTGTTGAGAGTATGATTTGAATGCTAAAATGGAGGATTGTTAGGCTAAAACTAAGATGTGAGGGCAACCAATTATGTAGTGATATGTTGTAATTCACTGTGAACTCCATTAATCTCTCTACACATCCCTAAAACATCATCTTGGACTGAAACAAAGTCATCATACCTCACCAAGTTTTTTATGTCCTCTTGAAGCTGAGAAATCATTGAATCTAAAGTTCTAGATTCCATGTCATCGGTAAAAGGAGTCTTAGGAGTTTTTGGTGCCCCTTTTCTTCCCTGAGTTAAAGGAATTTCCATAAACAAACCCTAGGAGGGTTTTGACCCCCAAAAAAGTGTACCGATAGAATAAACCATTGTGATCATTTCATCGAGATGAATCTAATGACTGCAAGTGTGCAAGAGGAATTTCTTTCCAGACTTATTTTTTATTTTTTAAATATTTTTTTTCAAAAAAGTGTTTTGAGCAATACTGAGATGACAAAAAAAATTAATTATTCTTGGATTGAAGTTATGTTTTTTCGCTTTCACTGCTCCCAGAAGCCACACCTCACTAGATCTAAAAAAAATGCCACAAGAAACTTGTCCAAATCGAAGCTCTGATACCATTTATAATGAAATTACTTATATATTTACATATAATGATTTTATATTTCATATAATAAGAAAATATGAGAGATTACATAGTGATAATTGACATTAGAATAGAATACTGGATAATATAACAAAGCCACTTTGAGGGGGCAACTTCCATAACAATGCACTATTAACAGAATACTTCACACATGATTCTTAAAGACTAACTACTACATCCTATATATAGTCTAATTATCCAAGATTATTCCATAGGCTGACCTATCTAAGAACATAGAGAAATGTAACATGTAAATAAAAGAGGTATATAAGCCCAAGTTGGACACACATATCCCTAGACACACCAATGGTTAAGGGTATAACAAAAACATTGAGTAGATCAGTTCTTACTATATATGCTAATACAAAAATTTGGGTAAGATAAAGAGGAAGAGAAATGAATGAATACACCTCATTGGGTACATGAACCAATACAAAAACTATTATGATGGTGGATTATTTTAGATGATGCTGAGTATGTGTTGAATCAAGAGTAATATCATGAATGGAGATGAGTGATCAATTCCCTAAAAGGTGGCTCAAGAATGCAAAGGTAATCCCTTTGGATCCATCATTGCCAACTAAGTGAAGTTAAAGAATTATGTGTGTGCCAATCAATGTTTGGACTATGTGTCCAATTCCTCTAAATAGGTAGCTTAAGAATATAAAGGCTAGCTAGTCCTTTGGCTCCATTGTTGCCCCATGAAGTGAAGCTATGAAGTGATACTGGTATAGAATATATGTCATATGAGATGGTTCATATATCCCATGTATGCTCTAAAAATATGATAATGCAGCATGGATAGCTAAATATATGCTAGAAACTAGACAATTCTTGGCCATTTTGAAAGATGGAGGTTAGGCTTGTATGAAAGAACATGGGTACTTGGGAAGTTAACCTTGTATGAAATGTCAACTTGAAAATCATGCCAACCACTTGTAGATGGAGCAAGGCATGTAACTAGTGAGAATGCCTGGGTAATAAACTAAACTCAAAAACAAAAGAAGACCAATGTGCCATGCACATTGCCCCTAATCACTAGTATCTGAAACATGGATTTTTATCTAAAAATTATGTCAACTACCTAATTTAAAACTATAAGTGAGAGCCACCATATTGTGCATGATACCCCCTATATCTGGATTCTTTGAGAAAATTTTACTAAAACTATTGATTCTGACTAATTTAAATGTGCAAAAACTATATTTGAGCTAAAAATTTTGCCTATTACTAGAAAACTTGGGTGTTTTTCTACCTAGACAAGAGCACAAAAATGAGGACACACTTGTGTTTATCACTTCTATCCATTTTTGGCACTATTTTCCTATGCTAAAACTAGTTGTTGATCTAGAATTGTCACTATTTTTCTATTCTATATTGACTGGTTTGACCTTCAAATTTTGAATTGGGTGATCTAAATACTACTATTTTGACTATTAGGAGATTTGATATCTATGACAAAACCCATATTTATTTCCCCCTCTTCTTAGGGTAGAAATAATTGAACCTATAATGATTTCCCTCAGAAGAAAAGAGTATTTCAAGTGTGTTATGCTACATAGATACATGATATAGCAATGATATTTGATAAGATATCTCTAGATATAGAAATGTTTGTATTGAGAGATTGTTAGATCAATAGGGGTATGCATAGATAGATATAACAATGTAAATGCATGTGTAATGTATTGAACTAGAATTAGAAATGTTAGATGTTAGTTGTTAGTTTTTAGTTGGAGGGATAGAACATGATGTCTATCATGGTATCCAAGAAAGCAAGGTAAATGCATGATATGGATCATGGCATTGAAAACATTGAGAAGTGAACAAATAAACAAACATACAAGGCAAGAAGTATATAAGGATGGCCAAGGGGCCATGCAAACAAGGGATATGAGCATAAGTCACTCAAAGTGGAAAGCAAACATATGAGGCATGTTCAATTTCCACATATACATACAATTTGAAACAAGTAAATATTATCACATAGATGAGTACACACAAAGGACATTTGAAAATGTCCAAAGGTACACATACATGAAAAAGAATCAAAAGACATTGGAAAATGTCCCAAGGCACATATAAGAAGCAAAACTATAATTAGAGATGCAATCACACAAGTTATTCAAAGTAAGGAATGAAAGCAAGTAAACTAGAAATATAAATGCATCTAACTAGTCAAAGCAAGAAGTGAAAGTATGCAAGACATGTTAGTACAAGACTAGGTATATGCTAAGAGATACACAAGTGTTAGATACTAGTGAAATGTTAATATAATAATCTATGTAATCTAGTAGGTAATATACATCAATATAATAACTTAGAGTGTGTAGTGTAAGAATGACATAACCTGGATGGTGTAGTCATGTAGAAGATGCCCCCAGTGGGAAGATGTATCAATGTGTGTTTTGAATGTAGAAGTAGGATTCCCCCTCAATGGGTAAAATGAAGAAATCAAGGGACAAGAAGTCACTTCACACACTCATAGAAGATCAAGTGAAACATGGTAATGTAAATAATCGACAAAAAATAGCATAGAACAACAAATGTAAGTCTAACATAGTAGTACAAATGTAAAACATGGATGATGCATACAATCTAAATGTTTTTGGTGTTTTTGAATTATTTGAATGTTTTTGTATTTTGAAATTTTGTATTTTTTTATTATTTTTATATTTTTGGAATATTTTAAACTATGTACAATCAAGCAAAAAAATATGTACAAGTGTTTGAAAAGAAGCTATATACAAGTAATTATGAAAAATTATGTACATGTAAAGCTAAGAAGAGATGATACTAACCGATGAGTCTCATGGGAGACTCCATATCATGTTTTCCTATGTCAAAAAGAAGGATCATGCATGATCATGAAATACTAAGACTGTGGATCTGAAAGATGTATATGTTGTAAATGTTCTAAAATAGATGTAGTAGAAACAAAACATGGAGTCCCTCTATAACTCTAAGAAGTGGATGTAAATGTAGGGTTCTTAGGGACCCATCTGGAAATAGGTGAAGCTCTCTGAACACGTGCTCTATGTGTAGATGTATGAGATCTTAATGAAATAGTTATGGGTATGAATATTGTGGCTAGAAGCTATCTAGAATCTCAAGGTTGTGAAGGTGAATGAACCCTTTGTACTAGTGATGGATGCCTTAATTGTCTCTAAATCTAAAGTGGAAGAGGAACTGAGACTAGAGGAGAAGCTAAAACTAGATGGGAAGGGGTGCTAACATGAGTGACAAAGCTATGACCATGGGTGTAATCAACCTACCTATCTTCATAAACTTGGGTGATAACATGCATTGCATAATATACTATAGGCATAGAGATGGTAGTAGGTGTGGGATAAAATCTAAATGAACCAAGTTTAAAGAGAGGAGGGATAAATATAATCACTAGTGTTTTCTTGTGTCTAGTAGTGATAGGGAGATACTTAAAATTAGCCAAAGAGTTAGATACATCTAAGTAGAAATCATGTATAACAATTTGATTATAAAGAACATTCCACATGATAGATAGCAAAGAAGGAATTGAGAGGATGGAATTATGCATAGAAAATTTTGGCTTGAATCATGACATTTCTAATGTGTTTATCATGATAAACCTGACAATTTTTTATCATGAGAGAAAGTATGCAATATAGAGCATGACATTTTGCATGAATACATTCAAAACTTTGATATGTGATATGACATTTTTAATATGTTTAACATGATAAAATTGAAAGTTTTTCCACATGAGAGATAGAAATCAAAGGGTTGAGAGCATGGATTTATGCATAAAGGCATATAAACTTTTGACATGTAACATAATATTTTGAATGCATTTGGCATGTTAAAATTGAAAAAATTTCCACATGAGAAATATAAAGTAAAGGGTAGAGATCATGATTTTTTGTGTAAAGGCATATAAGATTTTGACATGTAACAAAACATTTTGAATGCATTGAGCAAAACGGAGTTGGTAATTATTTAGTATGAGCAAAAGAGAATATGCAAAAATAATTTTGATTTTTTTTGCATTTTTGGCAATGAATTCTATAATATCATCCCATATAATAAAATAAAAGCATGAAATGCAAAGGATGAATCTTTGTACTAACATATAATAGATTTCATCATTCATGTACATGATAGGGCCCATTATGGTTTCCTTGTTATTTGCAAGAAATGTAAGAAAAATTTGTACATAAGTGAGAATCATTTTTATAATTTTGATTATGGATGTAAGGTGATACCTCAAGAAGTAAATAGGTGCTAGTATATGCAACTAGGGATTTTAAAATAATATTTTTTGCAAAATACTATGAATTTTGGAAATTGAAATTGAATTTATAAGTTAAGTATGTAAAATAAAATTAAAAAATTTATGGGGAAATTAGTGATTTAATGGGACCTAGTAGATGCAACTAGGGATTTGAGAATTTTTTTTTTGAAAATTACTATGAATTTTTGAGATTTGAAGTGATTTTATGATTTTAATATGCAACTAAAATTTTAAAAAGGGATTGGAAAATGACTAGGAGCTCATTGATGTAACTAGAATTTGAAATACATTTATTTTAAAATTTACTACAAAATTTTAAATTTTGAGAGGAATTTTTTATTTTAATATTCAATAAAAAATTTAAAAATTAATATGAAAATCAGCAAGGAATTTACCCTAGGGTTTTAATGCAAAATTTGAAGTAAGTTGGGTTCACCAAATGTTTATTATTTTTTAGAATAATAGAGTTTTATTCCTAATTAATAAATAGGTTTGGAGTAAAGAAAATTAGTAAATAATGTGCAATAATTAATCCCTAGATTTATGTAAACAAATTATATTTTTGTTTTTCCTAAAAATAGTAATAAATGAGATAAAATATGACTTAGCTTATTCTGAGCTATTCAATCTGAGATAGGGTTTGATAATTCAGGTACATGACTAGGATAGTG
Source organism: Torreya grandis (assembly GCA_037957365.1). Taxonomy (NCBI): domain Eukaryota; kingdom Viridiplantae; phylum Streptophyta; class Pinopsida; order Cupressales; family Taxaceae; genus Torreya; species Torreya grandis. Next base: position 3,555,222 of record JARHVA010001270.1, read on the forward strand.
TCAAAACTAGGTTCCTAAACTTTGTTTTCTAATTAGACAAGAGTGTTAAAAGTGGGACACCCTATTGTTTAGTTTTATAGTCCTTTTATAACACTATTGTACAGGTGATTTGAGTTTTTTGGGTTCTAGTCGGTAGGTTTGTGTTACCCTATCAATGAAATATCAAAGCCTAGAAGTATATGGAGCTCGTTTTGCATCTATTTTAATCTTCAAAATCCCTTAGAGCTCTTTGTGCTTGAACTTTAAATGAAATTTAGGAAAGAAAGAGAAGGGGTTAGTGTGTAAAGGATATGTTGGACAAAGTTCACAGCCTATTTGTGGCCACACTACTTACATACCAATACTCTGAGGAGGGATCAAGATAATGTAGTTCTCTCATTGAAGTTCTTGGTGCAATTGTGTATGAAAATGTAACTAAATGTAAAATTGGGTATAATTTAAATGGATAGGGACTAGTGCAAGGGTTTGAATAAACTTGGAATAATATTGGAAGGATGTATGTAGAGAATAGAGAAACGTGCTTGAGTTTACTTTCTTTTATTCTTATTTCTCTCTTGTAAATTAGTGTCAACCCTTCTAAATGGACTTTGAATGGACTTTTATAGGGGATTTAATGATCATGGGTCAAATGTATTCACATTAGGCCAACATGAATTAGGATAAGGATCTAAGAGAATATGACCATTTGAACCAAATTTGTACTTGGACAACAATGCCAAAAACATGACACCTTGGGTTTTAGTGCTCCTATCTAAATTGGGCACTATTGTCTAGAGGGAATGAGACCTAGGGGGATGGACCTAGGCCTAAAAGAGCTTCTTGGGTCTATAAGGGTTAAGATTAAAAGTTTTTGGATGACTGAGAATTAGTGAAAGAAAAGCCTAAAAGGGTTGTGCCATCAAGTAGGAGGACCTATGGATTGGGTGTCATTAGCCACACTCAAGTAACCAAATCTCACATTTTATATGACTATAATTATGTGTACTTGAGAGACCTTAAAATCACTTTTCATGAATTTTATTGTAAATCATGACCTCAAACTACATGAACATACTTAAAACAACAAACCTTTCCTTTGACCATGCTTACATGATCTCAATCACCTTAAAATATGATCATGACCTCTGATTAGGTCACTCTCTCTCTTTTCTCTCTAGACCTTGCCCTACAAATCACATTAGGCCTTGAAACTAACCTTCATGCCTCTTTCCACATGATATCCACCTCAATTACATGATCACACAACATATCTTATGTTTAAATGATACTATACATTCTTAATATGCCTTGAGAAAACCTTATGATACCTTATTAGGTTAGTTAGGGTCTAGAACTAGTCTAGTTATAGACTATGTCTAAAGGTTCTACCCATATAAGATCACCTTGAGACTCACATGAGTGCTCCAAAACCTAATATAAATGCTCAATAAACCTCATACAACCTATTATTCCTTTGTGCATCCATATATCTAATCAACCATGCTCAAACCTTCTCACTAAGACTTTACATGCCATGACTAGGCTTCTCAAGCAATTAAAACTTGAAAACTAATATTAAAACACCTTTTGATGATTATACACCTTAATTTAGTTCCTTACATGCTACTAAAATAATATCATACCTTGGCACATACCTATTCATTCTCACCATGCACATGTTCATGATATGACTATGCTTGTTATGACTAGGCTTCTCCAAAGACCTTGTACTCAAGAATTGGTACTCAAACATGATTTAATGTCACTTGACTTGAAATTTGACACCAATATTGACATATACCAATAAAATAATAATTAATTTACACAAAATTATGTTGACTTCAATATTGACATGTACCAATATAATAATAATACTAATATACCAATATAATAATAATAATTAATATAATAAATAATTAATATTGACATTATGTTGACTTCAAATTCTCTCTTGTCACTTGGTTTCCTTATCACTTCAAGCACACAAGATTATACCTCAAAGACCAATCAGCATGCATCTTCACCTTGATATAAATTAAAACAAATTTGACATCAATGACATCAACATTGACATAAATTACAACACTTCTCAACATAGTATCTTTTTTCCATTGCATTTTTATCATGAATTTACACACTTGGTTTAATTTTGTACATCTAGCTATTTTTGGACACCTTTCTAGCCTTGATCTAATTATCCTTAATTTCATGTTATATTTTTCTATTTTAAGTTTTAATATCTTATTCATCCATTTTATTTTTAATCTTATATCTATTAAGAGCCTTTATATCTCTAAGGTCAGATTCAATGGCCTGTTGATTTTGTCCTGGATGGGGTTAGTGACTTGCCAATTTTGTTCCTCCTTATTTTGTCAATCCATTTACCCTATCCTAACTTCACTCACCTTAAATTTAACTTATCACATTATTACACATCATGTCCTTGAGATCCATATATATATATAAATCAATCCTTAGTGGTTTATGAAGTAATAATTAAACTAGGATCCCTCTTTAATTTTGAGCCATACATTGATTCCATTTATTTTTACACTTTTCAAGGAACCTACACATTGATCCTTTATTTCATCTACATCAATTTCAAGTCTTTTGATATCATCACCTTATGCTAAAATAGGTTTATAGTGGGAGAATATAGTTGTAATTGCTTATTTAAGAGAGATTTTGAAGTCCTTTTTATCACTTGGGTTAGGATTTTACTCATGTGAAAAAGGGAAATACATTGACTCTAATTTCGAGCATGTGAGATATGTGGTTGTAACTCCTCAAAGGTTTCTTGAGTTAGCTAACTTAAACAAACTATTTTATTATTACATTTGAGGTTTAGGTCAATGAGTAAAAGATAAATGATTCAACACATTATACTAGTCAATTATATGAAGAAAAAACACAACCTTACTTTGCACCAACTTGTACAAATTCCCCCAAAAAATTAAAATCCATAAAGGAGTAGATTACATAATCAATTCCCAGTTAACACAATAAACTCTATATCCATGTTTTAGTTCTATAATTTTATAGTTCTTCCAAGGTGGGTCTGTTTTCAAATTTTTATCTTTTTGTCATTCTCGTTACTTGTTTAATCATCTAAATTTACTTACAATTACTATTTTTATCACATTAGGGTTTCTATTTGCTATTTTGGACTATATTACCTTTGATCCCTCTTTTGAACATATTCTTACCATCACATAATATCATTTATTCATAAATTTTCACTATTTGGTATAAAAAATTAGTGAACTAATTTATTTTTTGAATGCTCACATTTTATAAGGTTTCCCTCTACAGTCTGATTTTACATTTCATATCTAAATTCTTTACATTTCATGTTTTCCTCATCTCTAAATAATTAGACCAAGATTCCTTCATCTTGTTCTACTTAAATATTATGCCAATGATATAAGAAGTGTTATGATTTGATTCAACTTCCCTTATTTCCTATTCATGCTTCTTTAAATAAAAAAATAAAAAATACTTGTGAAATTTCTACTTTTTCTACTAGTAATAAATAAAATGATCAAAATATGAAATAGTTTATTGATGAGATGCATTTTATGATTATGTTACTTATGATGATGTAATTTTTTTGATGAAGTTGATCCTAATAGAGTTTCTAGACTTGTTAAATTTAGATGTTTAATTCAAAAAAATTACATACTTATAATTTATGCCACTTAAATTAAAATAAATGAAAAATAGAATTAGGTATAAGGATCCTACACTTGATATTGCTACCAATGTTCCCTTGAATGTTTCTAATAATCCTATTAGAGGCTCTAAATATACATTGGGTGGTGAGTCTAGTTACCCTAGTGCTCTTCCTAATATTTCCATGCCTTCACTTAGTGCCACTCCTCCTTAGGTTACTCCTACTATTCCTACCCAACTTAATGCTTCTTTGGTTCCTCCTACATCTAATATACCACCTATAATCAATCCTAAAGCTTTATATTTTGGTTTAAATAAAATAAAGATGGCATATATTCATACCAATGTTAACCATGAATCAAATCATAAAGATGTTAGTACATCTCAAGATGCATTGGCCTAATAACAAATTCAAGATATGAAATTAAAAATCCAAAAACTATCCAAAATGGTGTAGGTGAGAATTAGGGGGGCTGAATTAATGATTGTATCACTCCCTTATTTTAGTTATCTCTCTCCAAATCTATAAAACAAACAAGGCATATGATAATGTTAAGCAATCTATTTATTAATGTTTAAGACAATTTACATTTGTAGTCCCAAAAATAGGATCACCATATTTCACTCTCAAACATGTAGGCCTCTACCTCTACATTCAATCTTCTCTCTATTCTCCATCTCTTTTTGGATAATGAACCTCTTCTCTCCCTTTGAGGATCCATTTTAAACTTCTATCATTGACTATTCGGCTTCTCGTAATTGTTTCATGAACATGTGGATATTGAGATAGTAGAACTTCTACAAGATTTTTTTTTTATAATCACACATGAACATTTTCCCACACATGTCCACACATGTGGTTACATGCCTTGTGGCCACTACTAATAAAAATATCTCATCAAGAGATTTCCATTAAGAAAAATAATGCCCAATTAGGCATTTTAATTAAAAAATATAATCATTTGAAATTCTATGTGTCATTTTCAAATTTTATAATCACTATGAATAAAATCCATCATGAACTGATGAGATTGTGACATGTGTCATTATCCTAGAGCCTTTATGAAATGTAATTTTTATTGTCTCCCTACATTCTATGGAACCCTAGACTTATCAAACCCACATAATAGTTGGTCATTCACCCATATTTATACCTATGGTCTTATGATTTAAATTTTATTTGTGATCATTATGTGAAAAAACTATGATTGCAACACATGTCACTTTCATATACTAGTAGATTGTGATGGACTATGTGGTCACCATGAACTCCTTATGGGTTTTTCAAGGCTATGAACTCCATGAAATTCATGGGGATTTATTGAGACCATGAACTTCATGCTTCATTAGATTAGTGAAATCCATTGGGACGTATATCCATTGGAATATAAAATCCACTCGAGAATCTCAATAGGTCTACAGTGAACTCTATTGGCCTTAAGACTTGGTCACAAAATTTTAGTGAGTTATGTGGTATTATTTAGACTTGAAACTAAATTTGCAAATAGGAAATGTGACTTGATAAAAAGATCAATGTGATTTTTATGATTCTATGGTTGCTACAAATTCATGAACCCAAAACATGGACTCAAAGACTCTGTTAGGTTCATGATTTGTCTTAAGATCTACTACTAAAATTACTACTATATATTTGGTTATTCAAGATTACGTGTTCACCTTGGATGTTCCCATATCAAATAGCTAGGGTAAATGTAATTTTCCATGAGCTTCTGATCATGAACCTGCTATGAGTTCCTCAAATAATTTTCCATGTTTATAAACCTTATATGCATTCATCCAAGTTGCATCTTCATTTACTGAATCCTTCCATTTCAATAAGTACTTATAACACTCATTACCTCTTGTCTTTGCCAATACATATGTCTATAATGGATTTTATCTCTTCCTTTGACATAATTAAAAATTGTTCCTTCCAATCAATTATTGAAGAATCCATGCTTGATCCTTATTAACTTGTTTTTTATACTATATATGGGTAAAAATTAGATAAATTGAAGATAATTGAAATAATTACTTCATATTGTAACTCAATCTCATAATCATTGGTTGAGAATCTTGTGATAATTTTATAAGGTTCAATTTTCTTCCATTTGAGGTTATTAAACACACCTTTTAGAAAACTATTCTTATGAAAATGTGTCAATACCAAATATAAAACTTTAATATTATACTCTCTTATCTTATAATCAACATGCTCTTTGTACTTATTACTAATTTCCTCCAATCTATTTTTCACCTCCATAAACACATTATGCATAGCTTGTGTGTACACTTCATATTTAACACTTACTATATTCATATCAACTATGATTCTCAATTCACACAGTCTTCTTTGGCTTCTCCTATAAAAAATATTGAAAGGACTCATACATGTACTTTTATTGAATAAATAATTATATGCAAACTCAACTTGCACTAATGTCAAATCCTATTATTCAGGCTTATCACCAACTAAACATCTTAAAATATTACCAATTCTATGATTTAAAACTTCTATTTTCCCATGCACTTGAGGTGATAAGAAGAACTAAAATCTATTATTGTGCCCAAATTTTTCCATAGTGTCTTCCAGAAGTGTCCAAAAAATTTAGTAGCCTATCTATTATAATAATCATAACTAGTGTACTCTCACAACTTCTTTAAATAATAATTTGGAAATATTGGTGGCATTAATAGTCTTCCTACATACTAAAAAGTGATCCATATTAGATAATATATCCAAAATAACAAAAATAGAGTCATTACCTCACTAATTTATTAGCATGCCAAGATCAAAATCCATGATCAATGCTTCCCATGGTCTATTTGGAATACATAATGGATGATACAGTCTTGTATTCTAACTTTTGCCTTTAGCATATTGGAAAAATCTATTTATTTTAATGATCTTATTCATTACTATGCTCATCCATGGCCAATGATAATTGTCACTTAGTTTTTCCATAATTTTATTAAGCCCAAAGTGACCAGCTAGGCCTCCACTTGGTTTTCCATTTAATAGGTTCTCTACCATGGAATCTTGAGGTATACACAAGCTATTTATTTTAAAAAAGAATCCATATTGAACCATATAATATAGACATAAATTTTGGTACATACTCATTGGATTCTTGCATGATGTCAATGCATCTCAAAAACCCAAATCTTCCTCATATTTTTTTTTCATTAAGTCAAACCCAATGAACCCCACCATGAATTCATTCATAATAAGAGATCACTTACTCAAGGTGTCCACAAAATTATTGTATTTAAAAATTATATGTTTCAAATATATATATATATATATATATATAGACACACACACACACACACACACACACACACACACACACACACACACACACACACACACACACACACACACACATATTTATATATATTTGAATAAACTATACCCATTTCATGTGTTTTTGATGTAACTTAATTTGAATAAACTATACCCATTTCATGTGTTTTTGATGTAACTTAACTTGGATGTTTATGAATTGTAACACTTGATGATCTATGTACATAATGAATTATTTTGACAAGTAGTGTCTCCACTTATTAAGAGATTCCAACATCACATGAAATTCTTAATCATAGACCAAATAATTTCTCTTAGCTTAATTAAAATCACTAAAACATATAATGGGTTTACCTTCATGTCCTTATACTACTCCTATGAATATTTAGCTTGCACCACAATCCACTTAAAACACTTTCTAAAAATATAATAAGGATGACACTAACTATATGTTACCTCCTCATTGAATAAATAAAAGCTAATCTATACCATAGATATTTAATTAAACTTATTTTTATCTCCTTTCATAGTCTCTATAATGGGTGCACACATGCCACTAACTTTTCTAATAAACTTCTAATTAAAACTTTCTAACCCATGAAAAATTCTTGCTTCAAACATAATTTATGATGAATGCCATTCCAAAATTGGTTTCACCTTCTTGCGGTCCATATTTAACCCATCCTTTGAGATCTCACATACCAAATATAATAGATCATATTGCATGAAACTACACTTGTATAAATTGACCAACAATTTCTCTTCCTTCAACTTATCCAATACTAACCTCAAATGTTTCAAATGTTCCTCTCTAGAATTACTAAAAATAAAAATATAATCCAAGTAAATAATCATAAACTTACCTATAATTGAATTAAATAATTCATTCACAAGTCTCATGAATGAACTTAAGTCATTTGATAGACTAAATGGAAGAATAAACTAGTCATAAAATTAATCATTTGTCTTGAAAGTGGTATTCCACTCATCAACTTCCCTTATCTGAATTTGGTGATATCCAATTTTAAATCTATCTTGGTGAAGTAATTGGCTCCTCCATCAAGTCATAAATTCTTAGAATGGAAATATGTAATTAACTATGATCTTGTTTTACCTCTCTTGAATCCATATAAATTCTCCAATCTTTGCCTTTATTGGGTGCTAATATAATTGGGACTACACATTAGCTTAAAGTATTCAAAATCAAACCCTTTTCCAATAACTTTATCTCTTTCTCTCCTCATTTTCCATTGGATTCAATATATAATATGATTTGTTTGGTAAAATTACTTATATAACTAGATCTATATGATGACTAATGCTCCTCATATGTGGTAGTCTTTTTGAAATATCACTTGACATAATATCAACATATTCTCATAATTTTTTTTGAATATCATTAGGATAATCACTCACCTTGGTGGTTTTAACAACTTGCATAGGATTTTTAATTAAATAAAAGCATGTCTCTTTCATCTTGGCCACCTTAAAAAATTATTTACCTAAAACCAACATTACCTTAGGATTGTTGTCCGCCTCTTCTCATTTATACTTCAATGGGATTAAAGTGAACATTTTTCCATCTTTTGAAATAATGTAGGTGTTTTCTCTACCATCATGAACAAATCTTCTATCAAAATTCCATGGAATTACCAACAATAAATGACACACATCCATGGGTAAAATATCACACTAAACATCATCCTTATATGAAGAAATTTGCAAAATTACCATATATTTCTCATTTACAAAAACTTGATGATGCTTAAACAACCATGAAGCTTTATATGGAGTTGGTTTAGACACTATTTATGAATTATATAACACCTTAGTCTTTTACAAATGGAAAATAAATGTCATGTATGCACCTAAAACTTCTACACCTTTCCCATTGCCAAAAGGCTTGCATAAACTATCTATCTATGCATAATTTATTATCTATTAGTCTGACCAATGTTATCATGATGACTTAGGCCTTATATCTTATACAAAATTTAATCAACCTATTTACCATCCATCTCTACAAGTTTTGGACCTACACCTATTTTCTAACTACCCAGACACTTGTGTCCCAGTCAGAATCCTACGTCAACGCAAGTGTCCTACCCCAATACAAGTGTCTAGTACCCTAAAGTCTTATAATTTGAAAATTAAATGTATTTTTATGGTCTATCTAAGTGATTTAATGTGATATATTCTCCAAAGAGATTGGTATATATATAATATCAACACTCATTCATTCCAAACCTATAAAAAACTAAGACATGTAACTTACCAAAATAATTATATGAAGCACTAAAGTGATCAAATATTACCTATTTCCCCCTATTTACATATTAGTCATAGGGAAAACACATATATAGGTCTGAAGTACTAAAGGAACAACCCAAGAGCTATATTTTCCAAGTTATAAGATAGGTCACTATTATACTTGCTTATCACACATTTCATGATTCACACCCAAGCCAACACATAGGAGATAACTACATAAGTTTGAGGCCCTCTTTAGAGTTTTAAATATATAGTTAGTGTTCTTTCACAAAGGGGTATTTGGGGTAGTTTGACACCATGTGCACACTAACCTATTTTTTCATAGCCAATATGAAGATGAATAATTAGAGATTTGCTATTTGATAAGGAAGGATAGCCCATGAAATAGATATGAATGCACTAGAGTGAAGATGACATATAAACCAAAAGAATCTAGGTGGTCACATCTAGTTTCAATTGGTATTTCATTCTAGACACTTGCATCCAAGTCAAACATTAGTATTGATGTAAATGTCTCATGTCGATGCAAGTGTCCACAACTATAAAGGTAAAATTTATAGTATCAGGTGACTATTCTAAAATATAAATCCAATCCACTTTATATCTATTCTATATACAAATCTATATTAGCATCAAAACTAACTAAATATCTTATTTTCATTATTCTTCTAATATCTAACATAGCTAGACTTTCTATATTTAACATATCAATAAAATAAATTCAATATATGTTCTATCTAAGTTTCATAAATAATTGGCCTACTTTAGAGATAGTTTACCATCCTTATCACATAGATTATATCTACCCATTTAACCCTAAATTCTCCTTAATATATATTTTAGGGTTAAACATTTGGTGAACCTAATTCATATGAATGTACTTTTTTTTATTGTTAGGGATTTTAGTTAGCTAAGGTTTTAGGTTGTCATAATTTTTCATTTATTACTTAAATTATTTTCAATATAACCTATGAATATCCATAGATTATGAGGTGTGCCTATTAAACACATTGAGCTTCCCCTCCTACCACTTAAGATGTCTAGAGCCAATGAGGACCTAATCCTATGGATCATGATGATACCAACAACAAAAATGAAAAATAGACTAATGAGGTTATCATAGAATAAGATTGTGATAATGAAAACCATGAGTCTAATGAAACCAATGAACATGAGGAAATAGATCATGAATAAGTGCAAACAATTACATTATTTCATGAGCATATTCATCAAAACCCTAAAGATCTTGATGAAATCCTAAGAACCATATTAAAAACTAAAAAATAAAAAAACATAGATGAATAGATAGTTCCATATATTGATCATGTTACTCGATCTATGGGTCATCTCCATATACCAACAACCCTCCCCTTGAGCACTTTACCACTTCATACTTCTAATTGGGGTATGAGATATGTATTTTAACCTTTGTTTCCTAAGACTACTATTACTACATATACCATAAGAAATCTTAATCCTTCAACTCAAATAAAATTTTTAATACCTATATCTACCCAACCCATGAGTAAACCTCCTTTGGTGGCTTCTCAAATTTCCAACCTAAAAGAACAAGAGGTACAATATCTTATCCAAACTATAAAATTTTTACAAACTAAGGTTAAAAATATTGAATAAAATTCTTTGAAATCTCATTATGATATTTATTAAAAAGAGTTGTTGCATAACCCTATTTCAATAGAGATATATTTACACCACTTTAATATTGGGTTTATTGCACTTAAGTTTAAATTTTATGATGGTGACATGATCCTAAACAACATATTTAATTTTTTTATGTGACATGCCTTGATTATGCCTCTAATGATAAAATTTTGAACAAATTATTTATAAGGAGATTAAAATACTATGATTTAAGGTGGTTCTATGATCTACCCAACTTAATCAATAAATGCCTGATGTCATTCAAAACATACACCATGGAAGCTCCATGACGTAGGGAAGCTTGGCAGTGTGGCACTAAGTACAAAGTCCTTACATGGGGTACAAGAGTCTAAGGCACTGGGCATGGAAGTATTATCACATATAAATGTGCATGAGGATTGGTTATCTCATTTTAATGATGGGAATGTATTTAAAGTGTGGGACCCTTGTGTTCCTTAGGATGAGCCTTTGAAGTAGTCCATATTCCTTCTATTCTAAGCACACCTAGTTTAAGACTAGCATGCAGGCCTAAAGAGTAGAAAGGTAAACTAATACTAATATAAACCTATGATCTTTGAGAATAAAAAGGAGGGAGAAGGTAAGATAATGATGAAAGTAAAAGGTAGTGCACCCATAATAGATCGAGTGCTCCTACTACCATAAACACAGTGTAAACCTTTGAGAATAAGGCAATATCACATAGTTTATTCCAAGTCACTCTAAATGCATAAGTGATTCACATAGAGGCATAAGAACATAGTGAATCATTGAGATGGATGAAGGTTATCTATAGACAAAGCCTACATAGAACCTGGAGTGCACAGGATATGACCTACAAGTGATCTATGAGTTTAATGAGGAGGTGTTGGGAGTGGATGATGATGCAATGTGAAAATAATACCCATAGGCAAAGATCAAAAGACACAAAATAACACATATATCATTAGAATAAAAAAAGGTGAACTTAATTATCATTAATCTATAAGATCTAGCTAATATAAGTGCTCATAGAGGGAAATTTTAGCAACATGAGGTTATAGGAAATGCCAATCCTTTTACAATGGAAAACCAAGATTTTATAATGAATCAAGCCTATTTTATGATAAATGTGACACTTGGGTTGGTAGGTATAACTTTAAATTCACTTTTGGTGCTTCGCTACTAGTTCATGAATTCTAGTAGGCTGATTAGATCTAGAGTTGGTGGTAAGATCCTCTTGGGATACACGTGCATATGGGAATGAAATATTTCCATAATAAAGTCATAGAGTGGCATGCACTCAAGTCCTAATGTAAAATAGCCTCTTCTACATTTAATAATTTTGATAATACCTCAAGTTTTTCTCAACCACCTCTAATAATCTTCATCATATCTGGTAGTTACTTGATATGTGGTGCTTTGTGATTGATCTTAGGTGTGGTGCTACAAGAATTCCACACATAAATTTGGTAGGCTCTCAAAAGATTCCTTTAGAATTTTTTATAGAGGAAACATGATTGTGAAATGTGGAAGGATAGTTCTTATCCTAGGTAAACCAAGAATCTCATTATGTAGAATGAGCACTAGGCCACCACGTGACAATGATGAAAATAAGGTTGCATCTTATACAATGGAAGGGCATAGATGTAGGATCCTATGCACAAGGATGAAAATGTATTGGAAAGGAATAGGGAGGTATTTGAATAAGATTATGCAAAAAATTTAAAGGTCTTCAACACATTCTTTACAACTTATAACTACTCTTTGCATGTTTCCTCTACTTTGGCCTTTTAGAATCATGGGTTTTATATCCTTAAACATGTGAAAATTTTGACCTATGCACCATAAAATATATTCATAAGTGTGCATCAATAACCTTTAATGAGTGTGAACCATCCTCTTACTCTTACGTATACCTACACCTCTATCTCAAGTTTGAGCATAGATGGGAAGTACCTGTACACCTTTTGCTTGAAGTGCTTGGGTCATCGTAGGTACATTATGTATTTGTAAGCCTTGGGAGGACTTTTTCCAACTAAGGGGTTACATAGAAATTCAATACATTTGGAAAACTCTATGGGCCACTTTCCTACTAAGTGAGAATTTGGTAGCATTTGAAGTGATCCATTGGGAATGGAGTTATTAGAGATATAAACTGCTTGGTCTTACACCTAAATAAATTGAATGGAGTTTTACCCTTAACCAACAAAAGAAAAAGAATAAGCAATAAATGTGTGAAGCACACTTGGAGGAAACAAAAATCCACTATAAAATGTAAACATAGAAACTTAGGGAAATATAATGCAAGCTAATCTAATCTACTATATATAAACTACAAATATGGGCCTTTGCCCTCTTAGATAAAAATATAAACCTCTTAGGTCCTTTGAAATGCGTGCCATCCTATTATTGATATGTGATGGGTAGAGGTGTGGTGGCATCTATTTACCATAAAGGAGGTGCTCAAATAATTTTGTCTACCTAGGCTCCCCTTTGATGAATGACTCCATTATGCTATGTAGAAGACTTTTGTTTAGATGGATTATGTCTTTGGTGTCAAACTAATCATTTCTAGATTTATTAGCACTTAGCTACACTATTTACTTAGATAAACCCTTTTGAATAATGGGAAGCCTGTACATGGTGCTTAGGTACATCATGGCTCTAGTGGGTTAAATTTTCTCATCTTATAGCTGTTGATCCAAGTCCAATGTATCTCTTGTAAACCATTATGTGATATGATTGGGTGCGTAAGGATTGATAAAATTCATCACTACAACTTCTTTTTCATTTTATTGTGATACTTTGGGCTTGACTAGTTGACATTTATCCTTTAGTATGAATAAGTCCTGAGATGAATCATCTAAACCTAGGTGTGCAATTTTCTCTCTATGGGTCTCCTCTATCTATGTACTTATGAAATCCTCTATGTGCACACCCTACCTATATATGATATGTGATTGAACCTGTCCATCAATGTAGAGTTGGGCATAGGTCTACTTTTGAGGGGATGCCAATTTTTCAAATAAGCCTATATAGAATTCCTCTAGATCATCCTAGAAAGAGTCCTCCATCTAATATTATGCCTACAAGATCACCTTGGGGTTATCATAGTCACTCTCTTTGATTACACACTCATTTTAAATGTTAGCTTCTTCTTTGAGGTCCTCCATAATGTGAAATGATATCTCATTCACCTAAGAGAGGTTAGGCCTAGGCCTTTGAATACACTCTAGAGTGGCATAGATTGACTTTTCCTTATTAAGGTCTTCCCCTTCTACCACCACTTTGATTATCTAATCATCAACCTATTGCTCCATCTGACTATACCTATCTTCTTCTTGAAATAGGGTTGATTTTTCTAGTGTGGTAGTGTATAAGGGACTACCAATGATGATCTCCTCATCATATTTACTCAAAGTACCCTCCTCATCTGAATGGTCTACACTTTCTTTCCATATAACTAGTCCTCATTTGAAAAGGGATATGGTGGGAGGGTAAAAGGATTCAATTGGTGTAGAAGATGGGGGATTTACAAGGTTGGGAATTGTGAAGTCAGTATGCATGGTATAAGAAGGTTTCCATGAATGCACTTGAGGCTTCTGAGGAAGGATATGTTCTTGAGCTATCATAGGTGTAGGATCTTGAATTGGTGTAGGTACGGGCATTTTGAAGCTTGGTAATTTTAAAGTATGGGATTTAATTGAAGCTATAATGAAGCTATGGACTTTGGGCATGAAAGTTTTATGTCTCATAAGTTAGATTGAAAGTATAGGGGGAACCTACTTGAAGCTAGGAAAGGAAGGAGTGGGGGCATCTGGTTGTGCTTCAAATTTTTTCATCCACATAAGCAATCAGTGCATCTACTCTTCTTTGGTTGTGATTAGTGTAGCGAATCACTCTTCTTCATATCTATGTTGCTTCATTGCCTCCTATTGAGTGTAATCTTGATTAGGAAGTTCCTCATGTATTTTATCATACTCTTGCTCTCTTTTGATCTCCCTCATTTATCTTTGGAAATCAAGGTGTATATCACTAACACTCTTTTGAGGCTGATTATAAGGGTAGTAATGTTGAATAGAAGTAAAGTAGCTTGCATAGGGTTGATTAGAATCATAAGGGGGCTACCATAGGTGCTGAACTAGGGAAATGATATATGCACTTGTATGAGCTTGATATGAAAAAGGGAAGGCACAAATTCAATATTTTCATGGAATGGGGGGTGGAAAGACATATCTTTAAGCACTCAAACTATTTAAATCAGTAGATTTTGGTTATTTAGAGTCACCAAGTGCTCTGTGGAGTGTCTTAAACACTTAATAGCTAAGGGTAACATTGATTCCTTATATTTTATTCAATTTGGTCCCATTGGGCATGCCATAAATTGTTTTCATTTAAAATGTACACCCATGGATGCTTTGTAATATAGGGAAGCTTGGTAGTGGGGTGATAAGTGTGAAGGCCTTACATGAGGTGCAAGAGTTTAAGGCACTGGGTGTGGAAGTATTATCATGTAGCTATGTGCATGATCATCGGTTGTCTCATAAAAATGTTTTACCTATCACTATCACCATGGCCATGGGCATTATACAAAAAATGTTTTACCTTGAAGCATAAGATCTAATACCTAATTGATGACCAAAAGCTTACATTTAATGATCTTCCAAAGGAATCAAGTTTAAACTTAGTGATCACCACAAATAGAAAATATTTAACAATCCTTTTTTAGATTATTCAAAGAAGGATATTTAAGTGAAAATGGCATATAATGTGGACCCTACTCTATCTCATCATGAACACCCATTGGATGGGATTATTGGTACCTATATGTGGCATACACATCTTATGGTTCAAAAACCCTCCATTACCTTCGATGATAATGAGATCATGAATGATTAATCTGATATTCATTCCTTATTAATTCAAGCATACCTTGACTACCAGCCTATACATAATGCTATGATTGATAATAATGTATGTGATAACATTGATACCATGACATTACTTATGCATTTAGGTTATACAAATCATGATTTATATCCTTTGACCAAATCGGTTAGAGCATTTTATGGGACCCCATAGTAGGTTCTTGGTGAGATTGACTTACCTGTATATGGGTGTCCTATCCATGTGGTTATTACCTTCTTAGTTATACCTTTCATGGTTGTCTTTGATATGTTATAATAATGAACTTGGATACATACACTTCTATCAATAACTTATACAATGCATGGGTGTGTTAAATACATTAATGCAAATTGGATAATTATAGTTTATGGAATTTCATATGAACATCTTATGTAACAAGAGAAATTTATACCCAGGGAATTAATTATCAAACCTCTTATGGTAATATTCCACAAAAGGGTAAGTAATAGGCTATTCCATTTACTAGGAGACTAGTACTTCAGAGACCATTTCATTAGAGATCCATAGTGGATTCCAAAAAATACTCACCTAATAAAGACCATATTTAGATATCCATATCACCTACACACATTCCTATTAATGTTATTCTAAATAAACCATAAAACACTCAAAGATGAGTTCTATGAAGCCCTAATCTTACTATTTCTGCTTCATAACCATAAAGTCATATTATATATATATATATATATATATATATATATATATATATAGCATGAAAAATACTACAATGAAAAATATTTCACCTATACATGATCTTTAATAACAATACCAACTTATTACACGAGGTTCATAGCGGGGAGATATATATGAGCATCCTTTGGATGTGATCATAGTATAGTCTTTTGCTTTCAAATATTCAAAAACTATCAAAGATAAAAAAAATTCAAAAAACCAAAATATTTTTTCACCATTTACATATCCTATTAGCTCCTTGGCATATATGTTTTCAGTTCCATGTTGGTAGATGGCACATTAGTATTTCTTATATACATGTGTTTTCACACATATTTGGAGCGTGATATAGGCATACATCAGTACATGATCCATGTACTTTTAGATGTTGGGTTTTCCCTCTACTCATGTCATTATAACATTGGGGGCATCCACCTATATAATCATGATACACCCATGTTATATTATTTTATGATCACTTTACATTATCATGTTTGATATATTATATGTATTTACACAAGCATTTATCCATGCTTATATATTTTATAGTGTACTTCATATGATATGTACCTAACATTTTTTATAACACATATATCCAAGGACTAATATGATATTTTATATTGATTACTTATGATTTCATTTATGCACTTATTTAAGTGTCTTGCCTTGATATTATATTGCTTGTTTGAGCATTTGAATATGCTCCATTATTTGTGCCCCCCCTGCCTTTACTTTCCTCTTTAAAATTTTAATATGTCATTGTTTGTTGTATGTTGACATTTGAATATGTCATTATTAATTTTATAGACATTTGAATAAGTCATGTCACTTTGATTATGTGGCATTTAAACATGCCCCTTGTTTTGAAACTCCTTTTACCATTGTATTTTGATTTACTTTTTGAGTGATATTATGTGTGTGTTTGATTACTTGTTGAGCTTGTACTATTACTATCTAGACATTTCCATGATCTACATCATGTATCTAAGGACTTAAAGTGTTCACATTCAATGTGTTTCAATAACACATATACTTAGATACGTTCTTACTTTATGCTACATGATACATTCATAGTTTACATGGTTATCTTATCCTTTTGAGGTAAGGTAACTACTATTTTATACTTCCCTTCACCTTACAATGGGGGCATCGTAGTGTTGGTATGCCATGGAGGCTTGACTTCCACATTAATTCATAGATTCAGATTACAGTGGGGGCATGATTTTTATTATTGGTAAAGGGTAGTTTTTTTTAAAACTAGGGACCCAAACCCTCAACATAGAATGAGAAACAATGGCCCAACAAGCCAAGATTTACAACCAGGTTAGTTGCACTGAAAAAAACATAAAAAAATACTACAACATAGTAACATCATTAGGGTTTTGAATGGATCCCTAAATCAGGTTTGAAACTGAGGCATATAATTTTTTAATGATAAACTCATCTTTAAGGGTTTTCATAGGATCCCTCAAACTTGGACATGAGACATGCTCCCTAAAAAAATTCATCTACATAAACAAATAACACACAATAATTGAAACATGACAATATAACCACCAAAAAACAATAATTACAAAGGGTTTTGAATGGTTCCCCTAATTGTAAGTGCTACCCAAATGTTATGGAAGCATGTTTCCATAACATGATGTATATTTTAGTGGGGCATGTTATGGAAAAATGTTATCCACATTTTTCACAATTTTTTATTCAATTGGGGTATGTATTGGAAACATGTTCTTCACACTTATTCAACATTTTAGCATACCCAGATTATATTGGGGGCTTGTTTTGGAAACATGTCCTCCATATTGGAACTTATATAAAATTTCAAATTTATCCATATATAGTGGGGGAATGTTTTGGAAACATGTTCTCCACACTTTCATAATTTCAAATTAGCTAAGTATCATAGTTATATGATTTAGATACATAGTTGTGGTAGAATTTTATACATTGTTACCATTATTATATATAGATTCAACATGAGACATATATAAGGTGAATATGCTATGAAATATGTGCCTAATATTACAAAATAAAATCCTTTTTATATTCAAAACACTTTTAGGAACTATCATTACCCATTAGGTTGGAGTTTTAAGCCTATATTGAGCCAATCTACTATAATAGTTGGTTTAATTTTTGGAATGGTTGAGGTTATTAAATCACTTAATCTTTCCAAGTTTATAGGTTGGGCTTGACTACATCATCCAAACTCACTAGTTTTATAGTGTGAGTTGAATTGGTTTACTCACACTCACCAGGCTATAAGTATGATTGGGTTGTATGGTTGAGCTAATGTAATTTTTTGGGTGACAACTCATATTTTATCTAAGGTTGGGGGCATGTGTCCTCTAATATATCTCTATCTCTTTAGATATATGCATTTTATAGATTTATATATATCCTAATATTAGTTTCAATGATTCATAATTATATATATTTCAAATTAAATTGTAAAAAGGTCATATTATTGCTTTGATACATAGGTTTACTCCTAAACCTTTCTCTCTTTCAATTTCAATCATTTCAATACTTTCAATTTTAGATTATATGCATTGATTATATACTATAACATGATTTTGATTAAATCTTAGTCACTAAAAAATAACTTAAGTTAGACTCAAGCAAAGACAAGGTGTGTTATACACACTTAGGTACACATTACTTTTCCTTTAAACTATAAATTTTATTACTATATTAAAGGGGGAAAATGTTGACACTATTTATAAATTATATATCACCTCATTATTATACACTTATAAAACACATATCATGGATGTACCTTTAGCTTCTATACCTTTCCTAATACCAACAATCTTGCATACACCATCTCTTTATGCTTAATCAAATATCTTTTAGTCTGACCAATGTTATTCTAATGACTTAGGTCTTCTTTCTTACTTAAAATGATATAAAATGCTTACCATCCATTGCTGCAAGTTCTAGACCTACACCTATTTTCTAACTACCTAGACACTTTCATCCCAGTCATATTCCTACATTGATGTAAGTGTATTATCCTAACATAAGTGTCCATTTCCCTAAAGTTATCCATTTTGAGAATGAAATGTATTCCTATGGTTAACCTAATTGATTTAATGTGATATATTATCCAAAGGAATTTTTATAAATACAAGATCAACCCTAACTCATTACAAACATAGAAAAGACCTAATAGAGACTAAGACAACTTAAAAAAATCATTCTATCAAGCACTAAAGTGAGAAAATATTCCCTATTTTCTTCTATTTCCATATCAATCATAGGGATAACACATATACTAGTCTAAAGTACTAAAAGAGTAGCCAAAGAGATATATTTTCCAAGTTACAAGCTAGGTCATTATTATACTTGATTATCATAGATTACATGAATCACACACAAGCCAAAATGTATGGGAGAAATACATAAGTCTGAGGCCCTGTTCGGATTATTTTATATGTAGGCTATGTTCATTGATATATGGGTATTTGGTGTAGCTCAACACAATGTCCCCACTAATTGATTTTTTCCACATCCATTATGAATATGAAAAACTAGGGTTTTGCTATTTGACAAGGATCGATAGTCCATATCCATATATGAATCCATGAGATGAAGGAGACAGAGAACCTAAAAGCATCTAGGTGGTCATTTCTAGTTTTAGTAGGTATTTTATACTTGAGACCTATGTCTAAGTTAGATAGTATCATTGATACAATTTTCCTAGGTCAACACAAGTGTCTATAGATATAGAGATATAATTTCTAAAATTAGGTAACTATTTTAGAATATAGATCTAGTCCACATTCTACATCTTCCAGATCTAGATCTATATTAACATCAAAACCAATAAAGTATCTAGGTTTTTTTTAATTAAAATATATAGCATATATTTACTTTATATCTTTATCATCTTAGTATAATAAATTTAGTATATGTTCTATCTGTGTTTCATAAACAATTGGCTTGATTTAGAGATAATATACCATCCTTGTGCTCTAGGCTATCTCTACCCCTTTAACCCTAGATTCCCATTAATCTATATTTTAAGGTTTAATAATTAGATGTACTAACCATTCTAGCCAAAGTATTTTGACCATCTTCTAAGACACACCTTTATTTGTGATACCATTATCAAAAAATACCTTGAAACACTTACCTCCCGCTTTGAAAATAGTTTGGAATAGACTCTTTCTTTATATTATTTTCTTTATCTCTTTTGTTGGGTTTAGAAACAATATTTTCATCATAATATCTTCTCCTTGTTCCATATATTTTGTGTGTGTTAGAGACCCAACACTCTCCTAATATACATGAAAAATATGATTTCTCACTTAAATCCTCTAGTTTTTATTATAAATTTATGTGGGTACTAAAAATATCTACATCTATCATACTTATTACACTCAAATCACTTACCCATGAAGCCCTTACCCCTTCTTCTTTCAAAGGATCCTCTTCTTCAAGAATAATAACCTCTTCCTCTTGAAGTTGATTTAAATTTAAAGAGATTATTGATTTTACTTAATGATTCTAATATATTCTTTCATAAATAATTTATTCTCTTCCTCTTGATAACATCCACCTACCTCTAAAGTTCATTTGTTACCTTCTAGAAATTTTTTATTATACCTTCAATTCACATCGAGAGAATTCCTGCACTATCTTTAGTTTAAATAAATTAATTTCATCTTGAATGGAAACTTGAATCCCATTCACATATCTTGATACCTTTTCAAGATCATCTTACATATTTTTATATCTTATAAAGAGTCTATAAAACTCCTTAGTGTAATCTTAAATGCTTATCTCCTTTTATCTCAAATTCTAAAATTATCAGATAAATTCATTTGGTAACCTGAAGGAAAGAACTTAGACTTATAATTTATCACTACCTTATGCCAAGATTTTATTTTATCCTTACCATTCCTTTTAATTTTAGTTTACACATGATACAACCATAAATAAGCATGGCCCTTCAATTTTTTTCAAGAAAACTTTACCTTCTTGGGTTCTTACATTGATTTATATCTCAAAAAATTCATTTATCTCTATTATCTAATATATAAGCTCCTCAGGGCTTACACTTCCAATATATAAAGGGGTATCTAACTTTGGAATACTACCAAGTTTAGAAATAATTTTTATATATCCATTTTTATATTTTTTTGATATCTTCTACTTCAAGCTCTCAAGATTCTATTTCTTTATCATCATTCACATCTTCAATGTGAATTCTTCTTCTTTATGCTATATTCATTGCATCCAACATACAATATTACTTGGATTCCTCTCATTATATCTAATAAGTCTATAATTATAGGTTCCCTTGGTCTTACTTCACTTCCAATGGGATTACCTATGTGGGACATTACTTCACCTAAATACAAGATTCTCTTCTAAAACTATGCAGACTTCTCTTTCAAAACTTTTTAATTCCTCAATTGGATACTTTACACACACAAACCAACAAGGAAAACAACCTAACTCTAATACCAAATGGTGTATTTGGGAATTAAGGGGCCAAATTAATGGATATCTCACTCCCCAATGGTAATCTTCTCTCTCTATCAATCTCTTCAAGACACAAGACACAAGATAGAGACACATATTACCTTTATTAATGTTTCAAACAAATAGAATTCATAGTTATAAAACTAGGATCACCATATTTTACTCTAAAAAATGGAAGGATCTAGCTTTGCATTTTACCCTCTCTTTATCCTCCATCTCTATATAAATCAAGAACCACTTCTCTACTATGAAGAACCCTTTTACACTTTTACCCAACTCTTCAACATCTTATAACTATCTTGTGAACATGTGGATCTTGAGATAATTAAATTATTAGAATAAAATGGTTTTTATATATTCATGTGTGAATAGTCACCCACACATGTGTTTGTATGACCTATAGCCACTTCTAATCAAAATGTATCTTCAAGATATTTACAACAAGATTGATAATTATAAATTTAGTGTTTTATTGAAAAATATATGGTTACTTAAAATTCTTTGTGACATTTTTACAACATTATGATAATTATGAATAAAATTCATTATGAATCAATGGGATTGTGATACATGTCACCATTCCAAAGCCTCTATGAAATAGAATTTCCATTGTCTCCCTATACTTTGTGGACTCATGGACTTATCAAATAAACATAATATTAGGTTATGCATCTATCTTTATAAATTAGGTCATATCCTTTGAATTTGAATTATGATCACCATTTTAATAGGTTATGATTGTAACCCATGTCATTTTGATGGACCCAAGGATTCTATTAGACTATGTGGTCATTGTGTATTATGTGAGGATTTTCATTTATTGTGAACTCTTTAGGGATTTTTCAAGGCCATGAACTCCATGAAATCCATGCTCCATGGAATTCATGGATTTTTTTGGGTAGAATATCTATTGGAGTATATAATCCACTAAATAATCTAACTAGGTTTGTAGTCAACAACACTGGCTTTAAGACTTAATTGTAAACACTTAGTATATTATGCAGTATTCGTTAGACTTGAAATAAAAGTTTCAAATAGGAAATGTGACATGATAAATATATTAATTTTATCTCTATGATTTTTATGGTTGTTTCAATTCTATGAACACAAAACTTGGAATCATAAAAATGCATTAGGCTCAGAATTTATCCTAATAATTACTAACAATTTTCCTACTATATTTTGATGATGCAATATTATCCATTACCCTTGAGAGCTCCTCCATCACCAAGGTTCTCAAAATTATACAATTTTGTTCTTTTTTCATGATGTATTACATAACCCATTAGCTTATGGGGTTTTAATTCATCCTTTGCTTACTAGTTTTATAGTGCCTAAATTTGATCAATAAAATAGAAAGGGTGATCTTTTTGAATCACATTCATTCCTACATTGCTTCATGATTTGAATCAACTCATGATGATTTATTAATGACCAAGATTTTTCCTATAAGTCTCAAGGATCATGAATTATATTGGTATTATTCCTTACCTATACTCTTTGTGCATCACTTTAATGATCTAGATAACATATTCTTGTCTCATTCTATAGAAACATTAACCAAAAGGTCCTATGAAATTTATCAAATTTAACTCAAACAAAGACATATTGAGACTATAAATAAATATGTGCTTAGATTCAAGACCAAGCTTATGATTATGTCTCATCAAATCCATGAAAGTGAGCTAAAATATATTTTCTCCAATAGTTCACTTCAACTACTCATAGAAATATTTATGTTTAACACTTACCAAAATTTTTATGAGCTTTATCATATGGTTTATAACTTTGATATCAAAATTTTAGAATCAAATATTTTCAATTATAAATCTAACACTTATAAATATATTAATTTTAAATATTAGGGAAAATCAACATTAAAATGTTAGACTAATGATGCACCAAATTTTCAAGATAAAAAGGATGCCAAAACTATAAACATAATTTCACAACCATTTGAAAAACTTAACCTTTCCACTTTTTATCTGTATGAGCTTCCTGAATGCTCTAATGCAAACATCTCAAGTGTACCTACAATAAAATATGAATGTATATAAGTATATTAATGCCTTGATAAACCAATAAAAATGTCTTAATGCAACCAATAACTTGTAGCACTAGGAGGAACATTATCATCATTGAAAGACACCATTTTTTTTTCAAATAAGCATAATTATTAACCAAATGAATTAAAATAAAATCATGAATTTTGTAGTTCAATATATCAATTTTATTATTATGGACATTATATATAATTATATTGGGTGGCATATGATGGAAAAATATATATCATAAAAATATACCTTAGAATTAAAATAATAACAAAAGCATAACAAACTAGGGTTTGTAAAGCACACATAAGGGCTAGCGATAATAACTTTACACACAAATTGAATGAACCCTAGAAAATAAGATCTATCACAATGAAAGAAAGAAATAACCCTAGACAAAATTAAAACATTAAAAATAATGAAAATTCACCAAAATGAGATATGGGAAGTCATTTTACATAAACATGCACTACACCTACTCATCAACCATGTGAAATTTCATATCTAATCATGTTTACTCTAATATAAAAACAAAATAAAGACCTAATTTTATAAAAAAATATTCTAAAATAATTTAAATGTGAAAATAAAGGGATACAAGAATAATAATCAATTGTTACAAATTTATAGGTAGTTGAATCATTAAAAAAATTGCAAATAACAATGTGCACATGACCCAAAAAAAGTGTTGAACAAAGAATTTCCAAATTTTTACCAAGACCATACCACTCCCATGATAGAATTGTCATGAGTATAATTTTATTTTTTAGAAAATAATGGAATTATTAAAAAATAAATAAATACTTTGATCCTCTTCTCCTAGGCACCAAAAACCTTACTCAGCTTTCCATAATTTATTTTGGATGATTGGGAAACTGATCTCCTTTCTTGAAACTTTTTTTACATTTTAGGTGATATAAATATGACAAAAAAATTAAAATTAATAATATAGAAGATGAAATGTTCATCATATAAGATATTTATTTTAATTACCAGAATGTACTTTACTTATTTTATAATTTATATTACTCATTACCTATGACACAGTGTTGAAAATGACCTTGTAATACCTCTATAACTGTTTGGATCAAGAAACTGACTGTCAAAACTTTCTCAAACACTACTATTAAAGCCATACACCTAATTTTTTTTATGTTGTACACTATATTTTGGTACTATCCAAATTGGCCATGTCAGTCTGTTTTACCCTAGATGATAGTGGTTTCTTTTATAAATGATTTTTGGATATTTACTTGCCCTCAAAATTATGTGTAAACCATGATTTTTCTTATCTTTTCCTTGACACCTAACTTCACTTCAGACACAAGCTTGATATAGAAATATTATTTAGATATATGGGTTAGATAACCCCAAAAACTCTTCACTAAGTGGTTGAGTAATGCCTATGTTCCAATCCTATGAAGAGAGCTAAAAATACCATAGTTATCCTACCTAAGTGTGTGCATGATAAATCATGTTTCATTAGGAGATAATGTAATGATTTGAATTTCAACCTTGATTTATTGTTTATACTTAGATTTAGGGTTGTTAGTTTGAGGGTTTAGAATGTGTTTGGATTTTGGATAATGTCTCAAGGATGTGCAAATAGATTCCTCAAAATTTATTTTATTTTCCAAGAAGAGTGTTAAATAATGCAAGATATGTATGGCCTTAGGGTTGATTTATATTTATAAATGAATATTTGTTATTACCTCCATAAATGACATGAAAAATGAGCTTATGATGGTCGAAGGGAGACATTTTAATTTGAAAAGTATCTTTTAATGATTTGGGACACTTCTAAAGAAGATAGACACCTTTGATAACTACCAACATTTGACTATTATCATCACTATCTATAAATGAAAAATCAAGGATCTAGAATATGGTGATAATTTTCTTAAGATTATATCTTGTTATGGCACATACTAAGGTGATCCCAAATATCAATGATGGAAAAATTGGCTTGGCCAAAACCATAGACAAGTAAACAAATAATGGAAACTGTGTGCAAGAGACAAATGTATACACACAAGTCATGTATGTCAAATATATGTCGAAGATAATGTTTCCAAGTGTAAAATACCAATTTAAGGTGTGTATAGATACCCCATTTTAGTATAGTATTAAAAATACCATATTAAAAGGATGAAATAAATAATTTTGGTACTTGCATTAATCATAGTTGGTGTTGATATGTATCCCCCAAATGTCTTGTTTACTCCATGTAAAACATTCAAGGAAACATGTATAAATCAATGTCCATCCATGATATAAAATATAAAATATCTTAGACAGTTTTAATTAATCAAATTTTAAAAGTTAAGGAATAAATAATACCCAAGAGTATGTGAATCAAGTTTCCATTTGAACTCATTGGAGAATGTAATGGGGTGATTTTAACCTAAGGATATGCCACTACTAAAATCATGTAATGATGAGTTTTAATGCCTTAAATAAATTAGACACAAAAAATTCTAGAAGTTGAGTGACCCATAACCTCAATCTCACTTCTCAAAATATCATTATAACTCTTTTGGTGGAATCCAAAACCCTGTTTGTATCTAAAGGTGAACCCAAAAATAGGTTTGTATGTAAATTGAAATTTTGAATTAGTCATTACAAATGGATTTTAGATCCAAATTATTTACATAGTACCATCAATCCTCAACATGGAAATAGATAAGTTTATGCATAAACACCACTTATGCCCCAAATATGATCTATCTACAACTTGAAGTGATAAATAATACCATAAATTTTTTTTTCAATCTGCTGAATATGATAAATCTAATAAATATACTCAATTTAACCCATATAATCTCTTCCATAAATTCATAGAATATGTAAATTGACCCTCATAATCATTTAGAATACCCAAAATATGCATGAAATAATCTCCAAGAGATGTAGTGCCATTAATATAAGCTCAATACATAATTCTTAGATAAAGGTCTAGTTATTTAGAGTTGTTATTGATGCTCATATGCTATGCTCCTATGATTTATAAACATAAGGGGAAGGGTAGTTCAATATTTAAAAATAAACTCAAAAAAAAGGGGAGAGTAAGGTAGGAAAGAGTGCCTCTAGATTTAAAATGAAATCAACATCTCGACCATCGAACCAAATGCCCTTGTCATAGTTATACCATTGTGTATTGAGTCTTACCAAAATTTATAACTCGAAGAATACGTAATGGGAAGAGTCTAAGGAAATAGGGAAGAATTCATCAATTATGAAAACTCACTAAATATCAATACTAGAAGTTTATAGTTGATCACACATAAACTTCCAAGATAACTTGTAAACTGACACATTAATTATTAGTATTGTGAGAAAAGAAATTAAAGAGTTCACAAAGGGATTATAATAGACAAGCACATTATAACATTAACATACATTTAATTTCAAGGTGTTAGTCTAATTAATCTAACATTAGCAATCTTTTATGATGGAGATGAAAGATAATTTGAAACACAGAACAAGAATTTTGTAAAAATCTAAAATTTCATTCATTAAAAGACAAGTGCTATTACAAAAATATAGACCATGACCAACTTTCATAGTCTGAAGGGGTGAAGGAGAAATTAGGTGAAATATTGGATTAAATATGAAAACACTTTTGATCAAAAAATTATATAAACTTTATTTAAAATATGATTATGCTTTTATAAATAAGGATGAGATTCACCTCTAAATAGTGTGATATTCCCATCCTAGGCCATGATGGCTAATCCTAGTGGTTACAACTGTATAAGTGTGTGTGTATATATATATATATATATATATATATATATATATGAAATCCCCTCAAGTCATTCCAAAAAAATCTATGGGGGACCACTCAATTGATACATGGTGGTGGTTGAGAGGAGCCAATTCTTAACTGCTGTGACCTTACCTCCCTGGCTTCTAGTATGACTACCATAAGGAAAAACTCTCAATCTAACACGATGAGATTCATCATGGGTTCTCTGAATATTATCTCAAATTAGGTCACCCATATTTTTTACATCTAGAAGGGATCCTCCATTATCACTTGGACCATAGATACCTAGCTAATACTTGTTGTGAACTACATTGAAAGCTTGAGAACTACATGGGCCCCTTCCTTGTTTGCCTTAGTGACCTTATTCCTTATGAGTTGGTCAAAGTGACCCAAGTGGATTCCAAACTCTCCTTTGTATATTAGGGTTCCATTTGGGTGGAATAACATAGATATGTTAACTTTCTTAAAGTATACCAATATCTTTTTCCTACCATCTTCCAAGGGTCCTATCATAATTTGAGCTATAATCAACCACCCCTACATAGAAATTTTCATGTTATCGACATAAATTTGATATAATCCCAAGTTTGAGGTGGGAATAAATTTTAAATATGAGAATATGCCTTTATTTACTATCACCAAGAGCTTCCTCCATTTCTAATCAATCTCCATGGTCCTCTCTAGATAAGCCTAGATTTGTTGGATAAGCACTTTGGTCTCTACCATAGTTTTCACCACCTTCCCAAGATTGAGAAGAGTAGTAATAAGGAGTATTTAAATACTCAATTAGCCTAGTGGGGAATGAGATTTTTACCTAGGACTTTAGGGTCTGAAATTAATTTTTCATATCCTTAAGGAACTTCTTTGACATGTTGTGGGTCACCTAGAGAATAGAGAGTGGTTCCTCAAATACCTTTTCCTCCCTAGTGGAGGTTCCCACTTTGGTTAGGGAGAACAAGTATTGTTAGGTCTACTAGAACACTAATTTTCCCTCTTAGATGAATTTTTACATGAGGGTCCTATTCATGCTCCCTATGGCATGGTTAAAATTCCAATGCATGTTTGGGTCACCTTGGATTGTCATCTCCAACACTTATGATATTGGGACGATCCCTTAAGTTTTATGAAGTGTTGGAGGAGTGGAAAAAATGGTAGGGATGGGAAAAGGATGAGGTGAAGGGGAGATAGAGGAAGTAGAAGGTGTGAATGATGAAAGTAGTGGAGGAGGAAGGGGAATGGAAGTAAAGGGAGGAGGATGGGGTACTTATTATAAGCCCACAAGGTATATTTAAACTTATCCTAATCATCATTATCAAATCCAAATTCCCTAGGTACCTAGCCAATAAATTTGAATACCTCATTATAATGCTTGAATTGAGTCAAGCCTTTTCGGAATAAGGTATCTCTATATTCAAGTTTGGCATTTGGGTTTGATGAGGATGTAGCCATTTTATCAAGATGGAGGTTGGTAGAAAAGTAATGAGTGTAGAGGAAAATATATGGGTACATGAATGGAATGGAAAATAAGGAGTTGATTTTATTTAGAGGGTATAAAGTGATAACTATTAGTGATCCTTACTTAGGATATTTATAAAAGTATACACTCATTCCCATGAATTAATGGTATTTAGAGTCTTACTTGTTGTGGATTTAAATTTGGGTCAATATTCTGATCTCCTCTCTTTATTTCCAAATCTAGAGTTAGATTATGAGCTCATGGTCTTGCATCACCAATAGATTTAGTGAGGGTGATGTAACATTTTAAAACTATCCAATCAAGCCCAAATTCTTATTTTTTTAATGCCTAGAGCATATTAGGCACATGACCACATCTCTTCAAGGCCTCTTAGGTAAATCCTACCTTATGCCATGTGTCATCTACCTATTTATTCTCATGTCTATATTCAACACCTAAGCATACCCTCATACTTCATTGTCATATCCTTAGGAGGGGTGAGATGCCCTTTAAGGACACATGGAATCTTCTGATTAGTTCTTAAAATCAATTTTTACTACATTTTGACCACCCCAAGGCCTTAAGGGGATACATTCTCATACATATGGTTGTGCTACATGGCACAATCTAACTAGGCCAAGCTCCCTTGGGCTTTGACATCTTTAACAGGACCAAGAGACTAGCTACTCTAACATCAGGCTATGTGGTATGATTTGACTCAACTAAGTTCCGCCATGATATGACATATCTAATAAGACTAGGTGATTGGTCATTTTGACATAAAGATACATGGCATGCTATGATGGGGTTAGGCTCTCTC
This sequence comes from Torreya grandis, assembly GCA_037957365.1. NCBI lineage: Eukaryota > Viridiplantae > Streptophyta > Pinopsida > Cupressales > Taxaceae > Torreya > Torreya grandis. The sequence goes on from JARHVA010001270.1 coordinate 3,585,288, forward strand.
AGGCTATGACATTTATGACAAGACCAAGAGATTGGATGCTCTAACATTGGGCTATGTGGCACATTCTAACTAGGCTAAGCTCACATGAGCTCTAACATCTTTGATAGGGTTAAGATACTAACCACTATGACATTAGGCTACATGGCATGCTTTGAATATGTCAATTCCCTTAAACTTTGACATCTCTAATAGGACTAATAGACTAGCTGATCTAACATTGGGCTACATGGTGTACTCTAACTAGGTTGAGCTCCCCCAGGCTCTGACATCTCTGATATGATTGGGAGACTAGCTTCTCTAACATTGGGATATGTGGCACACTATGAATGGGCTAAGATCCCCTAAGATCTAATATCTTTGATAGGACTGAGAGAATGGCCAATTTGTGATTAAGCTATATGGTATTAATTGACTAGGCTAGGCTCCCTTAGGATTTGACATCTCTGATAGGACTGGGAGACTGGCCGATCTAACATTGAGCTACATGTCATGTTATGACTAAGTCAAGTTACCCTAAACTCTAACATCCCTAACTAGACCCAAAGATGGGCTACTCTGACATTGGGATATGTTGCACACTCTGACTAGGCAAAGTTCCATTAGTCTCTAACATCTTTGATAGGACTTAGAGATTGTCCACTCTAACATTAGGATATGTGGTGCACTTTGACTAGGATAGGTTTCCCAAGCTCTAACATCTATAAAAAATACCACATGACTCTTCTCTAGTGCCCTTTTAATTCATATAAAACCCACAAAAAGGACTAAGTGGAAGTGAAAAGAAGTATAACTAATTAATAAATTACCTAATCACCAATTAGGCTTCAAAGTGATACTCAAGATGTCAGGTCCATCACTTTGGGAAAGGACTAAGACTCCAAGAACTTATTTTGAAAGTTGACCTACAAGGTTAGCACTCTAAGTCCTCAAATCAAGAAATGATATCTTAGTCATAAAATAGATAAGGTTTTCCATTATTCTCTCCATAAATTTTTAGAGTTTTCATGCTAACTCAATTGTCCATTATAAATACTACATGCTTAGGGAAATCAAGGTGATATAAGATCTCAAGGAAATGGTTCAGGTGAAGTTGGTCAAAATGAAAGAATGGATCTATGAGATCTAGTTTCTATGATTTTAAAATAAGGGTCCCCTATTTCTATGAAAAATGGGTATGTTGGCCATAAAAAATGGTGACTTCCACTGGGAAAGTGATGATAAGCACTTATAACCCAACCAGTTAATTTTTTTCTCTTGTACAAAACATAGACTATAAGAATATCTTTAGACATAGCAAAAAAAAGGAACTAAAGTCATGTAATAAAAAGTGGCATGCTAAGATTTTATCCTATAGATGAACATCAGTGTATGTAATAAGTGATCCTCAATTTTCCTATCTAATTTTGTACTCTACTCAAGCAATAAAGGTTGGACTGGATATCTAGCTCTTTCAAGGGTGATAATGGTTTGATGGCTTGGAAGGGGATGACATGGGAATTAATATACTGCCAACAAGAATCCATAGCTCTAATAGAGATACCTCTAGTCTCATTCAATGCTTTGATACATTACCAACCAAGATGGAAATCCTATAATGGAGGTTTCCTAAATGGCCCTTTCGAGGAAGACTCAAAATTTAGATTCTGCATGTTTTTCCTATCCTTTTCCAAAGATGTTAAATTAGTCCTTGATTAAATTAAATGGTTTTGTCTTTTCCTAAGATGCTATATTAATTGGAGCTTGATGGCTCTATTCAAATGTGGGTTATTATAAAGTCCACTTGTTTATTTTAGAATCATTGGCCTTCTAGATCTAAAATTTAAAAAGGTTCAATTACCATCCTTGACTTGTTTGGATCAAGGATTCAACTTGGCTCCCCTCCTTCTCAATAATTCTTCCCAGGCTTCAACCATCACATAGAGTGGCTATTAGTAGGGATGGGAACCAAAGGATCATCACAAAAATAAGATGCAAACAAAAGGAACAAAATAAAAAAAATCAAATACACAACAAAAGAAAACTAATATAATATATACGCTACAAACCCTTACCCAGATTATTCATAAATTATGCTAGATGGGACAACCAAGAAATAGTGTTTCAAGAACTATCTATTTATTGGTAGTAATAGATCATTGCTCTCAACATCTTTGAGGTGAAAGGCATTGTGACCTAGGATTTTGGTTATCTGATATGGGCCAATCTAGAAGGGATCAAATTTCAAATGCTGACCCTTATTTTTTTGAGTGTTATCCCATAGTAGGATTAGGTCAAAGATTCTAAAGGTCTTGATCTTAGCTCTTTTATCAAATAATCTTTTGACTGTATCCTGATGTTTTTTGAAGTTTAATAAAGATTCATCTAGGGTTTCCTCTAATTGAATTATATCTAAGAGTCTATAATTTACCTTAGCATCTAGTTATAAGAATTATTACATGAATTTATAAGTTGGTATCCTGAGTGTGACTAGCATGATCAATTCCAGTCCATAAACTAAAAGGAAAGGAGATCTTTTGAGGGCTTGTTTATACCTAGTGTGGTCATCCCATAGAGTTAACTTTAGTAATGAGTATCATTTCTAGGGCTTCTCTCTAGTTGACTTATTTATGGTGTATATTAAATTCTTATTGGTGGACTCTACCAATCCATTCCATTATGGGTAGTGATTGGATGAAAATTTTAGCATGATTTCATTATCATAGAACCATTCTATGAATTTTAAAAATTGGAAGGCAGGACCATTATCACACACCAAGGATATGGGGACTCCAAAATGGGTGGTTATGGTATTTTCTATGAACTTAATGAATTTAGAAGAAGTGATTCTTAAGGTTGCCACTACCTCAGACCACCTCGTACAATAGTCTGTACCTATGAGGACAAACTTATGGTTGGTTGATGACTTGAATGAAATCTAACCCCCATTGGGCAAATGGTGTTGACTCCATGATGGGATGTAGTGGCATTTTTACATGGGTTTTCTTTTTATCAAAGGGTTAGAAATGATGGAAAATATGAACATGGGTATAAACATCTTTGAATATTGTGGTTCAGTAGTACCCTACCCAATGAACTTTATGTGCCATGGCATTTGCCATAAGATGACCAGCTCCTAGTTTTTCATGGAAACTTTCCATTATTTCTTTGGCTTCCTCTCATGACATGTATCAGAGGTAGACTCTTTTGTGTTTCCTTTTGAAGAGAAGTACCTTAAACATGTATTGTGTAGCCTTTAAATGAAGTGCTCTCTTCTATGTATGGCTGAGTCTTAGAGGTGTATTTTTATAGAGTAGGAAGCACATGGCCGAGGCATACTATTCTAATTGTATCAATACCCATTGGTCTACTTGGTGCATAATTATTTTTAGATTTATCTTAATTATTTGACGGGTGAGGCCCTATCCTCTAACCAATTTGGCTGATTTGATTTCCAAGTCACACTCTTACAATTTTGTCATCCATTAGCCTCTGTGTTCACCTAACTCATTTTGCCCCAACATTTCATTTATTTTTAGGTATGGGATAATTGCATGCACCTTATTTTTGAAGATGTGTTTGAATTTAGTTGTAACCTTAAATAGGGCATAAACATGTTTTTCTAGGGTATAATATCTCATATTGGCATCATTGAAATTGGTTCTCATGAACGCAATGAGGTATTATTCTCCCTTATCTTTGGGTGAGGCAAGCAATAATGGTGTGTTTAAAAACAAAGGGATAGATATATAAATCTTGTTTATAGTTCAGGTTGATGAGAATTGGGGTTTGCATAATGATATTTTTGATATCCTAAAAAGCTTTCTTTGATTCAACATTCCATTCTACTTTCACATCCTTTTTCAACATAGCATTCAAAGGTTTTATGATTTTAGTAAATCTAGAAATGAACTTATGAACAAAGTTAATTTTCCCAAAGAATTATTTCAATTCTTTCTTACTATTAGGTAAAGGTATTTTAGAAATTACATCCACCCTTTCAAGATTGATACTAATAACTTGGGTGACAATATGATTGAGAATCTTATCATTGATGACACCGAATATGTTCTTCTTTGGGTTTAAGAAAATGCCATAGATTCTACATATTTCAAATACTTTCTCCAAGTGGTATACATGATCTGACCTATATTTCAAAAACATAGTTAGGTCATCCATATAAATTATTATGCATTTACCAATTTGTCCTTCAAAATCAAACTCCATCACCCTTTGGAAATATGTGCCAACATTGATCAACTTGAAGGGTATTCGTTTATAAGCAAATATGACACAATTGGTGGTGAAGGTAGTCTTTGCCCTACCTTTAGAATTAACTAAGACCTAGTTGTATTCTAAAAATCCATCCAAAAAAGACATCATCTGAGATCCACTCACCATTTATATTACTTTGTTAAGGGAAGGTAATGGGTAATTATCTTTGTTCGAGGATTGGTTTAAGTTCCATAAGTCTACACATAGGTAGTTTATCCATTTTTATTTTATACGTACACTAGGTTGGCCACCCAGGTGGAGTGGTGAACTAAGAAAATTATCTCACAAAAAGTAACTTGTGGACTTGTTTCTATATTAAGGGATCCATGATTGGGTTTAACATGTGTAACTTCTCTAATTCATAGTCTATCTAGTCAGGACCTATATTGACTGTATGGGGATTTTCTATAGGGATAAAGTTGAAGAGTCGACACTTTTAGTTCTCAAACTTAGGTTTTTTTTCTTAGAATGTGGGGTAGAAAGTATAAAACATTATTTCTAATGAAATTATTCCCTTTCAGATTTGAGTCCCATGAATATTAAGGATCACACATTTATCTAACTCATTCCTTGGGTTGTCTCTATCTTTATAGTCTATAACTTGGGTCTCAAATATTCCCTTATTATTGAGAAATTGGATGATCTACTGGTCATCCTCAAAGACCTAAATTTTTTTCACATTATCAGGGATAAAGGGACATGGGATGAGTTCCATAGATAACTCTTGCAACTTGGTGTCATCTAGGGAAGTTAAGTTTGCTATTGCAGATGCTAGTGAGTTGATGACTTAGTTTTCTTCTCAAGGGATATAGATGTTATTAAATGCATTAGAAATATAAATTAAGTCCAAAGCCCTGTTCTTATACCTCTTAAAGTGTGATATCTTGCATTGAAATTTAGTCTTGAACTAGTTGAGTACCAACTTAGAGTCACCAAATACTCTTAGTAGTTCATTTGCCTTGTATTTCAATACAAATTGTAACCCTAGGATTAATGTTTTATACTCCACTAGATTGTTTGTGTAGGGGAAACCAAAATCTATATGACACTAAATGTTTCCTCCCTAGGGGATCTATAAGTAAAATGCCAGTTCCACTACCTTGTTTGGATTGAGCTCCATCTATATAGAGAGACCATAGGCTAGACATGTTTAAGTGATTTCTAGCTTGGTCTTTGGGTGGTTTTGTGCTCAACCTATAGATTCCTATATTTAAGGATACTCGTTTTACTTTCTCATTAATTTCATTGTCCTTAGTTATCATGTGTTTGATGTGAGGTTATCTATCTACCTAGATTTGGTTGGCCACTCCTCTCCATGGTAACCAGATATGGGAGAAATCTATGGCCACATACCAATTTAGGTCTTTGGACCAATCTCTACTAAGGAACATGTTGTAGGCTTTGGGACTCTCCAACACTTGGATGTATATGAATTTTTGAATCCTAGGATTAGATTCTAACTGTATGTAGACATTCAATATTTCCCTTATCAAATCACTTTGGTCTTATCAAGTTGGACTACTACCTTATCCAACTTGATATGAACCAACCCCATATTCTCACATATGCCTACTAACATTACATTTGCTAAGGCTTTTAAATATACTAGGCAATTATGTAGGTTCTTTCCAAAAATCAAATGTTAAGAGGAAGGGGGTACCTCTATCTTTTTCTTGCAAATGAGCACATTGGTGTGGGATGCTCTTGGTTTCATCTGGGTCAATTGGGTTAACTTTTAAGTCATGGATTTTAGTAAGAGATCACATTACTTAGTGATTTAAGCAAACACATGAAGTGTAATGTTATATTTTATCTTATTCATGTATTCTACTATGTTAGGACCTCCTTTGCTTTGGATTAGTGGGGTATTTGTAGGAGTCTTAGGTTCTTGATGTCTCGAAGGTGGGGGGTTATTCCTATCACTTTGGTTAGGTAGGGTTGAAACATTATTTAAGAGAGTTAATATAGTGAGTGGATGTTGTAACTACCTTTTCCTAAGGGCATAGTTACTCCTATAGAATTTTTGAAATGTGTGTACCTCACTAATACCCTCTTCTAGCTCATTTCCTTCTTAGTTAGGGAAATTCATGGTATCCAAAACCATAGTAGTGCTAAGGGATTTACCCATTTTGGATTATTTAGGGTGGTTGAAGGACATGTCATATTCATTAATTTCCTTTTACAAGATCACAAAAGCACAACTAAACTCCATGCAATTCAGTTCTCTATGGGCTACTTATTATATAGTCAACACTAGTTGGCTAAGGTTATCTCAAAGATATTAATTTTGGGTAACCTATTAGGTGAGGGTTCTATGGGATTATAAGGATGGTTTTAATTCCTACTCAGCCTTTGATATGTGAATTTTTTTCTAGAACACTTTACATTAGAGTTACTCACCTACCTTTGTATCCTAAGTAAATCATTATTGAGTTTTTGTACCATTTATTGAATATCATCCAACTCATTATTTATGGATTCCTAGGGTATAGTTTGGGTATTGTTAGCTAATTTTAATGTTACCTAGTGTGGTAGTTGATAAATCTATTCATGGACTCTTGGGTTAAGAAAACCTAGGTGTTGGATTAAAATGGGATGACCCAGTGGGAGTTGATGCATTATAGGAAGTGGCTAAAGCATTGGGACATTTTGATTAGCATTAGGAAAGATGATCAATGTAGGCATATGTGGTGGCAAATTAGGAGTGGGGACCATCATTTAGACTTGGGGATTCAATTACTTATCTATCTTGATGGTGCCTACCTAAAATAGGGTAAGGTCCATTATTTCTAGGTCTCTTCTTAGAAGCATGGATGTACAAGGGTCCAAAACATTCTTATAAATTTCAAGCACTAGTTGGGGATTAGGTTGATAAATCATAGTAACCCAGAATACTATTTAATACAAAAAAAAATTAAAGTTCTTGATATGTTCATTAGGATACTATTTAATACAAAAACAATTATTAGTATATGATACTAGGGTCTATCACTTGTCTGAATTGGGTGAGAAAGGAGGTACTAAAATGGTCTCAACTAGGGATTTTGATTTAACAATTTTAAGAATATTTGAGTCCTATTCCTAATTTAGTTAAGGGTTTGAATTAATTAAATTAGTAAATAATATTACAATAATTAATCTACCTATTTGTATAATTTAATTATAATTTGAACCTTTCTAAAAATAGTAAAAAATGTGGATAAAATAAGACTTGGCTAGAAACAAATTGAGATAACTGAGATAGGGTTTGAAATTTGTTGTGTAGGATTGCTATAGTATTGCAAATTAGGATCTAGACTTTATTTCATGAAAGGATAGGAACATTAAAATAAGACACCCTAGGGTTTGGTGCTATAATTTCTTCCATTGTTGTCCTCAAGGCTTGATCTTTTTGGGTTTTGTTCATTGTCTCTATGTGAGCTTGCTTATGAAATTTCAGATGTTGGATGTCTATGAAACTCCCTATAGAGCTAATTTAGTATTCAAACCCTAGACTCCATGATTCTTTGACAAAATTTGAGAAAGAATGTGGGGTTAGTATGTGTAATATGCACTCAATGTGTATCCACAACCCTTGTGTGGGCATACTTCCTACATACCAATACTTTGAAGAGGGATCAAGCCATATGTAATTCTCCCACTTGATGTACTTAATGCAATAGTGTGTATGAAGATGCAAAATTCTAAAATTGGGTGTGATTGAGGTGGCTAGGGACTGGTGTAAAGATTTAAATAAGATTATGGTTGAATTGCATGGTTATATGTAGAGAATAGGGAAATATGCCTAAGTAGTCTTGATTGTATTCTTGCTTACTTTGTGATATTTGCCAACCTCTTCTAAATGAAATTTGAATTGGATTTTATAGAGATCTGATGGTCATGGGTCAAATGTATTCAAATTAGGCTGACAAGAAGAAGGATACAAACTAAAAGGAAATGAATGTTGGAGCTAAAAATTCACTTGGATAGAAGCATAAAAAATGGACACCCTAGGGTCTGACACTATATTCCAAGTTGGGTGCTATTGTCCTAAGGGTACAAGACCTGGGGGGATGGATTTGTCATGGGAAAAACAACTTGAAGGAGGTCTAATCACTATCTAAAAGGCTATGGATGACTAGGAATCAATGAAAAGGTGCCTAAAAGGGTCATGAGAGCAAGTAAGAGGGACTTATGGGTTGGGTGTCGTAAGCCACACTCAAGTTACCAATTTTCATATTTTATATGACTACATTCCCCCCCCCTTTATTCTAGTGATATAGGAAAGTGAAATACTAGGATAAAGGAAAAATAGAAAGTGTACCTAAACTTACCTACCAGGGTAAAGCTCATGAAGCTATATGATGTTGGGTGTGTATAGAGAGAGCATATTATGAAGTGTAAATATATAAGAGAAAATAAAGAGTAGATTAGTTCTTACTAGATACTCTATATCTAAAATAAGAATACACAAAGCTGGGTAAGAGAGAGAGGAAGATAAAGGAATGGATACACCGCACTAAGTACATGAACCAATACAAAACCTATTATGATATTGAGTAATACTAGATGATGTGAAGTAATGTTGGGTATATGCTATCCCAAGAGTAATATCATGAATGGAGCTTAGTGTTTAATTCCTCAAGAAAGGCTCAAGAATGCAAAGGTTGGCCCTTTGGCTCTATCATCACCCACTAAGTGAATCTATGTGATCATGCATGTGTTAATCAATGTTTAGACTATGTGTCCAATCTCTCTAAGTAGGTGGATCAATAATATAAAGGCTAGATAGTCATTTGGCTCCATCGTTACGCCATGAAGTTATGAAATGATACTGGTATGAATGTGTGTCATATGAAATGGCTCTTGAAGCCCATTAATGTTTTGTAATCTGATAATGTGGTGTGGACAAATGAATGTGTACTAGAAACTAGGCCAATCTTAGCCAACTTATAAAAAAATGGAGATTAGGCTTATATAAAAGCCACTCCAAAATTGGGAAATAGGCTTATGTGGAAGCCACTTAGAAATGTGGAGGTTAGGATTGTATAAAAGCCACTCCAAAATGATGACAACCACCTGTAGATGGAGTAAGGAATGTATTTGATAAGAATGTCTTGGTAATATGTTGAAATTGAAAACAAGTTAAATATGCTATGCACATTGCCCCCAATCACTAGTGTTTGAAACATGGATTATGATTTAAAAGTTATACCAACTGACTAATCTGAAACTAGAAGTGAGAGCCATCATGACATGCATGATGCTCCCTATATTTAGATTTTTTGAGAAAAACTATATTAAAACTACTAAATTTTGACTATTCTATATGTGTAAAACTATAGCTGAGCTTACCTTTCTATATGTTTCTAGAAAATTTGGTTTTTTTCTATTTAGACAAGAGCACCAAAATTAGACACCCTATTTTCTGGAACTACAGTCCAATATTGGTGCTATTGTTTTGAGCTGATTCTAATGACTGTTCTATTATTTTGACTATCTTCCTGGTTTGTTCTACCTGGTTTAAAGTTTGGATATTATTTTGGGTATTCTAAAAGCTGATTTTTTAATTGATAGGAGCTTTAGTCTCTATGATAAAAAACCTATTTGTTGCCCCCTCTTCTAAGGGTAGGAATGATGAACTTGCAATGACTATCCTTAGAAGAAAGAGCCTTGAAAGTGTGTTATGCTATGAAAATACATGATATAACAATAATAATCGACAAGATATCTCAAGATATAACATGGTTTGTGATGGATATTATTAGTTCAATAGGAGTATGCCTAGATAGATATAACAATGTAATAACATGTTCAATATAGTGAACTAGAACTAGAAGTTTGGTTAGTTATTAGTTCTTAAGGAGGGATGAAACATGATGTCCATCATGGCATCCAAGAAATCAAGATAATGCATGATGTGGATCATGGCATTGTAAACAATGAGAAGCAAATAAGCAACAAGCATACAAGAGTGGCCAAAGGGCCAAGCAAACAAGGGACATGGACAAATGTCACTCATATTGGAAAGCAAGCATACAAGGCATGTTCAAATTCCATATACACATATAATTAGAAATAAGCAAGGTTGGAATAAGGGCCATAGTCATATATAAGAGTACAAGTAAAGGACATTAACAAATGTCCTAAGGCACACATAAGAATAGAAGCAAATGACATTGGCAAATGTCATAAGGTACATATAGGAGATAAAATAAGAACTAAGAAATGCAATCACATCTAGAAATATAAAGCAAGGAAGGAAATAATGTAAATACTAGAAGTACAATCACATATAACTAATCAAAACAAGAAGTGAAAGTATGAAATATATGGAGTACAAGACTAGGTATATGCTAAAAATACACAAGTGCTATATACTAGTGAATGTCGATAGAGTAATTTGTGTAAGCTAGTAAGTAATGTACATCATCATCATAAATAGAGTGTGTGGGTGTAGGAATGACATAACCTAGATGGTGTAGTCAATTATAAGATGCCCCTAGTGGGTAAATATATCGATGTATCTCAAATATATAAGTAGGATGCCCCCTCAATGGCTAGAGTGAAGCAATCAAGGATCTAGATGTTACTGCACACACTCAAAGAAGATAAAGTGAAGCATGGTAATGTAGATAAATTGACAAACAAAATCATACAACAACAAATGTAAGTCTAGCATGGTAGTGTAAATGTAAAGCATGGATGATGCATACAATTGAAATGTTTTTGTGTTTTTGAAATGTTATATTATTTTTTTATTTTTGACATATTTGAATGATTTTGGATTTTTGGCATGTAAGATATTTAAAATCAAGCATAAAAGAGATTATGTACAAGAAATAATAAGAAAATAAGTACAAGTAAGCAAAAAAACTATGTACAAGTAATTAAAAATAAGTGATATGTACACAATGATGTAAAAGACTAGGCTAGAGGGGTAAAGGGTCCAAGAATGGAGCTTGTTAGGGATGAATATGGAGGAAGGGATCATGGAAATCATCATAAGTATCATTATATGCCATAAATTCTATATGCATAGTGTCTATCTCCTCAGGTATCAGTAGGATCTATGCTCTTTGTATAGTCAGAGATCTATCACTTGTAATGGTGTCATCCTATCAATGATGAAATGAAGGTCAATCTAGTGGTAAATATGTTGAGTCTCCTTTGGGACATTTAGCTTTGGTAGTAGATGTCTTTAGTGGAAGTGAAGCTAGTGCTGGTGTAATTTGAATAATACCCTAAACATGTAGTTTATCTAATCTCTATTGTAAAGTTATACATGAGTTTGTATAATGGCTTATGATCCTGTGAAAAAGATAAAATGGGTGACCATTCTTTCCATGATAACCTAATAATAGATCTATTTCATACTGTAGGTAGTTTGATTAATCCATGACCAAGTAACATTTATATTATAATCTATGGTTGATGCTATATGATACCTACCTAAATCTAAATGACTAGCTCTATATCCATATAGGTAACTATGTAAATTGTATGTGCCAAGTGATCTATTTATTGACATGAATGTGGAGTATATCTTGAGAGTATAGTGTAAGATGCTAAAATTGATATAAGATGTCTAATGAGAGCTCTAGATTCATCTCAATACTCTCCTAAGCCAATTGGTGTAAATATCAATCCACACAAATAGTCATTTGTGAGTGTGGGTGTCGTATCATCATTTAAAGTAGCTCGGGAACCTGTATCAACATCATGTACATATGGTAACTCAGAGTTTACCATAAAGGGTAACTAGGATATGAGAGTCTCATCAATTGTAGTAGTAGAAGATGATTGTGTTGTGATAGTATCTATAATTTTTGGAGTATATATAACTATAGAATCAACTGGTATTGTTGGAACTATTTTTAATGAGTGTATAATTATAATAGGTGTAGGAACCATGATTGATAGAGTAGCTAAAACTACTGAAGCTACTATGACTGGCTGAGTATCTATAGCTGAGCACACAACTATAAGTGGAGTGCTAGATGTACAAGTCTCTCCTACCTCATATGTATGTATTTGATCAAGATAAATGTGATGAGGTGGTGACTAAACTATGATATGAGGTGTCCCATCTAGAAAAATAATCAAAGATGATTTTATAATTTGATAATCTATGAATGGTTGGTTATCTATTGGGCATGTGTAGAGGTATCCTTCATGGATAAACTTAACACATCAATGAAGAGTAGAAGGAATTACCCCTATAGTGTGTATCCAAGGTCATCCAAGTAAAATATTATAATGAAGAGGACTTGGCATGACCTGAAACTATGTAAAGAGGGTTTTGGGCCCTACCATGATATCTAAAATAATGGTGCCCAATGTCTATCTTGGTATGTCATCAAACCCTCTAATATTCTTATATGATTTTTTCATGGATTCCATATCTATGCCCATGGTCTGTAAGAATGTAATATTTCATATATTAAGTCCAAAACCACTATCAACTAGAACTCTCTTAACTGCACTAGTTTTGACTTGAGCTTGTATGAATAGTGGTAAATTTTGATCATTAACTATTTGAGATGGCATGTCCTCATGATCAAAATAAACAACATCCTCTATAGATTTTAATGTGTTGACCACTAATGCAAAATAAGAAGGCTCTAAATTAATGGGCATAGAATTTTGAGTGAGTGACTAATAAATAATGTCTTTAAATACATTTGCTTTTTGAAGCAATTTTAACATGGAAATATTAGTTGGTGTGTTTTTCAACTGATCAATAATATCATATGACTTATGTGGATTTGCCTATGTAGGTGGGTTGGTCCTAGGATAGGAAAGAATAGGAGGGTGATAGGGATCCTAACTATGTAGGGGAGGCATGGTTTCACATTGAGTAATATCTCTAACCACATTATCTACTATCTATATAGGACTAGTAGTAGCTACAAGAGGAGAGCATAGATAATTGAGAGGTCAAGGGGGTGGAGGGACAAAGGGTGTCAAATGGGATCTTTGGTGATAGGTAGTGACCTAGGGAGGATTACAATGGACCATGAAACATAATTTGATATTGAATGGAGGCTCCAAGGGATGTGAGGCAAGAGATATCTTAACATGTTTAATAATAATTCTCTTAATATCATCCCATATTATGAAAAATAATCATGCAATGCAAAGAATGAAGCTTTGTACTAACATATGGTAAAATTCATCATTCATGTACATGATAGGATCAAGTATGGTCTCCTTATTATTTGAAAGAAATGCAATAAATATGTGTAAATAAGTGAGATCCATTTTTATTTTTATGTAAAATCTGATTTTAGATGTAAGGTGATACCTCAAGAAGCAAACGGACCTAGTATGTTCTATTAGGGTTTTGCAAAATTTTAAAAAAAATTACTATGGAATTTTAAATTTTGAAGTGAATTTTTTATTTAAATGTGATATTAAAAAATCAAAAAATATTGCAAAAATTATCAAGGAATTCACCCTAGGGTTTCTATGGTTTTTATGCACAAATGAAGTTAGTTAGGTTCACCAAATGATTTAACAGTTTTAAGAATATTGGAGTCCTATTCCTAATTTAGCTAAGGGTCTAAGTTAATTAAATTGGTAAATAATATTGAAATAATTAAGCTACTAATTTTTATAATTTAATTATAATTTTAACCTTTCTTAAAAATAGTAATAAATGTGAATAAATTAAGATTTATTTGGAAATAGACTGAGACGATTGAGACAGGGTCTAGAATTTGCTATGTAGGATTGGGATAGTGTCACAAATTAGGATTTGGACTTTGTTTCATTAAAGGATAAGATCATAAAAATAAGACACCTTAGGGTCTATTACTATTATCCTCAAGGCCTGAGCTTTTTGGGTTTTATTTGTTGTCTTTATGGGAGCCTACTTACGAAATTTTGGATGCTAAATGTCTACATAACTCCTTCTAGAGCTGATTTAGTATTCAAACCCTAGACTCCATGATTCTTTTACAAAATTTGAGAAATAATGAGGGGGGGTTAGTGTGTGTAAGATACACTAAAATTGTATCCACACCCCTTGTGTGGGCACACTACCTACATACCAATACTCCAAAGAGGGATCAAGCTATATGTAGTTCTCCCACTTGATGTGCTTTGTGCACTAGTGTTTATGAAGATGTAAAATTATAAAAATATGTGGGATTGAGGTGCTTAGGGACTAGTATAAGTATTTCAATAAGCTTATGGCTAAATTGGATGGTTGTATACAAAGAATAGGGAAATATGCTTAAGTAGTCTTGCTTGTATTCTTGCTTGCTTTGTGATATTATCCAACCCCTTCTAAATGAACTTTTAATGGGATTTTATAGAGATATATTGGTCATGGGTCAAATTTATTCACATTAGTGTTAGGTTGTGGAGCTAAAAGCTTCACTGATGCAGACATGGAGGAGGCTGTTGAGAGGTTGCTGAGTTGTAGAGCAACCAACGTCGGTCTGATCAACTGACGTCAGTCATATCTAGTGTAGAGCAAACTAACATCAGTCAATGGTCAGCTGACATCGGTCATCTCTAGCCAGATAGGGATCGACGCCGGTCACCTGTGCAGTTTCAAAACTATTAGTTGCATGAACAGTTTGTTAATGAACTGGTTGTTTGCATGTTAAAGGCTAATTTTAGCCTTGGAGCTATGGATCTAATTATTATAATTAGGTGTCTAATTATTATTTGCATGAGATCTATTTAAGAGACTCATGGGCTATATTATAATTTGTTTTAGTTCAGTTGAGCAAGGTTAGCTCCTTCAGAGGGAAGAGAGCAAGGTGTGTTCCTCCTAGTTCCATAGGGGTGCCGAGTGTGTATGATCAGGTTAGTCTGCAAGTGTGCTAGATCAGGGAGAAGATCCATTGGGGTACTAGTTTGGAGAATCATGAGGACTCAGTGAGGCAAGGATAAGGGTTCTTCAGGGTGTAGAGAGATCTACATGGTAAGTAAGATCAGTTGATTTGCAAGTGTTTGTGTGTGCAAGGTCTAAGGTGGATCTGCAGGATAGCAAGGTCAAAGGTGATGGGCAACACAATAGGTAGCAAAATCAGGAGAGATCTACTTGGAGTACATTGATTACTTGGAGTGCATGGAACACTTGTGGAGTGTGTGGAGCACTTGTGTACTGGTAGTAGTGATACTGACTGGTTGGAGGTGAACACCAACTCTGTGTTTGAGTTGTGTGTTGGGACCGTAAGAGAGAGAGTGAGCTCTTGAAGAGAATTACTATTTATGCCCTAGAGGTGTGGGAGCCCTAGAGGTGTGTAAGGAAGAAGGTGGCATCTTCTTTGTTGTATTTCCTTCTGGAAGAGTATTAATACAATCGGGTATTGTCTCTCATATTCTGTGTTATTTCTAAATTCTAGTTACTTGTTACTTCTAGTTTAAATTCCGCATGTTAAGTTGCTTATACATGGTAATCAATGGTGCTTCCACAGTCCTAACAGTGGAGTCAGAGCATGTTTGTTGTTCTAGATTCTTGACAAAGTGGTATCAAAGCTAAGGTTGTAGGGAGCAGGTTTGTGTTTGATTATAGGTCACTCTCAGGGGTTTCTGATTGAGTGGGAGTATAACAATGGCAGAAGAAAGTAAGCTAAGAATGGAGGAATTAAAAAGCATGAATGGTCAATTACGGTGTTATGGAAAGAAAGAGTAGGTAAAGAAATATTGTTGGTTGGTAGAAGATCAGCATGAAGGAATTGAAGAAGCAGATGTTGCAGGTGTTGTTACACAAGATGCTCTAGGACATTCCTTGGATAAAGTAGAATCTTGGTTTATATATTTTGTTGCCTCTTTCCATGTAGCCCCAAGTAGAGGGGTTGGTAAGCCTTGTCAAAGTATTGGCAAAGGGGAAGTGTTGCTGAAATTACAGGCGGCCAACACATGGGTGTTGAAGGATGTCATGCAGGTCCCAGTCTTGAAGATGCAACTAATTGCTTCAGGAAAGTTGGGTGATGAGAGATGCACAGGAACTCTCATAGTGGATGCACTTGAATTAGCAGGTGGTAAGAAAGTAGGTACTCTTTATATACTTGCTTGTATTACTGATTCTTCTTCTATTGCAAGGACATGGCTTTATAGGCTTGGTCACATGAGCAAGAAGGAGATGCATGTTCTTAAGAGGAAGTCACATGTCTTTGACAAACTTAAGAACTAGAAAGCCTTGGTGTTCTTAGAGGAGATGATGGATAGAGATTAGTGGATGGGACTGAGTAACTCTAAGCAGGGCAGTTTGGATAGGGTTTTGATCTAAAGAGAGCTTACGGGTAAAAAGTCATCACTCACAAGAAAACACAGGTACCAACATCGGTTATGGGAAATCAACATCGAACAGATAGGCACCGATGTCGGTCATGTGCAGAAGGCAAAGTCAGTGGTGTCAGGTAGGTGGAGACTGATATTGATAGGATAACTAGCATCAGTGACTTGGACAGTCACATGGAACTGACGTCGGTTAGATGCAGACTGTGTGGTGATCAAGGTCAGTCACTGGAACAGATTTTGGGTGGACAGCAAGCTATCAAGGAGTCTCAAACACCCATGTGGAGGACTGAAAGGGTAAGTAAGCCTCAAATTCATTATTCCTCTTCTTTATACTCATTGCTCACTACAGAGCAGGAAGGATCTAGGAAACAGTGGGAGCATGGCATGATTTCTTTGGAGAAGAACCAAACAGGAGATTTGGTAGAGTTACCAGCCAAGATAAAAGCACTGAGAGACAAATGGATTCCTTAGTTAAAGAATAGAGAGAATGGACACGTGAGATGGAAGGCCAAGTCATATGGTCTTAAGGAAGCTCCAAGATAGTGGTATAGGTTTGACAGGTGGATGATAAAGCATGGCTTTAGTCAATGTCATTGTAACTACTGTGGTTTCTTTACTAGGTGGGTGATGATTGCAACATTATCCTATTACTGTATGTGGATGGTATGCTAGCTAGCAGGTTCATACATACAGGGTTTTGTTGAGCTAAAGGTAAGGTTAGTTTAGTGGTTTTCCATGAAGGATTTGGGAGCAATAAAATTCTTTGGCATGAGAGACATGGAAGATCACAAGTTGATTTTGTCTCTAGTGGGAGCTGATGTGAATCAGGTGTTGGCGAGGTTTAATACGCAGGATGCAGAACTAGAGCACACCAAGGGCTGGATAGTTCAGTGTCTGAAATCACATGAGGTCTGGTATAGACCTGAGTTTTCCCCAGCAGTGGGAGTTGTCAGAGAGTTAAGAGCCAATTTGGGGAAGTGGGTTCTCAGGTATTTGAGAGGGACTAGTAATAGGTATACATGCTATACAGGGTCAGGACTTCACTACATGGGTTTGTAGGTTCGGATGTAGTAGGTTACTTGGATGACAGGAGGTACACCATAGGTTGTGTGGTGGTTGGTCTTCAAGATTGATCTTAAAGATGGATACAAGCCAGGAAATAGATTAGACAGTGTACAGGTATAGGTATAGTGCAGCTATTTATCTCCAAGTGGAAGATTGTTAGGTTGTGGAGCTAAAAGCTTCACTGATGCAAACATGGAGGAGGCTATTGAGAGGTTGTTGAGTTGTAGAGCAATTGGCATCGGTCTGATCAACCGATGTTGATCATATCTAGTGCAAATAAAATTGACATTGGTCAGTGGTCGGTCGACATCGGTCATCTCTAGCCAGACAGGGATCGACGTCGGTCACCTATGTGGTTCTAGAACTGTTAGTTGCATGAATAGTTTGTTAACAAACTGATTGTTTTCATGTTAAAGGCTAATTTTAGCCTTGGAGCTATGGATCTAATTATTGTAATTAGGTGTCTAATTATTGTTTACATGAGATCTATTTAAGAGACTCATGGGCTGTATTGTAATTTGTTCTAGTTCAGTTGAGCAAGGTTAGCTCCTTTAGAGGGAAGAGAGCAAGGTGTGTTCCTCCTAGTTCCACAAGGGTGCCGAGTGTGTATGATTAGGTTGGTTTGTAGGTGTGCTAGATTAGGGAGAAGATCCATCGGGGTACTAGTTTGGAGAATCATAAGGACTTGGTGAGGCAAGGATAAGGGTTCTTCAGGGTGTAGAGAGATCTACATGGTAAGTAAGATCAATTGATTTGTAGGTGTTTATGTGTGCAAGGTCTAAGGTGGATCTGCAGGATAGCAAGGTTAAAGGTGACGGTAACACAATAGGTAGCAAGATCAAGAGAGATCTACTTGGAGTACATTGAGTACTTGGAGTGTGTGGAGCACTTGTGGAGTGCGTGGAGCACTTGTGTATTGGCAGTAGTGATACTAACTGGTTGGAGGTGAACACCAACTCTATGTTTGAGTTGTGTGTTGGGACTATAAGAGAGAGTGAGCTCTTGAAGAGAATTACTGTTTATGCCCTAGAGGTGTGGGAGCCCTAGAGGTGTGTAAGGAAGAAGGTGGCATCTTCTTTGTTGTATTTCCTTTTAGAAGAGTATTAATACAATTGGGTATTGTCTCTCATATTTTGTGTTATTTCTAAATTCTAGTTACTTGTTACTTTTGGTTTAAATTCTACATGTTAAGTTGCTTGTACATGGTAATCAATGGTGCTTTCACGGTCCTAACAGTGGAGTCAGAGCATGTTTGTTGTTCTAGATTCCTGACAATCAAGACGATAATAATAAGGATAGGAGCCATAAATAAATGACCATTGGAGCAAAAAATACACTTGGACAAGAGTAGCAGAAATGGACACCCTAGGGTCTGATGCAATAGTCCAAGTTGGGCACTATTGTCTTGAGGTTAAAAGATGTAGGGTGATGGAATTTTCATGGGAAAAGTATCTTAGAGGAGGTGGATCATTATTTGAAAGGCTACAAATGATTGGGAATCAGTGAAAAAGTGCCTATAAGTGTCATGAGAGCTAGTGTCATGAGAGAAAGTAAGAGGGACCTTTGGGTTGGGTGTCATAAGCCACACTCAAGTTACCAATTTTCACATTTTATATGACTAAATATTGAATCCTTGGGGAGGTTGATGAACCAATATTATGTTGAGTCCATCAACGTAAAGGGAAAAATCCTACATACCACATCCACATGTTCTACACTTAAGAGCCTTAAGGAGGTGTTATAAGAAGTTATGTGTTATTCTATATTTTTTAATATATTTCTTAGGGTTTCTAGGCAAATCATGGATAACTCCTAAGATTTTAATGGTAGAGCAAGATAACTAGGCCATCATGGGCTGTAAATTTGGAAGAGGTTGTGGGGACAAGATAGTTAGAATCATGGTAGGTCTAAGTTTGTTGACCCTAGGTTTTCTATGCAAAATAGGGCGAAAACACCAATCGGTCATGACATGACCTAGCCATGGTGATAGGTGAACTAATATCTAGGATTATTCATGATCAAGTAGTAGTTAGTACATTATATCAATAAACACAATTTTAAATAAGCTAACACTTAATACAAAAACTACTGTTGCTTTCACTTCAATTAATTAACTTTTTTTTTTGCATTCTGATAATTATCCTTAAAATAAAAGTCCCTCTTTCTAGTGCCAACTATTTTTCAGTCCAAGATCTAATTCCTAAATATCCATTTGATTAGGTATTCCCAAATAGGAAAATGAGAACAATGATGGACTTTCATCCTCCATTTTAGGACTAATTTGGGATCAACCTAGGGCATGGCTATGGGTATTTGACTTCACTATGGAGTCTACATGAAATAATGTTTAAGAGATGTAGTGTCAAAACTACAAGATTAATATATAAATTTTAGATAAAGGTCTAATTATCCATAGTTGTTATTGATGCTCATATATTATGCTCCTCTACTTTTTAAACATAAGGGGAAGGGAAGTTCAATCTCTAAAAAATAAAAGAAAAAAGAGGGGGGGAGGGAGTAAGGTAGGAAAGAGTGACTCCATATTTAAAATTAAATAAATGTCTTGATCATCAAACCAAGTTGCCTTACCATATTTATACCATTATCTAATGAGTTTCACCAAAATTTATAATTCCAAGAATATGCAATAGGAAGAGTTGAGGAAATAGGGAAGAATGGCTCAACTATGAGCCCTAACTAAATATCACTACTAGAAGTTTATAGTTGATCACACATAAACCTACAAGATAACTTGTAGACTAACACATAAATTTTCAATACCGTGAGAAAATAAATGAAAGAGTTTATAAGGGATTATAATAGACAAGCACATTGTAACCTTAGCATACATTTAATGGCAAGGTGTTAGTTTTATTAATGTAACATTGACAATAATTTATAATGAATATGAAAGATAATTTGAAACACAAAACAAGTATTTTGTCAAAATTTGATATTGCGTTCATTAAAAGACAAGTATTGTTACAAAAATATAGATCATGGCCAAATTTCACATTCGAAGAGGTGAAGGAGAAAGTAGTTGAAATCTTGGCTTAAATTCAATAACATTTTTGAGAAAAAAATTGTCAACACTTTATTTAAAATATACCTATGATTTTATAAATAAGGATGGGATTCACCTCCAAACAGCATGAGATTCCCATCCTAGGCCATGATGGCCACTCTTGGTGGTTACAATCATATAATTCAAAAAAACAAAATGAAATCCCCTTGAGCCATCCCATAAAATATCTATGGGTGACCACTCAATTCATACATGGTAATGGATTTAAGGAGCTAGATCCTAACTACTTTGACATTGCCTCCCTAACTTCCAATGCTATTACATTGAGGCCAAACTCTCGATCCAACTTGGTGAGGTTCATCAAGTGTTATGTGAAGATTGTCTCAGCTGGGTCACCAGTATTTAGTGCCCCTAAAAGGGAGCCTCCATCAACACCTAAACATTAAACATATAGATGATACTCACTATGGACTAGGTTGAAAGCTTGAGAACTGCTCAGGCACCTCTTTTTTTGCCTTAGTAACCTTCCTCATGACCTAGTCAAAGTGACCTAGGTTGACTCCAAAATATCCCTTGTCCATTAGGGTGTCATCCAAGTGGAACAACATAAATATATTGATTTATTTGAAGTATTGAAATATATATTTTAAATCCATCTTCCAAGGGTCTTATCACAGTTTGAGCTATAATCAATCACTCCTCCAAAGCATTTTTCATGTACCTGACATACATTTTATATATCCCAAGTCTGAAGTGGGAATCAATTTTAACTCTAAGAACATGACTTTATTGACTATCACCAAGAACTTCCTGTATTTCCCATCAATCTTCATGATCATATCTAGATAAGCTTGGGTTCATTGGATGAACACTTTAGTCTTTGCTATAGTTTTTACCACCTTCCCCTTAATTGAGAAGAGTGGTAAGAGGGAATATTTGACTTTCCCAATTATCCAAATGGGGAAAGAGCTCTCTACCTTGACCTCTAAGGTATAAACTTGATTCTATAAATCCTTGAAGAGATTATGTAATAAGTCATGGGTCATCCAAAGAATGGAGAGTGGGTCATCAACTACCTTTTCCTCTTCTTTAGAGGTCCTCACTTTGGTTAGGGAGAAAACTTATTTCTATGTCTATTAGACCATTGGGTTTCCCTCTTGGATGAATTTTCATGTAAAATTCTTCTTCATGCTCCTAGTGGCATGGTAAAAATTACACTAGACATCCAGGTCACCTTAGATTGTCATCTCTAGCACTTGAGATATTAGGACCATCTCCTAGGTTTTAAGAGGTGTTGGAGGAGTCGTAGAGATGATATCAATAGGTAGAGGATGAGGTGGAGGGGAGATAGAGGGATCTTAATATGTGAATGATGAAAGTAGTAGAGGAGGTGGGGGCATGGAAGTAAGGGAGAAAGGATGAATGGGGAGACCCAAGGGAACATCTATGCCTACCACTAACCTTGGGTCATACCCACTTGAGGGGAAATGACTCTCGAAAGAGGGGTATTTATTAAAAGGGAAGAGATTGGTAGGTTGAAACTAAATTGTTGAGCACTTGGGGTGATGGAAAGAGGGGTATAGGGAGTAATGCATAGATTTTTGTGGCTGGTACTATAGGAACCATAAAGGTTGGGCTATGATAAAAGGTATCTAGATTGAAGCTTTAGGGTCAGTCACTTTTTACTTCTTCTTGGCTCTTTTACCTAGGTCAGCCTTGGGTGTTGTGGTAGAAGGAACATAAGTAGTAGAAGTCATGGGGTCTAACTACCTAGGTTGTTGGATTGATGAAAGATGTGTCAATATGGTTCTAGTTACTTGAGATGCACTCCTATAAATTGTAGTTGTGCTTGCTAAAAGAGGTATGCCTACAGGTACCTAGACTTGAGGCATACCCAATGGAGGTACCAAGGAAGTTATAGGTTGGGGAATGAATGGGATGCAGGGAAACAAATAAGTGAGTATGCTTAGGAGGACCAAGGCTAGGGGTACTTGAATGAATAATGGAGGGGCACAATATGGAAAAGAGGAGACACTAATTGATTAGCTTGTGAAAGGGGTGAAGAATTGAGTGGTATCAAGAGAGGGAGATAAAAGTGGTAGAAGTGAGGGGTAGAACCTACAATAGTGCTTGCTAAGAGCCTCACTCTAGGATTGTCTCTAACTATTGCTAACATTAAAGCATAGGGTCTATGTGGATTGGGGTCAAGGTAATATTTGTTGAGATTCCTATGTTTGGTATACCTACTACTAATTTATGTGGCTCTAGCTTGGTTAGGGATAAATTGATGGAGCTTATGGAGGAGGAGGAGGAGGTGGAGATATGGCATGATGAGTAGGTTCTCATAGAGGAGAAGGTGGTAGAATACCTTATAAAATATTTTTGGAAATCATGAGGGGAGTTAGGGTAACATTCTCCATAGAATGAATAGGTGCAAAAGGGGCCATAGATGGCCTAAACTAGACCTTATTTCCCTTCATCTTGTGGGTCAAAATTTTGGTCAACACCTCTTATTCATATATAATGTTTAAATATAGCTCATAATCCTATTTTAAATGGTGGCCATAATTGATGTTTAGGTGAGCCCAATACCTTGCTAAGTGATTCATGATCATAAATTTTAGGTCCCAACGTCAGAGTTTGGCTCTCCTTAGAGCAATGGAATCCTACTTGGTCACCATTTTTTAGAGAGGAGGGAAGGCCTTATATACATGGTGATAAATGGTAATTGGGAGGAGAATGCATGCCTTCTACTAGTAAATAATGCAAAAGTCAAAAGAATCATCCACCAATTGGTATGTGATATCTAATTTTGCTAGGTGATCCAGGATGAAGTATGGTAGGTAGAGGGACTACTTGAGAATGCATATGAATCAAATCATTGTGTCCTCTTAGAAGTACTAGTAGCTACCAATGGTAGTAAGAGAGTCTCTAATTTATTGAAATAAAAATGGCATTGGGGTCATGTTGATCATGTTATACACTACCAGGTAGAAGGAATTGTAGCTATCTAAAATATGGTTCTTGTATTAGTGGCCATATATCTTGTAAAATACCACATGGACCATTGATCCCCTTGGAGCCCACATAGGAAAATAAAATGGCTTGAAGGTAAGTGTCCTATTGACTTCATCTATGAGATAACTCATAATATATAAGTTCCCACTTGCTTAGTCATCTATTATGGCCTTGACCAGCTTAAATTTGGTTATCCCTCCCATGTCTAGGACCTCAAAGCTAGTGAGAATAATGTGGAGAAAGGGTACCCATAATTCATTAACATGAAAGAATTTTAGGGTCTTGAAAAATTAGTTTAATAAAATCATAACCACTTAGACCTCCTCCTAGAAAGTGTGGATTGCATATGTGTTGATGTCATCCTTGCTTATACACTTAGTATTTGGATTCTCAGCCCAATCCTTCAAGACCTCATAAATTTTAAAAGTTTCAGTCCATGTTTGCACCACTACTACATCATATGTAAAGGTGAAATATGGGAGAGTATAATATGCTTTGTAAGTAGTCCTAGAGATGTCAATAATCTGGTGCTGGGAGTTGGCTAAGCAAACCCAATCAGGATGTTGTCATGTACTCACCTAGTGGTGAGGAGAATATTTACCAATAAGTTGGAATAGGGGAATATTTCAAGTTTGGTTAATTCCCTATGAATACCACACTTATTATAATCTCATAGGGCATATTCAAACTTAGTTTGATGATCATTATCAGAGCTCAAGTCCCTACGTCCCTGGTTGATAGATTTGAGCACCTCATTATAATACTTGAATTGAGTCAAAACTTCTAGGAATAGGGTATCTCTATATTTAGGTTTAACTTTTGGGTTTGATGAGGATGTAACCTTTGCATCAATATAGAGGCTAATATAAAAGTATTGAGTGTAGGGGAAAACACAGGGGTATGCCACTAGAATGGAAAGTAAGGAGTTGATTTTATTATAAGGGCATAAAGTGATAACTATTAATGAGCTTTCCTTGTGATAATTACAAAAGCATACACTAATTCCCATACATTAATGGCATTTGGTAGCTCACTTATTATGGATTTAAATTTGGGTTAGTTTCCCAATATCCTCTCTTTATTTTTTAATCTAGATTTAAATTTAGAGCTCATGATCTTATGTCACCAAACATATTTAGTGAGGGTGATGCGACATTTTAAAACTATCCAATTGGGCCTAGCGTCCTATTTTTTAATGCCTAGAGTATGGTAAGCATTACATCTCTTTGAGGCCTCTCAAATAGATTTTACCTTATACCATGTGTCATCTACATATTGGTTCTCATGTCAATGATCAACACCTAAACATAGCTTTTTACTTCATTTTCATATCCTTAAGAGGGGTGAGATTCCCTTTAGGGACATGTGGCATCCTCTAATTAGTCCTTAGCCTCCATTTGCACTTCATTTTGACCATCTCAAGGCCTTAGGGGTCCACCTAATCATATAATTTATTGTGATATGTGGTGCACTCTAAATGGGATGAGCTCCCTCAGGCTCTAACATCTCTAACAATACTAAGAGACTGACTGCTCTGACATTGGGATATGTGGCACACTTTAACTAGGCCAGGCTCCCATAAGCTCTAAAATATTTGACAAGATTAAGAGATTAACTAATCAAACATTAGGATATGTGGGATGATTTGATTTTTATAGGATACCCTAAGATTTGACATCTCTAGGAGGACCAATAAACTAGTTGCTTTAACATCGGGCTACATAGTGCATTCTAATTAGGTTTGGCTCCCCTAGGCTTTGACATTTTTGATAAGACTAAGATCTTGGCCTATTTGACATCAGGTTATATGGCATGCTCTAAGCAAGTCAAACTCCCCTAGGCTTTGATATCTCTGATAGGATAGGGAGACTAGCCAATCCAACATTAGGATATGTGATGCACTCTTCCTAGGCTAGGCTCCATTGGGCTCTAACATCTCTTATAGGACTGAGATACTAACCAATTTAACATTAAGATATATGGGACACTATGATTGGGCTGGGATCCCTTAATATTTTATATCTCTAACAAGACCAAGAGATTGGTCACTTTGACATTGGACAATGTGGCATGCTCTAATTTGGCTAGGATCCTCTAGGCTCTGATAAGAGTGGCCACTTTAACATTAGGCTACATGACATGTTCTAACTAGTTTGGGATCTCTTATTCTCTGACATATTTGATATGATTGGTAAACTAGCCACTCTAACATTAGGATATGTTGTTTACTCTAACTAAGTTAGGCTCCCCCAGGCTTTGACATCTCTAACAAGACTGGGAGATTGGTCACTTTGACATCGAGCTACATAGTGTGCTCTGACTAGGTCAGGCTCCCTTAGGCTTTGACATATATGACAATGATCAAATAGATCTTATCTAGTGCCCCATTCATTCCTAAAAAGCCCATGAAATGACTAAGTGAAATAAAAATAAGTGTAACAAATTGATAATTTACCCAAATACTAGTTAGGCTTCAAAGTATTACATAGGACATTGGGTTGTCACTGTAGGAAAGGACTGAGACTCTAAGAAGTTATTTTGAAAGCTGACCTACAAGGTTAGTGCTTTAAGTCCTCAAAGTAAGAAAACCTATCTTAATCATAAAATATATTAGGTTTTCCATTGTTCTCTCCATATAATTTTAGGGTTTGTGTATTGGCTCAATTGGTCATTTTAAATACTGCATGTTTGGGGAAATTAGAGTTGACACAAGATTTTAAAGACCTAGTTTAGGGAAATCTAGTTATAATCAAAGAATGGATTCAAGATATTTGGTTTTCATGTTTTTAAAGGAGAGGCACCCCATTTATATGAAAAGAGTGTGTTTTGGTAACAATAAATGGTGACTTTCATGGGGAAAGTGATGACAAACACTCAGAACCCAACCAATTAATTTTATGCTCTCGTATAGAACACAAAATATAAGAGAGATATTTAGACATAAAAAAGAAGGAACTAAATTCATCTAATATTAAGTGAAATACTAAGATTTTATCCTATAAATAGCTAAAAATGTGTGTAAGAAGTGACTCTTAATTTTCCTATCTAATTTCAGACTCTACTCAAGTAACATAGGTTGGAATGGGTATTAAGCTCCTTATAAGGTGATAATGGTTTGATGGATTAGATGGGAATGGCATGGGAATTGATATATTTATAGACATGCATCTATATCTTCAATAAATATAACTTTGGTCTTATTCAAGGCCTTACTCCATTGCCAACTAGGCTAGAAAGATTGTGATGGAGGTTTCTTGAATGGCCCTTTCGAGGAAGACTTAAAATTTAGATTCTAAATGTTTTTTTGTCCTTTTCCAAGATGCCTTGTGAATATATATATGTTTTAATCTCATCCATTGAGTGTTTAGGGCAAATTAAAGGGTAAAAGGATGATGAAGAAGCTCTGAATACCCAATCAATCCTTGATTAGCTCAAATGGTATTGTCTTTTCTTGAGATGTTACATTAAGTGCAGTTTAGTGGCTCTATTTGGATGTGGGTTGTTCTAAAATCCACTTGTTTTTCTTACAATCATTAGCCTCCCAAATCTAAAATGTAAAAAGTTTTAGTTACCATCTTTGACTTGTTTAGGTCAAAGATTAAACTTGGGTCCCCTACTTCTCAATAATTCTTCTCAGGATTTGGCCATCACATGGAGTAGCTACTAGCAAGGATGGGTGCCAAAAGAGCACTACAAAAATAATATGAAAATAAAATGAATAAAACACAAAACAAAATAAAACACATAATAAAAGAAAACTAATCTAATATATAAATTACCAACCCTTACCTAAATTATTCAACAATTATGATGGATAAGACAACTGAGAAATAATATTTTAGGAATTGCTCATTTACTAGTAGCGGTATATCATTACCCTTAATATATTTGAGGTAGAAGGTGTTTTGACCTAGGATTTCAACTATCTGATATGGGGAAATATAAAGGGGATTGAATTTAAAATGTTATATCTTATTTTCATGAGACTTGTCCCAGATTAAGACTAGGTTAGAGATTCTAAAGGTCTTAATCTTAGTTATTTTATCAAATAATCTTTTGATTATATCTTGGTGTTTGTTAAAGCTTAACATAGATTCATCCTTGGCTTCCTCTAACTAGATTATTTATAAGAGTTTATAATTTACCTTATCATTTGGTTCCATGAATTTCTACATGAATTTATATGTTGGTAGCTTGAGTGTGATCGACATGATTGACTCTAGTCCATAAAATAATGAGAGCTTTTAAGGGTTTGTTTATGCCTGGTGTGGTCAGTCCATAAAATGAACTTTAGTAATGAGTGACATTCCCAAGACCTTTCTCTAATTAAATTTTTTATGGTGTCTATTAAATTCTTGTTGGTGGAGTTCACCAATCCACTCCCTTGTGGGTAATGATTGGACGAGAATTTTAGCATGATTCTATTATCATATTCTCATTATGTGAATTCGATAGATTGGAAGGCAAGACTGTTATCACACACCAATGAGTTGGGGACCCCAAAATGGGTGGTTATGGTATTTTCCAATAACTTGATGACTCTAGCAGAAGTGATTCTTTTAGTTTCCACTTCTTTAAACCACCTCATGCAATAGTCTATGCCCCTAAGGATAAAATTATGGTCAATTAATGAATTAGGGTTGATGACTCTAATGAAATGTAACCTCCATTGGGAAAATGGTGATGACTCCATGATGAGTTGTAGTGGCATTACCACAACATGGGCATGAACATCTTTGAATAGTGTGGGCCAGTAATAGCCTACCTAAAGAACTTTATGTGCCATGGCATTTTAAATAGGATGACCAACTCCTAGTTTTTCATGAAAACTTGCCATTATTTCTTTGGCTTCCTTTCATGACATGTATCAAAGGTAGACTCATTTGTGGTTCCTTCTAAAGAGAACTCCCTTCTTCAGCATGTATTGTGCAACCTTCAACTAGAAGACCCTCTTCTATGTATGGTTGAGTCTTAGAGGTGTGTTTATATAGAGTAGGAAGTGCATGACTAGGGAATACCATTTTAATTATATAATTATCCCTTAGTTTACTTAGTTCATAATAATTATTAATTCTATCTCAATTATTATCTAGGTGAGGGCCTATCCTTTAACCAGCTTCGTCAGTTTGATTTCCAAGTTGTAATCTTACAATTTTGTCATCCTTCAGCCTCTATATTTGCCTAACTTATTCTTACCTAACATATACTTTAGTGTTAGGTCTGAGATAATTACATGCACTTTATTACTGAGGATGTAGTGTCTAAATTTATTCATAACCTTAACCATGGTATAGGCATGTTTGTCTAAAGTAGAATATCTCAGATAAAAATCCTTGATATTGGTGATCATGAAAGTAATGAGGTATTCTTCTACCCCTAATCTCTAGGTGAGGCAAGTAGTAATGGTGTGTTTAGAATCAGAGGTGTAGATATAGAAATCTTACATATAGTATGGGTAATTTTTTATCTTTCAACACAATCCATAATGAGTATCATCCAGGTGTCTGAAGTCTGGGTATTGATGGAAACTCCCTTCTAGTTATACCAAAGACTAGTAACCCAAGCCAAGAAAATCTTCAGAGAGCTCTTGATGAACCTCACCAAGATGGATCAAGAGTGTTGCCTCATGATAGCTGCACTAGAAGTTAGGGAGGCAAGTTCAAAGTAGTTAGGATCTAACTCCTCATAGCCACTACCATGTATCAAGTGAGTAGTCCCCTATGGATATTTTTTAGGATGGTTTAGGGGGTATTCATCTTATTTTTTTGAATTATAAAGTTGTAACCACTAGGAGTGCCCATAATAGCCCAGGATGGGAATATCATGCTATTTAGAGGTGAATCCCATCCTTATCTATAAAAGTATATTCATATTGTAAATAAATTATTGATAATTTTTTGTTCAAAAGTGCTATTAAATTTAATCTAGGATTCCACCTGAATTATCCTTCACCTCTTTAGATTGTGAAAGTTGACCATGATCAATATTTTTATAACAACACATCTTTTAATGAATGTAATTTCAACTTTCTATAAAATGATTATTCTATGTTTTAAATTATCTTTCATCTCCATTCTGAATGATTCTTAATGTTAGATTAATCAAACTAACACCTTAACATTAAATTTATGCTAAGGTTATAATGTGATTGTCTATTATAATCTCTTTATGAAATATTTCATTTATTTTCTCACCATACTAATAATTTTTGTGGTAGTCTGCAAGTTATCTTGAAGGTTTACGTGTGATCTACTATAAACTTATATTGCTAATATTTAGTGAGAGTTCATGGTTGAGGCATTTTCCCCTATTTCTGTAGACTATTCCCATTGTGTATTCTTGGAGTTAGAAATTTTGGTGAAACTCAATACATAGTGGTATAACTATGGAAAGGGTATTTGGTTTGATGCTCAAGATGTTGATTTCAGTTTGAATATGGAGGCACTCTTTTTTTCCTTACTCTCCCCTCTATTTCTGTGTTTATTTTTAAATATTGAACTAGCCTTACCCTTATTTTTAGAAAGTAGAGGATCATAATATGTGAGGATCAATAACAACTTTGAATTACTAGACCTTTATCTAAGAATTTTGTATTGAGCTTCTGATGGAAGCACTACATCTATTGGAGATTTTCTCATGTGGATTCTATAGTGAAGTCAAATACCCATAGTCATGCCCTGGGCTAATCCCAAATTAGTCCTAAAATAAAGGATGAAATTCCATCATTGTTCCCATTTTCTTCTTTGACAATACTTGATCTCATAGGTATTTTAGAACCAGTTCTTGGACTGAACAATAAGATCCATGACACAAATGATGCATGATATAAAAATACATAATTAATTAACTCATAGAAACAAAAAAGATAACACACATCAATCATCATATAATGTAATAATCAACAACATAAAACACACATAAAATAATCAATGCCAATCTAAATAACTAGCTAATGCTATTATAATACCATATAAAAGTATAATTTCCATATAGTATAACACCTTAAAGAGCATACACAAGATAAATTCATTTATAAATAGTATAAGTAACTTAATATGATCAATGGAATATAATATAAAGATAGAACCTATAAAATTAAAAAAATTCTTGTAGTATGGACATGCCCCTAATGTATAAAGGTAACCCCTAGGTGTAAGTAATGTCCCACATTTATAAGTCCATGTATCATACATAACGTATATGTCCTACATCCCACTGATGTATACTTTGAAAAGAATATACATAGAAAATAAATATGTAATTCCCCATGTCTATGGTAAATAAAATCAATAAATCATGTAAACTAACAAATTATGTCATACACATGTCTTGATTATAATTTTTTTTAAATATCTTTTGATTTTTGGTATTTTTGAATTTAAAAAAGTTCATATTTACCAATGATCCCATCAATGGTATGATCACATATAAGTCCTAGATAAATTGATCCAAATATAACATGTTGTGGGTGAGAAACAACACATGTATCATTATTTGAATCAAGGAAGTGATCATACAATGTAACATATCAATAACTTCTATCATAGTCAAACTAATCATGTATATGTCATGTAAATGTAGTTACCATCATAATCTATGAAATTTTTTGTATACCATGAATCTATGCTTTCTATGGAACACACAAAACAACCTATAAATATGTCTTAGTACATGACATACCAGGTAATTGTTTTTTAACTTGAATAGACCTATGATGTGATAAACATTGGATAAATTATGTTTGAGGAACATAAATTACATGCACCACCACCCCAAATTTAAATTTCAACATAATATTATTTCCCTCTTTTTTAAAATTAATTAAACCATATTAATTAATTATCCATGCACACATATTCCAAATAACTAATTCAAAATCCAAAATTTCCAAAACACCAAACATCTTCCATACTTCTCTCAACCAAGTGTTGAGTCATCCAACTAGTTCCTTAACTTCCTTAACCAATTGTTAAGTCATAATTTGAACCTTTAAACAAAATTTGTGAGTCATATAAATAACTTGAATCATTCATAATACATTTTAAACTACCAAATAACTTCCCCCTTATTTTAGGTGCCCTTTGCATGGCATATGCACCTCATATATGTTGTAATCTAAAACTTATGTATCAAAATGGTACCAGTGTATATAATATTTTAAATAATGTGTCTCTAAATCATATAACTATGGAATTTGGCTAAATTTTATATTTTTAAAAATGTGGAGAACATGTTCCCATGACATTCCCCCATTGTATCTAAAAAATCTAAGAGCTGGTGTAAGTGTGGAGAACATGTTTTCATAACATGCCCCCAATGTAATCTTAAACTATGAAAATGTAGATTTTATGCCTCTATGACATGCCCCCACTGATATTCCACCATTTTTGAGGTGAGGGGAAGTATAAACTAGTAGTTACCTTACCTCTAAAAGATAATATAACTGTATAATCTATGTATGGATCATGTAGCATATATGAGTATCATGTCTAGGTAGATATAAAAATGAGGTACATAATATGTGACCACATAAATACCTCAGATGCATGATGTGAATCATGGACACATATAGAGATTAATGGTTAAATCTCAACATGGAATCAAGCACACACACAAGAACACTCATAAGTAAAACAAAAGGCAATGGTACAAGGAGACCTCATACAAAGGGCATGTTTAAATGCCACATAATTGAATGGACATGACTTAGTCAAATTCACACAAAACATAGGATGACATGTTCAAATATCCACATATAACATACAATGACATATTCAAATTTAAAAATAGGCAAGCATAGGCATGGGAGCCATAATCAATGAAACATATTCAAATGCTCAAACAAGTAGTATAATGCAAAATAATATCAAGGAACACACTCAAGGAAGTGTAAAACTGAAATAGTGGAATCATAATCAACCAACATAAACATATCATACTAGTCCTTGGATATATGTGTTCACAAAAAATGTTAAACACAAAACATATCAAGTACACTATAAAAGATATAAGTAAGGATAAAGGCATGTGTCAGTATATAATCTCAAAAATGATAATAGAAAATGATCATATAATAATATAACCTAGTTGTATCATGATTAAATAATATTATGCCCCAATTTAATTATGACATAAGTATAGAGAAGGCCCAACATCTATATGTGTATATATCATGTCCCTAGGTATGCATGTATCATACTCAAAATATACTTGAAACATATGTATGTATTTATAAATAAATGATATTATATATACCAACATGGATCCAAAAACACAAATGCCAAAGAGATAATTTTTTTGGTATTTTTAGAATATTTGAAAATAAAAAACTATCCTATGACATCATCCAAGGGATGTTCATAGGTATCTCCCCACTCAGAACCTGGTGCAATAAATCGATGATACTACCAAGGAGAATGTATAGGTGTAATATCTAGCACTGAAGAAACTATGATGTTTTTTATATGTATAATAAGAATATTTAGTCATGAGGAAACAATATAATGAATTAGAGTTCATAGAACCCATCATTGATTTCTTTATGGTTTCTTTGGAATAATAAAATTAGGAACATGTTTGATTTCTCTAGGTAACTAAATATGTTATTTATTAGTAGATGAGGATTTTGTAGAATCCATTATGTATCTCTAATGCAATTGTTTCTCAAGTACTAGCCACATATGAAAGTGTATTTCCTATTATTTAACCTTTCACGTAGGATTAACCTTAGTATGTTTGATAATTAGTTGCCTAGGTATAAACTTACTTTGTTCAAGTGGATGTTCATATGGAATTTTGCTAACTATAATTACCATGTTTTTGTGAATGCATTTAACACACCCATACACTATATAATATAATAAGAGGAGTGTATGTATCCAAGGTCATCAAAATAACATATCAAATAGTACTATGTATGGTATAACTAATAATGTAGTGACCACATGTGTTGGGATAACCTATAAAGGTAAGTCAATCTCACCAAGGACCTATTATGAGGTTTCATCGAATGATTTGACCACTCTAGTTAAGGGGTGTAAATCATCATTTATATATCCTAAATATGTAAGTAATGTCATGGTATAAACATTATCACTAGCACTATTATCAATCATAATAGTGTGTATAGGCTAGTGATCAAAGTATGCTCAAATGAATAATGAGTGAAGATTTGAGTCATCATCCACAATCTCACTATCATCAAAAGTGATATAAGGTCTTTTAACCATGGGAGGTGTATATTTTTTATAAGTTCCAATAATACCATCTAATGTGTTCCCATAATGTGGTGGAAGAGGATGTACATTATATGCCATTTGCACTTTTGTATTTTTCTTAGAATGGTCTTACAAAGGATTTTTTAATATATTCTAGTTTTGGTGATCACCAAGTTGTGAACCTAATTTATTTGGAGGATCATAAAATTTATTTTTTAATCATTTATAAGGGCTTGGATCTTATGCTTCAAATTAAAACATATGTTTATAGAATGCCCAAGGCCTTGTTGATAGTCAAAATAAGCATTTGCATCATATACTTTAGGTAGAGGTCAACTCATATCAACCTATATAGGATGAGGGAGAGATATGAGGTGACACTCCATAATATATATAATTAAATTTTTTTAAGATCAGGTAAGTATGAAAATTATCTCCTTGGAACATTGTATAAGATAAGTTTATTAAGTTGTTATGACACTACTTTAACCATAGTAGTTGTTTCCTTTTTAGGTTATGTAGGTTTTACCTTATAATTTGGTTTGATATTAAACTTGGTATTGGATGTAGTCAATGTGTTTGATACATACTTATGTTTGTTCAATGAGAGAAGTTTAGTTTCACAATTGTGAACAATATGACATAATTTTTCAAAAGATTTGACTTTTGTAAAATGACAAACTCATGTAATGGGATAGACAAACTTTGTTTGAAGATGTCTTGAAGCTATTTATTTACCATTGGATTGGTCATTTTAGCCAACATTATATTATACCTTAACACACTAACTGATGATAGTAAAGTGATGTATAATTATATAAACACATTATATGTCATGGCCAATACAATTGTTTATAATTGGTTATAACTGAATAATATTAGAATGGCTGATATAGTAAGATTATTCTAAGCATAATAAAATGGTATTAGGATGGTTGATATTTTTAGATTGATCTAAGTGTAATAAGACTATATTAGGATGGCTGATATAATGGAAAATAAGTGATTGTGTCAATTTGAATAATATGGAAAAGATTGAAAATAAAATTGAACTTGTATGATAGGTCAGAGTAGACCTGAAATAAGTGATTGTGTTAATTTGAATGATATGGAAGAGGTTAAAACTAAAATTGAACTTGTATGATATGTCTAAGTATACCTATAAGATATGGGATAAGAATCAACATGAGCTATAATGTATTTTAGAATATGCATTTGAACTAGGTGCTCTTCATAAGTTGAGGGGTTAAAAAAAGTTGGTTGTATAGGATAAACTAGAAATTGAGCTGAAATTTGATGATTCATCCACCTAAAATCTTCTAAGTGCAAGAGAGTGAATGCGTGTGAATCAATGTAGTAATCCATTCTATCAATTGTATAAGATTGAGGGTTTCTATAAATGGGAAAATTGTAAGAGGCATTTCCATCCATGTTATAATAATCATTAATAGGAGGATCTTCTTCTTCACCCCAAATATAAGGATCAATAAGTAGGATGATCATTATAAATCATGTTAAAAAATATGAGAAATGGTAAAATCACCATAAGGAATTTTGTCAATGATATAAGTATAGTAAATGGGGATATCCAATATCATTCTATGGTATCTACCATCATTATAAAAATCATCATCATAGATGAGAAAATCATTATATTGATTTTTATCCATGTTAAAAGTGTCAAATGTGAGATCATCATAAATGGGAAGATCTACTATCATAGTGGGATATTTTTTCCATGATCAAATGAATATTCATAAGGGTCATGATAAATAGGAAGAAAATATTGGGGATATTTAGTAACACTATAGTTTTCATCATTAGTATCATCATAGGATCCTCATAAGTGGGAAGATCAAACAAGGGATATTCAATACCACTATAGGTGTCATCATTAGGATCCTCATGGAGATAATCATAAGTGGGAAGATCACCATGTGGATATTTGGCTGTGGTAAATACATCATTATAATGACACCATGATGTATTTTATTAGTGGTGGTCATAAAAGGTAGAAAGGAGTGACCCACATAAAAATAGAATGGGTTGCGGCACACTATAAGAATATTAAATGGAGATATCATTGAAAAATGATGAAAAAATTAAGACACTCTTAAAATTTTAGTTCACTAAAGTATATGATGATTATGAATCTAAAGTGAAGACAAGAAAGAAAAAGATATGGAAATGTGAAGATAGTCAAACCAATAATGGGATAGGATTAATGTCAATTTCACCATAATGTTAGGATTCACATTGGGTTCACCAAACTATATAATGACGGTGAATCCAAAGTAAAGATAAGCAATGAATAAAAATGTAAACATGAAGACAATATAGCCAATGTTAGGATATGATTCATAATAGGTTCACCAGAATGTATGATGATGGTGAATCCAAAGGGAAGATAAACAATTAAATTAAATAGAAATGTGAAGGCAATCTAACTAGTGGTGGGGTAGAATTCATGTCAAGTTTAAAATAATGTATGCACGAGATAGAATGAAAAATGTAACAAAATTATTTCACTCTATATAATAGGATACAAAAAATATTTTTAATATTATAAAGTATGTATATACATAGACAATATTGCGATGGTGCTCATAGTGGTTATAGATATAGTAGAGGGAAATCCACACTCAATGCCAATTGTATAGGGTTTTAGAGGTTATACATAGAATAAGAAGCATGGTTATAACTAAATTTAAAATGAAATCAAAGATTTATTAATGGAAACAAAGGTGTATTAGTTTAAGTATATCTTAAGCAAGGAAAATAATATACATGTTACTATAAAAACAAGCAAAATAGATCTATATACTAAGTAAATAAAGGAAATATAATATGGATATAGATAATTACATTTTGGGTGACTTGTAAATTCATAAATATCACACTTGGCTTTAGTGTTACTTTACAAGAGATTATTTAGGATTAAAACCTCAAATGGCAAGATAAAAAAATAGGTATCCATAGTTGGGGACTCAAAGGACTAGGTGTACCTCGTTGGTTTGAATTATACTATTGAGATTCAAAGACCTTGAGTAATAATTGACCTCAAATAATAATACTTCAATATCTACCTCATCCTTTTACCACATGAGAATAAAAATGTTAGTGTGAAGAGAGGAAATGAGTTTTGTGTGTCTATATACATTTACCTTACCATCTGGTTCCATAAATTATTATATGAATTTATAAGTTGGTGGCCTGAGTGTGATTGGCATGATCGATTCCAATCCATAAAATAAAAGGAAAGGAGATATTTTGAGGGCTTGTTTATACTTGGTGTGGTCAATCCATAGAGTGAAATTTAGTAATGAGTAACATTCCTAAGGCTTTTCTCCAGTCGACTTCTTTATGATGTCTATTAAATTCTTATTGGTAGACTCTACCAATTCATTCCCTTGTGGGTAGTGATTAGATGATAATTTTATCATGATTATATTACTATAGGCCCATTATGTGAATTATGTGGATTAGAAGGTAATATTATTATCACACACTGAGATGGGGAACCTAAAATGGGTGGTTATGGTATTTTCCAAGAACTTCATAAATTTGGTAGAAGTGATTCTTTTAGTTTCCACTACCTCAAACCACCTCGTACAATAGTCTATGCCCATGAGGACAAAATTATGGTTGGATGATGAATTAGGGTTGATGACTCTGATGAAATCCAACCCCCATTAGGAAAATGGCGTTGACTCCATGATGGGATGTAGTGGCATTTTTTCATGGATTTCCTTTTTAGCAAAGGTTTAGAACTGATGGTAAATGCAAACATGGGAATGAACATATTTGAATATTGTGGGCCAAAATTAGCCTTCCCAAATAACTTTATGTGCCATGGCATTTTCCATAGGATGACCAACTCCCAATTCTTCATGGAAACTTGACATTATTTATTTGGATTCCTCTCATGACATGTTTCATAGGTAGAATCCTTTTTGTTTCTTTTTGAAGAGAGATACATTATTTATCATGTATTGTGTATCATTCAACTATAAGACCCTCTTCTATGTATGGTTGAGTCTTAGAGGTGTTTTTATATAGAGTAAGAAGTGCATGACCATGGTATACCATTATGATTATATAACTATCCCTTGGTCTACTTGGTGCATAATTATTCTTAGAGCTATCTCAATTATTATCTAGGTGAGGCCCTATCCTTTAAACAATTTGGTCACTTTTATTTCCATGTCTTACTCTTACAATTTTGGCATCCATCAACCTCTACGTTTGCATAACTTATTTTGCCATAGCATCTACTTTATTAATGGGTCCAAGATAATTTCATGCACCTTATTCTTGAGCATGTAGTGTCTAAATTTATTCATAGCCTTGAATAGGGCATAGGCATGTTTGTTAGCATAGAATATCCCAACTTAACATCCTTGAGATTAGTTCTCATGAAAGCAATAAGGTTTTATTCTACCCCTAATATTTGGGTGAGGAAAGTATTAATGGTGTTTTTAAAATTAAAGGGGTAGATATATAAATCTTGCATACAATCTAGGTAGTTCTTGATCTTTCAACATAGTCCACAATGAGTATCAACCAGGTGTTTGAGGTCTAGGTGTTGATGGAAATAACCTTTTAGTTATACTAAAGACTAGTGACCCAGGCCAAGATAATCTTTAGAGAACTATTGATGAACCTCAACAAGATGGATCAATATTTTAGCCCCGTGCTAGCTAAACTAGAAGCTAGGGAGGCAAGGTCAAAGTAGATAGGATTTGGATCCTCATAGCCACTGCCAAGTATCAGTGGAGTGGTCCCTTATGGATATTTTTGGGGATAGATTAGGGGGATTTCATCTTTTTTTTAATTATAAAATTGTAAACACAAAGAGAAACCATCATGGCTCAAGATGGGAATATCACACTATTTAAAGGTGATTCCCATCCTTATCTATAAAAGTATAGCCATATTGTAAATAAAGTGTTGACAAATTTTTGCTCAAAAGTTTTATTAGATCTAAGCCAAGATTTCACTTGCTTTCTCCTTCACCCATTCAAATTTTTAAAGTTGACCATGATTGATATTATTATAACACATTTTTTAATGAATGTAATTTTAGATTTATATAAAATGTTTGTTCTATGTTTTAAACTATCTATCATATCCATTCTAAATGATTTTTAATGCTAGATTAATCAAACTAACACCTTGCCATTAAATGTATGCTAAGGTTATAATGTGCTTGTTTATTATATTCTCGTTGTGAACTCTTTCATTTATTTTCTCATAGTAATAATAATTTTCATGCTATTTTGTAAGTTATCTTATTGGTTTATGTGTAATCTACTATAAATTCTAGTATTGATATTTAGAGAGGGTTCATAGTTGTGACATTCTTCCCTATTTTCTTAGACTCTTCCCATTGCATATTCTTAGAGTTATAACTTTTGGTGAAACTTAGTACACAATGGTATAACTATGGAAAGAGTCCTTGTTTCCATGATCAAGATGTTAATTTTGTTTTAAATGTGGAGGCATTATTTTCTTCCTTACTATCCCCTCTATTTGTATGTTTATTTTTAAATATTAAACTACCCTTCCCCTTATGTTTAGAAAGAAGAGGATCATAACATATGAACATCAATAAAAAATATGAATATCTAGACCTTTATCTAAGAATTCTATATTGATATTTTGATGGTCACACTACATTTATTGAATATTATTTCATGTAGATTCCATAGTGAAGTCAAATACCCATAGTCGTGCCTTGGGATGATCCCAAATTAGTCTTAAAATAAAGTATGAAATTTCATCATTGTTCCCATTTTATTCTTTGGGAATAATCAATATCATGGGTATTTTAGAACCAATTCTTGGACTTAACAACAAGATCCATGATACAAATGATGCATGCCATGATAACACACAATTAATGCACTCATAGAATCACACAAGATAACACACATCAATCATCACATAATATAATAATAAACAACATCAAACACACATAAAATAATCAATGACAATCTAAATTCATTATAATACCATATAAAAGTATAATTTCAATATAATATAACACCCTAAAGAGCATACACAAGAGGAAGACATGTATAAATAGTATGAGTAACTCAATATGGTCAATGGAATGTCATAGAAAGATACAACCTAGAAAGTCTACAAATATGCCCATAGTATGACATTCCCCTAATGTATAAAGGTAACCCATAGGTGTAAGTAATTTCCCACATTTGTATTTCCATGTATCATATTTAACTTATATGTCTTACATCCTATTGATGTATACTTTGAAAATCATATACATAGAAAATAAATATGTAATTCCCCATGTATATGGTAAATAACATAAATAAATCATGTAAACTAACAAATTATGCCATGAACATGTCTTGATTTTATTTTTTTTAAATATATTTTGATTTAAAATATTTTTGAATGTTGAATTTTAAAAATTTCATATTTACCAATGATCCCATCAATGGTATTACCACATATAATTCCTAGATAAATTGATACAAATGTAACATGTTGTGGGTGAGAAACAACATATGTATCATTATCTGAATCAAGAAAGTGATCATGCAATGTAGCATATCAATAATTACTATCATATTCAAACTAATCATGTATATGCCATGTAAATTAAATATCCATAGTAACCTTTGAAAGTTTTTATATACCATGAATCTATGTTTTCTATGAAGCACATGATGTAACCTATATATCTATCTTAGGACATGACATACTAGGTAATTATTTTTGAAATTGAATATACCTATGATGTGATAATCATTGGATAACTTATCTTCAAGGAAGATAAACTAAATTACTCTAAATTACTTTCATAGGATGATTCTGCATATGTTGTAAAACTGGCTATGGTGGAGGTAGTGGAGTAATTCTATCTGACTAGATAGGATACTCATATGGAATACTTATAAATATAACTACATAGTTTTTATAGATATATTTCACACATCAATTTATTAAATATTTTATTTATCTTATGTATCCATGGATGTCATAATAACATGTAAAATTCCTTATTGTTAGTAAAAACTAAAATCCATGTAGAAACAATTGTAGGTCTTACCATACATTGTAATACAAGACCCCTAAGAGGGTTTTCCCACTTTCCATTGAATATTTTCACTTTAGTATTCATACCAATCTAATCCTTATGTATGTACCCAAGACTAGTATTTAGTGTCATAGTGCATATGTTTGACCCATTATCCATCATAAGACTATGTATAGGATTGAATCAATAAAAGTATGCATAGACACACATGCATTGGTAGAATCATCATCAATAATATCATGCTCGTTGAATGTGATTAAAGGTATTTATACTCATTTATCCTTAATTACAAAAAAAATACCATCTATAGGATAATATTCCTCAATTTTAGAAGCATAAGAGCTAGAGGAGGATGTGCTTTTTAAGTCATATGCACCTCAAGGTTAGTGTTTGTCTCTTTTACCACATTATTTTTAAAAGGATAGGAAAATATCTTGAGGTTCACATTAGGTTACACAATTAAATCATTCATATATGTATTAACATAATTGACCTTAATATTATTGTTCATAATTAGATCTTGTATATTATGTCTCAAATTGAAGCATTTGTTTTTAGGGTGTCTCATGCATCTATGCCAATCACAATATGCATTGACGTAAAACCCCTTAGGTTGTGCCTTATTCATATCAAAATCCATTTAAAGAGGAAGAGATATGAGATTTCACCTGATTAACTTATGTAATACATTATGATGTTATTCAAATAATCATGTAAAAGTCCTTTGAGGAGCTAAAAGGACAAGCCTATTTGTAGGTTGTGAAATTACATTAACTATTTATTTATCCTCATTCTTAGTATCAGTTGCATTAGATTTTAAATTTGTTTTAATTTGAAAATTGGAATTAGAATATGTTGGAGAATATACCATACTTTAACTTTTCCTATCAAGTAGCTTAACTTCATGATCCTTGACCATATGACACATGCCATCAAAGATAAAAAATGGTTAAACATAATGAATCCTGTATAGGAGTAACTATGCTTTTCTTGAATATTTATTTTAATTTATTATCAATGATAGGTTTTTAAATTTAGATAGTATAGTATTATAATGAAGAATGTAGTCACTAATGGGTTCATTATATCCTTGCTTAAGTTTGGCCATTTGAGAATATGAGATATTTTTACTAATGTTGATAGAAAAGTGCACTAAGAATTTAATGGACAAGGGATTGAAAACATGTACTAATTATAATGG
Source organism: Torreya grandis (assembly GCA_037957365.1). Classification (NCBI taxonomy): domain Eukaryota; kingdom Viridiplantae; phylum Streptophyta; class Pinopsida; order Cupressales; family Taxaceae; genus Torreya; species Torreya grandis. The sequence goes on from JARHVA010001270.1 coordinate 3,627,374, forward strand.
AAGATCATATAATCATCACAAATTATAGTCCTTAAGACTCTAAGGAAAAATCTTGGTTAATAACTTATCATTAGAAGAATAATCCAAACATACTACATAAAAGACTCAAAGGTGTTATTCTATGCCAAATTTACCATCATTTAGATAAAATTAACCATGGATACAAACCTGTACAAAGTTATGAAGGGTATATTTGATAAACACATAGATATACATGACACCATTCTACTAAATGCTGACTAAAATACACTCTAATAGTCAAATTTACACATGAAAGAAATTTTTTGAGTTGATAAAGTTGAGGGAAAACCTATAATTATAGATTATCATGGATTTCACTCCTTGAAACACATGTAAATCCTTTAATTTTATAGATATAGGCTCAAAATTTTGATGCAAATTATAATATCATAATATGTGCAAATGGTGTAGTTGATGCCCTAGTCAATTTAGAAGAAATTATAACTATGGTTTTTGTTGTCAGTTTGATTTGCACCATTCGAGGAGATGCCTAAGCTCTCCTCATCCAAGTGGCACAATGGAAACACCTCTAGGATTGTGGGTAGCCTAAGGATGAGGTGAATTTATAAAAAAGGGCTAGTTATCTTGATGTACCATTTTGGATCACAACTACACTAAAAATTTAGGGTGAAAAGGGAGAGAGAAAACTAAAATCAAACTATCATAATGGGGGTGATACACCAAATTATATGATTAATTCCAACTAGAAACATGTTACACATGAGAACAAAAGACTAACCAAACATACAATCCTTCAATCTACATCTTCTCACATCAATGTTATATTATGAGGTTATGGATGAATGTATAAATTTAGGAGGACTAGACAAGAGGAATTGAATAAAACCAATGAATATACTAACTCAATCAATCCTTGAAATTTCCTAAAACACTTCACATGCCCTACAAGAAGAAGCTTTCCAACACAAATAGGATGAAAGAATGAAACAACATGCTAAGGAATCCATAGTCTTCACTAAGCAAGATCCAACATTAAAGTAGAACACACTATGAGAAATCATGAAGAGGTAAAAAAATAGTATTATTATTGATAAAATGGTATGAAAATGAGTAGGGATTTGCCATACTCAGGTGGAACATGAGTCACAATGGCCAAAATGGCTAGTTCTTATAAAAATTAAGAGAGAGGAGAAGAGATAAATCTAAGGGTCACAAGGATAGTTGTCAAGATAATAAAATAAATTTATTGTACATGATAATAGGATATGGGATGAACCATGTAAGGTTAGGAATAACAAGTTTCCATCCAAGTCATAGAACTCATGAAAAGTGGCATGAAATTCCTCATTTTGGCTCCAAAAAACTGCCTTCATGATTATCCCTATTTGAATGTCCCAAAACTGATTAGGGATAGGTATGAAGATTGGAAAAAATGGGAAGGGTCTCATTCATGCCTTTCCATGCATTTTTTATAGGCTTGGTTATCTGGGATCATCTGGAAAGGAGCCATCATGATCTGTAGTCTAAAAAACTTTTCTTTCATGCACCCTACACATTTGGACTCCAAAAAGGCATTTTATTTCCATTATAATATATGGTATGGATTTTATTACAATTTTAAAGACCCTAAATGTCCTTAGAAGCATCAAGGACCAATTAAAATCATCTCACTTGAATTTTTCCACCCTTCTCACTAGCTTGTCCACTATGTCAGTTTTAAATGATTGAGATGAGAGCTTTGGTTGAGGAACTTAGGAGATATACCAAGGAATTAAATTTACATTTTGAGTTATATTAAGTTTAAATATTCCCTCTATGTGATTGACATCTCTTGAAACCTCCAAAAACCTACAAAACACACAAAATTGTCAAAAACACCCTATTTTGCACCTTGTCCATATAAGTTCATACAACTAAAAATCATGGTATCTTGAGGGATTAATTTGAATTTTTAAATCATCACTATGATTAAACTGGTCCATTAGATCAGATTTCCAACTCCATTTCCTCAAACTAGTCTTTACAAGGGTTTAACAAGGGTTTTGAGTAGTTTGACCTCTTAAGCATTGTTCATAAAAATAGGACATTGAATTTTCCAACCAATTCCATTGGAAAATATTTAAATACCTTTATCAACTTCCAAAAACCCCTCATATACCCATGTACAACCTCTATAAATATGTGAGCATTTAAACTTCTCCTATCGAGTTCTTCTTTCCTTTTCCTATAGGTCTAGTGTTGTATTTGAGCTAAAAATGGCTTCCTCAGGGGTTTATTTTCCTTAAAAAATATTTAAAACATATTATTTACCCACATATTCATTATCCAATATGTTTTAGTGTCATATAAATCCAAATATGAAGTTGACCCCCTTTTTTTGGATGCTAGGCCTAGTCATGCTTAGTAGGCATGTTTACACCTTAAATTCTAACATGAGTTTTTGATGGTTCCTCTGCATACCAATAGATTATAAAATTATATAATGATCCCATAATAATTATATAATATACTTTAAACCATATATATCACTAGAAGTGAAAATGACCTCCTCATTTGGCACTAGGCCTAAACCTTACCTTTAGGCCTGATTACAACTCTAAGAGTGTAGGGTACCCTATTAAGTTCCATCCATTTTTTCATGTTATTTATGTTTTATAACTCTAAAAACCTTATTTAAGTTTTTACTCAACTCATGGCCTCACCTTTTGTCATTGCCTCTCAAATCTGCCAATTTATGCTCATAATGGAGTGCTCTCTATCTAAGACAAAATAGAGGGCACTCCCATGTTTCCATAGACAAATATGACTATTATAAGAGCTTATAAAAGTAATAAATGTGATCTAAAAAAAATTTCATCTCTCTACTAGGTCATTTGACCCCCCAAAGGCCTCAAGTTCCAAGACAGACTTCCTTTTATGACAGGCTGTGCAGGATGTTTTAAGAGTGGACTATGTCTTACTTGTTTTGATCTCCTTTATTTACATGATATTCATTGTATAAATTATTTTAAATGTATAAAAATAATTTTGGGTTTGTTTTAAAATTTATTATAATTTCAAATTACCACATCCCCTTGACATTCCTTACTTAGTTAAACCGAGTTTCCATTCTTGACTGTATTTCTTGCTTTGAGCTAAAAAATGGTTCATGTAGGTGTTAATAGCTTAGTTGGACTTTGATTATGATATGTCAGGACATTGATTAAATAAATAAGTTAATTTATCAATTTTTTTAATATTTTTTCATCATTTTTATATAATTCCAACACTAAGAACCATCACTCTTCATGCCCACTGCCTATCACAGTCATTTATAATGGTTGTAGGTGTACTTAGGGTCATAAGGGGTCTGTATAGGTTTGTTTTAGAATGTTAAGGGATTATTAAGTTTATCCTAATCTTAATTTAGGTGTTAACCTAATTTTTTTATCATTAAAACCTCTCTTTAGACCTTCACATGCACCCTAAACTCATAAATTGAGTCTTAAATGCCTGACTGAGATACTTTGCCTTAATGACCCTTATAGGTGTACATTAACTTCAACTGAGATTTTTTATAGTGTTTATAATCCATAATTGAATAATTTAGGTCAAAACTTAAAAATTTATACTTTAATTCAACTTAAAGGTCTTGAAACACCACTTGGACATCACCTGTCAGCCCAATGTCTACATACCCTGTTGTAGATGCACATTTCTTGTAGAGACACACCTGTAAGTGTCCATGAAATTGAAACACCATAACCTATAATATTATTAATTATTGTCATGTTTATTTTCATATTATTAAACAAATATAACCATTCTAACCATGATATTTTATTCTATTTTCTTCTTAAGATGTCAAAGTACCATTCACAATTCTAAAATTGTAGATGCTAGTGTAGGATTTTAGTGTTTTTTAGGATAACTTTAAGGCCTCAAATAATATCTTTCCACTTAATTTATATCCTTAAAATTATGAAAAGGTATTTTAATATGTATGGGATATATAATGAGTACACCTAAATGATCCTAATATCATGACAACCTTGTTGTAAAGTTTCTACAAAACTGCCTAGTTATTTGTTTTGCCAAATTAGGGATTTGATCCCAAAACTCAATCATCATCCTTGGAAAGGTTTCTCATATTTTTTTTACCACCTTATAACCTCATATAGGTATTTTATGGTCTCTTAAATATAATATTATCCAAAAAATGAGTTTCATCACTTGCTTTAACACTTAAAATGACTATTTGACCCTCTGTCAATGCCACTTGTAGGTAGATATGGTCAAGTACAGGTAGTTAGTACAAAAATATTAAAAAAACACATGATGTATGGAAAATTTATCAGTCCCAATCCTTATATTCTCTTAAAATTATTTTTTTTCAACCATGGGGTATCTAATAAGGTCTCAAAACCTTACTCTCAACATGATTATCCTCTTCTAAGCACCTATAGGTGCACTTCCATGGTAGACAGTGAGTACAAGTATGAATAATGTACATTTACAAAGATTTTTATCCACTATTTTAAATATAAATTAACCATTTAATGTTATAATAAGATATACTAAAGCTCTTAAACCTTTATCACACTTCTGTAGATGTCTTCAGAACCTTTACAAGCCATGACTAAGGCTAAAGAGTAAATGGGACCTTACTAAGTATGAATATGGGCTAAAAGTTGGATCCAATAATGATGTTATGAGACTAATAATTAAGGAAAGGTGATAAAAAAATTGTGTAGACATGATTATAGACCTATCAAAACCCTCTAAAACCATGAACAAGTATGAAGTTCTTGAAAAAGGTGAAAAACTACCTGTAACTTAGAAAGGTGTATCTTATTTCAACTTTGAGTTATTTGACTCATCAAAACACCTTAAAATGTGAAAAAATAATGGAAAAAATTATATAAGGAATAAAACATCCTCTAGAGTCAACATCACCAATTAGTTTATACGGACTTGCCAAGAATGGAGCAAAATATATAGGATGCATGAACTAGCAAACATAAAAGCATAGTCAACTTCATGAGGATGGTTCACAAAGCACAAGACAAAATTATTAAAAATATTTATATTTAAATGAAGGTATATAATTTTAATTTCACCTCAATAAGGTGTTTGATATGAAACCTCCTTTATTGGTCATACCAAGTACAAACCTAAAGATTGCTTTTGCTTGGCAAGAAGGGTAAAAAAGAAGTAGAATGGTTTTAGGCCTAAAAAGGAACTTATATATAATTTAAAACATTTATTTAATCTTGGGGAAGATGAAGCAATATACCATGATCTTCCCCCACATGGCACACTTCTCCATAGGCCACACAAGTACCAAACTCACCTTTTTTCCCAAGAAAACTACCCTTTCCTTTCAACAACCTACCACTTTCAGTTACCAATGTTTTATTAAGACATGTGAGGATACATGTAATGTGACGTAACCTTTTTTATCCTTCACACTTCCCAAATAATTTGTACAACTCATTAAATGCCCCTTTTTTGACCTCAAAATGACTAAAAGGACTAAGCAACAAGGTTAGTATAAAATAAAATGAAATTAATTAACATATAAAACACATTTTTAAATATGTATTATACCCTTAAAACACTTAAAACTCAAGTTTTTACCTATAGGGGTCCCAATTTGACCTAAAAGTCAAATTTGATCAACAATTTTCAAAGTGATTTAGTAATTTAAAGGAAAGAATATTATTATTGATGATCTATAAAAAAAATTGGTTAAATATATCTCCTGGAGTAAAGTAGGGATTCATGAGGGAATTATTTCTCATCACTAAATATATACTTCAATAGGATAACCATGGTTGAATACTAGTGAAGAACTAGGCTAGGGATCTTTTTTCTATGGCAGCTTCAACCTGCAAACTACATAGAGATATCCAAGTGGATTATTTTATGATCTACATGTTTGGGTCCATTAATGTATTTAATAAAGTGTATGGTGTGTAAAAATATTACCCATATATAATTGAGACTATCAAGCATGATTTATTTCCTTTCAACCAAGTCAAAACTTTTAGGTACTTCTATTTAATGTGGTATTTGTTTATCTATCTCCTTAAATATCCCTTAAAAAAGTTGAGTATATATAATAAAATATATCATGAAAATAAATATATTAAATTCAATATTACCATCCACATTAATTATATTTTCCATTGTGGTTATGTGAAAATAAAAGAAAAATAAAAAATAAGATCTAGAATTTGAAGAAGGAAAGATGAAACCCTAAAGGAGAAAGACCTAGGGTTTTTCATGCTCAAAATAAAGATCAATCTCACCAAAATGTTTAAAATATATTTAGATTATAGGTGATCTAAATATAATAAAATTATTGAAATTAATTTTACATGAGATAAAACATTTATCATACAAATCTTAATGTAAAAGAGTGATTGATTTCACTTACTAAAAATAGAAATGAACAAGAAAAGAGGGGAGATAAGGCACTTAGATAAATTTTTGATCTATATAAATCATTTTTTTTTGTAAAAATTCTAAAAATGACTATGTAATAACTTTGTAACTATTCAGATCAAGAAACATATTGTTAAACCCTGTTTGGATGCTACTAGTAAATCCTAGACACTTATGGCAAATGGTAATGTCCTATAATTTTTGACACTATCCAAGTTTTTAGTGATAGTATGTTCTACCCCAAATTATTAAACTTTCCATTTTTTTTGAATAATTTCATGTAATCTAAAATTTAATAATTGAAATTCTTAAAAAGCAAATAGAGCAAGGAATACACTATGTGTCAATGCAACTATGTTTTCCTTTGGTGTATTAATTTGATAAATATGCTTCCTTATGAAGTATTGGACATGAAACAAGCCCAGATATGAACCTTGGATATTTAAAAGGTAATTATGCTCCCAATTTAGTACAAGGGTGAGTTGTGACATGACCATTGATATCATTGAATCTAAATCACACAACTCAAATGAAAGTACAATAAAACCAAGTTAAGTGGTATAACCAACTTAGCCTAAAAATGGGAGTAGTAATAATTCCATCAGGGGAATTGGATCTTGATCACACTACTCAAAGGAGAAAATTAATATAGATAAGAAAGGCTCAAAATAATTCTTCTTGGTAAAGTGTTTTGAATATGTATTTATAATTTTTGGTGCACTTTCTTAGCATGTATACCTCTAATGTATCTTAAATTTAAGTATCTATAAAAATTTAACCTCTAATCTATAAATGTAGATGTTATTTTTCATAAATATGACAAAAATATATAAAATATGTAAAATTAATGCCAAACTATAGGATTGTGACCCAAGTGTATACCTAGATCATGTAAACTGTATCAAATTATGCCAACTATGTATGTGTGGAGTCACATATCTATGACATGCCTCTGCTAATATACCCCCTATTTTGAGATGAGGGGAATGTAATATAGTATTCCCCTTGCCTTAAAAGGATAAGATAATTGTATTATCTACGTGTGAATCATGTAACATATGGGAGTAACATGTTTAAGTAGATATATCAATGAAGCTTGTATTATGTGATCATAAAAAGCCCTAAGATGTGTGATATAGATCATAAAAAAATATAAAAAGTAACAATACAAGCTCAAATTATAATAAATCACACACACAAGAGCACTCAATGCCAAATAAAAGGGGTCTAAGGAGATCATAAATAATGTACATGTTCAAATGTCACATACTCAAAGGGAAGACATATTCAAATGTCCATACAAAAAGAAATAAAAATCAGTGGCACAGGGGCTTATAATAAAGGAACTTATTAAAATTTTCCTCAAGTTAGAGAATAACAATAAATAAGTATACTAAAGGAAGTGACAATGAAAATAAATGAATTATAAGTAACCAGCATAAGCACATCATACTAGTCCCTACATGTATCTGTTATCAGAAAAGGTTACCACTAATTAATCAGATTGTTCAATATATTTATTTTAGCTTGTAAAAGCAATATAGTAAATTTTATCTCTCATCCTTGTAAAATTCATTTATCCCTTTATGGCTCATAGCTTACCAATGGTATATATCATTCCCACATCTGCTACCATGTAATAATTTTCATGGGGTAAAATCTAGGTGTGTAACTTACAAATGAGAAATCTTATTTCTATAATTGACTTCCTTACACCTATCCACTCAGGGAAAATAATTTAACATATAATTCAACTCATGCAAGCATTTTATTTAGATTCATAGTTCTATTCATGGTAGTATTAACTACACCATTTTCCATATCGCTTTCATTCATTTGTTTTGAGCACTTGTTCGTATCCATTTTCCACTCATGACCACCCAAGGGGGAATCATTCATAATCATTAATAACCACATGGGCATATTTATACATTATTTTTTCACTATAATTTTTTCTTTATTTTTTGAAAAGGCATTTCTTCTTCTAGTTGCAACACCATTTCAAAGAGGTGCAAATGTAGACAACTAAATTCTATCACATTTAGTGTTGTGATTAAATTTGATTAATATTGACACACTAACCCAACCACCACCCCAAATTTAAATTTCACCTTAATATTATTTATCTCTTTTTAAAATAATTAATTAAACCATATTAATTAATTATCCATTCACACATATTCCAAAAAATAATTAAAAATCTAAAATTTCTAAGTCACCAAACATCTTCCATGCTTCTCTCAACCAAGTGCTGATTCATCCAACTAGTTATTTAACTTCCTTAACCAATTGTTGAGTCATCATTTGAACCTTTAAACTAACTTGGTGAGTCATATAACTAAATTTAATCATTCATAAGACATTTTAAACTACCAACTAACTTCCCCCTTATTTCAGGTGCCCTTTGCATGACATATGCACCTCATATATGTTGTAAGCTAAAATTTATGTATCAAAATGGTACCAATGTATGTAATATTGTAAAAAATGTGTATCTAAATCATATACCTATGAAATTTGGCTAAATTTGATTTTTTTACAAATGTGGAGGACATGTTCCCATGGCATGCCCCCATTATATCTGGAAAAGTTCAGAGCTAGTGTAAGTGTAGAGAACATGTTTTCATAACATGTACCTAATGTAATATTAAACTATGAAAATGTGGAATCCATGCCTCTATGACATGCCCCCCTTTTTGAGGTGATGGGAAGTAGAAACTAGTAGTTACCTTACATCCAAAGGATAAAATAACTATATAATCTATGTGTGGATCATGTAACACATAGGAGTATCATGTCTAGGTAGATATAGCAATGAGGTACATAATATATGACCACATAAAGAAGATGCATGATGTGAATCATGGAAACATATAGAGAGTAATAATTCAGGCTCAACATGTAATCAAACACACACACAAGAGCACTCAAAATTAAAACAAAATGCAATAGTCTAAGGAGACCTCATACAAAGGGCATGTTCAAATGCTACACAATTGAATAGACATGACTTAGTAAAATGTCCACAAAACATAGGATGACATGTTTAAATATACATATACAACATATAGTGTTCAAAATAGGCAAGCATAGGCATGGGGGCCATAATTAATGAAACATATACAAATGGCCAAATAAGCATTACAATGTAAAACATTATCAAGCAAGGAACACACTCAAGGAAGTGCAAAAAGTAAATAATGGAATCATAAGAAACCAACATAAACATATCATACTAGTCCTTGGATATATGTGTTAACAAAAAATGATAAACACATAACATATCAATTAAATTGGAAAAAATATAATCATGGATAAAGGCATGTGTAAGTATATTAGCTCAAACATAATAATAGAAAATGATCATATAATAAAATAACCTAGTTATTTCATGATCAAAGAAGAGTATGCCTATAATGTAATGATGACATGAGTAGAGGGAAGTCCCAATATGTGTGTGTGTGTGTGTGTGTGTGTGTGTGTGTGTGTGTGTGTGTGTGTGTGTGTGTGTGTGTGTGTGTGTGTGTGTGTGTGTGTGTGTGTGTGTGTGTGTGTGTGTGTGTGTGTGTGTGTGTGTGTATGCTTGTATCGTAATCAAAATAAATATTCATGAAATATATGTATGTATATATAAATAGATGATAAGCTATATACCAATATGGAACCAACAACACAGATGCTAAATAAATAATAAAACACGTAAATGCTAAATATTTTTTAGATTTTTGAATTTTTTGGTGTTTTTAAAATATTTGAAAAGAAAGTACTATCCTATGATATCATCCAATGGATGCTCATAGGTATCTCCCCACTCAGAACTTGGTGCAATAAATTGATGGTACTACCAAGGAGAATGTATAGGTGTAATATATGGAACTATAAAAATTAAAATGTACTACATATGTATAATAAGACTTTGTAGTCATGAGGCAACAACATAATTAATTAGGGTTCATGGAATCCATCATTGAGTTCTCTATGGTTTCTTTGGAATAACAAAACTAAGAACATGTTTGGTTGCTCTAGGTAACTAAATATGTTGATTAGTAGTAGATGAGGATTTTGTAAAATCCATTGTGTATCTTTGATGCAATTGTTTCTCAAGTACTAGCCACCCATGAAAGGGGATTTCTTATTTTTCACCCTTTCATGTATGATGAACCTTAGTATGTTTGATAATTAAATGCTTAGGTATAAACTTATTTTGTTTAAGTGGATGTTCATATGGAATTTTGGTAACTATAATTACCATGTTGGCATGAATGTATTTAACACACACATGCACTATAAAATATACTAAGAGGAGTGCATGTATCCAAATTCATCACAATAACATATCAAAGAGTAATATGTATGGTATAACTAAGAATGTAGTGACCACATATGCTAGGATAACCTATAAAGGCAAGTCAATCTCACCAAAGACCTGTTATGATGTTTCATCAAATGTTCTAACCACTTTGGTCAAGGGGTGTAAATCATCATTTGTATATCCTAAATATATAATTAATGTCATGGTGAAAACATTATTGCTATCACTATTATCAATCATAACATTGTGTATAAACTGGTGATCAAGGTACACTCAAATGAATAATGAATGAATATTTGAGTCGTCATCCATAATCTCATTGTCATCAAAAGTAATATAAGGTATCTAAACCATATGAGGTGTATATTATGTATAAGTACCAATTATCCCATCTAATGTGTGCCCATAATGTGGTGGAGGAAGATGTGCATTATATGCCATTTTCACTTTTGTATTTTTCTTAGAATGGTCTTACAAAGGATTGTTGAATATATTATTATTTTGGTGATACTATGTTATGAACCTAATTGTTTTTAAGGATAATAAAATGTATTTTTTAATCATCGATAAGGTCTTGGATCTTATACTTCAAGTTAAAACATATGTTCATAAAATGTTAAGGGCCTTGGTGATAGTCAAAATAAGAATTTGCATCATATCCTTTGGGTAGAGGTCAACTCATATCAATCTCTACAGGATGAGGGAGATATATGAGGTGAAAATACAAAATATTTAGAAGTAGTGAAGTTAGAGAATTAGGTATGCATGAAATTGTCTCCTTGGTATATTGGATAAGATAAGATTATTTGGTTCTTATGACACTATATTAACCATAGTAGTTGTTTCCTTTTTAGGTTATGTAAGTTTTACCTTATAACTTGGTTTGATAATAAACTTGGTATTATATTTAGTCAATGTGTTTGATACATACTTAAGTTTTTTCAATGATATAAGTTTCATTTCACAATTGTGAATAATATGACATAATTTGTCAAAAGATTTTATTTTTTTTAAATGAGACTCATGTAATGGGGCAGGCAAAATTTGTTTAAAGATGTCTTGAAGCTATTTATTTACATTAGATTAGTCATTTTATCTAACATTATCTTATACCTTAAGACACTAACTGATGATAGTAACATGATGTATAATTTTATCAAAACATTCTATGTCATGGCTACTATAATTGTTTATGATTAGTTGTAACTGAATAGTATCAAGATAGCTCATAAGTCAGATTGTTCTGAGTGTAATAAAATGGTATCAGGATGGTTGATATTTTTAGATTAATTTGAGTTTAATAAGACTAAATTAGTATGGATAATACAATGTGAAATAAGTGATTGTGTCAATTTGAATAATATGGAAGAGGTTTAAACTAAAATTGAACTTGTATGATAGGATTGAGTAGACCTAAAACAAGTGATTATGTCAATTTGAATTATGCGAAAGAGGTTAGAACTAAAATTTAACATATATGATAGGTATAAGTACACCTATAATCTATGGGATAATAATCAACATGAGCTATAATGTATTTTGGAATATGCATTTGAACTAGGTGCTCTTCGTAAGTTGAGGGGTTAAAAAAATTTGGTTGTATAGGACAAACTATAATTTGAGCATAAATTTGATGATTCATCCACCTAAAATCTTCTAAGTAAAAGAGAGTGTATGGGTGTGAATCAATTTAATAATCCATGTCATCACTTGTATAAGATTAAGGGTTACTATATGGAAAAATTGTAAGAGGCATTTCCATCCATGATAAAATAGTCGTCAATAGAAGTATATTCTTCTTCACCCCAACTATAAAGATCAATAGGTAGGAGGATCATTATAAATCATTTTAAAATTATGAGAAATGGGAAAATAATCATAAATAATTTTGTCAATGCTAAAAGTGTTATAAATGGTAATATCTAATATCTTTCTATGGTCTTCACCTTCATTATAAAAATCATCATCATAGATAGGAAAATCATTATCTTGATTTTTGACCATGTTAAAAGTGTCAAATGTGACATCATCATAAATGATAATATCCACTATCATAGTGGGATATTTTTTCCATGATAAAAATAATCTTCATAAGAATTATCATAAATAAGAAGACCATATTGGGGATCTTTAGCACCACTATAGGTGTCATCATTAATATCATCATAGGATTCTCATAAGTGGGAAGATCAAACTTGGGATATTTAGTACAACTATAGGTGTCATCATTAAGATCCTCATGGGGATCATAATAAGTGGGAAGATCACCCTGTGGATATTTGGATATGGTAAATAGAGCATAATATTGACACCATGAGGTATTTTATTAGTGGTGGTCATAGAAGGTAGAAAGGAGTGACCCACATAAAAATAGAATGGGTTGAGGCTCACCATAAGAATATTAAATGGATATATCATTGAAAAATTATGGAAAAAATTAAGACACTCTCAAAATGAAAGATATGGTTCACCAAAGTATATGATGATTGTGAATCTAAAGTGAAGATAAGAAAGAAAAATATATGTAAACATGAAGACAATTAAACCAATAGTGGGATAGGATTAATGTCAATTTCACCATATTGTTAGGATTCACATTGGGTTTACCAAAATGTATGATGATGGTGAATCTAAAGTGAAGATAAGAAATGAAAAAATGTAAATATGAAAACAATCCAACCAATGTTAGGATACGATGCATAACAAGTTCACCAGAATGTATGATGATGGTCAAAGGGAAGATAAATAATGAAAATAAGATGGTGCGGTTACAGGATTGATTAGAATTTCCATAATCACCTTAGGTTTCCTAGATACCCATTTGGCTAACCATTTATCCTTACATTTTATTATCATTCTCACACATCCTTAGTTTAGTTTATCTTGTACTAACATTTACATTAAAAGCATAATATATCTTTGTTGAGGTCTAGTGAAAGCCACATCATTGTGCCATAGGATTAATATTTGAAACCCATTCCTATTATAATTTGAGTTGTATGTAACCATTTTATATTTTAAATAAATTAATAGGTCCTTACCTGATCTTCCAGGTGTTGCAGGTTCTATTTGATTGATCTTATTTGAGTCCTAGTCTATTAAGAGAAAGAGGGTAGTTGCAGGTTAATACTAGCCTATGTATACATTTTGGTGAACCCATCACTACCTTTAGTTGTATTAGTTTAAAATGTATTTCCTTATTTATTCTTATGAAAATATTCCAAACCATCAACTTAATTTTATTGACTAACTTGATACAATTTTTTCCAGTTTACGAATGATATCGGCCAAGGTGGTACCATTCTATGTTTTATAGACTATATCAATTATCCTAATATATTTATGTGTTTTTATGAAATTTTATTAATTATCCAAATTAAAAAAATTATTTTTTATTTTTTTCATTAGATTATAATTGTATCAACTAGCCTGATACCATTTTGTTTGCTTACTTAAATTCACTACATGTTGCAAATCTAGCTTTTGATATTTATGTTTCTTTTTATTTACCTATAAACTATGTTCTGGTAGTTTTAAAACTAAATAGTAACATAATTATGGGTAAAATAATTATTTTTTAAATAATACTTTGGTGTGAAGTGTATTGCCCCAACTTCAAGCCATTTGATATCACCATACACGAACTTTTATTTCCATGTACCTCATAGTATATTAAAAATGCCTGGTGTTTCCATATTTTTATTGAGATATAAGAATCAAACCATATGTTTAATTATATAGTAAATAGGTAAGTGTTTAAGTTGGATGTTTGTCAATGATGTCTCTAAGGTGACCAAGGATGTTGATGAGGTGTCATGTGTGCTAGAATGACAATGAAAAAGTATGCTTCAATGTTCTTGCATGGTTATTCAGTGGTTGACTTAGTGAGGAAATTTATGGATGATAATAATGGTATGGTCATGTTTTAGGTACCCTATGGGGTGTTATGAGTGCTTATAGTGATCATGTAAGTGAAATTAATTCATCAAAATAGTCATATGAGTGTTTCGGTTCAAGTAGTAATCTTGGCAGACAAGGCTGAGTAAGTAGTTTGTTGATGTCATAATTCACACATGTGAAGGTTTAAAGATCATATTGATATATGGATATATTTACCTATGTGAATATATCATATGGTTTAATTTTTAGGTTTGGACATGGAACATAGTAAAATTTATTAAGGCACAAATTTGGCTTCTTAGATAGAGTTCAATAAGTTCCCATACTTAGCCAAATTTATGATATCAAAGATCTACGATGAGAGCTTAATTAGGTGATGAAGATAAAAAATGAGTAATTTATCTAACCAAATAAGGATTTAATGGTGATTTAGTGATCATGCAAATAGAGATCAATGGTGCACATGAAGTCATTTTGTCAAAGATTCTTGAGATTGCATGCACTAGTGACATGTGTCTTAATCACAATGATTTGATAGCAGATCAAAAACATGAAGGTTTTAATGAAAATTGAGATATATGGTTTATTTTGAGTCAAATATATAATTATCATAAGGCATACAATATTTACAAGTGGCACAAGAGTGGGGACTAATAGCAATGTGCTTAGAAGGCATGCAAAGGTGCCAAGTATATTAATCATGAAAGTGCAGATCAATGATCAATGGTGAGCATTAAAGATTTAAATTAAGGGGGATCACAAAGATATAAATTTATTTTATTTGATAAATTTAATATGGGACACGATATGATGACATGTGTCAAAATATTTGTATTTACAAATGACTGTTGGTATTTGAAATGAACAAAGGAAAAACTAGTGCTGAGTATTTTGCTTATATATTTTGATATAAGATGAATTTAAAGGTGATGTAAAAGGAAAATTTGTAAATAAATTAAAGTAAAATATATAAGAATTTTATTATAATATTTTAATGTTTTTATAGTTGTAGATATTGAGCTCCAAATTGACTGTGTATTTGACCATATTCTATAAATGACTCGAGAAGGATATTTGAGTTGTTATTGATAGTATTTTGATGTTTAAATATGAAATATATATTGGAGAGTGTTATAGAATCCATGAGAATAATATTTGTGGACTTTGGAGGTCTGAAAAATCCATCTATAGTTTGAAAATTTTCTTAGAAGTTGATTGTGTTTTTTGAATGAACTGGTAGATTGAGTGACCATGTTATAGGAGTGAGTTGAAGGTGTTCTAAGAAAAATTAAAGAATAAAATGAGTATGAAGTTGTTATATAATTATCTAAGGCTTATGATAAAGTATTTTATGTCATGATATGCCCCTAATCAGTTATGGAGAGTTAAAATAGCTTGACTATATATGACCAATCTGAGTGGTCATTTTGAGAGAGTTAATTTGATTAATTAGAGCCCATGTTGGAATGTATAAGGAACATGGAGGTGTTAAAGAGGTATTAAAGGTTTAATCCATGTATTTTAATCATATGTATATTTGAAATATTTGAGTATTTGCTTTAGAATTTTGAGACTATGTTTTCTATGATTGAAGGCCTAAAGAGTGAGGAGACCTAATTGGTAGGTTTAAGTGTTGAGTTGGTGTTCTAGGTGGCATGGACCCATGAGGGAGTTAGAAAGGGTCTATTGGAAATAGGTTTTATGCCTTCAAAGAATTTTTAGAATCTAAAAGTTGGCCAAGGTGTTGAAGTTGTAACATATGGGTGAGTATACCTAATTGTTTTAGGTCTCACCAAGACCTAATGATGGTTTTGGGGATAATGAGGTAATGGCCGACCTAAGGAGTGTGGGGTTATTACATGTAATATGTACAAAGATATATTTAAAAGGTATAACAATTATGTTAATAATTTTAATGAACCAAGATGGGTTAGATGAGTGTATTGTATAAATATTAGGCATAATTGGCCTATTTGTAATGGAGTTGAGAGAGTGTGAAGTCAAGCGAAGGATAGAACTATTGGCCAAATATAGCCTACATAATGTTTTTTCCTAAACTAGAATAAGAAGATAAGTAGGGTCTTGATCAAGAGTGATTCAATATCACAGAGTGGATAGGCTTCAAGAGAAGATCAAGTACCATTTATAAGCTTTTGAAACACAATAAATAAGCTTAAAGTGTGAATTTGGTGATCTTAAGGGACCAGACCATGATAATCACATCAAAAATAATTAAATAGACAAATTTAATTGTGCATTTTATAATTATTCTAAGAAATCCTATCAAGGCCAAATGATTAATGTATTTCATGCCTAGATCATCCTCTAAAAATTTCATATCTTAATGTCTTTTCTATCTTAAGATATAAAGGTTCAAAGAGTAAGACATGTGCAGGGACGTCACATTAAAGCTATGGTAAATAACCATTTAAATTCAAATGTTCCTAGGTTTAACATAGAGTTGACAAGTTTTAAGATAATTTGAGCTCAAGATAATATCCAATGGTGAATGGGTGATCAACAATGTCAGTGGGTCTTACAGATCTAACAACGTGAATTTGATCATGTATCAAAGATCAATAGTGAGTATCAATTTTAAAAAGTTAGCATAAATGCGTTGATGATAAGTGTCAAGATCTTAGGTACCTGAATATATATCTAATAATACATGGCGATTGACAAGGATAGTGGGTCTAGGTAGATTAATAATGTGTGATCCATCATATAAAATAGATCTAATGGTGAGTGATGGGTCAAAAGGTTAGCAAATATTGAATATAAATGTGTGGGTGACAAGTATCTTAAGCATGTTAAACTAAAAAAATATCTATGTCTCACATTCATTCATAAAAATGGAGATATATGGTGTGTATGAGGTCAAGGTGTCAAAACACTGACAGTAGGATCTTGATGATGAATGAAAAACTGACAGATGGCACAGTTTGGGGAGCCCAAATCAAGATTGATGGCCATTGTTAAAATTCAAAGCCAAATACAGTCAAGGTCTAACTAGAGAAAATATTTCAAAAGGATGGCATGGAGGCAAGCACATTATATTTTATGGGTCTATTACCCAAACTACTAATATGGATAAGCCATTGGTAAGGTGGTCATGAAGCTAATTGTGTCACTTTTTACATGCAAAAATGAACTAGTAAGGATCAATCAACACCAAAAAAACATCAGAATAGATTGATCCAATTGTTGTAACTACTTTGTGCCAAAATTATACTTTAAAATGACTTGATCCTACCATTTTAATCATAAGGAGCATTAATGTAAGCCATACATAGATTGAAAAGGACTAATATAGTTGTTGTATCTATTTTCCAAAATTAGTCTTAGACATTATGATCTTCTCTAACGGCATCAACATCAGAATCATTGGAAATCTTGGTCATTATGCTCCTTTCTCAATCCTTATTCACATAATACCCATCTCTCTCATCCCATTATAATAAAAATATAGGATTCTAAGCTTTGAAAAATATCCCTCTCTTTAGCATGACTAGACACTACCAATATTTGTATTATAACACCTATTTGATGTAATAATAGACTGAATTCCTCCATTTATAAGCTAAATCAAAGTGTGTCTTATGAATTCATTGATGTGGTTAAGTGAATATATCTTTTCCTTGCCTCTCTCTAAGCTTTCTCACCTTCATGTGGTTTTTTTATAGTTCTCACAGGTCATTACAAGTGAATATATAGTCTATTGGTTAGTTTAAAAGTGGACAACTACCCTCCCATGCTAGGTTGATAACTAGTCAATGTCTTGTTATGATATACTTATGTGAAAGCTAGTCAAATATTGAATGAAGTGATTTTTAGTAGTATTTAATATGTCTTATAGTGTGTCTTGTGCAAGTATAAGGATTAAAACATTTGGTGCATCACCTCCTTTTATATGATTTCATAGATTATTGTTAATCTCTCTCCCCTTTTCCTAACAAGAATCTAGTTTAGGCTTAGTATAGGTGATTTACCTAAAATAAAGTCAAAATTATCTAGATATATAACCCAAGATTAGGTGACCCATAGCCTAGGGTCATTCCCATGTTGGACTAGGTTTTATCAAGAGGACCTAAATAATCCCCTTCTCAACTAGGGTATAACCTATGACACCAATAGTTTTGGCACGCTCAGTGGGACACATTATCATTAGAATATTTAAATTTTGGAGTTGAGAAGAAGTATTTTTAGTAATGGGATACAACCATAATTATCATAAGCTAAATATTTTTTAAGTTACATAGTTCATAACATTATCTAGACAACATTCTCATGCCAAAGGTTACTACAAGGTCATTATACTTACACCATCATCTTACCTATTTATGATACACTTATGTAGAAGATGATAAAAGATTGAATGAAGTGATGTTTATTAGTCTTGAATATGTCTTATAGTGTGTCTTGTGAAAGTATAAGGATCAAAACATTTGGTGCATCACCTCTTTTTATATGCTTTCATAGATTATTGTTAATTTCTCTCCCCTTTTCCAAACAAGAATCTAGATTAGGCTTAGTATAGGTGATAGAACCAAAATGAAGTTGACCTTCTTTGGAGGTCTGACCCAAGATTAGGTGACCCAAAACCTAGGGTCATTCCCATGTTGGACTAGGTTTGAGTAGGAGGACCTAAACAATCCCCTTCTTAGTTAGGGTGCAACCTAGGACACCAATAGTTTTGGCACACTTTGTGGGACAAATTATCCTCAACATAGCTAAATTTTGGATTTGAGAAGAAGTATTTATAGCAAAGGGAGACATCCATCATCATCAAAATTTAAATATTCTTTAAGTTTTAGAGTTCATAGCATCATCTAAACAACATTCTCATACCAAAGATTACTACAAGGTCAGTTAGTAAAGGTATTCCAATTGAATTCATTGGGATACCTTATATTTAATATAAGTGAGTAAGATTTAATAGGACAATACCTTATCCCCAAAATCAATATTCATCTCTTGGTCATCTTATTGTTTTAATAAATTATATCCCAAATGGCTATTAGGAATCAAATGCCAACCTTTTCTGAGTTCATAATTTTGTTCAAGATGATGTGGCTATCAAATTGATTTCTACTTCCTTCAAAGGAAAATCCTTGTAATGGTATAAAAATCTCCCATTGAATTCCATAACTACATGGGATGAGATAGGTGCCACCTTAATCAGGCAATTTTAAGATAAATCTGATCACCTATCTTTAGTTGAACAACTAAATAACATAAAAAGAGCTCCTCATGAGTTCATATCTGATTTCAACCTCAAATTCTAAAAGACATGGACTAGAATACTTGTATTTATTAGACCATCCCTTGAATATGCCTTCTTGTATTATTTCAGAGCCCTTAATTTTGATATTAGTGTAATGATATAGTCCATGAGTGGTAATACCTTGCTAGATGTTTATGAGGTTAGAATAAGAGCAAAAAATAGTTTGATACAAGATGTTAAGCTTGATCCAAGTCCTCCAATGCCTATATTCCCATAGTTTCAATCTATTCCACCCCTTCAAGTTCTTCAATTTCTATTAATATCCCCTATTCCACCTCTTCAAGCTCAAGTATAGCCCCTTCTAGTCAATCCAATGAGTTTGGTAAGATAAAAGGTTTAATTTAATATTTTAGAAATGAAATAGTACATATCAAGATCCAATAGTATTATATTAATAATCCCTATCAATAACAAAATTAGAATACTTATAAGCCCTTCAGAGATCAAAGGCCTCCTTATAAAGAATTTAGAGAAAATAGACCACCCTACCAAGCATAAGGGGTCATAAATATAGATAAACCATATGCAGCCCTTGATATTAATGTACCCTCCAATTTGAGAGATATTATTCCCACACCTTCTTAGAATAAATTGATGCAAGATGCAAGTTGGTATCCATCTAATCCCAATGGTGCTCAAAACCAAGCCTTGGTATCACATAACATTACTATGCCATAAATGACATAAGAAGAGTTTTCTCTTTAAGGAGGTTAGTATTAAGAGACAAGTTTGGTACCCAAAGGAGAGGCTCAATAAATTCAAGGGTAGCCTGATGTCATTAGTGTAAATTGGCAAATGGATGATTATGTTTCTTTCAATCATGGTGGTGAGACTAGCAGTTCAAGTGGTCAAGTTACAGTTATAACTATAACTAAAATAAGAGCCATCAATGAGTCCCAAGATGTGACTAATACTTAAATTACTCTTAATGTTGATTAAAAGAGTACCAAAGATCAACTTTATACCCATACAACATAAGAAAATAAGAATGTAGAGGCTGGGAAGGTCCCTCAAATACCTCTAGTCCATGAATAACCAATGGTTCAAAAAGTGTATCCAAAGATTAATGGAGATTCATTCAATATAGTGAATTAGATGAAGAAATACAATGTTAGTATTAGCATGTAGTATCCCTTTCTATTATAGGACAAAAGGATATGTTCATCCAAGAGCTTTCAACTCTCAAGGTGTCTCTAGGACCAATTAAGAAACAAGGAGTTGTCCTAACTAATTTAGACTAACCAATTAAGCATGAAGTACAATAGGTACACAAAATGGAAAAAGGGAAAAAATCTAAGTAAAATTAAAGTAAACATCCTCCCTTATACCTCTCTTTGATACTTGGTGACTATTTAGTTCATAACTGTATGGTGTATAGTGGGACCAGTAACATTATCATGCCTAAGTAAATTGTAGACAAGCTTGGTCTTGTCTATGAACCAAATACTAAGGGTATGTTATAAATAGATGGGTTACCAAAATATATAGTTATAATCATTAAATATCTAAATTTTACACTACATTCTTTTCCATATTTTACCATTCATCATGATGTAGTTGTGGTGGACTTGCCTCCCTATTCTACCATGTGTCTGTTAAGGGACTTTACCTCAAAGATTGGAGGATACTTATAAACTAACTAGAAATATTTGATGTTTATAACTATAAATGGTACTAAGGTAACCATACATTATAAACCTATTTCATGGTTCCATTTGGACCCATATATGCCAAGTTTTTTGAACACCAATTGCCTCATCTCATATGAGGTGATATAAGATAGTGTAGAGGAAACTAAATAAACTTTAGATGGGATTCTATATTTTTTCCTTGATGAGTGGACCTCTATCTCACATGAATATGATCCTTATAAGCTAATTTAATAATAAGGACTTGGTTTTTATCTCCTCCATGACAAATATTCACCAATTCTAGCCTTGATGAAGGATGATGAGTCTAGTGATGGTCTTTGGAAATTATACTTTGATAGATCAAGAAATAAGCATGGTAATGAGATTGAAATGATGTTGATTTATCTATCAAAGCAAAGTTAATTCTCATCTATTAAGTTTCAATTTAGATGTTCAAATAATGTTATTGAATATGAGGCACTATTTCATTATTTGCAATGCGTTAGGAAGATGAAAGTCAATGCCTTATAAGTCTTTGGTGATAGTGAAATTATAGTTCACCAAGTGAGAGGATTCAATGTATGCAAAAACCCAATACTTAAATCTTATAATCATAGGGTATGGGTCTAAATTAAGGAATTTTGGGCCTTCAACATTCAAGCAATACCAAGAGATGAGAATAAACATGTAGATAAGTTGGCTACCATTAGGGAAAAATTTAGTATCCCAACTGATGTAAGAAATGAAAATGTCTAGTCACACATTAAGGTGATTGTAAGGCCTTCTAGCCCAGATAATAATGATAATGGGCAAGTGTTTGAGGATGACAATTAGATAGTCATATTCTTGTAAGATAAATTTGATTTTTCCTCAAGAAATTAGTCAAAATACTTAAAGCAATATGGTGATCAAATTGTGCAATTGAAAACAAATAAGTTTCCCAAGGGATTGGTTATACTTAAAAGCATATTCAGTGGTGATGATGAGTTGAGGAAACAAAAGTCATCTATGTTAACAAAGGAAGAACAATATGCCAATGTGTAAGTTTTACATGATAATAACTTTAAATTGGGAAAGGTGTGTACTTATTCAAAAAAATAAGCTTTCATTGAGTTATGTGCAAGTTTTACCGATGTATTTGCATGGAAATATAGTGATCTCAAGGAATTTGATGCAAGTCTAGATCAACACACCATTGAGATAGAAGATGAAACTAATATAGTAAGATAAAGACAAAGTATTATTAATCCTAAGATTAAGCCTTTGATGAGAGATGAGATTCATAAGTTCATTGAGTGAGCTATTACATTTACAATCAAGCACTCCACTTGGGTGGCAAACCTTGTTCTAGTACAAAAAAATAATTGGTGAAATTAGACTATGTGTTGACTTTCATGACCTAAATAAGGATTCCATTAAAGACCACTATCCATTTCCATCTATCGAATAAATATTATAGTTGGTTTTAGGCTCATAAAGGTTCTCCTTGTTGGATGGCTATAGTGGTTACAATTAGATTTTGGTCACGGAAGAGGACCAATTCAAGATAGACTTCACCACAAAGTGGGGGATATTTACATATATAAAGATGCCCTTTGGTTTATCCAATGTTGGATAAACTTTTTATAGAGCCATGGATATGGAATTATAGGGCCTCCTTAATAAATATGTGCTAGTCTATTTGGATGATATAATAGTGTTTTCAAAGAATGTAAGCGAGCACATAGTTTACCTTGAGAAAGTGTTTTAAAGGTGTAGGAAATTTGGGGTGTCCCTAAAACCTAAAAATCATGTCTTCCTAATTAGTGAAGGTAATATCCTTGGACATATGGTTCAAAGCATGGTTTAAACATAGATCCTGAAAGAATAGATTCAATTCTTATACTTTCCTATCCTAAGCACAAAAGTGATTTACAAAGTTTCTTATGGGAGATAAATTTTATGAGAAGATACATCTCAAAATTTTCCACTTTAGCTAAGCCACTTACAACCATGATAAAGAAGAATCGTAGCTTTAGCTAGGTCAAGGAAGGAGTAAGGAGTTTTGAGGAGATTAAGAAATCCATGACTAGTGCTCCTACACTCATAAACCTAGATTTCTCAAAGGAATTAATTTTGTACACCTATGCTAGCATTGACACCATTTAAATCATTCTTATATAACATAACTATGAGGCCTTAGAGTAGCCAATAGGCTTCTTCAGTCAAAGATTAGAAGAATATGAAAAAAGGTACTCTTTTTTTAAAAATCATGTACTTTCAGTCATAAAGGTCTCTCAAGAAATTTAGATAGTTGTTGTATAAAAATAAGATACACATAATGGTTCCACATCCAAGTGTCAAGGAGTTTCTCTTAAAAAGGACATAAGTGAGAAAAGATCTAGTTGGATAACAAAGCTAATGAAGTATGATGTGGAGATCAAGGTCATAAAGCTGATTAGAGGCAAAGTACTTTGTGAGAATTTGGCCCAATACTTATAAGAAGTTAATGAGGTGGTTATGGTCAATTGATGAAGAAGTTAAAGCTGATCATACCTCACCTTATAGTTGGTATCATGATTTGGTAAGATATCTCCAAGATGGTATTTATCCCTCTCACCTAAGTCCTTTAAAAATAAGATATTTTAGATTGCATTCCATTTCATTTCTTCTTTTTTATGGTGTATTTTTCAATAAATATATCAATGGCATGTTGTTAAGATGCATTGAACAACATCCAAAGGAAAGGATACTTAAAGAGCTCCATGATGGACATGGTGG
Source organism: Torreya grandis (assembly GCA_037957365.1). NCBI lineage: Eukaryota > Viridiplantae > Streptophyta > Pinopsida > Cupressales > Taxaceae > Torreya > Torreya grandis. The sequence continues at coordinate 3,651,672 of JARHVA010001270.1, forward strand.
AGGGAATTACTCAACAAGGACTACATCCCACAAGATCATGAGAGGTGGGTATTATTGGCCAAGCTTATTTGGTGATTTTCATGCATGGGTTAGGACATGTAGATAATGTGCTATGTTTATAGGAAATGTGAACTTCTAGCCTTACCTCTCCAACCAATTATAGTGGATCAGCCCTTTATCTAATGGAGATTGGACTTTATTTGTCTCATTAACCTCTTTCAAGCTCAGAACATAAATATATACTGACTACTACAAACTACTTTACTAAATAGATGGAAGAAATAGAATTGAAGGAAGAAAATGAGACCAATGTTCTAGATTTATATGAAGGTTTGATTACTAGGTTTGAAGTCCCTTCAACTATTATTTATGAAAATTCTATGGACTTTATGGGGATTAGGATCAGTCTATGAGCTATTGAACATGGAATTTATCTCATCACTTCATCAAACTACTATCTCCAAGGAAATAGTCTTGTTGAGTCTACTAATAAGAACCTATTGAAGATCACAAGGACTATTAAAGATAATAAGAGGTCATGTCATCTCAAATTGAAGTTATCTCTATGGGTTGATAGGATCACCTAAAAAATATTAATATCTAGCTCTCCATACAAATTGGTATATGGTAAGGAAGCAAGAATGCCTATTTCTCTTGAATTTTCTACCCTAGAATTGATGCACCAACTTGAGTTATTATAAAATGAACCAATGGAGATTAGGTATGCTGAGCTTATGGAGCTAGAAGAGACAGGACATTAGTCCATGCTAGCCATGGAAATCCATCAAGCAAATGTAAAGAGATCCTTTGACAAAGGAAATTATTCATAAAGTTTCAAAGAAGGAGATTTAGTCCTCAAGTGGGATGAGGATAGAGCTAACCCAGGAAGGCATACAAAGTTTGATTCTCCTTGGAGTGGTCTATACACAATCTCTAGCTGTAAATCCCATAGTGCCTTCTAAATTGAAAATATGGATGGTGAGGAGCTTCCTATCCTAGTTAATGGGATACACTTGAAATATTTATACTAAAGGTTGAGTTCCTGATACATAGTTAGTTTTGGATTTCCTATAAGTTTTGTCCTAGCCTATTAGTTTATTTGATTTTGCTTTGTTTAGTTATCTTCCCTATTTTGTTTACTTCCTTCCTTATTTTGGTGGAATTCATTATCTTTACAAGTCAAAAGGGTACTTGTAGTCATAGATCATATTTGTCATTGTATTTTGAGTCGAAGAGTTAAGTACATGGTTCAAGTCCTCAATCATTATAGGCATGTTGCCCAGTTGAGTCGCTAAAGATGTTGGCCAAATCTAACCTACATACCACAATTTGCCTAAATAAAAAAAAACTAAGTAGGGTCTTGATCAAGAGTGATTCAATGTCAGAAGGAGAAGATGGGATTCAAGATATCACTTACCATTTTCAAGCTTTTGAAACACTTTAAGCAAGATTAAAGTGTGAATTTGGTGATCTTAAGGGACCGGACCATCAAAAGAATATCATGGAGAAATGAATAGACCAATTTTATTGTGTATTTTATAAGTATTATTAGGAATCCTATCAATCCCAAAGGATCACATGTGATCAATATATTTCATGCCTAGATAATCCTCTATAAATTTCATATCTTGATGTCTTTTCTATCTCAAAATATAAAGCTTCAAAGTTAGACTTGCAGAGTAAGACATGCATGGGGGCTCAAGTTAAAGCTACATCAAATAACTATTTAAATTCAAATGTTCCAAGGTTGAATGTGGAGCTAACAATTATCAAGATCATGGGAGCTCAAGCCAATATCTAACAATGAGCAAGTAATCAATGATGTCAATAGGTCCTGAAGATCCAACAATGTGTATTTGATCATGAATCGAAGATCAATAGTGAGCATTAAGTTAAAAAGTCAACATAAATGCATTGATGATAAGTGTTAAGATCTCAAGTATTTGATTAGAGATATAATAGTGTCTAGTGACTGATAAATCTAGTGGGTCCATGCAGATCAGTGATGCATGATCCATCATACAAAATAGGTCTAATAATGAGTGATGGGACAAAAGGTCAAAAAATCTCAAAGATAAATGCATGGGTGATAAATGTCTTTAGCACATTAAATTGATAAAAAAACATATGGCTCATATTCATTTGTATAAAGGGAGATCTATGATGTGCATGAGCTCAAAGAGTCAAAGAGATGACAATAGGATATTGAGGATGAATGAAGAACTAACAGATGGCACATTTTAGGGAATTTAAATCAAGATTAATGGCCATTATTAAAAGTCAAATCCAAATACAGTGGAGGTCAAATTAGAGAAAATATTTCAAAGGGAGGCCATGGAGGTAGATACATTAGATTCGATGGGTTAGTCACCAAAAATAATAGCATAGATAATCCCTTGGTAAGGTGGTCCTAAAGCTAATTGTGCCCCTTTTACATGCTAAAATAAACCAATAGGGAGAAATCAACATCAGAACAAGATCATAACAAATTGATCTAGTTGTTGTAACTAATTTGATGATAGAATTTTGATTTCAAATGACTTGATCCCACTTTTATAATCATAAGGAGCATCAATGCAAGCCATAAATAGATTTAAAGGGACTGATATGATTGTTGTATCTATTTTATAGAATTAGTCTTAGACATTATGATCTTCTCTAATGGCATCAATGCTAAAATGATTAGAAATCTTGGTCATTATGATCCCTTCTCCATATTTATACACATGATCCCCATCTCTCTCATCCCATTCTTCTATAAATATAGGCTTCTAAGCCTTGAAAAGGGCCCCTCTTTGGCATGACTAGAATCTACCAAGATTTGTACTGTAACACCTATTTGATGCAACAATAGACTGAATTCCTCTATTTTGAAGCTAAATCAAAGTGTGTCTTATGAATTCATTAATGTGTTTAAGTGAATATATGTTTCCCTTACCTATGTCTGAGTTCTCTCACCTTCATAAAGTGTTTTGATAATTCTCACAGGTCATTCTAAGTGCATATATAGTTTGTTAGTCAATTTGGAAGTGGATAATTGCCCTCCCATGCTAGGTTGATAACTGGTCAATGCCTTGTTGTGAAATAATTATGTGGAAGATGAGAAAATATTGAATAAAGTGATGTTCAATAGTATTTAATGTGTATTATAGTGTGTATTGTGTAAGTATAATTATCAAAATATTTGGTTCATCACCTTCTTTTATATGCTTTCATAGATTATTGTTAATCTCTCTCCCCTTTACCAACAAGAAACTAGTTTAGGATTAGTATAGGTGATAGAACCAAAAATAAGTCAAACTTACTCATAGGTTTGACCCAAAATTAGGTGACCCATAACCTAGGGTCATTCCCATGTTGGACTAGGTTTGAGCAAGAGGTCCTAAACAATCCCCTTCTTAGCTAGGGTGCAACCTAGAACACTAATAAGAACCTTTGAAATAGAAGGTATAGGTTAGTGAGGACCATCAAATAATGAAGAGGATTAGTCATGCTTGTCTGATCAAGTTGATGCAGCTAAACACATAGGTCAATGTACCTAATAAGCCTAGAAGAGGTAGATTGAGTGACTAAGCCCTAGAGGCAATTTGAGAGTGATCCAAAAGGGTGTTTTGGATACATAAATTGAGTGTGAAGTTTGTAAGAGTGTAAATGGGAAAGAGTGCAAGTAAGATAATTACATCATCAAGTGTAAAATACATCAGATTAGAAGTGGATATCAAATCAAGGTAGTTAGGTTGGTGCTTGGTTGCCTAGGGGATTGGTTCCTCCTTGTGGGATGGGTGTCTCACTAAACTAAGAGAAGGGTGTTCCTTGATCAATTGGTGTTGGTATAAATTTGGATCTTATTATTATAGGACTATATTCCATCTTGTATGGTTTAGTGGGATTTATCCCCTAAGAGGGTTTCCCAAATATATCATGTGGTATATGCTTGATCTTGTTATATCTTCCTTGTTCATTACAATGATTAATTTGTAGGCATCATGATTGTATGTGTTGAATGGTTAAGAGTTAGGAATTGAATTGGATTATCTTGCATAACTAGTTCACCCCCCATCTCAATGATTATACCTATAATAATTGGTATCAGAGTATGACCTTTTGTGCAAGTATTACCACTTAAAGGTGATCCAAGGTATAATATGGGTAAAAAGGAAAATTATTAAAAGAAAAGATCATCATGTTTGATGAAGAAGTTTTCCATAATAGTAGAGAAGAAGAAGAGTTATATGATAGTGAGGAATAAGAATTTAATCTAGAAGTTGAGATCATGAGAAAGAAGAGGTATCATAAAATGAGGAATATGATCAAAGGTCTTGAAGCACAAGTCAGGTCTCTTGAAGGGAGGTTTTTAGGCAAGTCCATGAGAGAGGAAAAGGAGAATCAAGAATTGATCAATTTTATGGAAGAATAAGCATGTGTATTGAAGGATGACATGGATAAAAAAGCTAAGGAGGATAAGGAGACTATCAAAGATATTAGAATTTAATTAGAGGCTACAAGTTCAAGCATGAGAGCTAAATAAGCTAAATGTGTTCAATTAAAGACTATTATTGTTTCTCTAAAGGATGAGCATGAAAAGTTCATAGTCAAGATAGGCAAGCTTTAAGAAGGCCAAAATACGTTTTACAAGGATAAGAGGAGTCTCTACACTAAGGGATATTATAGTTCATCTGATGAGAATGATGATAGTGATTCTAAGAATGATCATGAAGATGATGGTCTTACTAAAGATGAAGTTCACTTCATGGTTGAAGAAAGTAGATACTCATATCAATAAAAATCTACATGGTTTGGAGGTGGTTTAGGTGATATAGATGGTGAATAAGACAAGGTAAACTATGAGACTAAATTGATAAATTCCATTAAAGATCTGAAGATTGAGAAGAAAAAAACCAAGAAGTTAAAGTATCAAATAAAGGACTATGAGGTAAAATTTAGTGTATCTGAGGAAAGAATAGATGAAGACTTCAAAGAGTATAAAAATTTAGTCAAGCTTCTTAATGATTAGTTAGAGACTATGAATGCAAACTTTAAGGACAAAGAAGTTGAACATTCAAGGTATGTAACTAAGATTGTTTCTTTAAGAGATGAGTTTATAAAAAAATTCAAGTTAAGTGAAGTCATGTGTGAAGTTTGAAAAATAATCAGTTGATTTAGATAACATTTTGAGTAGTCAACAATATGCAAGTGATAGAACTAGTCTTGGATATATAGAAGAACAAAAGAGTACTACTCATGATGACTTGAAGACTTTTGTGAACAAGAACAATCAGACTTTGAAGATCAATAATTAGTCAAGAAATGAAGTTGATAACAAAAATAAGACAAATCAAATTAGACAACCAATTATAATGAGGTATGCAAACTTTAATGGTTATTGATACACTTATAATCAATTTGGTCATAAGGATAGAGAGTGTAAAATATCTTCTAGGAATGAATTTGCTTGGAATTATGAATGGAATCATCAATCAAGTGTTGTGAGTCAAATTAATTTCTATAGTTGTCATGAAATAGGACACATTATAAGATTTTGTCCTAACAAGGTAAGACAAGTTGAGTTTCCATCAATAAGAGTGGTTTGCGATAATTGTCTAGGAATTGATCACATTTCTAAGTTCTACAAGCAAAGGACATCAAGTTATAAGAAGTCATTTTAGGCTCCTAGAGTGAAAAGTAGAAGGCAAGTTAAAATATGGAAACCAAAAGTGGAAAGTATGTGCCATGATCAATCTATAGATTTAAGTGGATTGTTTGCCATGGTAGAAAATGCTACATAGGTTGAAGAATGCCATGGGTATTAATTATATGCTCATGTAAAGAATAAAGAGACAATTCTCACTAAAGAGACCAAGGTAGTTGAAACTTATCCTAAGTTATCTATAAACTTAAGTAAACAAACTGATTTTGTTGAGCAAGTTTCTTATAAATAATATTAGTTGGAAATGTCAAGTGTTTATGCTTTGAAATGTGAGACTGATACTTCAAGTGAAAATTTATGCCAATAATTTTTATTTTTTCCATGTATTGTCAATACCATCCTAGAAGAAATGTATCGTCAATACCATCCTAGAAGAAAAGGAAAGTGATAAAGAAGATAAACAAGTTGATTTAGTCAAGCAAAGGAAGAAGAAGAAGAATCAATTCAAGTTATCCAAGAAGGAGAGAGAATATGAGGAGTTGTGGGAAACTCCTAGTTTCACATTTTTCTAGGACATTATGGGTTAGTGGTGTCTCTCTCTAGGCTTCAATGAGACACTTATCAACAAAAGAAAGCATAATGGATACTAGTTGAATTTTTTTTGATATTGTAGGACAAGAAAGGTCATGAGAAGATGTGCTTAGTTAAGGGGGATCAATGAGTTTTATATAACTACTTCAAAGTGTTATGATGTGTTCTGAAGATGAGATAGTTCCATGAGAGTCATTTGAAATGGTTTTAAACCATGATGGATTGTAGAGGATAAATAGCAATTGTTTTGAGATCCATATGAGAGATATTCATGTCTACTTCAGCTATTTAAGTTGATCTAATGAAGATATGAGATATATTAGTGGTTTCATAAGGATATTTACTGAGTGTGGATAGTGTTGAAGAGTTGTTGGTAGACCTAGTTCATTTACAAGACTTATTAAAGATGATTGTCAAATAGAGCATAGAGTTAGGGGGAGCTAACTTAGATAGTTTGAAAGGCTTGAAGAGTTGTCCATGATTTAATGAAGATATGAGATCTATTGGTGGTTTCATAAGGATATTTACTGAGTGTGGATAGTGTTTACGAGTTTTTGGTAGACCTAGTTCATTTAGAAGACTTATTAAATATGATTGTCAAATAGAGCATGGAGTTAGGGGGAGCTAACTTAGATAGTTTGAGGGGAATCATTTGTGAAATGTTCCAATCATAATGGAGATATTAATAAGTTTACTACATATGTGAACTCAAGTATGCTTCTTTAATTACTTGATCAAACCAAGGTAGGTGCTTTGTGAATGTATTGAATCCTCATGCATAAACAAAGGGGAAGTTTTGTAAATGGTCAGGTCCTAGGATCAGAGGATTGTGTAGTAAAATTTGAGAGAGAAGGTGTGAAGGAAATTATGTTGATTTATCATTATTGTAAATGGTATAAATATGCTCAAAAGGGTGCCTAATATTAGGTGACTTAGGAGGATTCCTTAATGTTTTCAAGGTAAGTTCATGCAATTTCTGATGTTCATGTTGGTTTTGCTTCATAAAAGATATGTATGATCAAAGAAGAGTGTAGTAATAGATCATGTTTGAGAAAACCAAGGTAAGAATAAGTGTGCATAATAATAGGGGGAGTCTATATCATATCTTAGAGGTGGTCATTTCCTATTATTAGTCTTTTAAGTCTTTTCAAGTCTCCAAGATTAGGAGTTGAGCCCACCTTGTCATTATGTTAAAAGGGGAGAAAGTGATTGAAGAGAGAGATAGAGTCTAAGAATAATCTTTGTATATGACATCAATTACAAAGGGGGATATTTTTGGAAGTTTTTAAATGATGTCTTCAAGGTGACCAAGGATGTTGATGAGGTGTCATGTGTGTTAAAATGACAATGACAAAGTGCGCTTTAGTGTTCTTACATGGTTCTTCAATGATTGACTTAGTGAATAAATTAATGGATGATAATTATGGTATGGTAATTTTTAAAATAACTTATGGGGTTTTATTATTTGTTATATTGCTTATATAAGTGAAATAAATTCATGATAATAGTCATATGAGTCTCTAGGTTCAAGTAGTCATCTTGGTAGACAAGGTTGAGTAAGTAGTTTGATGACATCATATTTCACATGTGTGAAGATTTCAAGAGAATATTGATATATTTATCGATTAACCTATGTGATTATATCATATGGTTCATATTTTAGGTCTGGATATAGAGCATAACAAAAATTATTAAGGTACAAAGTTATCTTCTCAGATAGAGTTCAATAATTTCCCATACTTGTCCAGATTCGTGATATCAAAGATCTATGGTGAGAATTTAATAAAGATATGAAGATATATGGTCAATAATTTATCTAACTAGATGATAATATAATTGTGATCAAGTGATTGTGTAGATAGAGATCAACGGTGTGTACAAAGTCATTTTGTCAAAGGTTCCTAAGATTGCATGTGTTAGTGACATGTGTCTCAATCATGATGATTTGATTGAAGATTAAAAAACATGAGTGTTCATGCAAATGTATATTGATGGTGAGGTTTGAGTAAAATATTCAATGATCATAAGACATGAAGGACTACCAAGTGGTGCAAGAGCGAGGATTGATAATAATGTGATCAAAAGGCACACGAGGGTGCTAAGTATCTTAATCGTGAAAGCACATATCAATGATTAATAATGATAATTAAAGATTTAAATTAAGGATTATCATAGGTATATTTATATATCATGTTTTTTCAAGTTTCTAGTGGACATGGTATGATGACATGTGTCTATAATATTTACATTTATTAGTGACTATTGGTATTTGAAATTAAAAAAGGAAAAACTAGTTCTAAGTATTTTGATTATATATTTTGATATAGAATGAATTTGAAGGTGATGTAAAATGAAAATTTGTGACTTAAATTTTAATCGATAAAATTTTATTATAATATTTTAATGTTTGTACAATTCCATATATTGAGCTCCAAAGTTGATTGTGTGTTTGACCATGTTTTGTAAGTGACCTGAGAAGGATATTTGAGTTTTTGATAGTATTTTGATGTTTCAAGATGAAATATCTATTTAAGAGTGTAATATACTCCATTATAACCATTTTTGTGTATTTTTTAGGTTTTACCAATCCATATACAGTGTGAATAATCACTTATAAGTTGACTATGTTTATTGAATGCACTAACAGATTGAGTGACCATGTTGCAAGAGTGAGTTGAAGGTGTTATAAGTAGAATTTAAGAATAAAATGAGTATTTATATGTTATATAAGTCTATAAGGATTATTATAAAGTATTATATGTTATTATATTCCCTAATAAGTTATGGAGAGTCAAAATAAATTGACTATATTTTGACTATATATGACCAGTCTAAGTGGTCATTTTGAGAGAGTTGATATGAGTGCTTAGAGCCCATGTTATAATGTAGAAAAAAAGGAGGCTTTTAAGAGGTCATAAATGTTTCACCCATGTGATATAATCATATGGATATGTGAAATATTTGAGTATTTGATTTAAAAGTTTGAGACTATGTTTTCCATGTTTGAAAACTTAAAGAGTGTGGAAACCTAATTGGTAGGTTCAAGTGTTGATTTGGTGTTCCAGGTGGCATGGGCCCATGAAGGAGTTATAAATGGAATATTCGAGACAATTTTTATGTGTTAAAAAAATTGGTAGATGTTGAAATTGGGCCAAAGAGTTGAATTTGTAACGTATGGGTGAGTAGGCCTAATTATTTTAGGTCTCACCAAGACCTAATGGTGGTTTTGGGGTTAATGAGGTAATGTTAAAACTAAGTAATGTGGGGTTATTACATGTAAAATTTATGAATACATATTTAAAAGGTATAACAATTATGATAAGTATCATGGACAACCAATATGGGTTAGATGAGTGTATGGTATAAATACTAGGCATAATTGGCCTATTTATAGTGGAGTTGAGAGAGTGTGGATTCAAGTGAAGGAGAGAAAATTTGAAATATAAGGTACAAGTTAGTGAGTAACATAAAAGAATGAATATGATAAATCATTATTATCTTATCAATTTGATTAAGGTGAACACATGGGTCATTGGACATAATAAGTCTAGAAGAGGTAGATTGATTGAGTAAGCCCAAGAGGTTGTTTGAGAGTGATCCAAAAGGGTGTTTTGGATGAATAGATTGAGTGTGAAAGTTTAATTATCTTAATATTAAATATATGCATAAATACCCTTAAGGTAAGGAAACACCATATAATACTCCTTTAGGAAGGAATAACTCCACAATGTCTCTTTGAGGGGACAACCTCTAATATCCTCTTACAATAGAAGACTCAATGCTTACTTGATATCTTTCCCATGATAATCATCTCCTATATATATATATATATACATCTATCTAACCCATGGATGGGTAACCTCCTAATCCAATGTAGGCTGACCATTACCCAATGTACTACTTCCATAAGCTACTCTATTATCTTAATATAGTGTACCTATATAACAAAGGGGATGTGTGCCACATGTCGGCATCTCCATCAACCCATATACATCAATATATCATATCCCTAGGTACATATCATTCCTTCCCTCCTTGACATGTTTCATCCCCAAAACATAGGAAGAAACCAAATAATGAGTGTGCTTCAAATCATTGCACACTTGTCTCTAATCTCGATCATCTAGCCATCCATATGTGATCTTGGCAGGTGATAGCTCTCCAATCTTGTTTCCAAATTCCCTTGTGATCCTTTATTTGCATTTATGATCATAATTATACTACTTTGGTGTCCAATCATAATTATTCCCTTTTTTATTCCATGTACCATAATCTGTTGCACTACTCTGATTCCAACCACGACCATAGTAGGTATTCATCCATGCATAGTCATAGTGATTTCCCCATTCATTCCACGTGCCATAGTATTTTTTCTTTGGATTCCATGCATATCCATAATGATTGGAAATTCTATTTCCTGTATAGACAAAATGATTGTTATTATGACACTTCCTCACTTGGTTCCATGATTGTTTCCTCTCATGATGATGTGGGTGTCTATATACCTCAACCTTCTACAATACTTTGACCTATCCACCTTTGCTTCTACCTCTTCCACCTTTTCCTTCTTTGTCTCTTGAGTAGATGAAGTGCTCATTTGTAGTGTGTCTTTATCTATATCATTTAAATCTTCATCATGTTCTTCATCACCTATTTCCATCTCATCCTCATGATCTACCTGGATTGTTATTGGTGCCTTTTTCACTATGATATCTTGTAAAGTGATCTTCTTTTTCTTATACCAAAACTTCATGAACTTTTTTTTAACATTAATATTCATTGTTTCCAAAGTCTCTAACCATGGATATCCAAGAACTATATCCACATCATCCATATCCAAAGCATAAAAATATGAATGCAAAACATATTTTTCCATAATGAGCTTTAGATCTTCAAACATTGAAACATTCTTACCATCTACTTGAACCTCTTTGATATTCTTTGCTTGAACATGTAGATGCTTGGACACATTCATGTTAATGAAGTTATACTTGCTGGTAGGGTTTATGGACACAACCACCTTCTTCTTTTGAATGCATCCATGAAATTGAACAATTGACTCAGATTTCTTTGGAGCCAAATTATTTGAACACTTATTTTCTTCTTCTTCTTCTTCTTTTATTGCTTTTTCTACTTCTTCTTCTACTGCTTCTTCTTTTTCTTCTTCTTTTTCTACTTCTTCTTCTTCTTCTTCTACATCCTCTTTTTTTGTTTATATCCCATCGATCTAGGAAGGTTTTCTCCATTGCTTCCCATGAAGAATACTATTGCACAAAGCTCAATTCATTAGTCCACTAATGTTTTGCAGGCCCAGACAAAAAAAAACATAATTCTATTTTCCATAAATTTTTTTTAGTATTCTTCTCCTTAAAATTATCCACCATTATCCAGCATCAACATCATCTTCCCCTGAAATTTTTTCACTCCATGATCCACAAATAAATTAGGGTTCATGAAACCCTAAAACGTCAAAATTGATCCATAAAATCGCAATAAATCACTCCAAAAAACTCAAAAAATTCTGAAATTTTGACTGTAATTCTATTAAATCTTCTTACATCTCTAGTAAAATTTTTGAATAAAAATTCCCTATATTTCGGAAGATATAGTGAAATTATTATAAACCCTAAAATATCAATAACTCCCTCAAAATGAATCAAAAAATTCTGAAATTTTTACTATGCTTATATTATATTTTCTTACATCTTCAATAAAAATTTCAAATAAAAATTTCTTATATTTCAGAAGATATAGTGAAATTAGTGTTTCACTCCACACAAATTACCCAAATCAAAACTCTGATACCACTTGTAATGATCTCGATATTCAATATATGCATAAATACCCTTAAGGTAGGGAAACACCATATAATACTCCTTTAGGAAGGAATAACTCCACAATGTCTCTTTGAGGGGACAACCTCCAATATCCTCTTACAATAGAAGACTTAATGCTTACTTGATATCTTTCCCATGATAATCATCTCATATATATATATATATATATATATATATACATCTATCTAACCCATGGATGGGTAACCTCCTAGTCCAATGTAGGCCTACCATTACCCAATGTACTACTTCCATAAGTTACTCTATTATCCTAATATAGTGTACCCATATAACAAAGGGGATGTGTGCCACATGTTGGCATCTCCATCAACCCATATACATTAATATATCATATCCCTAGGTATATAGCAGAAAGTTTGTGAGAGTGTAAAGGGGAAAGATTTAATGTAAGATAAGTACATCATCATGTGTATAAGACATCAGATCAGAAGTGGAAATTAGATCAAGGTAACTGGTTTGGTACTTGGTTGCTTAGGGGGTTAGTTCCTCCTTATGGGATGGGTGTCTCTCTAAACTAATGGATGGGTTTTCCTTGATAAATTGGTGCTAGCCTAAATTTGGATATTATTATTTTATTACTGTAGTCCATCTTTCAGGGTTTATTCCCCAAGAGGGTTTACCGCATATAACATGTGTTGTGTGCTTGATCTTGCTATATTTTCTTTGTTCATTGCAATGGTTAATTTGTATGCATCATGATTGTATATGTTTAATGGTTAAGATTTAGGAATTTAATTGGATTAAATTGCATCACTGATTCATCCATCCCATCTTAGTGATATACCTTTAATAGTTTATTCCTAGGAAATTACTATCAATGTACCTCATAGATGGGATAGTGTAGCCATGATTACAGTGGAATCCTCTATGGTTAGTCCTATCATGACCATATTCATATATTAAGACTAATATAAATATATTTGAGAGCTTAAAAATCAATCAAATCCTTTTTATTATAACTCCCTATCTTGTTTTCACAAAGTGGTTGGATAGATCTCTATTTTCTTGTCTTATGGACTATATTAGCCAGCTTGATATAATTTTTTGTTATGTTTGTGAATTACATCGAGTTGTTTGATATAATTCATTATGTTTGGTACTATATTGGTCAACCTAATATAGTTATATGTGTCTCCTCTAACTATATCAATTAGCCTGATATAGTCTATTTATACCTTCATTTTTATAATTATATCATCTAACCCAATATAGTTCCTTTTAGTCATTATATTATATCAACCAAACTAATACAGTCTATTTTTTAAATTTATAATTATCAACTATATCAACCAACCTAATCCTATTTTAACTATACTAGTTAACATTCTCCAATTATCCCTTTCTCTTCCATAATAGATTGCATATTTGATAAATCTGAAAAGAAAACCCAATAGGATTTAATATAACTAACCAACTCCTATAAAATCCCTAAAACTCATTTACCTTATAATACCATAGAATACCAAGATACAAACAATTGACATGTGACTTTAACTTGATCTAAGAGTTATGAACAACTTGAAAATTCTAAGACTATCCAAAGAGATTACCCACCTTGATAATGAGAGATGTATAAGATAATTTTGATAATGAGTATACCAATGAAATGATCATTTACCTCTAAGATCATTCCAAGAACAAGGATAAGGACCCTATGGTGATCCATCATCACATGATGTCTCCTAATGTGGAAATACCTCATTTCCCCACTCTTAATTTTTCTAGTAGACTTAGGATAAATCAATATGTGACTTCATAATTCCCTTCTTTATCCTCCATGCCTAGTACTACTACTAACATGGTGGGTTTTTTATTTAGTGGGTCAACCCAAATATCCTACATTAACACCAATGTAAACTACATATATATTACATCTTAATGATATATTAATAATGTGCATGATCCTCAACAAATCATATTATAATCCATGAACCAATTGGCTAACTTTTAAACTAGTAGCAATGCCCAAATGATGCAAATGCAAAACCAACTTTTGTAAATATAAAATCATCCTCAAAATCTTAGTGGGGAGTTAAAAATCTAATTATCCCCTAGATATGTTCATGGTAATCTCATTCTACAATATCCTCTTCATATTGAAGTCATTAAACACCTTCAAAATGAACCATTAGCTCCTTAAGTTATAATAATAGACATAGGTGGAATAAATCCTTAGATCACTTATAATGGATCCACTAATCCTTATTCACATTTGAAATCCTTTAGAAATATTTAAAAATACTAGATTAAGCTCAACATTGTTGCGGCTACCAAACCACTCACCAAAACCTTTTTTAGTGTTGATTTTTATTGGTATAACCAACTTAAGTCCAAATCTATATCTAACTTATAAGACTTACTTAACACATTAGTTCAATAATTTAAAACCAATGATATACATGAAAATAACTTATCCCACATCATTAATTTCAAGGAAGTGAAGTCTGAGATTTCCCAAGTTTTCATCAAGTGTTGGAAATACTTGTTGACGGTGGAAATGCACCCTTTGGCAAGGAGTCACACTCCTGCCATTTCCTCGTAACATGGAATCTCCTCTCTCACCTGTGGGATGGCGAAGCAGGAGAGGAGAGTCTCTAGATAAGGGCTAGCTCCCTTTGATGTATCGATGTTGTTCCAGTAAGAGCAAAAAAATAGGTATATACAACTATATAAACTAGGGGGATGAAAAGGGAGAGAGATGCAAGAAAAAACAAGCCTACTATAAAAGAGGTGATACACCAAAAATAGGTCGACCTTCCCACCTCCACACTCAGGATCAAATAAAAAAAACATACATACACTGAGACTTGGCAGAAAAGACCAGGCTGCTAGGAATGACAGGGAGGTTCTAATGGAAAATACAAGAAATAGGGACTCACCAAGATGCTAGGAAATACATACTATAAGTGACCTCCTCTGTTTCTACACCCCAAATGGAACTCTACTCCTGTCAACTATAGGCAATGGCGCTTTGTAAATGACTGGTTTGTTGGTGCTGAACCTATGAGAGCATCACAAAATGACTGGACACAACTCAACACTCAGAACATACACAGAAAAATCCATCCAAGAAAGAGGTAAAACTATCTTTTATTTGATCCAGGTAGAAAATTTGCAGAGCTGCGCTCTTACAAAAATGTGAAAAGATGATTACAAAATGACCAAGTATCAAAATATATGGAAAAAGACAAGAGGCTCATTGGCACCTTTCCCTTACAAGTGGCCTATCACGTCTTCATTGGGAAGAAGAAAAACACTATTGTTGGCATCATCCACCTACTGGAACCATGCTTGTCACTTGAATTTTTCTTCCTTTTGTCTTAACTGGTCTGTTCAGCCCCCTAAGGGTGAATATCCTAGCCAGTCGCTTTAACTTTGGCTTGTTTCCATGTCTGGCGCTTGCTTGTTCAAAACCCATCAGCCAAATTATTTAATTAAATTTGATGGCCAAGTGGCCATCATTGGTTTAAAAACTAATGGCTCTTTCGTCTGATCAAACTTGATGTTCCTCGAGACATCGCTGGGTCTTCTGCTTCTTCTTCGTGGCCTGTTCTTATGTCCTTCGCTATCTGGGCACCTTGCCTTGTAAAATCTTTGGTGGGCCCCTTGTGTTTTAAGCTACCAACAGGTTAGCAACTTGCTTGGATGGTCTGTGGCCTTCCTTGTCTCCCAGCAGCCTGCTTGAATCCCTTTGCGGCTTGCCCTCAGCTTTCTAACTTTGCATCAGGCTTTAGCAGTTCTATGGGCTTCCTCCCAGGTTCCCCATGAAAAAATTGTCTGCGGATAATTTTCCCAGGTGAAATTCTTAGGCTGCCTTTGCTTTGGACTATCACCGCTTGAATTTTTGTGTACAAATTATCTGTGGGAAATTCTTGTGGGCAATTTGTCCACGAAAATTCTGTCGGCTTTTGACTTAGCTTTTGGGGATGCCCTAAATTCTGAGGCCCTTTTTAAAAAACAAGTTTGCCTTCCGCTAGGGATCTTTGACTAGCGACTGCCCTTTGGGCTTAGGGCACCCCCTTGAACCAAAATTCATTGAACCAAGATTTGGTTCAATGGTTCAAGGTTCAAAGGAGCGCACCGATTTCCAAAGGCCAAGCCTAATCACTTCCTTGCCGTTGAACTCTTTTGACTTGAACCAAGGTGCTTGAACTAATGAACCCAACCTAAACTGAGCATGAAACTGAAGATGGACTGAGCACGAACTAAGCAACCTAAGATTGACTGGCCTTTCATAGCAATTGAAGAGGGTGACCAAACTTTTGCCAGAGAGGCAAAATTGGGTCAACAAATTGGCGACTCATAGGGTAAGCATGCCTGCTATGCTTAGGACCCAGTTGCCTTAAAATATCCATTAAGTACAGAGTCAGATGGTAACTTTGAAAAGAGTTCACAATAGCCTTGATAATCCTAGAATTGAACATGAAGCTTTCACCCCCACACAAAAGGAAACACACAAGACTAAATATAACTAATTGTGCAACTGCACTTAGGGAAAGCAGGAGAAAAACTAAAAACAAACTATTATGTATAGCTAACCAGGCATTTGATTCCCTCCTGGATCAAATGGAAAACTTCTTAAGTCCCCTTATTGGTAAGAAGACTTATGGCACCAGGGAAGCAACAGAATGGAAAAGAGAAATGATGACTTGCTCTTTTTACCTGTCACCTGAGTTGGCTAGAAATCAAGTGGATCAAAATCAAACATGCCTCCGACATATATGTATTCTATTTGTTCTTGGAAGCTTGCTGAATGCTGGTCCTTTAGGTTGGTGTTCCTCACCAAGAAATCAAATGTTGTTGGCTCATCACTAGAAGCTTCTTGATATGCATCATGGACTAGCTCATTCTCTTTTGCCTCATGTTCGGGTTCCACAGTATGACCATCCTCCTTAATGATTTTAGAGGAAGTATTTTCAAATTCACCAACCTTCTGAAGGAGTAAATCTAGAAAAAAGCAACCTCCTTGCATGCTGGTTTGAAAACCAATGCTACCTTCTTCAATTTTTACCAGCTCATAGCCTGTTTGGAGAACAATATAGCCTGCTTTGATGACTTCAAACAAATCATTTAAAATGTGGAAAAGAGGTTGTCCATGCTCTTTCACATCACTTTGTTTGATCTCATCCTCATTTGCAATCATGAAGTCCTCCGCATCAGTCACAAACTGAGCATAATCCATATCACGCAAGGCCTGATAGCTTTCTTGGAGGTGTATGGATGGAATGCATTCAGACATAGAATCTGAAATTTGGTCTGAAATGTCCATCACATGCTCACTGAGGAGCCCTACGTTAGACTCCAATTCTACAATTTGCCTATCCAAATCTTCCTGGAAAAGCTTTTCCTAGAAGTCATAATCATTATCAGGGGCAGGAGTAGCCTCTTCTTCTTTAAGAGTTAAACTAAAACCTTCCTCCTCTTCCTCCTTGTTGTTCCAAGATTCAACTTTTTGTGCCCAGCTCATGATCCTAAGATTGGACTCTTGCTTTTGTGAGCAGGCAGTAATATTTTCAAGTTCTTGGGCTGGTTCATGATGCTCCTCCTTCCAGCTTGGAGTTTAGAGATCATGTTGAAAGACTTGAGGAGGCTGGAAAATAATTGGGAGGGGCTGCTCATGCATAGGGAAATCCATCTGAAGAGAGGCATGCTGGAAAGCTAGGTGCACGGGATTGAGGGTAGGACTGATTGGTGCATTGGATGAGCCAGAATGAGCTAGTGCCATCTCATAGAAAGGATTTGGCACATAAAGGGGAGCTTTTTCTAACATAGGAGGGGGCAGACACCGGGCCAAAACTTCTTGATTTTCATCCCTCCACTTCACCAATGCTTCATCAATATTGAAATTAGCTTGTGGATTGGTGAAAGGAATACCTTTTGGTGTTGGCTGGTCTGTAGCATTTGAAAGCTCCACCTCTTTTTCTTTCAGTAGTCTCATCTTCTTCTCTAGTTCCTCAATTCACTTAGCTAGAGCATCCTCACTTTGCATTTCTTCATTTTAGATGTCGTCTTTCTTCTCTTTGCTGTTCTGAGATTCAACCACTTGATTCTAGCTCAAAAAAATCAGACTGGGCATTTCCTTTGGGGCTGATGGGACCTCAATGTGAGAGGACATCAAAGATTTTGATTCCACTTCCCTTGCTGCCAGAATGGACTGCTACATCTGAAGGTTTGCCAATTCGATTTGTCTATCAAGGTTAGCCTTAAACATAAGGTTCGTTGTTTCAAAATTTTCCTCAACATGATTGAGGAACTGACTTTGACAAGGTTGACTTGGCTCAAGAGCAGGGGTTGTATATGACTGATATGATGCTTTGGGTAGTGAGTATGTAGGTTGATAGACTTGGTAAAGTTGCCTCTCATGCACACTCAGCTTCTCCTCCACATATGCAATTAAACTGCTCACATTTAGCATCTCATTTGAAAGCTTATGCCAATTCGCTCTTTCAATAGGAGCCCATTCTTTTTTAACTTGATCCAGCACATTTCTCACCTGATGAATGACATGCTTAGGAATTTATTGGCTGCACCCCTTTCTAGTGTTAAGATCAATTACATATTTGTCGTATCCCAGCAGTGCTTGCTTGAAAGTGGAAACGGGTTGATTGGCAAAGAGACTAGGCTGAGTGGAAGCAGCGACATATTGAGAAGATTTAGTGCAAGGCTGATATAGCTCATAGCAGGGTTGAGACTAGGCATGATAAGGATTGCCATAAGGCTGGTAAGGATCATAGCCTTGCTGGCTGAAAAAAATAGAGTCCATGACTTAAAATGATGGAATTACACATACCAAAAATATGTGCTTCTGAAGGTACTAGGGTGCTTAACCAGTAGATATAACTCGGAGTTGCCAGATGTTAAAGAAAATGATTTGTTGTAACAGGACTAGCATCAATCCTAAAGCTCTACTGCGTTGTCAAACTATGATCAAATTATAGTCCCACCGGCCGTGCCAAAACTATTGACGCGCAGGTGCTATATTGGTGGTTCCTCTATTGTAACAAGATCAATGACTAACCCTGCAACTTTTTTGATTAAAAACTTGTGGTCCCACCGGGCATGCCAAAACTGTTGATGATGGAAATGCACCCTTTGGCAAGGAGTCATACTCCTACCATTTCCTCACAACAAGGAATCTCCTCTCTCGCTTGTGGGACGGCAAAGCAAGAGAGGAGAGTCTCTAGATAAGGGCTAGCCACAATGATTATCAAGAATATTATATATTTTTAACATAGCCACAAGGATTAGTTCCCACCACAGATATTCAACCATCTCATTCTTCAACTCCTAGGTGCATTTATTATTTTCATGGAATGATTACACATTCTTCAACTTTATATAAATCTCTTCAAATATATATATATATATATATATATATATATATATATATATATATATATATATATATATATATTCTTTACCTTGCAATAGATTAGTTTCCTAATCTTCCAAACATGTCACCTATAAATATATCACTATATTATATTCACAAATAAGGGGACATGTATTATATTTGGCATCAATGTGTTACACACCATATAAACACATGTAAATCTCTATAGCAACATCTTCTATAATTTCTAAATTTTTAACCTCAACCTTCACAATAATTCTCACATGGTTCATTTAGGATGAAGGAACAACCTTCTCCACAACCAAGGCCATCTATTAAATTAAAGGATGTATGTGACTTGACACCGTATCTTTCTGGCATTGATTATTATTATTATCAAGAGTCCCTACAACCTTTTCCTTCTAGTGCCCCTACTTTATCCATAGAGATTTTTCTCCAAGAAATCATCACATGACTCTTAAAGAGACTAAAGGAGACCTAATTAGAGATAGATACCAGATAGAGTAAGATTTATTAGATGTTATAGATGATGTATGGTGAGATATTTCACATCATTTTTTAGCACATAATTGAGTCATATCATATTATTTTTTACATTATGATTTGAGTATATTTAAAATTATTATTATTTTTAGCATACATGATGTTTGTTGTATATATATTGCTTCTATCATGTTTTTATTTTATTTTCAGTACTTTCATTTTTAATGTTGTATATCTTCTATTTATATCATTTCATAAATTTTTTCAGTCAACCTTTACTTCACTTGAGAATCTTAGGTTCCACTTTTGGGTTTTGTATACCACACTTTTTACCATTTCAATTTGCCTTAGTCTCCTTATGATTATTTAGTGCATTTTCACTTTATCCCTCTTTTGGGATGACTTTGTATATATGTGCTTGTGATATATCCCATGTAGGTTAGTTTCTATAGTGACATGACTATCACCTTTCACTACATAACCTCATCATTTCTAGAGCACCATGTCCCCTTCTTATGGTCAGATATATGCATATTCATCCTTATATCACCTTAATTTTTACATGGATGGATCTATTATGATCCCCATCTATCCCTCTTTTTCCTTTCACTTGAGGCACAAGTAAGGCAATTTAAATATTATAACACTTTTGCATGGGGCAAGTCTAGGAGTCTTTTAGGAACCATGGTATTTAAGTTCTCCTCTCTAGTGGTCAAGCATAAGATCTCTTATGTTAGTTATGTATATCACTCATGTTTGGTTTTTACAAATATATATGGAGGAGGAATACAAAAATATAAAAGAGTTAAAATTCATATTATAATAAAAATCAAAGATAAAAGTTAAAATTAAATTCTTAAAATTAAAATAACATAAAAAAACATGATCTTTGTTTGGCACATCTCTTATTATAGTCAAACCTCAAACTCTATAGTTGGCCTCATAATAGAGCCAAAGTACCTTGGGGTGTGATAGGCCAGTAGAGTAGGTTAGGAGGTTTTATATTAGTATATCATTATAATTTCCTACATATTTAGTGTCACTTATATTCTCACATAAGTACCCAATATTCATAGTAGTTCGATGAATCAGTAAGGGGTCATGAGCAGAAGGGAACATGTTATGGAAAGGTAGGATCCATTTTAATTTTCATGCATATATCCTTAATAGGATGATCTATGTACTTCACTTTTTATCCCAAGTTTTATGCTCTTAGGTGGAGTTTCTTAGGTCCTTGATGTCCAAAGTTTTTAGCCTTACCTACTTGTTTAGAGTCTCTCATCTCCACTAAATATTTTTACATCACCCATGTGGTGCCTTGCATCCCTCATTACATGATATTTTCTCAATATCCCCTTGATGGATATCACTTGTAGCTGATCATGTCTTATCTCATCTAGTTTTAGATTTGATATGCCTTCACCATTTATGATTCCACTTAGATTTTTAGTTTGTGAGTTTCATTATAAGACCTGGGTAATATAACCAAGCCTTCCTTACAAAAAACACCATATTTTATCTACACCATATTAGTCATCATATTCATGTCATTAGGCAGTTGTGTTTTCATACATCATGTTTTAGAGCAAACATTAACTTTGAGTTCTCATTATTTAGGAGATTTTTGTTTATCTTTCCATCATGTTCTTATTTGATTTTGTGGACTTCAATTTTATTACATAGAACATTATACTTACAAGTATTTGTGTTTGACTTGACTTAAAATATTTTACATAATATCACATTATTTTTCCTTACATATCCTTATTTGATTATATTTTAAATTTTATTACTTTAGATATATTTACTTACTTACAATGTCTTACATACTTTATCACAAGATTTAATGTGTTTTACATTTTAACTTATATTTTTATCATTTAATTTTTTATTATTTTTGACCATGTATTTTCTCACATTTTATTGAAAATAATAAAATTTACATCATAGAGAATAATATATTTTGATAGCATGATACAAAACATTAAGTAGAGTGCTAGAAAAAAATCCATCGATAACATCACTAATTCACAAAACATATCTCTATATATATGAATAGATTAGTTTTATACAATACATATTGATACATTTAGAATACATGGCTTACTAGGCTAGATGTCTTTCATCTAGTGTATATAGAGTATTTCACAACATAAATGTGCACATGATAGGAAAACTGATGGTCACATGCACATACTCCAAGGTGATCTCTACCTTGATAGTGTCCCCATCCATCACCCACATGAATATATCAATGAGTCTCTCCTTTCACCCTAGAAACATGGAAATGAGCTCTGAGCTTAGAGTCACTCATTACATCTCCATGATCCATCCTAGGCCTAATGTAGTAAGTCATGTGTAATCCAATACCAACAATATATCTAGTAGATCTGGTAGTTAGTTCATGTCCATGTTCCACTACAATCTTTGATACCTCTACAAAATATCAAAAAACAAATCACACTTATATTTTACTCTAAACTTTTGAAAGAAATGATAAAAATCAATGTAAAATAGTAAAATTTAAAAACTTCCTATTTTCTTACTACATTGGCCAAGCACCTAACTACACCAACCATGCCTATTCTCATCCTACACTAACCATACCCATGGTATTAACCACCATATCAGGCTATGATATCATCCATATACTAAAATATCAATTGCCTATTTTTTAACTACATTAACTATACCCATGGTGTTGGCTATGTTAAATTAATGTACTATATCATCTAACTACTAAACTACATCAACCTTCTTAATCTTTTAGATCCATTAGCCATACCCCTAAAATATTGACTAATTGGATAATTTTTCTACTACATAGACCATACAATATGGTATCAACCAACATTCCTCTTAATTGTATCGCCCACAACCCTACATTATTGTCAAGAATTTTTTTACTTTATAAATAGTATTGGCCAGGCTAATACATTTCAATGAATGTGGTGATTTATTTCCTTGGCCCTAATAAATTCTCTAGGCCCTAATTTTGAATTTTTGTCAACTAATTATCTATCTTAATTTTAACTTCATTTTGACACTCATTTAGAAAATTTTCATTTCATGGATATGCCCCAACACCTAGATTTCCTAATTTAGTTCATTTTATTCAAAAAATGACAAAATGAACAATAAATCCAAATCATACCTATAATGTTATGGTTGTAACTACAATATGTCCCTCAATACATCTACCTCATTAACTATAAGCCATGATCTCTTAGAGTACTAAATTTAGATAATCACAATTTTGGTTTTCTAAAAATAGCAAATGCACAAATGAATAGTTTTCACCTATTGATAGTAAAATTTCAAATTTTCCAAGCTTAAACTATTTACCATGAGATTCCATTTTTTCCCATATATGTTTTTTTTCATAGGTACTTTTCATAAACCAACATAAGTCTTACAATATTGGTTCACTAGATATTTTTAAAGTGTTAACATAATATTTTTGTAAAAAAATATAATTTTATCTTAATTTTTAGGTCTAGCTCTCTTTTTTAATGTTGGGCACCTTCCATCACAAGTGACATACACAACATTTTCTACAATCATTAAGGTAAGTGAAGGTATGTATTTTCATTTTATTTACTTTTAGTTATTTTAACATTTCTCTTCAATTATGCTCTTTAGTGTGTTTTTATCCCCAAGCACCATCACACATTATACTATTATGACACGTGATGAGATTTAGGTGGGGCATATTTATATAAATAATATTTTTCACTTTATCATTTATTAACACTTTCCTCTTGAATCAACTTATCAATGGATCAATCTCCTTGAGTGCACACCTTAAATGGTGCACCAGGAATGGGCTGGGATAGACTTGTGGTTCTTTGTGAGGAGATGTTGATACTATATCTTAATTATACCATTTTTATTGTCAGTTTAACCTCTTCTAAGTGTCTATCCATTTAGCTCTCTTATATGCTTCTTATCCAAATTTCTAGCTTCCCTATATCCTATAGTATCAACCTAATTGGTACCATATGTTTTTTGCCTTCACCCTTCCTATAATGTATCAACTAACTAAATACAATTATGAGCTTTTATTTTGAAATTTTTACTATATTGACTTGGCTGATACTGTTCTATGTTAGCTGACTTATTTCAAATCTATCGATCGAGATAATACCATCACCTTATTGTTTAAGGTTAGATTTGGGTACTGGATATATATATATATATATATATATATATATATATATATATATATATATATATATATATGGGTCATATTTCATTAATATCATGTCATATACACTTTATTCACTCTAATTTCACTCGCACTTGTGCCTTGAGTCTATTTGGGAGAGTTAGTGGTGTAGAACCTTATCTTGAGGAGTCTTGTCTTGTGGTGTCATTGGGATTTCCCAGATGAGTATATCTTAGGTCTTGATTTGACCATTTGAGGTATTCAACATACAATATTATATTTCAAAGCTCCACTTGAGCCAAGGGTGATATTGAAGCATCTAAGGGTCCACTCAAGGTAAGTTTATTATATGCATACACTATTTCATTTATTTATTTATTAGATTATATGTTTTTTGTTTAATTACAAATATATGTATGTGTATCCTTGTTATGGCCTTCTTCATATTGAATATTTTGATGTGGCTATAAGTTTGCTTAGACTTGACATGATAAACTTAGGTTTCCTGAACCCCTATTTGGTTAAATATGTAACCTTATCTTTTATTATAATTTGAAGCCATACTTAGTTTATTTTATCTTATATAACTAGTTACTTTTCAATCATAATATATCTTAGTTGAGGTCTAGTGAGAACTACATTTGCATGACATGGGCTTAGGATTTGGAAACCTTTCCTATTGAAATTCATTTTTTAGGGTAACCTTCTATTGTATCTATAGAATTTATAGGTCCTAATATAATTATCTAAGTATTTCAATCTCTATTTGATTGACCTTAGTGAAGCCCTAGTCTGTTGAGAGAAATCATATAGTTGTTGGTTAATCCTAGCCCATGCATACACATTATTCTTATAGATGCTTCTATAGATACTAAATTTTCTTTCCAAATTTCGTTAGAAATTGGTTTAATGAACTTTATTGTGTAGGTTTACTAGTGGTTTACAAATTTGCAATCGATGGTTGTGTTATTTTTTATTTATATTAATAGGGAACAACATCTTCATGCACCTTGAGATGTGTTTTTTTTTTAATACATTTCCTACTTTATTTATTAAAATTACATATATTATTTAGCCTTTTAAGTAAAATTTACATACATTATTTGGAATTTTAAGTATTCATTGTACCTTTATATATCCATAAATTCATACTTCAATTTCTTCCTAAGCACACTAATCAGGTATAAGATTTCTAGGGTTAAGGATATTAGGATTTGAGGGTGGTAATAATTTTTTTAGTTCTTTAAAATTAAATATCCAATGTGCAAGTTATTATTATTTTTTATGATAGTAAATACTTTATTATGGGTGGAGTTTTTTTTCTTTGGGAAAAAATAAATTTGGTTGTTGTATAATGTTGGTGCCTTCTTTAATTTTATGATAATCCATGACATAAATGGTATTACTTTGCTCCCTTGTGTTAGTAACACAATCACCAATATCATTTAAATTTTTTATTCTTGAAATAAATTTGGTAACTCCTAGTAAATTACATATGACCCACAATTCAATCATGTTTCTTTTATTATTACATTAGATTTTTAAGTGTTTTGAGGCTAAAATATTTTACCTTACAAAGTATTTTAGTCTGTAATGATAGTAAGAAATTTTATAATAATGATTGATCGTCAAATACATGTAATTCACTAATAATTAAACATTTCCATCACTTAATGAAGTTAATGCACTCTCTTTTCTATATTTATTTAGAAGTTAAAAAGTATTTCATAACATATGCTAATAGAACCTCATTCAAAAAAAAAAAAATTAAATGTTTTGAAAAACTCTTCAAATCTAGTGATTGATTTGTGTTTTAGTTTATTGTACCACTCAATTTCATTACCTATAATATTTTTTATAAGATCTTAGTCATTATTTATTCATGTGGATTAATCCATTATTTGTAGATCCATCCAAATAACTAGATGTGCAATATGGGATTACCTTTTCCATCATAATAGTGGTAGGTTGTGTAGTTTTTCCATCATATTATCAAATTTTCACAAGTGTTATTTTTAAAAAACACATCTATGTTTCAATTCTTGGAGGAAGAGAATATAAAAAAG